>CM029609.1:23595029-24290029 GCA_017311315.1 Dendrocalamus latiflorus | reverse complement strand
CGAGCTCACCTTCTACACCGCCTTCTCTGCCCACCCACCGTCCCACCCCGCATCTAGGACACCTTCTTCCGGCACTTCCACGACACCTGCCTCTTCCCTACCTTGGCGAGCCCCACCCCCACCTAGGTTTAAAACTTTTGTCCGAAATTTCGTCCCTTTTGATACCCTCCGAAACAAGTTTTATTCAACTAAAATTTGACCGAATTTAGCCCTATCTAAAATTTATTCAAATTTTATCCAAAATTTTATTAAATTTCATCAAAAAATTGATTTTTTTTTTCGTCCGAATTTTCGAACGAAATTTCGTTCATCGTTCCTTCGTCGGCGTCCGAAAATTTTTCCCATCCGAAAGTTTTAACCCTTCCGCCACCTCGTCCTCGAGGATCTCCTCGCGGGCCTCGCTGCGCCCTCCGTCGCCGACATCAAGATCGGCGCGTGCTGGTGGCCGCCGCGCGCGGCGGAGCCCTACGTCGCCAAGTGCCTGTTCAAGGACCGCGCGACCACCAGCGTCTTCCTCGGCTTCCGCGTCTCCGGCGTCCGGGTCGCCGCCACCGGGGGCGCCATGTGGCTGCCGGAGCGGTCGGAGCTGAAGCAGATGGACACCGCCGGCGCCCACCGCGTGCTCCGGCGCTACGTATCATCGGTTGGGCGGCGAGGGACTTGAATGCGCGCTCGCTGCGGCGGTGTACGGATGAGAGGGGAGTCCTGGCACAGCTGCGCGAGCTGAAGGCGTGGTTCGAGGAGAAGACGCTGTTCCACTTCTATTCGGCGTCGGTTCTATTAGGCTACGATGCCAATGCGGTTCCGCCGCCGGAGGCGGAGGCGATGTAAGGGCGAAGCTGGTAGACTTCGCGCATGTGGACAAGGGCGACGGGGTGATTGGCCCCAACTTCTTGGGCGGGCTCCGCTCGCTCATCAAGTTCATCACCGACATTGTCGCTGAGGTGACTGACGCGGCGCCTTCGGGTCATTCTTAAGGAGGATTTGACGCTTTGGAGGTGATACAAAACGTAAAGCTAAGCTTATATGTTTATTGTTCTTTTCATTGTGTTAGATTTGTTCTTGATATGAATGGCAATACTAGATATTGAGTCAGTGATGAAAATGAGGGCATAAAGCAGAAGGGGAAAATTTGCTCATGGCTTACATTGTGTTATCTGCAATGGAAGGGAATAATAACCAATACAAAGACGGGGGGTTCCGTGCAGGAGAGCCCCCCCCCCCATCAGCCAGCTCGCCCCCGCGCGCGCCCCGGCCGGCGCGTGGCGCGGGATTTCCCGTACGGCCGGGGGAGGCATTTTCCTCGTATTTTCCGGAAATTACATAGATGTCCTTTTTCCTCGCGAACAGGTCCCTACAAATTTTTTTTACCCCTCCACTTTGCAGGATTGCGCCCCGTGTTTTCCTAAATTACGTACGGGTCCTCGTTTATTTACATACAGATCCATTTATTTACGTACAGGTCCTCGAATTTTACGGAAAGCACCTTAAACTTTTTCGAAAATACACATTTGCCCTCGATTTTTTTATAAAACTCACCACGAATTATCGCCTCTTTTACTTCGGTACACACGGTGGCTGGCGCGGCGTGCCGCTGTGCCTACGAGGCTAGTATAAAAGTAAAAGGAGAAGATTCTGGTGTCACTGTTGTCACCAAATCGGTCGGGACGCACCAGCCTGAAAAGACGAGGCTATAATAGTCACTTGAACAAAAGTTAGGATGCTATTAATACTTTGCAGAAGAAAGAACTGGTTATGCATCTAGAGAAGTTTAGAGGTAGTTTGCACTGCATTTAGGCATACTAGAAGTATAATGTTGTATGATGATAAAAAAATGTTAGCTGACATGCAAAGATATTTGCTGTTAGCCTGTGAGTACAATTTGTAGTGATTGTTGAGTGGTATGTGTAACATGAAAATAATTTAATTAAAGGGAACCAGGATGTTGGGTTCATCCATACTGTTCAAAGCCTCCAAGTTCATTGATTCTGAATTTTTTTTTGTTGGTGTTGATGGTGATAGGTTTCCTTAATAAAGACGGGGTGTCCTTCGATCAATACCCTGAATAGAAGCTCTAGTGACTAATGAGGTGCCCTAATGAGGTTGACCATTAAGGCAAAAATACGATGATTTCCTTATATACTATCATATACTCCATATAGCAGGGGGAAACACTGCGAGGGCGCTCGGCCACGTCGCCCCGCCCGCGCGTCCGGCCGGCGCGTGGCGGGGCAATTTCTGTATGGCCAGGGGAGGTGTTTTCCTCCAGTTTTTCAAAAATTACGTAAAGGTCCTTTCTCCTCGCGAACAGGTCCCTGGTAGTATTTTATAAATTTTTTTGCAAAAACACCCCTCCACTTTATCGAAATTTCGTGTACTTTGCAGGATAGCGCCCCGCGGTTTGCTAAATTACGTATGTGTCCTCGTTTAGTTACGTATAGGCCCTCGATTTTTTACGAAAAAGACCTTTGTTTTTCCAGAAAATACACAGATGCCCTCAATTTTTTTTTTAGAAAAGCTCCTCACAAATTATCGCCTCTTTTACTTCGGTACACACGGTGACTGGCGCGGCGTGCCGCCGCGCCAATGAGGCTAGTATATATTACATCCGGGGGACTCCCCGCCTCGGGAGGGTATCCACGTGTCAACCTCCGCAAAATAGCCCGCAAAGATTTGGTAATAACATTTAGATCCTTGGTTTTCACAAAAAGGTCCCTAGGTTCTTACGAAAAAGCCCCTGCACACTTTTTTTGCTTATTTATTCCGAAAAGGCCTTTGGTTTTTTGCGAAAAAGCCCCTCCAGTCTTCTTTTATTGTGAAAAGGCTCTCAATTTTTTGCGAAAAAACCCCTACGCTTTCTTTTTCTGCGAATTTTCGTCTCTTTTACTTCGGTCCACACGGTGGCTGGCGTGGCATGGCGCCACGCCTACGTGGCTAGTATTACTATAGTTCTCGTAGTTTAAACCTTTAAAACTCTAACAAGCAGTCAAGCATCCCATTTGATACTCATTCTGTGTTTAATCATTCTAACTTTTTACACAATAAAAGGATAAGATGTGTAAAGAATCTCTCGATGGCCACTTCAGTGGCTTTATACCTACGCCATTGACTAGTTATGATATAAAGTTGATGGGGAATTTTGCACTTATGTCCTAGTCAAATACTTCCTACTTTTGGAGGCATACCTCCACATTAATCACTCTTCGATACACTTACCATTGTTGCAACGTTGGTTATTTTTGTTTGGTAAGTTCCGTAGATCCTACCTTTCTTGTTAGATCTGATTAGTAAAAAAGTATCAGTACGTCACTTCTATATACTAGACTACGAGTAATAAAAAGTAACTCTGGTTCATTGCATACTTATCTTGAGTTCTTTGACTATTTACGTTTATCACGCTATTGTTAGCTACAAGTTTACAGTATACATCATGCTGGATTTTTTGGGGGCACAATTATGTAATAATATAGCAATAGTATACTACGCAAGTGTGGTCCCATGATAAATTGCTATAGTAAGATAATTTGTTGTGTCACCACAGCTTGTATGCTAACTAATGGCCACCATTGACCTGAAAAAAATACTACTGACCAGCATGTTAAATTACTACTCCACTTGGAATGAAAGATAGGATAATTTCCAAATGTAAGCTTAGGTGGAATGAACTGGGTCTATTTTAATTGAATTTTTAGATTGATTGCTTAACGCAAATGATAGAGCTAACAAGGTTATTCTATATGCCTCTCATATGAATGTCACATGACCCCTTTAAGATGTGCTTACAAATCCCACTGTAACTGGCAAATATGCATTTGAGACATGGGATACCTTGAGATATTCTTACAAGGGTCAATGTCCAGTAGGAAAAAGAGGTTGAAACAAATCTATATGTACATGAAGCGTTATGGGATTCTATATACAAGTCTGAATGAGAGTGTGTGTGTGTGTATCATTTAAGTAGTATATGAGAAATGAGAATACATACTTTCAAAAGTATGGAATCATTTTTTATTCCGTACTCCTAGAAGTACATACTTTTACTTAAGACGAATATTTTATTCCTCTTTATTACTTTTAGTATACTTAAATACTAATTCTAAAATACTCCAATATGACTTGGCTGAAAAATTTTTATTGGAACCTTTTATTTTCGCTATATATCATTTTCCGTACTAAAAGTACTATATATGCAAATTATATTATAAAAAGTAAATTTTTATGAAATTTTCATGAAACTCATTTTAAAGTATATTATAGTCATTATTAGAGTATATTTAAATAGATAAAGAGTTATAACAACACCATTAAAACAGTATATGAGAAGGGAGAGTACGTACTCTCAGGAGTATGAAACCATATATACATATACGCATGTATTACATACATACGTACGTACATGCATACATACTCAGATTAAGGTATTTTGAGTATGTCTTCTTGTTTTTCACTTAGAAAGAGTATGTTCGCTAATTTTCCTACTGCATGTTCTACGCTATCTTATGGAAATGTGAGAGTATACGTTATTGGCTCACTCTTTTAAGGTGACCTTCTATGATATATGAATGAAGGAACTAGTGACGGACTGAATTAACCAGATAAAAACAACTAAGTGCAACCTTGTCATTGGTTTATATTGATACAGAGGCTGGTTGAATAGCATTGCATTGTACTGTAAATTTTGATCTATGACGAGTGAGAAACATATTGACACTTCAAATATTAGTTCAGACCAAGATATGTCATTATCCTTAAGGTCCTGTTATGAATGCGCAAACTTTTCGTGATTCCTAGGGAATTGACTGTTTCATATAAAATTCCTACATTCTAAACAGATCCCTAACGATTGTGACTTTTCAGTACTTTTAATATAGAATATTGTATATTTTTCTTATATATTTAGACTAAAATTTGAATCTATATGCTAAAATATATTTTTTAAAACTATTTTTAAAAGTGTATATAAATAATTATAAAATAATAAATAAATTCATATTGTTATTTTTTAAAAAATAATTTATCCCTTTTTTTTACCTCCTGCGGGATCTGTAGGGATCGGATTCCCGCAGGGAACAGGGTCGAGAGCCACCGTTTAGCCTAACGGAGGCCGCCCCTTTGCTGCCCCTAGTTTGGATTGTGAAATCGCCATCTGAAGTATACAATAATGTCTTTGGGTGTATGGTGCGAGCAGTTAGTAGATGGCTGGTAGCTCTCGGCTCCAGGCTTTAATTTCAACCGCACCTGCAGGTGATGTCGCGGTTTTGGAGCTTCTCAGGCTGTGCGAAAGCTTCCTTTCTTTTGTAGACAAGACGCGCCACGCGTATGTCAAGCAATTGTATATGGCCGTTTCGTGCATGAGTGCATCCCACACTGTAGTTAACTAGTTATCGCTTTGATTCGTCAACTCCCCACGGTGGTGACGGTGAAGATGATGGCCGTTGTTGCAGAGCCCAGAGAAAGTGGCCGTTTAATCTGGCTTTTTTTACGGCTTCTAGCTTCTGACTATTAGTTTTTAGCTAAATTTATACTGTAGCGGCTGTTAGTTTTTCTAAGTTATTCAATTAAAAAGATAAAGAAAAGTAAGGAAAAAAATTAAAAACGCCAATATATCTCTACGGCCAATAAAAAAGAAAAAATTAAAATCAAAACATCGAAATTAAAAAGTCGACGTTTATTCCAACTTCTCGTTTCTGCCGGAATGAACGCTGTGGAGAGGCCCTGCACCATGACCATGTACGAGCGTCGGTTTTGGTGACTCACGCCAGGCTTTTTGGCTTGCAAGCTTTTGCAAAAGCTAGCTTTGGTTGCGCTATGCTGTGCCGCTGAGATGTAGTCGTCGTCAAAACCCAGGGCATATTTGGATGCGGGGAACCGGATTCGAGTCCTTAAAAGTGAGTTCAAACTGTCCCAAAAATTCCAAGCGAATCATCCTCCTCATCCAAACATCACTGAATCGGTTCGTCTCAAAAAGGAAAATCATTGAATCAGCACCATTCTCTCTTTCTTGAGAGAGGGGGATAATCAGCACATTCAGAACTAGAATGTGGGCTGCACGTGGGCCTGCTGAAAGTCTGAATTGGGCTACACCATTCCAGTCGGCGACGTCCCAGCATGGTCACAGCCACGGTTGCGAGAACATCGAACAACGCGAGTGCGAGTGTACGTGATGTATCATATATTAGGCCCGAAAACGAGGGATAGTCTGTTTTCAGGATACGGCCTGTTAGTCTATGGTCCTGATTGTTTTGATTTATATTTTTTGGTCTATAGCTTAGAGCTAACTTTTTAGTTTAATCGGCTTATAAGTACCTAACTTTTAAGCAAGTTAGGTATAAGTTCTGTTTATTTAGGCTTAAACTTTTTAGCTTTTTTAGTCTTCAATCATGCATGAACACATAACAAATTCACAAATAATACACGAAACACACAACAATCAACGCCGGTGGCGGCGAGCACGGGGAAGAAAGAGGTCGGCGACGTCGGGCGTGGGAAAGGGAGGCCAGCGGCTTCGGCCGTGGGAAAGGGAGGCCGGTGCCGTTGAGGCGCGGGGAAGAGGGAAGCTGGTGGAGGTGGGGCGTGGGGACAAGGGAGGCCGGTGGAGGTAGGCGCGGGGACAAGGAAAGCCGGTGGCGTCGGGCGCGGGGAAGAGGGAGGCCGGTGGAGGTAGGGCGTGGGGACGAGGGAGGTCGACGGAGGTGGGCGCGGGGACAAGGGAGGCCGGCAGCGTCTGGCACGGGGAAGAGAAAGGCAAACGGCAGTGAGCACGGGGAAGAGGGAGGCCGGCGTCAAGCGTCGTGGGGGGACATGGTGAGGGAAAAGAAAATAGAGTGGGACGGAGGAAGAAGGAGAAAAAAAAAGAATTTGGAGTTATATATGAATGGCATTTGGTGGGTAATTTTAGCAAACTTGAGTTGCAAAGGGATATTCCACTCTGCAAAAGCAAAAAAAAAACACCTCTCTAATGTCTTTTGGCTTTTAGGCTTAAAATTGCTTAAGCTTTTTATAAGCTGGACGAAAAGGTCACCTCTTTGTTTAGATTTGGGCTTTTTTGCTTATAAGCCAGATAAAAAATCATAACAAACAGAGCCTAGTGATTGTTGAGAGCAATCAAAAGTCACTGGAAAAAAAAAAGAACAGAGCCCTAGTCCGGTCTTGCAAATAACAAGGGCTAACGGGCCCGGGCCCATGTCACTAACTCAATTCCCCCTCCTCCTTCCTCGTCCCTCCAAAGAACCAAGCCACTGTGAGAACTAGCATCGTGCATTCCTTCATTTCCATACAACACGAGAGCTCTCCGAACCAAATCGTATCCATGTCCTCACATCACGCTAGAAAATGTTTTAATCCATTGTATCATGCATGGGAATTGAAGCTAATGCTGCCAGTGTCCTGTGTATGACGCAAATTCGACTAGTATGATTAGGAATCTCTGCCTCTCTGGGGCATGCACTTTCACATTTTCCCCGTGTTAACGACGTAGTCTTCAGTTGTTTTCAAAGACATTGTCTTGGTTTCCATTTGTACTAGTAGCGTGTGAATACCGATAATATGGAACTAGAGATTTATTTCCACGGAACATTTTTCCTTGCACGGGTTCTCATTAACGCTGTACAGGATGGTTTGTTCTCCTTGTGTACTACCCATCACACGAAGAAATCGAAAGAATAGATGGGCGATTTGGCCATTCGTAAACGACCTCTCTCTCTCATGCATGGACGTACCTGGCTTTTGCTGATTTGGACTTCTAGTCTGTACGAACGAGACACCACGCCGAATACGTTATCCTTGATTAGCAGTGTAAGAAAAACGCGAGCTATATGGTCAACAAGTCCGGCCATAGATAAGATGAATCCTTGTATCTATATAGGGTCTGTTTTTATTTGGCTGTGGCTTGTGGTTTTTAGCTGCGGTTTATAACTTTTAGGCTGTTTATACAAGAGATTACAGAGTAACAGAAACTCACATGCGATTTTTACCGATATAAATGAAGTCAGTAAAGTATATACTACAATTAACTAGTAGACCCTATCTTGAAAAATATTCAGTTTAAAAGTCAGTTACTGTAGAAAAACTGAAAAGCAGCTTTTAGAAGCTGAAAAGAACAAGGCCATATACTTAGCACCGTACGCATATATGCAGTTCAGTGAAATTCCTCTGCATTTCGATCGGTCGCCATTTCGGTCTCGGTTGGAGTTGCTTTGCCTCTATCTATCGCCCTCCTTTGCGAAAGCAATCGACGACGCGAAAGCCAGCTATAGCCACACGCATGCACCATCCAGGCACGGCCCGGCATTTCGTCGAAGTCGATCGAAAGCCTCACTGTGCACAGGTAGGTGTGAAAATAGATGGAATGGTTTCTCATTTATTTGGACTATTTTTAAATATGGATTTTGTCAGTTTAGATATCTATATAAATATGTATTTTTTTATATTGGATATGAATACGAATTTGGTAACTCAGTATCCGTCAAATACATATATGGATCCACATTATTCAGATATTCAGAGGTCGGATATCCATAATATATATCCCCTATTTCAGTCTAGCCCATTTACATGATACTTAGTAGCCCATTATGCATTAAAATATGAGAAAATTCCCTGTATACCATTGAGATTTGTTTCGATCCCTGATTTGCCACTAGAAAAGTTTGATTCCCTATATGCCATCGGGTTTTCATCTTGTTCCCTTTTGTGCCACTTTCGTTACCTCTGTTAGTTTGACTTGCCATTGACCGTCTAAGACTTGTTAGATTTGTGTAAAAAGGCTAATATTGCCCTCGTCTTCTTCTTCTCCACCACCTCACCTCTCTCTTCCTTATCTTCTCTCTCTCCTGCCACACATGATGCCACCATCGGCCGCCCCAAGCCCCAACTCCTCTTCCTTATCCTCTGTCTCCCCTCTCCCTCTTGCCCATCCACCGCCCTCCATATCCTCCCTTCTCTACTTCAGCTCTAGTCACCAAATCGCCATCCCCCTTTCTAGCTCTGCTTGCTGGGTCACCTCACTTACTGTCAGACCCAAATTTTACAATCCGGAATCTTCTGTGATTCCACCGCACTATTCTCTGGATCAGTAGATAGTGCTCACAGATTACAGTTCTGAATATCAAAGTTCATATCATGCGGAAGCGTAAATATAATAGTAAACTTACTCATAGGCCGATTAGGCCGAAATCAATAAAGTGCAGCAGCGGAAGAACGAAGCACACAGGTAGGACCTTCAGGACATGCCCACAGGCAGCCAACTGGAGGTGCGCGACCTAGCCCTTGATATCTTCATCTTCTCTGCCAGCTTGTCCAATCTTGTTGCTGAGGCGAGGTGATTTGATTCCTGATGCTGAATTTTATCGCAAAAGCAAGTGTGAGCACTCCAACCCCGTGCTCCGCGAGCCAATACACAGAATGCAAATAAATAGTATGCATAGCTTAACAAAAGAGAGGCTCGGGTTATTTTATTTGTCAAAAATCGCTTTTAGTAGCTTTGTTATTATTTCATCATAGTGTTATTGTTACTGCCTATACACCACCTAGTGACTACCATAATCGACTTAATCCACCAAAATACACTTTCTTTATTGATTGCTGTCTAAGACTCCAAACAGCGAATGACATCATTTAATCAGTCCACCGATCATGCTCTTTCCCTGTTGATTGCTATCTATGACTCTAAACAGCGATTATCATCAATTATGCAATCCACCAATCATACCTTCATTGCTGCCTAAATCCCCACATAGCGAGTACCATAACTTATATAATCCACTGATCAATTACCGCCTATAACTCCAAACAGTTAGCGACATCATTTACCTAATATCATTTATTTAATCCACTAGTATCCTTTGCATTCTAAATTCTTAACAATCCTTTCCTTATTGATCCACAACCACAATTCTTCAATAATCAATCTTATTTTTCCATTATCTATCTCTAACTAATTCATGAGTATACATCCACCAAGAATATCATTGATCAAATTTATACTCCAGGAATTGTTATCATACCCCAAACTCCCAAGATCAATTCATCCATCCAGAACTTGTTCAAATCCTATTAATCCCAATATTGTCATCATCTCCCAAGAATTTATATCAAATATCAGTGTTGTAATCCAACCATTACCTTTGCATTTCCTAATACTCCAAAAATCATATAATTCATCTATCTAATCTATAAATCCATTTGGGCTCCACCAAATTTATTTCTCCTAGACTCCGCACTATCATTATCCCTCTTATGATCAATCATGAATCCACCAACTTCTTTATGTGATTACCATAAACAGCCATATTCCTTTCTTACGACTCTATTTATTCTTCCTGACGTTTTATTTGTGAGAAATGTTACCATTATTCAAAAATATAATACATAGAAATTTCCTGAGACCTAGCAGTTTTGAACAAAAGCATAATGTTCAAGAAAATGCAATAATAATAGCGATCCAGATTCTATTCTCTGTTACATGACATCTGCACCATATAGCATCTTTCAGCGTTATAGCCGCTTAACTTACCACTGGGACGACACCCAGGACAATTCAAATCAGAGCTTTCCACTACCCTACACTTTTCCATTCCCACCCATAAAGTTTTTGAAATAGAACTATATCCGGTTAAGTTCCCATGTCCGCCCTTGACCGTGGGCACGGCTATTCGAATAGTTTTGACTCTGCAGAGTTTGTACACTTTCACCATAAGAGACAATCATCTCACTGCCCCACACGATTCCTTAGAAGTGTGGTTGAGTAGACCATCACAGTGACTTTTCAAAATATCCAGTCCCTTTTCTCATCTCACCTTATGGGTAGCCGCCCACTTGCAGTGGGTCCCATCTATGCGCGGGATGTTTCCCACAGCCACTAACGCAGCTTGGGCTTCTACTTCCCGCAACGTTAGGGCAGCTGGGAAACTTCACCCACCACTGGTGTCCCTTTAGGCCCCCTTGCCATAGCGTAGCCCCATCAATCCACTACCAGTGAGATGAGTCCGGAGTTCGATAAATTTACTTAGCCAAGTTGTAATTTACAGACTTGCGGTTGTACTGTTTTACATGGAATATCATGACAAGATTTAGTCCTTAGTGGTATCTGGGCGGTTCTACCACAAACCACACTCTCGTGCACCACTGCACCATACCCCCCATCCATCCGCCCAGATAAATAAGCAATTTGAGGTTTTTGGGAATATAAAATAACCATATCCAACATACACCAGTCATTACCACCATGACTGCCCAACCAATTCTTCTCAGGATTAAAAGTGTTGCTTGGGCGCTCTCACGCCCATGAGTATCTAAGCAATACTAAGCATGGCATATAATTACGGACTTATTTTCGAAAGGTTACTATTATAATTTTTTTTTCTAGGGCGACAAGGTTCACAAATTCAAATATTCCAAAGGGAGTGTAATATTATTCAAGGCAAACAATGAGCATATAACTAGAATATTGAATTTATCATGTATTTGCATATAAAATAACAGCATGCAATTTGATAATTTAAACCAAAGTAATTTGCAGAAAATGTAGGTTCAACATGATCAAAGTATTGACTCACCTGGCGTAGTTTACCGCGGTCTTGAGCTCACACGATGCTTTCTCTTCAGTTTTTGGCATTTATCTTTACTTCGAGCTTGACTTCACTTGATCCCATGAGTCTTCACGACCTCCAATTTCTAATTACGCGATAAATGACTGAATCCAAATAAAAGCGAATAAGTCAAATGATCCAAATAAATCCGATTAAACTTAGTTTAGATTTATTATAAGTTATTGGGTGATTCAGATGATCTGAGACAAGGCCTATGGTGTGATATTTTATGTACCTCCATTTACCACTAGGCTAATTTAATTTGAGTTAGGGTGTATTTACATGGGTTCCATCTTGCTATATATACAATTATGCTCAATACTACTATGTACTAAGGCTGGTGTTAAGATTCGGTTAGTGACACTATTTTTATCCGGTATATACTTTAGCTACTGTTAGGCTTAGCTTCATTTCAAATCTTAGTTTACACTTAGCTATCTGAGCAAGGCTTGGTATGTATCATTTTATGTTACCCTAATTACTTGTGCTAATGGTTACACATTTATTTTAGAGTATTTATACGTCTGTGGGATTATTTTGTTGCTTGACGACCTAGGGCTATTATATTTTTATCATCTGTATATTATTAGGACCTTTTACTTTGGAGTGCTCATTGGAATTTAACTGACATTATTATTTCGTCCCTAATTTAGGTGGTAACATATTTTTAGTTTAAATTTATATTTGCACTTCGTTTCCCTAATTAATTTTGGAAATCTGGGTCTTTAGGAGACATGCCATTTATTTATTTCGTGAAAGATGTTAGTTGAAATCTAAGCTCCTATTTCTCCCTCCTATATATTTCATCAACTAGCCAATTATTCACTTGTATGCAATTATTTCTTTGTTCTGATGACGGCATTTTATTGTTAAGTTATATATTTTATTTACAATCCAGGATAATCTTTTAATTTAAGGCCCTACTTTTATAGCTAAACATAGTATCCAATATATTTACGGAATTTGTGCATGGGTGACCAAGGTCATCTTTTATTATTACATTTAATCCAAAAATTAGATTTAATTCTATGATATTATTTACTTATATATAATTTTTAATCCATTATTAAATTCCAAATAACCTTATTTTGTATCCTAATTAAATTTGTTAGCTTCCACTGTTTACTTCCTAATTCTTCCAATTTTTATTAACTAAAATGGATTAAGGAAATCAAGATAAATAAAAAGATAAAAAGATGCCAAAATGGTGCGGCCGGCAGGGATCGAACACTGGACCTCAGGCTGTGGGGGTTAATGCGCACTCGGGCTAACCAACTGGGCATTCGGTATCTCGCGACTGCTGGGGGGTGAATACTAGATAAGCTGGCGGTGGGCTGGGGATTTGAAGCAGGACAGCCAGCCGGCCGAAAACAGAGCAGGCGGGGCGCACGGTTGGCGGCGAGGATTCCGGCGAGAGGAGATCGGAGGGGAGGGGTAGGTCAGCAAAAATAGGTTCCCGAAGAGGTGCAGATGCCGGTGGAGGAGACGGCACGGGTCGGCAAGGCGGCGGGTTGTGCGGCCGGCGGTGGGGTGGTAATGGAGCGATGGCGCCGACGAGGAGAGGAGGAGAATTTGAGGTGCGCATGAGCGGGATTAAGGAAGGGGAAAGCTCACCATGGGGTCGGCCGAGCGGGGAAGAGGCCGTGGCGGGCTGGCGACGGAGGCCATGGGCGGTGCGGACATGCGCACGGCGCCGGCGAGCTGGGGTGGGGGAGGAGCTCCGACGACGATGGGGAACACTCCGGTGAGGCGTGTAGATGGTACCCACAAGAGGAATTGGCTTAAGATGCCCTGAAGGAGGAGTGGCGCCGGCGGCAGTGGTTATGGCCGGCGACAGGGGAGAATGCCCGTGCGGTGAGATCCGGCGCGGGTTTTCCGATTAAGTGGGAGGGGAAGTAGAAGGGGAGCAAAGGCACACCGTGACGCGGTCGGAGGGGCGAGGCTTCACTGGAATGGCCGGAAATGGCGAGAAGACGGGTGGCGGCTCACGGGCGCTGGGCGGAAGAAAGAGCACGGGAGAAAGGGGAGTGGCGTAGAGAAAATTGGGGGCGGGGCGGCTGCTTTGTAGCGCGGGAAAGGGGAGGCACCGGTGGTGGGTTCACGGGGAGACCAGGCGGCGTGGGCATGAGTCAACGGGGCCGGCGGGGATTGCGCTGAGGCGGCAGGTAATGGGCGGGAGCGACGTGCGACGTGCGGCGTGAGGGAGGCAGGGCAACAGTAAGATGGTGTGACAACTCACGGCCGGTTGCAGCTTTGCACCGCGTGAGGCGACGGCTCACAGGGAGGCCGACGCGGAGCTTGCTCAGCCACGAGAAGTAGAATTGGGCAAAATACCCGCTACCCGTTACCCGTACCCGAATTACCCGGACCCGAACCCGAAATACCCGAACCCGAGGTACCCGATCCCAAATTCGGATAGCGATTCTGATTACCCGAAATTAGTTTGGGTAGTTCGAATAATATCCCCCGGTACCCGAACTACCCGAATTACCCGAATTGTTTGTAAATTACCCGAATTGTCTGTAAATTACCCGAATTGTCGGGAAATTGTCTGTAAATTACCCGAATTGTCGGGAAATTAGCTGGTTTTCTGTAAGTTCGGGTATATCGGGTATACCCGAACCCGAACCCGAACCCGAATTATCGGGTACCCGAAATTGCGGGTAGTGTTTTTTTGGGGCTAATATCGGGTAGCAATTTTCATTACCCGAATTTCGAATTACCCGAACTACCCGACCCGAAAAATTCGGGTAACCCGAACGCCCAGGCCTAACGAGAAGAAAGAAAAGAAAGGGGAGCCTCACGGAGAGAAGGAGCGGTGAGAGCAGGAAAAAGAAAGAGAGGAGAAGGGGCGCTCAGTGGCATGGAATAGAAGTCCGGGCCCGCTGTTAGGGATAGAGGGCAAGGTGCTCGGTCGGCAGGGAAAATAGGCTAGGGTCCATCTGGAAGTGACAGTAAGGATGAGAAATAGGAGAAAAGGTTGAGAGAAAAATAGAAAACTTTATCGACTTTTGAATTTTGGATTTTTAGTTCAATAATTGGTTCAAGTAGCTAGTTACAAATTTAATATTCCTCTACTTTCGAATTTATTTTCCTTGACTAATTTTTGAATTTTAATTTGCACTTTGAATTTTTTTTATTTTTGTTCTTAGTATTTTTAACTCACATTTAAACTATTTTGTATCTTTTATCATCGCAATTCTTATTTGTATTTGAGAATTATTTTCAGTTATTATTTTGTTTAGCACAACACTAAGAAAAATCCAAATAGAGTTTCGGCAAAAACGTCAAATACTAATAAGATGCAAATAGAATTTTAAATTCTTCAAAATTTTCGAACATTCCAAAATTTGGGATGTTACACTTACCAGCATCGGTCTTTGACCGCCTCTCCTTTTCAGAGGGAACCAGAGAAGTGGCACATTGATCGCCACTAGCAAGCCCTCCGCCGGCCACTGGTTGATCCTTCGCTGTCCCCACCGATTGTCGTCACTAGTCGAGCCATGTCTCGCCTTCCACGACGTCGACTTCGATTGGGATGAGTAGGTCACTGCTCCCATGGCACTGCCACTATTGTTCCTGCTCCCCATGGCACTGAATGGAAGAGGAGATATTGCGTCACCGACCGAGCCTCTGCTATCCCTAACGGTCGTCGCCACTGGTCAAGCCGTGTCTCGCCTTCCACAATGTCGACTTTGGTTGGATGAGCAGACTGCTACTCGCATGGGGGTGGCGCCACTACTGCCCCTGCTCCCTATGGCATCGAGTGGAGGAGGAGGGGCCGTACCACTACTCCTCTTCATGGTGGCGCGGCCACTGCTCCCCATGGCATCAAGTGGAAGAGGGGGGCCATCGCTGCTACTCCCTGTACGAGATTTGGGGAGAAGTAAGAGAGAGATGGTGAGCCAGAGTGAGAGAGAGAGAGACAAAGAGAGGTGAGATAAGAAGAGAAGAGCATCAACATTCTTTTTTTGTGGGAGATACTTGTCAATACCGATTTACACAACTTTTAAAGCATGATGAAGGGCGGGTGAACATTACTTATCCCTTCATGTACTTTGAGATTAATATTATTCTTATTGAAATGGAAATTACTCTTATTGAAATGGAAAGCATAAAGCACTACTCTTTTTCTATTCCGCCATGGTCGTGCCTACATGAAGAGGAAGAGAGTGGAAGGAGGAAAGGGAAGAAGAAGAAGGGAAAAAATATCTTTTCTTTTCTTAGTTAATAGCAATATCTTTTATTTTCTCAGTTAATAGCAAACTCAAGGAAGTGACACGCAAGGGAATAAGATAGAAACACGATGGCATACAAGGAAGCAAACATTTCCAGTGGCAAATCAGAGATCCGGCTAACTTTCAGTGGCATACCAAGAATTTTCTCTTAAAATACACATCAATACATGGAGTTAGGAAAGGAACCCTAACTAAAAATATAAAGAATTCATGAATGTTTAGATCAAATAAACTAGTTATATTTTTGTGTTTGTTTTGTGCGTATAGTTTAAGGGGTTTTTATTATGTGAGAAATATTTGTGACTATTTTCGATTTGATTCATATTCGTTCCATATTTGTATTCAATATTATTCATATTCGTATCTAGGGAAAAATATGAAAAAAAATATGGTAAAATCATTATCCGTCTGTATTCTATCCATTTTCGCCCGTATGTACAAGTAGGTAGGGGTGGGAATGGTTCAGCCAGACCTAATGGATAACCTAACCGCCCCTAAATTTGTAGCAAATGGGCCAAGATGGTCTGGCGACTGAGCAATGAGCAGGCGAGGAGGACAGCGGTGGCGGGCAAGTTCGAGAAGAAGGGCGGCAAGGCTCTTCTTCTTCGTCGTCGGTGGGAAGGGGTGGTGATGTCCCTGGTGGGAAAACTCTATGCCGCAACAAGGCCTCCAACGACATCAATTCCCCTTGTCAATACCCCCTAATGGTGAGATCATCTTTCCTTCTTTTGCTAGGAGATATTTCTTTTTTTGTGTTGAAAAGTAGTTGTCGTTACATCCATTGCAAGCTTGTCTTGAAACTCTGATGCACAAACATTTCATGCTTTTCTCGCCACTTATATTACCGGACCATCTTGAAGTTTGTAGATTTCTATAAGACCATGCGGTGGAAATCCTATGTTGGTGGTGAGTATTTTATATTGCAATTATGGTTATTGCATTATTTGGTTTGATTTTGTCTGAATTTGTGGTTGCAGCCTATTGCCAGGTTTTAACTAGTCTGACCGGCCTAGCAACGAAGGTCTGACTGGTGGCTATGAAGTGGTCTGATCGGACATATGCCTTTCGGAAAGTAGACACCAAATATTTGTGTAGATGTGTTTGAGGATATCTTTGCATCAGGTTTCACTCAAATTGAAGTTCTAAGCTGACACTAGGTAGAGATTAACCAAAATTTCAGAGATGGCATTTTCTAGTACTATTAAGCGGTCAGACCAGCTAGTGGCTTGCAGTCAAACCGCTAGGTGTTGGGCTAGTGATTAGATCGGTCCCCTATTACTGGGAGAATTTTGAGTTGGTTTTCGGCAGTTAGACTGACCTTTGTTGAGTGGTGTGAGCTGAGTTTTTTCTTAGTTTTGTTATTGCTTTAGGAGCTTTTCAGGAGTCTTTGCAAGGTGTTAGTCATGGCGGGAGTCCGTGCAAGTGTTAGTCATGGTGGAAGTCCATGCATTGTGTTAATCATGGGCGGGAGTGCCATGTGGTGTTTGCTAACGTGAATAAAGTGTATGCCATTTGTGCTTAGGACGATTGCTTGTGATATCCAAGGTACTTGGTGATTGTTGGTGGTTAACGGCAAGACCGAGACTAGGAAAGGAGCCCAAGGCCATGGAGGGTGGCGTAAGTCCGAGTGAGGCTACATCTCAAGTGGAAAGGCACGGGAGAAAGACAAGAATTATGAGAAGGCAAATGAATGCATCTGGTGTGCCATTGGATTTGGGCATTTCAAGTGGTGACATTCCTTGGGAGGAGGTGTATGATCCCGGTGACAAGTCATTGGGCACCAATGACTATGTTATGGAGTTGGCTTCGAGGAGAAGCGTCATGGAGGATGAGAGTGTCATATTGGGCTATTGAAGCCATGTGGAAGTCGCCCTTTAAGAAGCATGCATGTGTGTAAGTGTAAAATCCGTTTGTGAGTCGGTTACCAAATTCCCCCATTTGTAAGTGGTTGTATCCACTAAGTGTAGGCTGGTTGTTAGGGTTAAGTGTTAGGTGAGAAGCCTCCAATATATAAACCCTTATGTGTGTTGAGAGAACAAATCTCTTATGCTTGGAAAGGCACTTTAGGGTTAGGGTTTCCTTGTATTGAAAGTTTTATGTGAGTGTTGTAGAGTTAGAGCTCTATCCTTCATGATGGAGCAGCTGTAATCATTCATATCTAAGTATCAATAGATACACTAAATTCATTCAAGACAAAACCGATAACTTGTCAAAAACTAGTGAAAAATCGACAAAACCGCTAGGAATCCATTTTATCCGATATTCATATCCGAGAAAACACGAATGTGGTAAGCAAAATCCATATTCGTATGTGGGAATATTCGTATCTGTATTAGAGAATATTCAAATTCGTATTCATTTAAAAATATGGATTTGTATTCGTATTTGAGACTATTCAATCGTATTTGATTTGTTTCCATCTGTATACATCACAGATGGTTTTTAATTAGAATTATATGTGATATTACCACATACGGTTATTAATACGAACCATCTGTGATAATTATGTATCATAGACAGTTTATGGTTGAAAGTGTCTGTGATATGTACCTCTTATATGCATGAATGGCACTTCGACTCCATGATGTGTCTCTTCGTTTTGGCTCTGCACCGAATTTATTCCTAAAAATAATCATCCACCACCGAAGATGAACTCCTACATTACTGATCTACTCTCAAGCACAAACAAATGATTCCCTACTTTACCTTGTCGCCGGCATTGATGGCCTACCAATGTCCTCCCTCCTATATCCGAGGATTTGCTGGAGTAGGTCACGACCATCGTCCGCCGTCATGACATCTACCTCTGCCACGTCTTCCGGTTGCTCTCCCACTTTCGGCGAGCTAACCTCGCCATCGATGTGGTCCTACACAACGACGTTGCATGTCTCTAGGAGGCTTCTTGTCACTTGGACTGCTTAGTCGAGGTGGTGGCGACCGAGTCAACCTTGTCGAGACCCCTTAAGCAAGGGAAGACAACCTATGGGATTCAACTTGATTCATTAGTCAGAGGGTCATCAGGAGACACTCAAACAAGCACGTCAGTGGGTGGATGCATTTTGGGTTTCGTTCACTGATGATTCCAAACCGTTTGATGCTGACGATGTCGCCTACAAAGTTTTGATGATAGAGATAGCATGCTGCCTTCGCCACTAGGAAAACATTGATTATTTAGGTTTCAACATTTTTTAATCTTTGTAAGAAGCAACTGGTCACGTTGTTTTTCCATATATAAAAACAAAAATAAAAAAACTAGTTGTATTTATTATCTTCTATATATGTAAATGGTCTAGGTATAATGACATGACGACATTACTGACTGGTTCATAGACGGTTCTTAATATGAACTATCTGTGATAAGTAATTATCATAGACGGTTCATACAAATAATCGTTTGTGAAGTCTCCCATTATCACAGACAGTTCTTGTTTCATAGATGGTTCTTAATAAGAACGTTCTGTGATAATTATGTATCACAGACGATTCGTGGTAAGACAAGTCTGTGATATGCCGTATTATTAAATACCTAGTCAGGCCGGTACCGACAGATCTATCTTCATTGTGCTATTTTGAAGGAGGCGGCTGGCTTTGTGGAGTTTGGTGAAAGAATACTGCTTGTAGATTGATTTGTTATTGCTAATTCGAGCTTAGTATTTGCTTTTAATTATATGTTTTGTAATAAACAGATATGATAGCTAGGTTTAGATTTAGCTTGGTAGTTTGCTCCAATCAAGAATGAGTCACTATTCCTAGTTTATTTCAATATATTCTTGCTTGATTATATATATATATATATATATATATATATATATATATATATATATATATATATATATATATATATATATATATATATATATATATATATATATTTTTCTTCATGAATAATACGTAGCTAGCTACTTTAGATGTACAATTTATTAAGGTGAATGATGTGTAAGTATTGGGCTAGATAGCTATAGTAGTATTAATCTAATTTGACACTAATTTATTATATGTGTAGCATAGATGGATCAAAGCTGGATATACGTTGAGAACCATGTGAGTGAAAAGTACAATGATGACATGCCTGCTTTTAGCAGAGCGGTCGAGCAACATATGTTGAAGAAGGGGATGGAATATATGTATTATCAATGAATTGATTGCGATAATCTAAAGATGTTTACCAACTCAGTGCATATTGAAGCTCACTTGATTTGAAGTGGTTTAAAAAAAGGGTATACATGTTGGACCAGTCACGATGAAGAGATGATTATACACGAAGATAGTTATAACATCATCGAGGAAGACAACGATATGCCTGTTGTGGATTGTGCTTTCAATGATGATAGGTTGTAGGATAACAATTTGGTTTAGATACTACATGATGCAAAATGAAACTATAGTGAGAGAGAGTTTGGTAAATTCAAGGGCTTGATGGAGGACTTGGGGAAACCTTTATTCCCGGGCTGCAAGCTGTAGTACACAAGGTTGTCATCTATTCTTGAACTACGAAAATTGAAGGCAAGTAATGATTGGTCCGACAAGAGTTTCACAGCATTGTTAGGTCTCCTAGCGAACATCCTTCCGAAGGGAAACGTGCTGTCGAGAACTACCTACCAAGCCAAGAAGATTCTTTATCCATTGGGAATGAAAGTAGAAAGAATATATGTATGTTCAAACGATTGTATCCTCTACCGTAAAGAATATACAAACTTACATATTTGTTCGTGTGCAAAGTATCCTGATACAAGCGTAAGAATGACTCTGATGATGGTGAGGGCATCGAGGTGAAGAATCACCTGCTAAGGTGTTGTGGTATCTACCTATAATTCCCTGTTTGAAGCATTTATTTGTGAACCAAAAGGTTGCAAGATTATTGTGTAGGCACTTGGAGGAGCGTAAGTAAGATGAAAAGATAAAACACGCTGCTGATTCTGCTTAGTTTAGGAACATTGATAGGATATTTGTAGGCTTCAGTACAGAATTAAAGAATGTAAGGTTTGGGTTGAGTACAGATAGAATGAATCCTTTTGGTACATGAGTAGTCGACATAGCACCTAGCCTATGCATGTACAAACTTTCTCCTTAGCTATGTATGAAGCGAAAGTTCATTTTGATGTCACTACTTATTCAAGGACTGAAGCAACCTGAAAATGATATTAATGTGTATCTAGCACCATTGGTGGAAGATCTTGTGACACTGCAGAACAAAAGGGTACATGTATGGGATGCGGATAAACGAGAGAGCTTCACTCTGTGTGCCATGTTGTCCTGCACCATCAATGATTTTTCTATCCTTGGTAACCTGTCGGGGTTGAGTACAAAAGGAACCAAAGTCTATCCGCACTTCTTAGATTATACCGAGAGTGTATAGTTAAACAACTCACGTAAAACTGTACTATGCCAATTATGCATAAAACTCGAGTACAAAAGGCCGGGCGTACCTTCCTCCAACTTGCTACACTCTATCTATGACCGATAAAACTGAACTATGCCAGAGCTTACATGGTGTGAAGTTCCATTCAGTAATTTCGCCAGCATGAAGAAACTTGTTTCCGTGGAAGATTGAAATTAATTAGCATGAAGTCTTATGACTGTCATGTGCTAATAACACAAGCAATTATAAGTATTTTACCGAACAACGGTCAAGTGACAATCATGAGGCTGTGTTTTTTCTTTAACGCAATTGCTCAGAAGGTCATCGATTCCGATGGACTAGATGCTCTGCAGGATAAAGTAGTGACAACTCTATGTCATCTTGAGATATATTTCTCTCTGTTATATCTTGATATCATGGCTCATCTCATTGTTTACCTTGTGAAAGAGAAAGATATGACGTCCCATGTTTCTACATCATATGTACCCGTTCGAGAGATACATGAAAATTCTCAAGCCCTATGTACGGAATCGATTTCGGCTGGAGGGCAGCATCATCGAAGGTTATGCAACCGAAGAGGTTATTGAGCTCTGCGTCGATTACATGGCTCAGGTTGAACTGATAGGTGTGCCTCTATCTCGTCACAAGGGGAGGCTAGAGGGTATTAGGACCATCTGAAGAAAAGCAATAACTCCTAATCTGGATATGTATGTTCAAACCCATTTCACCATCTTACAACACATAACTGAAGTGTCCTCGTATATTGATGAGCATAAGGACATGCTATGCCAAGACAATCCAAGCAAGCCAGAGGTTTGGATCACGAGACAGCACAACCATCGGTTCAACAAATGGTTGAAGGTGCAATTCACTGGGAGGTCATCAAGATAAACGCTGCAATGGTTGGCAAAAAGGTCAAAATTTATAATCATGACATGGCAAGGATACGACATAAATGGGTATAAATTTGTATACAACAGATCAGTATAGAAAGAGTATAGTCCAGAACTCAGGTGTCCACATAGATACCTCTGGCCTAAGCTCCTACTAAGGCTTATAGAGGAGATTTGGAAGCTTGACTACATACTTTTCAAGATCTCTCTATGTCGGTGTCGTTGGGTCCAACTCCGATAGGGTATAAAGGTTGACAAGTACAGCGTCACTACTGTGGATCTCGAATGTGTAGCATACAAAGATAAATCATTCATACTCACGAGGCAAGTTGTTCAAGTTTTTTTTGTAACCAACCCGGCAAATAAGAAGCGTCATGTACTTCTTCATAACAAAAGAAGGATTGTCGGAGTTGAAAATATGGTGGATGAGGAATAGTACAATCAATTCGACGAGTTGCCTCCTTTCATAGACATCATCAGGCTCAAGGAAGAACCAAGCAATAAAGCTAGCTATATGTGTATCGATCATTGTGAAGGGCTTTTTTTTGAAAGAAAATAGCCATGTGGAATGATCCCACACGATGAACACATATTTGCAAATTATTCCAATGTAATTAAGAAACTTAGTATGTAATTAAGGAATTATTCCATATAATTGATTCAGTAATTAAGAAATAATTCTATATGTGATTGTATCCACTTGCTTGTTTTCAAAGAGCATGGTAGCATTTCCTGAGGCTAGCCGAAAAACAGGATATGTTAGTAAACCGTAGATGAGGAAGTATCCCAACATCTGGTAAGATATGTTAAACTACCTAGTTGTTAATAAGTCCATAACTTCATAAGATCTAAAATAACATAATTGCCTCTTGCAGGAAACATTGACTACCGAATATTCCTAAGACTCCTTTGAAACAGTCAGGAGAGAGATATACTATCCACGGCACTAAAAAACAAAGAGCACCTGGGTCATATGTGAGACCTTAGGATATATGTACCTTGTAGGCATGGATTTCCAGATGAGTCCGAAGCGTATAAGAGTAAAAAGAGATCCAAGGCCGAGCAAGCAGAACAATTGAAACAGAAGATTCCTGTGCAACTTCAGCAAGAGCTAACTGCCTCACTTCGAGGAGAGATAACTACCTCACTCCGAGGAGAGATAGATTCATTGAGGGAAGAATTGAATCAAGTCTGCAACTAGTCACAAGCCACCCCCATTATTGCGGTAGCCAGTCCCTCTCAACGTCAGAGTAACTACATGTCCATGCCATTTTCTGAATATAGCGACACCCACTTACCTATCGACGACATCTAGGTAATGTACATCTCTAGAATGCTACATAGATAGGCCTAGTAGTTGCCTTACCTCATTGTGTATCATTATGTAGGAGCCCACGTCGTGCATCCTTAGAGTCAGGCTTGTTAGCTCTATTCCCGTTAAGGCTGGGTGGGGTGGCGTATCCATGCCTGCTAGGGACGATGGTGCACGGTGTCCAGCTAGGGAGCGATTTCATGAAGGTCTAGGTGGACATGATTAATGATGTTTGCAGAGCTATCCCATTGGAGAACCCCTAGATGAAGAGATCATGACACTAGGGGGATGCCGTTCACACATTTGTCTAGTGGCCAAAGAGGGACATCACTCTGGACCTTGTAGTGCCGGGATCTCCAGACGACCATGCCTATCGAACAGAATCCTTTATGTCTCCACCTCAACCTCTACTTTAGATGGCCATTGTATCGGTTTCTATGGAGATGACGCTGAATGAACAAGAAAATTGTGCCAAGTCATTTCCCAGGAAGATGTATCGCAAGTAAAGCAATAAGGCCACATCGAAGAAGATTAAGGCCCATTTGAAGCCCTAAAAGTACTTCCTCGAAATGTCATTGGTCCCCGAGTCACAATTACCTAGCCTTGGATTGGTTTGCGGGAGTTTGCATGCCTGGTACATGCAGAGGTCCAATAGGCAGAAGCCAAACCGGCAAACTGGATTCACCCTTAGATACACGAAGGCACGTTTTCTTCACAACTCGGGCTACTTCGTTGTGGGCTTCAAAGACTTACTCGAACTATTCAACCTCAACGCCCTAGACGCCTCACTTTTACGATGCTGGACATTTTAAGTGTACTATACAATCAAGTTACACATTCACGTAATACCGATAAGTGTTATAACACATTGCTTATGTATAAATACATGATCCAAGAAGCCTGGTGATGGCGAGAACAAGTGGGTTTCCTTGACCCACACTTGGTCCCTGAGCAATGCATCAATGAAAACACATCCTACGTCCAAAATTACATAACGACGGGATTGCTTACTTAGAGCAACAAGGATTATATTCTGCTACCCTACAACCAGGAGTAAGTGCTTCACTAGTTACCATACAAGCTTTTTTTGTACTTTATACGCAACATGAACTTAAATTTAATGACTATGGCGATATACAAATGCACTAGATTCTAATTGTGATTGTACCAAAGTAGAGCAAGGTAACATACATTGATTCCCTACTCGAGAAAGACCAAGACTTCACTCGTGTGTAATGAACAATTGACAAGTAATCTCATTTTCTCCATACATAACTCTATTATAGACCTCCCTTTATTTGCAATGGCTGAGCTAACTTTTTGGAATCACGTAGGACGTTCAGTGTTCATGTTACCGAGGGAGGGGGACACAAGGAATCGGGAGTCTTCAACAATGGTTCATGGTCGTACATCGGAAGCCGACGACCATCATTCGTGGTCGTAAGTCGGAAGCCATCGAGGATACCTCGTAGTCATAAGTCGAAACACATTGACCAACACTCGTAGTCGTAAGTCGAAAGACATCGACCACACCTCATGGTCGTAAGTCGAAACACATCGACCAGTGCTCATGGTCGTAAATTAGAAGTCGTTGATCACACCTCGTGATCATAAGTTAGAAGCCGTCGACCATCGCGCGTGATCGTAGGTTGGGAGCGGTCGACCATCGTTGGTGGTCGTAAGTTGGCAGGCCTCTGGTGCGCTTGTGCCCTGTCGCCCGACTGCTGGCGCCAGCCTGCTCAGCCCCGACTTTGACCACGGCTTAGACTTCAACCACGACCTTTCGACTTCGATTACGACCCTTCAACCTCGACCGCGGACCGACTTCATCTACAGCCCTTCGACTTCGACCACTGCCTCTTCGACCACTGTTCCCTTCAACCATGGTTTGAACTTTGACCATGACCCTTCGACTTTGACCACAGCCTGACTTCAACCACAGCCCTTCAACTTCGACCGCAGACCGACTTCATCCGTAGCCCTTCAACTTCGATCACTGCCCCCTTCGACCATGGCTTAGACTTTGACCACGGCCCTTTGACTTCGACCATGGCTTCAACTTCGATCACGGATCTTTGACTTCGGCCACAGCCCCCTTCAACCATGGCTTTGACTTTGACCACGACCCCTCATCTTCGGCCATGGCCCCTCGACCATGGCCCTATTCGACCGTGGCACCAACTTCGACGACCAGCTTGGGAGACCAAAATTGCCAGACAGCGCGACAGGCTCCGAGCGAAGAGTAGGAGGTGGTAGAGAGGCTCACCAGGTGAGCGACCGCTGGGCGGCGGTGGCGAGGGAGAGCCCCGTGGGTGAGCGTAGTAAGAGGAAGCCACCACCATCGCCGAGTGCCCTTCTCTTTGATCCACCGGTCGCTATCACTAAGCGCCATTCTCTCCGATCCAACGGCCACTGTCACCGAGCGTTGTGCCGCTGGTTGGAGGGGCGATAGGAGATAAAATTGGTGGTGGCGCACTGGGGAAAGTTGGGGGACTATGACCAGATGCTGCCACGTGGGGAAGGAATTGGTGGCCGCGCCGAGGAGGAGGAGGAGGAGGCGCAACACGAGGGTTCAGGGGAGAAGGAGGCGGCGGTTGCGGGAGGTGGAGGTGGGGAGGCGGCGGCAGGCAGATGGGGAGAGGAGGCCGTGGGCAAATGCGTTGGGGAGGCGGCGACGAAGGGATGCGACGTTGCTAAGGGAAGTTGAAGGACTGCGATCAAACGCTGCCGTACGAGGAAGGAATTGGTAGCGGTGCTGAAGAAGAGGAGGCACAATACGAGGGTTCGGGGGAGAGAAGGAGGCGGCGGTTGCAGGAGGTGGAGTGGTTGCGGGAAGCGGAGGATACAGGGGAAGAGAAGAGGATGAGTGCGGCTCACACGTCGACCCGATCTTTTCTAGAAGAGCAGAAGAACTACCTATATGCGGATCTAGATAGCTGATCTTTGATCGAACGGTTAAGAAAAGAGAAAAAAGAACGAATCGATAATCATTAATTTATATTTTTATAATAATAAAGATACATGCTTTGCTCAATAATCTAAAGAGATGAGTGACTTTGAGGACGCCTTGTGAATCGCCGACGACTCCACGGACTGAATAAAAGATCTGGCCTTTCTGGCCATCACCTCGTGAGGACTTCAGCACTGCGGTTTGCTACGGAAAAAGAGACGAAAAGCGATCACGTACCGAGCAAGAAGTTAAAGCAACGTACGTAGAAGACGATAAGGTAACGTAAGATTATGTATATGCCACTAAGCGCCGAAACGTATGGAGCATGCCAAATTGCCAAGTCAGTAAAGATCTACTGTGAACAGTACAAAGTACAACAAACCTATAAAGCTCAGTACATACATACATCCATCATTGACACGTACATGTCTCTTGATTAAAAGAAGCTGTCACGGACGGTAAGCAACAGCAAGCAAAGGTACTCATTATTTAGTATACACGTAGTATATGTATGATGTAAAGTCCAGAGAAAAGTAACATATATTAGTTACGTACAGTTAAATAGTAATCTTGATAAAGTTTTCATCCATATGTTTACTTTGGTTCTTTGTATATAGTGATCGTGCTGTATAAGTATCTGTATGGTAGTAGTGTGTAGAACCAGAAAAAGCATATGACAATACATGTGATACGTACAGGTATGGAGGCTTGAGCCGGCCGGAGTGTATGTTGAGTCGTGAGAAGCGGTCAGACGGAGACGCCAATATCTGCAACGTGCAAAGGGTCACAGCATGAGTGTGGTTGAAGCAGTTGTCGAAACCGTGGTCAAAGCAGTGGTCTAAACCATGGTCGAAGTAGCAGTCATACTCCATAGTTACTATAGCAGTATCGACCGGTTACTGTAGAAGTCGTACTCTAAGAGTACTGTAGCATTCATGTTTGTAAGTCGTCCTCGTAAGAGTACTGTAGTAATCAGAGCGTTCGAGAAATCGGAGCGCCTACTGAAGCGGTCATAGTCTGAGTCAATAAGCTGGATGAGTCTTGTGGATCATGGAGAAAATCTCGGACAGCGGCACGAGAGTATGTCCTAATTGTTAGCTAGTGGAGTTAATGGGTGTGTGGAGGTCGTGTGACCGGCTTATTTAAGCGGTGTATATCCTATTAAGCATTGGGAGATGAAATAGAAAAGATTGAGCGATTCAATCCCAACACTTGGTGTATTAGTCTCCCTCCGTGTATGTGCATCCAGAGAAATGAAAGGAATCAATGAGTGATTTCCAATAGAGAGGATTGAGTGATTCAATCCCTACACTTGGTATCAGAGCCTGAGTTCTCAGTTCGGTGTATACCCAAGTACCCGAGTAAACGGTGGCACAGTCAACGAGGGAGGGAGGTGTCTCTCTCCAATACCCGATGCTCACCTCATCCAACTACTCCACCTGGACGATCAAGATGGAGGCTTGTATGGAGGCGTAGGACATTTAGGAGGCGACCTATAGCCAAAGTGGTCATGGAAAGGAGGAAGGACAAGATGGCACTTGTGTGCATCTCTCAGGCCATTCCTGAGGATGTGCTCCACCAAGTTGCTAAGAAGAAGACAGCCAAGGAGGCGTAGAAGAACTTGAAGACGAGGTATCTCGGTGTTGGTCGAACGAAGAAGGCGCGGCTTAGACCTTGAAAAGTGAATTCGAGGCCCTGTGCATGAAGAAAAGTGACCCTATCAATGAGTTTGCTGGCAAAATCAATGAACTACCGAGCAAGCTCAGTAGCCTTGGTGCCACCCTGGAGGATACCGCACTCGTCAAGAATTTGCTTGACCTGTTCCTGACAAGCTTTTGTAGGTTGTTGATGCAATTGAGCAATTCTCCGACGTAGATTCCATGCCATTCGAGGAGGCGATCGGCTGCCTCAAAGTGTATGAGGAGTGGATACTCAAGCGCAAGAATGGGGACGAGGAGCATGTGCTTCTCACCAAGGTTGAGTGGGAGACTCGGTCGTCTAAGCGAGAAGGCAAGGGCTACTCTGGCGGCTCTAGCAGTGGTGATGATCGAAGAAAGTTCGACAAAACCAAGGTGATATGCTATAAATGCCAAGAGTTTGATCACTTCACATTCGAGTGCCTTGAGAAAAGAAAGGAGGAGAAAACGCTACTCTGTGGAGTTCAGAGTGATAATGAACCAGATCTTCTGTGAAGATTCACGAAGTGTGGTCAGTCAAGATTAGGGGAAATTGTCAGATACTAATCTTGACAAAGTTTGTATCTGCATGTTTACTTTGGTCCTTTGCATGTAGTGATCATGTTGTATAGGTCTTTACATGGTAGTAATGTGTGGCACCAGAAGAAGCGCACGGCAATACATATGATACGTACAAGTATGGAGGCTTGAGCCAGAGTGCATGCTGAGCCGTGAGAAGCGATCAGACAAAGGTGCCAATATCTGCAACGTGCAAAGGGTTGCAGCATAAGTGTAGTCGAAGCCGTAGTCGAAGTTGCAGTCGTACTCGACGACACTGTAGCAGTATCGACAGGTTACTATAGAATTCGTACTCGTAAGAGTACTATAGCATTCATATTCGTAAGTCATACTCGTAAGAGTACTGTAACATTCATGGTCGTAAGTCATACTCATAAGAGTACTGTAGCAGTTGGAGCGTCCGAGTAGTCAGGGCGCCTACTGAAGCGGTCGTAGTCTAAGTTAATAAGTTGGTTGAGTCGTGTGGATCATGGAGAAAATCCCGGACAATGGTATGAGAATAAACCCTAGTTGTTAGCTAGTGGAGTTAATGGATGCGTAGAGGTCGTTTGACCATGTGTGTGAGGCTTATTTAAGCTGTGTATTTTCTGTTAAACATTAGGGGATGAAATAGAAAAGATTGAGCGATTTAATCACAATACTTAATGTATTAGTTTCTCTCCATGTGTCCATTCAGAGAAAAAAAATAGTAAGTGATTTCTAGTAGAAAGTATTTAGCGGTTCAATCCCTAGACAGTCGAGAGTTTCAGTGAGTAAAGCTTAGCAGCATGCATGGCACGACGCCATGGCCGCAGGTTTACAGGATGCCAAGCTTTCCCTTGTCACGCCTTGTTACATGCGCGTTCCAACGTGATACTGGTACGAAGACACCCCTGTGTAATATGGCTATTGCATGTGATTACTGTTGTTGATGTCTCTATATGCAGAAGTTTCTGCTGCCTCATCTAAAGGCTATAGCTAGCTACATGTAGGACATCAATCTTGAGAAACCCTAGATAGCTAGCTTAGCTGCGTGATGTGTTGCTGTCAATTCACGCGTGTCTGCCGTGAGTTGAGGAGCTAGATTGGTCGTCGGTGACGGGCCAGCAAGTAGGTGATGTGCACTTGTGGCTGAAGAAACGATGAATTGTTTATATAAATAGGATTGTAGTTATTTTTTTAAAAAAAATAGCCTTCTATCATCTATCAAGCAAGACTGAAAAAACGATGAATCGTTTATATAAATGATATTGTAGTTATTTTTAAAAAATTAATTAGCTCCTAAACATCTATTATCTATCGAGCAAAGGGAGCTTGACAGGTCGTCGGCCGGATTTGTGTATATACTTAATTAATACTAATTATATTTAATTGATGCTAAACATGAGTTTTAATTAGAGCTAATGACGAGACATTAACTTGCTGCCGCTGTGGGGGCTTACAGTTTCTGTTGCCAAGCTTGGAGAGTTTGACAAGCACCTGCTGAGCTCAACAGATTTAAGAAAGAGATTGAATTTGTAAAAATAGACATTTGCGGATTAAAATTTTTAAAAAAATAGTTATAATACCATTTATATAAACAGTCCGAAACGATGCATGATCTTACCGAAGCAAATGGTGAACCTAACATGCATGTACAGAGGTCGATCACCATAAACATCTAGACGGTTTTGAGTTGCTATTCGTATTAGTTTGATGTCAGAGAGGAGAACATGTGTGTTTGATGGATCACAGCTTAACTAAAACAATGTGTCAGTCTCAGTAGTACTACTAATCTAGTATCTAGTACAGCATGGCAGTTTCTGTACATGTAATGACCTGGTCGATTGCGTCAATATTAATGCAATTGCAAGTACTCAAGTGCAGCAACATGGAAGTTTGGATGTAACGTGTACCTAGCAAACAGGGCGGATTCGTACTCGTATCATTTTACTATTTTTTCTTGAAATTGGAGTCCAACACGAATAATATTAGATATAAATACGAATGTGAATATTCTCATTCACGAATATAGAGCAAATATAAATCGCTCCGAATACAGTAATTTTCGATCACGAATATTTAGTCGGATAATACGCGAAAACAAAATCAATATATATCGCACGTATAAAGATCAACCAACCGTACCACATGTCCCAAACGGAACTATATTAGTAGCTTCATAAACAAATTTAACTATATCACACAATGACAGATACTAGTTAAGCAAGTAGTACCTAGTAAGTAGTTATTACTAAGTAGTAAATTCTAACTATAGCAAGTAGATGATAGAGACTAATTAAGCAAGTAGTAGCTATATGTCACATGGTCCAAAAGCAAGAATTACTCATAGCCAAGTACATCACTAATTCATTTAAGCAAGTAGAGGCGGGCGGCGGTGGCACCGCTGTTGTTTCGTGTGGCGGTGTGGGAGTAGATCTGGATGGGTTGGGCGCTACGCCGCTCCCGTTGGCCGCTAGGGTTTGGTTAATGCCTTAATGGGTGACGCTTATGCAGCAGCACAGTAGTGCATGCCACTAGCGATTGCATTGCTCAGCATTTGTACCAGATAGTAACCGGATAATAATCCGGTAACTATCCAGAAAAATACTCGGATAGCTCCGTATCTGTCGGATAATGTCTTTTTCAAATTCGTTTCCGTATTCGACAAAAAAATCCGAGTTTGTTTCCGTATCCGGCAAAACCTTCGAATATCCAAGAATATGCTCTGAATTGTATCCGAATTAAAATGGGCAGATGGTCGGTCGGGAAATATCCGCTCCGTTTGCACTCCTAGTAACGTGGCCTCTCCACTTGTCCACTTGTATTTTTTTCGTCGCCTCATAATAGTTTAGTATATTCATTGTCCATTAGGTTAACTACATGCTTTATTTATATGTTGTCTTTGATTTCTTTTAGTACTACTACATCCATCAGAATCTCTGAAGTGAATAAAACAACCTAGTCAAAGTGAGCATCTCGCAGATATGTATGAACAGGGGGGGGGGGGGGTCCTAGCCGGCCAGATAATCATATAGTAACTAGATGTTCATCTCTTCTGATGCAAATATATATACTAAAACCATCCGGATCAAAGGAATTAAGCTAGCTAGATCAGTTCGGCAGTCCATGAGAACATGACTGGAGACCAAACACAGGGGAGTTGGAACATGTTAGTGCCACATGGTGCCGGTGTCGTGAAGGCAGGGCTCGGTGTGGCCGGTCATGTGTTAAGTCAGGTCAACACACTGATCGACCACCTTGTTTTGTCACCATCATTTCGTGGGGCATTATATATATCCTGTTATGAATATTCAGGAACATGTCATATGTGCTACACTAATTAATTAAGCCAGTGGAGTTCAAAATCAGTCAAGTAATTGCAGTCATTGTCCCATCGACCAGCTGATCAAGCTAGCTAGATATGGCTTTAAGAAAGCAAGCAAGCAATTCAAGCAAAGCATCGGTTGGTCGTTGGTACAATTGGCACACTAGCTTGCATTAGACGGCCATTTAACTACGGAAGAAATGTAGTAAATAATTGGGGGGCAGGATTGAGTTGTTTGGTTCAAGTTTACGTCAAATCGTACGACTTAACTTTGCAAAGGGAAAGGAGAGAGAACCAGTCGCACACATGGCTAGGGTTCTTGGACCACCTCAAGGTGTGGGGGCAAGCGTTGGACAGGGACAAGGAAAGCGTTGAAGCAGACATCCCTATAATAAGCTAATGTGGACAGGGGAAGGTCAGGAGACAGGCCACTCTCCATACTGATGGGGACACAAGCTAGCTAGCTAGCTAACTAGAGGATTCAATCAATTTGATTGAACTTACCAAATGAATTAAGCATGAAATAAAACCAGATCTGAGATCTGGGCAAAGGAGACATGCATGGGGGCTCATTGATGGATTGCTTTACTTAGGTGTCCTAGATATGGCATTGCAACACTGTTGGATGCTGAGATTTGAGGCCATGAGGGTGATGTTTGGGCCCCAGGAGGTGTACTAGGAGGTAATAATACCAGTATCTCTCACCATCAGCTGAGGCGCCAATTTGATCTAACACTGATCAAGAGGATGCGTCCACACTTTGTCATGACGACGATGCATGACCACATGGACACAAGTGCCAGCAGGTTAAAATGTCATTACATCAGATAGTAGTAGGTGCCTGTGCCGCTCAGATCTCAACAAGAAAGATGGTACTGCAATTAATGGAGTGGAGAAAGCAAGTTTAACGCATTGTCAAAATTTTCATTAGTTAAGCGTTCAGTTCATGCTAGCTGATATCATTTATCAGGGAGAAGTCCCCCTTTGCTTTCATACCGCAGGTACTGCTCTAGTTCATTACATAAACAAGAGTAGCCCTTGAAATCACTAAGATGAGTACGTATTAGTTATGCTATAGATTAATAACGCGTGGTGCATGGCATCACGATGCTTTGAGAACAAAATAATATTCTAGCACTAGTAGTTCTAACTTACCTTTCAGGGTCCTTACTCCTTAATTTACTCTTTACTTCAGCCTGCAGAATTTTTCTGACGTGGTTTTGGGAACGAATTATAAAATTGTTAGTTCAACGATTGGAAGTCCGCTTACATGATACATGATCTGAGAAAGTTTCAAAGTCCAGTTCTTGCTCATCGATGCTGACCGCCATCTCCTTTCCTATGGGAGTCTATGGGCTTTTTGTCTCGTCTTAACTCGAAATTCAACTAAGAACAGCCATACTGCATAGTAGTACTAGTAATACTTGATGTGTAAGTGACCATTGATCAATCTGTCTTGAGAAAGACCCATAGATTGAAACTCATTTCACACAGATTTCCAGTCTTGGACTCCAAGGATAATCAAATTCCAATCTTGAATGGATCTCTATGTCCCGAGTTGAAGAGGCCAAAACAGCCGATGAGAAGAGAACAAGAGGAAGGCAATCTCGAGGCAAGAATTCACATTGGTTAGCGAACAGATCACTGCATGAGAAATTAAACTAGCGCAGAACAGCAGAAGTCAATGTGGCATCATATGCATGCAACTGAACTTCAGTTCCAGATTTGATTGTTGCGTTTCTTGACTTGGAATTCGGGCCTCTCTTCAATCTCGGAAAATATGGGCGGTGCTGCAGTCTTCTGAACGTAGGCAATGTGAGCAGCGCGGTCAACAGTACTACACTGCCCCTGCTTGCATCTCTGCATCAACACGCAGAAGCATTCAAAATTTCAGACTTCAGCTGATAGACTTTTCGGCAGGAAATGCGTGTGTACTCCCTTCGCAAAGTTTGATTTTTTTTTTTTTTGCCTCCTATCCTATGTCAAAGTACTTGTATCGTGCGTTGGGTACCTGAAAGGCTGAAAGCGTAGTTAACGGACAAGTCGCAGCCTCGCAGGAAATTCAAGCAGCAGTTTCCAATTCTGTACTAGTATAGATCGCCGTACGTATGTATGTAGATGAACGAAGCGAAGAATTGATGGCCATAGAGGAGACAAGGAAAACAAGAGTGCCCAGCTAGCAACAAAGCGAAAAACAAATGCTACTCCGATCGATCGGATCGATGATCCATCGCCATGCATGCGAGATGTTAATTTGGTCCCTAAACGCGCATCTTACATGGAAAAATCCATCCCAGAACTACAAGAATTCTATTTATGAAACCAATTGAAGTTATATTGACCGTACATGACTACTCTATAGTTACAGCAACACCGCATTTGAGTCACAGTCACACATGTTGTAGGGTTTTTTTGTGCGTACATCCTAAGGTTTCTTTTTATCATATCCTGAAAAAAAATCAATTTTGATGCATTAATTTCGTCGAGATAGTTCAGAATATGCAATCTTAAGATCTTCATGTTTTATCCTTTGTAGAACCGTATGCATGTTATGAAACTTGCATGTGCATGGATGCACGAAAGGTATACACATTTTAGTTAGGAACAAGAACGTTCATGTCAATCACTACACCAAGACACACTATTGGGATTTGGGAGCAAAATTCTGCAGGCAACAGTAAATTAACTTACGGTTCGGTTGAAAAAAAATCTCTTTTAATTATCAGATGGGATATGATATTCCTGATTTTTCGAGCAGCTATTCCCTTCATTACGGCATAAGCCAAAAGGAGTACAATCTGTTCATAGAGTATGTTTAATGATTGATGCTTCACACTACAAAAAAAAACTTGTGACTATGTAGTACGAGTAAGTAGTGGAGTACTATTGCATATCTCTTTTAGGGGTGCTCAGTTTGACGATGGCTTATGGCTTTTTCATTGTATTTGGCTTATTTTTCACCATAGCTGATGGTGGTTTATTTGGTGTAATTAAATTTTAAAAATAAAAAATAGGTTAGCCCATCACGGACAATGCGAAGAAATACGGGTAAAAAAAGAAAAGGCAAAAAACCCAAAAAAAAAGCTAAAGAGTTAGAAAAAAAGATAAAATTAATGAATAGTGAATTAAAAGCTAGAAGCTGAAGCTGAAACGAGCGAGGCCCAACTGTTAACTATTCATAAAGTGTGCTTATACATGTTTATCAATCGGTGCTTTACCTTAAACCATGTAGAGTACATAATTGTTTATCAAGTGGGCATCCTTCTTATAGTATATTTAATTGGTTTAACAGTACATATGTGCTAGATAATAAAGGATCTACATGTGAAAAATAAAGGGTTGCAGCTCACGTGAAAGAATTCAAATATTACAATTTCTAGAACATTATCAATTCGATTTTACTTTCCATGTTTGTAGAATTGATTTTATTTGGATATTAATGTATAGTAGTATAAGTTAAAACAAAGAATATAGATTATATCTTTGAGAAAAAAATAATTGTTCTTTATAATTTTAAGCGATGTCTCCAATAATAGAGACAACAATTGTATCTTTATTAATACAATTAAAAGAATGTAAATTATAATGGATATTGTAGGCAAGTTCGTGCCTATGCATGGATCGCTTAAATTCAATTCTATCTCTAGCATCTCACATCTTAATTTCATACAAGAGTACCCTAACTATATGTGCATGCATATCATGGTGCAAATCAACTTTATGCGCATTTACACAGATCAAGAAAAGTCATTGCTTATGATTTGTTAATCATAAGAAGGGTCCACCTAATTAATCATAAGAAGGGTCCACTAATTAAGAGCTATATGCGTTTTCTTTTTATGAAAATTTCTAGCAATTATTCTTATTTATTAGGTAGTATCTATCGGTTATGGATTGCTAAATACAATTAGGGTCAACTGAATTAACAGCCAGATTTTTTAATTTGGGCGAATTTCTACAATATTTCTCTTTTTTCTTAGCCATTGTAATCAACTATCATAATGTTTTATTGTATGATACATAACACCTAATATTTAATATAATTCAACTTTAAGTAGATTCCACCACAACCATAGTGATTCTAGCAAAAACATTTCTTGCCAAGTGACACTTTTTTCTCATGCATGCCTTTTAGTCATTTATTTTGCACGTCCATGGCCTTTTTTGCCCCTCTCGTACGCGGCTTTTAGTGCGGGCCATCTAGAATTATTTTTATTTATTAGGTTCTTGTAGAATCTATAATAAGTAGTCTTATCTTATAAGATTCCATATTTTATTTAAGACATCCAATGGTAATCATTTACTAACCATAATAAGGGGCCACTGAATCAAGAAACATATGTTTATTATTTTTTTTAAATTCCTAGCTCATTTTCCTTTTTTCTTAGCAATAGTAGAACTCATGTCATCAAATTTTAGTATATAATAGATAGATTTTGTTTTTTTGGTGATTTACTTTGGAATTGTATGGAAATAAAATTACTAATTTTTATTTTTCTCTATTCCCTAAATTTTAGTTAAATTAGATTGTACTTGATATCACTCTTTTTTAATTTAATATTTTTTATTTAATTATTATTTTGAATTTTAGTTATTTATGGATGTTACTTTAGAGGTGATATGGAAATCAAATTGCTAATTTCCTTTTATATTTTGAATTTCAGTTAATTTGGATTGTACTTGACATGACACATTTTCTTTTAATCTTAGCAATTATAAGTTGGGCCCGCGAGATAGATGGCTAAATCTTTCTAGTTAATACGAGATCTTCCTCGGAGTGCCTAATTAGTATAAGTTTACAAAGTTTAATACTTTTGGAAATTCGGTTTCAAATTACTTGACAAATCAAATGTCTTATCATCCTTTAATTTTTATTCAGAATTTGCATGTTTTTGGATCAAACTTGCCATGGATTTATTTTTAGTTTTATGCTAGAATTGATATAAAAACAATATATATTTTTTCTTTTGATTATTATACCAAATTTAGTTTTCTTAAGGATTTACTTTGAAATTCATATGGAAATCAAATTGCTTATTTTATTTTTTATTATGAAATTTAGTTAACTTGGAGTATACTCAAATAGATAAAAAGGTATAACAACACTATTAAAAAGGTATATTAGAAGTGGGAGTACATACTCCCTGAAGTATAAAACTATTTTCATATATATATATATATATATATATATATATATATACACACACACATATATATATACACATATATATATATATACATATACATATATATGTATGTGTGTGTGTATATATACAGCACGCTATTCTACGCTTACACGTGTGCGCCGGAAGGTTACTATCACTCGCACATGACAATAACTTTCCAGCGCGTAGAATAGTAATTGTGTGTGTAGGAAAAATACAATCTACTCTCGGGTGTAGTTGCTCCCACCCATGATATACCACTTAAACGAACTTGACATGCTCCTTTATCACTTTGGGTATACTAATATATTAATTATAAGATACTTCAATATAAACCACATGAAAAATTACAAAGAAGATTATAGTTTTTAGCGTATTTTGTAAATACATTAATATATGCATATAAAAAGGAGTATATCTAATATATATATATAGGAAAAATACCTTTTACTCCTGGGTGTAATTACACCCACCTCTAATATACCACCTAAACAAGCTTGAAATACTCCTTTATCACTTTAGGTATACTCATATACTAATTATAAGATACTCCAATGTGAACCACACGAAAAAATTGCAAGGAAGTCCATAGTTTTTACCGTATTTTATAAATAACTTTATATACGTATGTAAAAAGGAGTATGTCAAAAAAAATGCATACCACCTCTGAAAAATTGTTCATACCACTTATATGGTCTTAAATACTCGTATACTACACGTACATACTCTCCGTTATGCGAGATACTACCTATGTTGTGAGATACGACATAGGGTGTAATTACACCCGGGAGTAGAAAAGATGCTCCATATATATATATATATATATATATATATATATATATATATATATATATATATATATATATATATATATATATATATATATATATATATATATATATATATATATATATATATATATATATACTACACGTGCATACCCTCCGTTACGCGAGATACTTCTTATGTTGTGAGATATAACATGGGAAGCAACTACTCTTGGAAGTAAAAAAAACTTTCTATATGTATGTATATGTGTGTGTATATATATATATATAGCAAATATTCCTTAGTGTTTTGGTATCATAGTCTACCAGGGATTCAGAAATATCATGTAGAAAACCGCGAAAAGCAAACCGACCCTCACCCCACGCACATACGCCCCGGCTCGCGTGTGGATCGGTCCAGTGCGTTCGGCGACCGCGAGACGGAAAGGAAAAGAAAACCCAGCGAGACACAGACGGAGAAACGGATGGCATGGGCGCGTACTTTCATCCTCGCGGGCCCACGACACGATCCTTCTCCCCTCTTTTCTTCCCCACCGGAGAGGGAAAGAGAACGCAGGGGAGAGAGAGAGAGAGAGAGAGGTGACGGTGACGTGTGCAGCGCAGGTGTGGTGGCCTTCAGGAATCAGTACCGGGAAATGGGAGCCAGGTGAGCCCCCTCATCTAGGCCCCGGCTGCTGCCTAGGATAGGGAACAGAAAAGGGCTTCCAAGGAAGGAATTGCTAGCATCACGGGGCGATGGGTACACGTACACGGCGCTAGCTAGCCAGTCGTGTCCGCAGCCATTTCGATCCTCATCGATGAATTACAGAGCAACGCAAGTTACACAACACATACCATTGCTTGGGAGGACAAGATAACTTCAGAGACCATATAAAAGAAAATGGTCGTGTCGGTAACAAACCAACAGGAGCAAGAAGATGTTCAAAGTTAGTTCTTATTCTATTATAGTTCCCCACCCGATCTAGACACTATGGATGCTATTTGATCCATCTCACACAAGCCTGCCTTCACTACTACCACAAAACGGATGTTCCTCCACGGTTGGAAACCGCCACTAAAATAGAAAAAAAATCATTAGAAATAATTTTTCTGACAGAAAACCTTCTGACAAATCCCCTCAAAACTAGCTGGTCATGAAAATTGAATACATCTGATAGTTATCGGTCAAGAACATTATTCCAGATGGCTTTTGCAATTCTATTGACGTGGTTTTCGGCTTTCGGTAAAATAATTTAGCTGACGTGTATCACCATCAAGAAAAATAAACCCGACGGTTTTTATATCTGTCGGTAAAATAAATTGGCTTATGAATAATCACTGTCATGAAAAATAAACGTGGCGGTTTTTGCCCATCAGATTTTGCCTGTCGCTAACAGAGTTTAGTTGACGTGCCATTACCGCCACGTAAATTAAACCTAATAGTTTTTACCCATCAGCAAAAAAGTTTCCTGATTGTTCTCACCGTTAGCAAATTGACTGTGGTGGTTGAATGCTAGTACCCTAAATTTTACCAATGCTACCAAAAATTACCAATTAGTTGACCATTTATACACCACATTAATATCTTATTCATACACATCCATGCATCATGTAATCCACGATACACATCTATGCATCAATCGACAAGCATATAGTAAGTTCAAGCTTTAATTAGCATAGACTCATACCCAACATCATCCATGAGGTTCACTTCCAGAAAACACTTCCAATCAACCCAGAAACACTTCCAATGCTACCATAACCTAAAGGTCAATCCATCCAAAAGACATTTAAAGTCCAATACTGCCACAAGATACCTAAAGACTAGTATCGCATACAAACGTCACATGAGTCCATCCAAAGTTCAATACCACATCATTCATGTTCAGCTATGCAAAACAATCGATAAGATATCCCTGGTGGGGGTGGTGAGGCATCTGTGAATGTGGAGGATGGCGGTCTTCGGTGAGGATATCTCGAACACGACAACTGGGGACAGTAAGGATGGCCGGGTAGCTACAAACATCATGGATCTTGCCCGATTTCGCGCCTACAGTGGAGACAACTCACCATTGCAGTGGCTGCTAGTGGAGGAGGGAGCTAGGTGGCGTGTGGCCAGAGATGGTGTGGAGGTGGTGGGTGTGGTTGGAGATGGTGTGGAGGCGGCTGATTGAGGATAGAGCTAGGGATTTAGAGAGGATGAAGGTCTAATTGGGGGAGATGACTGGGTATAGACTAAATGGGCCTTTACCCTTCACTAACTCCAATTGCCCTGAGAGTTGTGGTATACACAACATCCCTAGGCGCGGTAGGGATTGAGCTGTAATGCAATTTTTTTGGGCGCCAACACAACTTTTTTCACCTGTGAAAAAGCATAAAGATGCAAGTAATTAACCTGACGGTTGTATTCATCAGAAAAATATATTTCATTGATGGTTTTATCTGAATCGCCAGGAAAATTAGAAATTTTCTGATAAAATTATTAATCCCATCGCAAAACTGTGTTCTGTTGACTGTCGTTTGTGGGCCATCAAAATAATTCGTGGGTGTAAGGTTTTTTCTGTTTTCTGGCAGTACACAACTGAGAAACAAGCGGTGGTGTCTCTGTCAGCTAAATTGGCTGGGACGAGAAAGAGACGTGGCATAAATCAGGCCCCATTACAATTGGCACCGAAACGGAGATACACGTACGTAAGCAGATGCCGCGATATCCACAGAAATTCGCGGTCGGTGGCGAGACGAGCGGCCGGCGCCATGCACTTATCCACTCACTACTCTCGAAACATGTCACGGCTGCAGGACCGGGACAACACGATGGATGAGTGCGCATTAGTTGACGAAGGAGAAAAAAGCTTGGAAACCAAGCAAGCCACGCCACTGATGAGGACGTGCCGGAACTGGTAGTGCTGACCGATGAGCCGGCCTAAAGCTTTCGTATGACCAGGAAAAAACGGATGCGTACACAGATGAGGACATCGCGCTGCTCTGTCCGTGATCCAGACGCACCGCTTGCGCTGCGTCATGGCTTGGTTGATTGCAAGCAGTAGATTTTATTATCTAACTATTTATGGTGAGATAATGGTTAGTTCCGATTTGACAGCATCATTGGACAACTTGCTAAGGCCTGATAGTATCGATGGTAGGTGGTCGACGAAGATCGAGGGACTTCTTCGGCTAACTTGCGCCATATGGTACCATCGGTACGGTTTCAGACTAGATTAACTGATTAACCTCACCGCCTAGTACTGTTATTGTCGTCATTTGGGCGCTCGAAGAGTTCAGTCGGGTGTTACTTCGAGGTGGCAGGCAGCAACTGACAAGGCAGTAATCTTGACGGCATTGGAAAAGCAGGAGCAGCCAGTGCCGCTCGTGGCTGGCGACTATTTATGCAGCTATTTTTAAAATTTTAGGTTCTAGCATTCCTTCCTACAAACTTAGCCCTTTCTTCGGACCTATCGAGAGCTCAACAGGTATCTATCAAACTAAGAGAGTCTCTAGATCCACGGGTCACCGGTTGGCCACATCCTAATTAGTGTGCATTAGCCTCGACAGGTCCTGCTGCCAAGCAACAGTTTAGCTTGGTAGGTGCCTGCCGAGCTCCTCTACCTCAACAGGTCTAGGGAGGGGCTAGATTAGCAAAAATGATCATATGTGGGTCAAATTTTTTTAAAAAAAATAGCTGCAGTGCTATTTATGTGAACAGTTCTCAAATAGGCCATCGATCTCTGTCACCTGTCGATCACCCTCCCTGATAGCCAGTCTAGTCGATCTCTAATTATAAGCACAAACAAATGGCTGGACTGGTGAAAGGTGTTGGACCGGCAACTATAATAGAGCGGGTGAGTAGTGCATACTTAGTTTTTTTTCTCAAATACTAGAAATCTTTCACTCCAGAGCTAGGTAACTAAGAATCAGAATTCACAATATGCAACTAAGCAACAACCCGAAACAACGAATAACACAAAAGCTGCACCTGGCTGGTCAGACCAAAGACAAACCTATGATCTAATCGGAGGTAAGTTGGTGGTCTGATCTTGACCAAGAGCAGTCTAACCGCTCTCCTGTTCCCAAAATAGAAAATCAGTCCAACAAACCACTGTCAAAATCCAGGATCAAATAAGATCAAACATTGCACACACATTGCTAAGAGTCTCAGTAACTTATTTCATTCAAAGATCAGCATGATCCTAGCCAAAGCACCAACCTTTCCTCAAAATAAGTAAGGTTACACCAAAACCTGGTAACGCTTAAAATCTTGAGACACAATTTACTCATGGGTTAAGATCAGCCAAGATAACTCTAGATATGCTCCCACATGTCACAACAAGTAAAACCAACCAACGAATCAAGGCTAAAACTCTCAGATCAAGTATTCTCAAGAAAAACTCCAAAACATGAAAGAACCGAGCAACTTCAAGAATTTACAAACCACAATGTCTAGATGGATGTGATTTGATCTGTATGAGTCATCTCCATCACTTACACGTCCTGGGAACAAACAAGATCAAGAAAGAGATAGAAGAGGCAAAGAACCAATAAGAACAAGAGCAAATTAACTGAGACAAGAAGGATTACTGAGAGATGAACAAACTTGATTATATTGCTACTTGAGAATAAAGATTTTACAGCCACTCCATACAGAGGATAAGAGGGCATACCACAACACTCACTCTTCTCTTCTAAACCCTAACCCTAACTTTAGAATGGTTTGAATAGTTAGCATGCAAGCAGGACTAGCCTCATCAAAAGAACTGAATTGAAGCATGATTTTAGTGACACCATCAAGTTTCAGTTCAAGCAAGACACAGTTGAAGTAAGATAAAGCAATAGCACCGAAAGCAAAAATATCTATGCCAACATGATCATTGCTAGACTTGAGTGTCACTAGCTCATCCTTAGCATTAGTGAGTTGCCTAACAATAAAAGAATGAGCAATCCTAAGCTTATCCAACTCAGAATGTCAAGCAAGACAAGCATTACAATTTTCATCACTAGGAATAATGGAGTTGATACTAACAATTTTTAGGTTTAAGTTGTCAATCATAAAACCCTGATTTTTTATTTTCTTAGCCTTTTTCCTAAGTTCTCTTTCAACTTGAATAAGAGCATGCTTCATATCCTCAGTCGAGGGGCATATCTCATCGGGATCACTGTACTGGTCATATCCCCATCGATCATGAAGCACATGCTAGTGAAGTCCTGGTTCTTCTTCTCGCCTTTGGAGTCATCATTCGTCCCAAAGTCCACATCGCTTATGTTGATAGTCTCAACAGCGGCAAGGGTCTGGTTCACGAACTTACGGTAGTTGGTCTTCTTGGGATTCGCATTGCAAACTTGAGGGCGCCTTCTGAAATCATTCTACTCCTTGCCTTGAGCTTAGGGCACTTGGCTCAAATATAGTTTGGCTCTCCACACTCGAAACAGGTGAAGGGGCCACTCCTCTTAAGGTTCCTTATATTGTGATAGGCTTTTATAAATGTGGTGCGTAGGAGTGCTAGGTCCTCCTTTGGTAGTCTCTCTAACTACTCACCACTCAGGGAATGCAAGGCGAACAAGGAAAATCTAAAAGAACCAAAGTCAGAAGGACTAGAAAAACTACTCTAAGTATGGTCGACTATATGAGGCATCAACTCTGTCTTGAGGAAACGTGAGATGAAGTCAATCTCATACGTCTTCAACATCGAGTAGAGCTTATCTATGGTAAGATCACTCATGCCATTATTTTCATTGATGAATGCAATCTTCATTCTCAAACCTTCACATCTACGGCACCAAGCATTTGACATACATTCTCAGACATAGAATAAATAAAGCCACCACCCGTAGTTTGTTGAGAATCATGGTGAACCAAACAAACAACTCATCCAAATATTCACCAAACTTTTGCTAAAAGTTCGAGTACTCTTTCTTGAATTGGTTCTGTTTCATTTCCTTGACCGCAGTGGAGCCATCATGATAGTCTGTGAGGGTCGTCCAGATCTCGTGAGCATATGTCAGCTGATGTACTCGATCAAACTCAGATATACCAAGCCCCTGAATCAACAAGTTATGTGCCTTGTAATTTGCCTCCACATTAGTGGTATTTGCCAGAGAGATATGGTCATCGGCAGGCACAACACAAGATCTTTTGAACTTTGCCCAAATTGGTTGCCCTTGGGCTTCGATGTAGGCTACCATCCAAGCCTTCCAATAGGGTAGTCAACCCCATTGAAGATCGGTGGCTTCGTGGAGTACTTGTTTGAAGCCATGTCTCTAAGATCGGTGAAGATCTATAAAGAGAGCAAACCGGGCTCTGATATCACTTGTAGAACCGACAATTATAATAATGGGGTGAATGATGCCTTCTCAATTTTTTCCCAAGTACTAGAAATATTTTATTGTAGAGCTAGAGAGCTAAGAAAATCATATTTCATAACCTACAACCAAGCAACAACCCAAACAACAAATAGCATAAAAGTTGTACCTGGCCTATCTGACCGGAGGTAAGCTAGTATTCTGGCCATCTTGAGACTAGTGGTCTGACCGGCTTGAAGCCAGTGGTCTGACTTGGCCTAGGAGAGGTCTGATCGCTTCGCTGTTCTCAGAAGAAAAAATCAGTCCAAGTCCAAATCACTTTTGGGGCAAACTTCAAACTCCATGATGAAACAAAATCAAATTTTGCACACACTTTGCTGAGGGTCTTAGAACTTATTCCATCCAAAGATCAGAATAATCCGGGCCAAAGTCCCAACCTTTCCTCAAAACATGAAAGGTTGCACCAAAATCAAGCAAATCTCAAAAACTTGAGATACAACTTACTCGTGGGTTAAGATTAGCTAAGAGAGTTTATATGTATTCCCATATATCACAACAAGTAAAACCAACTGACGAATCAAGGCCAAAACTCTCATATCAAGTATTCTCAAGAAAGACTCCAAAACATGCAAGAACTGGGTAAATTCAAAAACTTACAAATCACCGTGCCTAGATGAATGAAATTTGATCTACATAAGTTATCTTCATCACTTACACATCCTTGGCACCATCAAGATCTAGAAGGGAAGAGAAGAGGCAAAGAACAATAAAAATAGGAGCAAATCAACCAAGACAAGAAGCATTCACATGAGATTAACAAACTTGATTATATTGCTATTGAAGAATGAAGATTTTACTGCCACTCTATGAGGAGGACAAAAGAGCACACTACAACACTAACTCTTCTCTCTCAAACCCTAACCCTAACTCAAGAATGGTTAGAATTGAGCAGCCAACCCACATCTAACCGTAATGGATATTGCGCACTAGCACAATTTGGGAAAACCCGTTAACTCCATACAACACTGGTTACACTAGTGTAACTGATGCATACTCTTCAAAGCACATGAGCACGAACCCGCTAAGTCTTTAGCCTTTGATCTGCTTGATTTTCTCAGCATTTGTTTGAACTAAACCACTTTTCCAAGCGCCACTCAAGCGTCATAATTTTGATCCAACGAAGTTTTGGGAATTTGGCAAACTTGCAAAATACCTTTGTCTTGACCCAGTCTTCATCTTTTCTTACAAGCAATTGTTATGTTTGCCACATGTAGGTGCACCAATGGTTTGACATGCATCGATAAGTCTCTTCTATTTTGGTTCCTTTGGACCACACTGAAAGCATTTAGGCCCCTAAAATATTTTGGTAATTAATGATGACACATGAAAATGGGACTAACATGCTTATCAAGTGTTTGAAAAGATTAGTCCCGGAGAAGCACATGCAACCTAGAGATGCACGCTAAGGATTAACATGAAGATTAATATAGCCCAAGACAAAGGTATAAATTGCATAGGATCTTTTCTCTTTTACCAGTCTTAGAAGAAATGGTTGGAAGACCAGATTTTAAGATAGATGCCGTAGTATTAAGAGAGATCATGATTAGTAGCTTGAAAACAATTTCTTATGCCATTTGGATTAACTAAGGATCATGCGTATACTTAGAATTAAAATTTGAAAGCCAACTATGCATTTATAGAAAAATCGGTAGTACCATAGGTTCCTTGGCGGTACTACCGCACAGCAGTATGACCGGGAGGTAGTGCGCTATTACCGCATCCCTGTATGACTGAAATTTAGTTATGGTATGTAATTTTTAGAAAGGTACGTTTTGGACCATGTTTACTCCCCGTGAAAACGGTGGTGCCGGAGTACAATTGGAGGTACTACTATATAGTGATATGACTGCAAATAAGGAGCAAAACTTTCGCATCTCGGTTGGACTAAACTTTATTTGGCGGTACATTTTTTCCAACAAGTTCCAATTGTGAGGCAATTTTTGCTCTCAGAAAAATGGTAGTACCGCTCTGTCAGACCCAGATTTTATAATCCGGAATCTACTGTGTTTAGCTGCACTATTCCCTGGATCAGTAGATAGTGCACACGGTTACAGTAATGGGCATCAAATTACATATCATGCGGAAGCATAATTAAAATAATAAACTTACTCATGGGCCGATCAGGCCGAATTCAAAAAGTTGCAGCAGCGGAAGAACGAAGCACACAGGTTGGACCTTCAGGACATGCCCACAGGCAGCCAACTGGAGGTTCGCGACATAGCCCTTGACATCTTCATCTTCTCTGCCAGCTTGTCCAATCTTGATGCTGAGGCGAGGTGATTTGATTCTTGATTCTGAATTTTGTCGCAAAAGCGAGCGTGAGCACTCCAACCCCGTGCTCCGCGAGCCAATACACAGAATGCAAATAAATAGTATGCATGGCTTAACAAAGGAGAGGCTCGGGTTGTTTTATTTGCCATAAAACGCGTCTAGTAGCATTTCTATTATTATATCGTATTGTCGTTTTTGTGACCTAAAGACTCCTCACCGCAAATGACATCATTGACTTAATCCACCAAAGATTCACTCTCATTATTAGCTGCTGTCTAAGACTCCCAACAGCGATCGCCATAATTGACTTAATCCACCGAACACATACTTTCCATATTGAGTGCTGTCTAAACTCCAAGCAGCATGTGTCATCCTCTATTCAATCCAACGAGCATATTCTTTCTGTAATGTTTGCTGTCTAAGACTCCAAACAACGAGTGACATCATTTAATTAATCCACCGAACATTCTCATCAAGATTTTCCAACAATCCAATCCTTTTTATTATTGATTCAAATCCACCAAGAATATCATTGATCAAGCCTATGATTCAATATTATATATCCACCAAGAATATCATTGATTAATTCTACGATCCACTAGTATCCTCCCACCAAGTAAATCACTAATCAGGAACTATAATCCAATACTTGTATTACTCCTCCGAATTCCCGAAAATTCAATTGACTCATTTAGTAACCGAATCTATTAATTCCAATATTGTCATCTCCCAAGAATTTATTTTTCAGTGTCGTAATCCAATAATTATCTGTGCAAACCTTAAATCTCCAAAAATCTTTTAAATCATCTATCTAGCCTATCTATTCAGCTAGACTCCACCAAATTATTTCTCCCAGAACCCACACTATCATTTCTTATTTATGATCGACATGAATCCACCAATACCTTTATGTGTACACTACAAACATCTATTTCCTTTACTCACGACTCTATTTACCCTTTCCATATTTAATTTTGTAAGAACAGAAATTCCACTAATTGAAATACGATACGTAAAATTTCCTGAGACCTAGCAGTTTTGAACAAAAGCATAATGTTCAAGAAAATGCAATAATAATAGCGATTCAGATTCCATCCACCGTTACATGGCATCCGCACCATATGCTAACATTTCAGCGTTATAACCACTTACATTACCACTGGGACGACACCCAGGACAATTCAAACCAGGGCTTTCCACTGCCTTTCCACTTTTCCAATCCCATTCATAAAGCATTTTGTAATAGAACTATATCTAGTTAAGTTCCCATGTCCGCCCTTGACCGTGGGCACGGCTATTCGAATAGTTTTGACTCTGCAGAGTTTGTACACTTTCACCACAAGAGATGATCAACTCGTTGCCCCACATGATTCCATAGACACGTGGTTGAGTAGACCCTCACAGTGACTTTTCTAAATATCTAGTCCCTTTTGTCATCTCACTTTATGGGCTTCTCCCAATTGCGGTGGGTCTCATCTGTGCGCGGGATGTTTCCCACAGCCACTACGTAGCTCGGGCTTCTACTTCCCGCAACGTAGGACAGCTGGGAAACTTCACCCCCCACTGGTGTCCCTTCAGGCCCCCTTGCCATAGCGTAGCCCCTTCAATCCCCTACCAGTGAGATGAGTCCGGGGATTTCGATAAATTTACTTAGCCAAGTTGTATTTTACAGACTTATGGTTGTACTGTTTTACACAGGAGGTCATGACAAGATTCGGTCCTTAGTGGTATCTGGGTGGTCTACCACTAACCCACTTTGTGCATCCACCGCACCACACTCACACCCTCAAATCAATCCGCCCAGATATTTAAGCAAGTTGGGGATTTTGGGAGTATAAAATAATCATGTCCAAATATATACCAGTCATTCCCACCATGACTGTCCAAACCAGTTTCTCATGTTTAAAAATGACACTGATGTTTGGGGCATTTCAGCGCCCCGAGTATCTATACAGTATTAAGCATGGCGTATAATTAAGGACTTATTTTCACAAGGTTACTATTATCATTTTGCTAGGGCGACAAGGTTTACACCTTCAATTATTCCAAAGGAGGTATAATAATATTCAAGGTAAGCAATGTGCATATAACTAGAATCTTAAATTATACATGTATTTGCATATAAAATAGCAGCATGCAATTTGATAATTTAAAACAAAGTAATTTGCAGAAAATGTAGGTTCAACATGATCAAAGTATCGACTCGCCTTGGTCATAGGGGGTGTTTTCTGGGTCGTTTGAAGCTTCTAGCACTGCTGCCTCTGCCTCCTCCTCTTGAGCCTCGTAAGCTATTTTTATCGCGCGCGAAAATTTGGATAACAAGGAAAAAGGCAATCAACAACCAGTAAACATTTACCAAAAGACCCAAATGACTTCAATACCAAATTTCTAGTTTCATCAATTTTGGTGCTATAGCAATCCCATTTTGAGTAGCTAAATTTAATCATACTCATTTTAACATACTGCATTCTATAATTATTTTTGGATGTTATGACCTAGGTCATTGACAATATCTTATAGCCTATATTGTTAACAGTTTGTTTCTACACCCTTTTGTTGAATAAGTTATTATTTTATGTGAGCAATCACCCTAATCGCACTAGTACTAAATCCTCTCTTTTGACATGAAGCTAGAATAACTACCCATGTTACATCCATATCCAAGTGCTACCTTCTAACATATGACATATATCCATACTCAAGAGTCCCTAAATACCCTTAGTTGCAATCTACAAAGATTAATACACAAGGTCTAAATACAAGATCTTTGCTATTTCATGTGCCATTTTAAATTATGTTTAATCATTCACTCTATTCATTTGCTAAAGGTTTAGACCAAGTTATTTATTATTCAAGCTCATATGTGCACACATGAATACTCACGGTCGGCTGGTTTCTCGGATGCACAGTAGACATGGCAAAAAATAAATACCCAAAAAAAATTTCACCCGGCGCGGCGGAGAGGAATCGAACGCGCGCTGCCTGGGCAGGTTTTAGCGCCGACGCCGCTAGCCAGGAGAACTTCTCAACGTTGCTTACTTGTAGAGAGGGCTATTACCTCTTAAGGTATGCAGTGGTAGAGGCTGGGGCAGAGGAGTTCGGGGCCGAGACAGGGCGGCGGGCTCGTCGGCGAGGAGGGGCCGGGGAGGATCGGACGATGGCCAAAACGGAATGCCCGCACCGCGTGGAGTCTGCTGGGGTGGTCGGCCGGGGTCGTGGGAGGCCGGGGAGGGGTCGGCGGCGAGCGGTGGCGGCGGTCTTGAGGAAGGCTCGTCGCCGGCGAGCTACAAGGCCGGGGAGGCTCGGCCGAGGGCGGGGTTAGCTTCGTTGGGAGCCTAGGAAGACGTGGGAGGAAGGAATTGGACGGAGGTGGCCGGATGCGGCGGCGCGCCCGGTCGCCAAAGTTTGGGGAGAAGGGGGGTGCGGCGGCGATTTGGGAGGTGAAATTCCAATTCCTCTCTCCGGGAGGAAGTAGGTAAGGGGGGAGTCCGCAGAAGCTCTCGGTGGCCCTTATAGCCGCACGAGGAGGGCTGCCCTCGGAGCTTGCCCACGCGGTTGCATTGGAGGGCGCCGAGATCGATGGTGGCAGGGCAGGGAAAATCTTCGCGGGGAGGATTTGGCATGATGGCAAGGGCGACGCGCACGCTGAAGCAGGAGGTTGAGCCGCGAGCAAGAGGGGATGGCTCGGCAGAACGGGGAAGAAAAAGAGAATGGTGGCAGAGCGGGAAGAAAAAGAGAGCGGGCAGGGTCATGGCGCGGCAGGACCAATGGGCGGAGGCAACGTCGCCCGGCGTTCCCGAGGTGGGGCGGAGGAAAGGAGGCGCGGAGGGAAGGGACGACGTGGAGATAGCTTGGCCGTGCAACAGAAAGAGAAGGAAGGAGGAAGAGAAACAGCGCTAAGGGGAGGGGGCGCTCGGGCAGGAGACGAGGGAGAGGAGGTGGGCTGTGCGCGCCGCGGGGAAGAGAGGTGGGGGCTGGGCTGGGCCGATCCAGCCTGGTCTGGCTCCCCTTCTCATTTTTTTATTTTTGCTTTTGCATGTGACTATGTATGTGTACATATGTATATATATATATATACATTTACATATATGTTTATTTGTTTACTCCTCCACCTAGTTTTCAGGTGTGTATATATATATATATATATATATATATATATATATATATATATATATATATATATATATATATATATATATATATATATATATATATATATTGGTATTCTTATGTTTCTGCATACTTGTGTAAATGCTGGCCTCTTTAAATTTGCTTGCCATTATTTTTAGGGATGAGATTTCATGTTTAGTTGCATTTTCTCCTTTGGTATTTTATGGATCATCTTTTCAGATTCTTAATTAGATTTTTAAATCTCTACCATTCAAATATAGCTGCTTATTTTGATCCAATTTAGCTTTAGAAACCTTTTGCCAAGCTTTCAGGAAAAATCATTGTAAATCCAAATGCAACTGGTATTATATTGCAAAATAACCAACAACTTTACATTTTCCCTGATATCATTTTTCAGGATGTTACACGCTCCCTGGAAACAGTACAACCGTAGTGTGGTAGTACTGGACCTTAGATGGAGGTAGTACCGCTTTGCACAGTAATGGTTAGTTCAAAAGCATTAAATACGCTTGTTATAGCCATTACATGATAGGTGTGGTAGTACAAGCCGATGAACGATAGTACTATCATATTTGCTGAATTTTCTAAGTTTTGTCCTCAAACGGTCAAATTTAGGGTAAGGGGTATAAATTTCCTCTCACCAGTTGAATACCCTTAAGCTTGTAGCACGCTCTCTACACCTCATATACATCAATTGCATTCATTTGAAGTAGTTGAGCCTAAATTTAAGTGCATTCATTCCTAAATTGATCCTTGGCACTTGTGTCTTCAAGTAAAGCATGTAGTCTATTACTCTTGGTGCTTACCGGCACCTAAACTACTTGGAGGTGTTTGTGCTGCGATATCTTCAAGAAGGTTGTGAGGAGGTGGTCTCCATTTCGGTTATTTCTTTGTCTCTATTATTTCGCATATATATATTTCTAGCAATTGAGTTTGTGACATCTTGTTTAGCTATAAATATATTTGTAAAGACTTAGATTGTGGTGTAGTAGTATTACTAAAATTGTGTAGGTTTTGATTTGTGGTAGAAAATTTATTTAGTTCTTAAATTGTAGAAATCAGCTTTTAGAAAATGAGAATTTTTATAACCTCCTATTCACCCCCCTCTAGGCGATTATTCTTGATCCTACATACGTCTCTCTTAGACCGACCAAGATACTTAGTGCAATTCGTCTCTTAAACCTTTCTTTCAATATTCCTTAGTTTCTTTGTTCTATGTTTGAGCTCAAGCATCTCACTTGGCATTCTTTACCGTTCTGGTCTTTATCGTTGATCATAGTTGGTTCGAATCCTTTCTGTACATTTAACGATAAAGAAATTATTTTCGGGTACATGTTTTTCATAACTTGCTTGACTCACGTGAACTTAAACATGTTTCACGCAACATCAAATCACTGATCTAGTTCTAAGCTACCAAATCCATGACACTATTCCCAAATTTCACACCCCCACTGCCACACAACTATCCCGGTTTGACCGTTGAGCCTGGCTGATCAGACTGTCAGGATTAAAATCAGACAGAAAACTTCAAATCTTTCATAAATTTAAAACTTAAATTCATAAATATTAATAATAGTTCATCACAGTTAATCTGGGACCTATAAAAAAACTGGGACACGTATAGGCTTTTAGGATGTGTTTGGTTGGAGTGATGAAAGTGGAATGGGATGGGATGGAATAGGATGAGATGGTTCCACAAAAAAGGTGGAACCACATGGTCCAGCATCTAAGAAGAATATTGCTCTAAATTTGCACAGGCTCATCCCACTTTGGACCATTCTATCCCACCCCATACCTCAAACCAAGCACATGGATAGGTTTGGTCAAAGGAACCATCCCATTCCATCTCATCTCATCCCTCAAACCAAACACATGCTTAAATTTCCTGATCAATGCACAGCAGCCAGCCATGGCTTCCACTCTCCCAGATCCACAGCACACAGCAGCTGGGGAGGCTCGGGTTTACACAATGCGTGCATGCACCTGCGATGCGTGGCCCCCTTCCATCCTTCTTTGACCCCATCAGTCCATCGTGTCATGGATGCGGCGTCCCTGTCCAGATCCCAGATTCCATGCGTGCATGTCCCCGGCTGTCCCCTTCCCTCGCTCCCTTCCCGTCACTGTACCATTCTGGGCGAGCGCGTGCGGCGGCCAGTCATTACGCGCGTGCTTAACGATATGATTATCTCCCGATCGGGTTTAATCCAACTAAGCACGTATCTCTCCAAGGACGATAGCCACGCACGCACACTGTCCAACGACCAAGACCACACGGCATGAAAAGGCAAAAGGTGGGAGGAGGAGAAGAGAAGACTAGCTGCCGCAAGCACCGCGGCGCGTGCGTTCGTGCAGAGACCAGTGCACGCACGCCTGCCTATGCGTGCCGACTCCGATCGGCCGAATCTAACAGCTGCTGATACTGTGCTAGGCGCTAGCGACCACCACCGCGCCCGCGCGTCCTCTAGCCTGTTGCTGGCACAGCTTTCTTCGTTTCCTGCCATGGCGCTCGCTGTCTACGCTAACGCTACGTACTCGCCGGTACAGTACCGCCACTGCTTGCCTGCAGTTGCAGGAGCAGCTTTCCTTTCCTTTCGTCTGTTTGTTTGGATTTCGAGGAGAGAGGCCGCTCGATCGAGACTGCAGTGGTGTTACTATGTTTTTTGTTTACTGGAGTGCTCTCGCTGCCGCTGCCGCTACGCTGCGAGTGACCTGAACAGCAGCTGGGGAGGGTACGGACATGGCCTGTTCCCCCACGATCTTTTTTAAGCATGCTCACACACTCCGTAGGTACGTCTTAACCCCCCCCCCCCCCCCCACCACACACACATATATATATATATATATACACACACACGCGCGAGTGTTTCATGCACCATGGTGCCTAGGCACCAATATCAATACCCGTTGATTTGCTTCGAGATTCGCAACGTTTGATGTGGGTATCTTCATATACCCACAAAAAAGTATATTTGAGATGTCAAACTCCGAAAAAATTTAAATTCTACTTCAGTTTAATTAGTTTGAACTATTTTTATGGTATATACTCACTGTAGTTGCATTGAACTCAAAAGTAGTTCAAACTAATTTGAACTGAGTTCAAAACTTACTTACCATAAATATATCAAGGGTATAAAACATTTTCATACCCAAACTCAAAAAAATTATCAATCATACACGTGTATCGGATGTTGGTGCCTAGACACCATGGTGCCTTATGTAATTTTCCTATACACACACATACATACATATATATATATAGAGAGAGCGAGGTATATTCACTAGCACATATTTAACTGGAGCAGAAATCAACATCTTATAAAGTATAAATACACGATTTGACCACTGAATATACCTATCTTTTCTCGAGACCTAGACCGAGAGATAAGTAGAAAATTCTTAGATGGAACCTATGATTGAACTCAGGACCAATGAATTTAAAGCACCCGAACCAACCGTTGATCTAACGCTCATTTCCTCCACCCCGATCCTGGATTCCCATGCATACATGCACAGCACAGCTTGCTGAGTAACCCGAGAAGTAAAGGTACGGTACTATACAAAGTTATTGCTACCACTCGGTGGCCACCAGGCGAAACATCAAACCGTGTCCTCGATCGCGATAGTACATAAGTCATGCATGCACGCAGGGATCTCTGCGCGTGCATACTATATACATATATACACACACTGCACAAAGAGCTAGAGAGAGGACACGCAATAGTTGGAGTAATAGGATAGGGGAGCATTAGTAACTAGGGTGACAGGTCCCTGGTAGCCTGTGGTGGCGCGCGCGCTCAGAGGCACAGGGCCATCTTTGCAGTGCAGCTGCCGCTCTTATTAACATCGCGTTGGCGCCCTACCATCTTTACTACGAACGAAGCAGGGCCACGTACGGCCAGCCTGCCAAAAATAAGGGTACTGAACTGTCACGGATGAGATGAGATGAGATGAGATGAGATGGAGAGAGAGAATGGCCAAGCTGGCCACTGCACCGTGGCCCCACCCACCCCATCTCACCGAAATTTGCCTTGTGGGCAGCTAGCCGTGCGACTATCCTCGTGCTACCATCTGCCCCACCAAGAAAATATGTTCCTTTGTTCCATTGCACGCGTTATCGGGTCCATGAACACCTACTTTCACTCTTCAATCATCATTCTCCTCTCTCCTCTAAAACAGAAAAAAAAAAACATCACTCGCAGTTTCACTACAAATCACACGATGAGGCCCATACATAAACAGAGTGAGAAGACAAGTGTGCGCCTGTGGCCGACACGCCAGTGGCCATGGGCAAAGACATCATACATTCATTCACTCGAAACCGTCCTGCAGTGCGCAGTGCACACTGTGCAGTACCGATGTTGGCATCGATCGCATCCTGTGTGTCCTGTGGCACTGTGGCTAGCTGCACGCCCAGCTACTTAATTACAAATCGGGACCCCAACCAAGGCAAGTGATCGACCGAGATCAGTGGCGGAGCCAAGGCTCGGCGATCCCTGATGGCTATCTGGGCTCGTCGACAAATATGTCTTGATATCTCAGTGATTTCTAAGATAGTCAGTAGCGGGTAGTGAGCCTAGTCAGCCATAACGGCTTATTTTTTCACTGTAACAGTTGAAAAAACATTATATCGGTTGAAGAAAGTACTGTAGCGATTGAAAGTAGCTAATGAGAGTTGAAATAGGCTGAAATGAGAGGAACAAATAGTGCGCAATTGGTAACAATGTTCGAAATGGAAGCTATCACACCCGTTGGCAACTACGTTCATTTGTTGGAAAGGCCGTACACGTGGCATTTGTTACATGTGACAAACAATAGCAGATCATGTACAACAACACGTGCACGGCGTTTACGTACACGTGTAACTGACATACGAGTGACGAATGTAGCTCTATGCCACCAACGACATTGCTATTCAGTCGTGTGTCATGTCCATCAATGCAGTGTCCAGCAATACAGTTCAGCACAGTGGATGCATACATCAGCAAAGTTCCATTCGGTAATGTAATGCAGTTCAACAAAGTTCAGTTCGGCAATGTAATGCAGTTCAGCAAAGTTGCAATGAAAGCAATACCTACGTAGTTAGAAGAGTACCAACAGACAGAGTCTAATGTTCGGACCACAATTGACTGAATGAACTGACAACGAACAAACCGACAACAAACTGACAATGAACAAACAACAGGATCACACTCAACTCATAACTAACGAAGTGCAGGAAGTGAGCGAACTGACAACGAACAAACCCAGCACGATCCTAATCCTCACAGGTCTCCTCTTCTCTCCCAAGTTCACCTGATCCAATTGAGTCGACCCTTGTTCGTTTCCATTGATAGGAAGCTGTCGCGACAGTTTGCCTTCATGAAAAGCTTGGAGGCATAATAGTGTCCATTGCTTCCTTTGGCAGCACCCGCCTCTTTCACCATCTTCATGAGTCGAAGCAAGTCTTCCCTTGTGGAATGCTTCTCAGGGGATATGACACTTGAGCTGGACAGCCGGTTGGGGGGGGGGCCCAACTGGTTGCCGCAGCTGCGGTTGCCACGGCCGGTGGCGGGGGGTGGAGAGGGCATAATCGCAGGAGGAGAGTTGCGGGGAGGGGCATCCGAGGGTGGGGGAAGTAATACCAAGCGAAGCAGTGGGTGAGCTAAGGTAAATACCACTTTAGGACTTCGGTCGGATGGCTCCAGCGCTACCGACTCGACTCCAACTCCTAACCGCGAACAGCTTCGAATCGGCCCGCAGCCTTTCGTAGCGTTCAGCCGGAAGCCTCAGCCCAACTGAGCGCAGCGATAGGGTGCTGACTGGACCGGCACAGCGCGCAGCAGTGCACTGCACTGCACTGTGTTATAGCTAGCTGTGCTCACGTATCACAGTGGCATTACAAGTTCGCAACGCCTGCATGGTCCCCGGCCGGCCGACTTACGCGCAACATTGCCGGCCCGTTTGCAGCGGATGGACGGACCCGTCTCGGTCGGTCGGAATCCTGCCGCACGATGCGTCGATCGGATCGCCCCATCACGACCCGTCCCGTCGTACAGGCAGCAGCAGGTAAGGCGAAAGCAACGGCTCGATCGAACGTGCCAGCGTCGACTAGATCTTACAGCATGCATATACTAGAGGGTGTTGGATTAATTGGGATTGGTCCATTTTAATTTAGCAATTAATCAAATGGAATTCCTAGGCCCACAACTAATGCTAGGTGGAAAATTGTTTAGTCCCATATGGAGAATTCAATGGGAGTTATACCACTTTAAAAGGTGGAACGAGGTAACCCCCTTGTGAAATTGAAGAGAGCCAACGCGCGCGCTCGCTCGCTCGCCTCGCCGAGCCGAGCTGTGCCGTGCGGTGCGGTGCGGTGCGGTGCGGTGCGGTGCGTACGTGCGTACGCGCGCAGGCGTGTCGGGTGCGGGCGCGTTTTTCTTTATCTATTCGAAAATCGAAACGCACTGACTCGCTGGCAGTAACGGTGCAGTTACTAGTGGATTGGCGGCAGTTTCTGGTCTCTTCATTTTTGCTGTTACAAGAGAACAGCATAAGAAGGCTCTCCTCTCCATACGAAATAACAGTTCTCTCTCCCTCTGTTTTGTTGCTGCTCTCTGCAATCTCCGGTCCGGAACCTTGCGCGCACAAGTTTCTGGGCGAGTAGGCCTCCAGAACTCCGTCCGTTTGTGTACCTGCACGGGTAGGCGGGCGATCAAGTTTTTGGGGAGCGCATCGGCGCGACTACTCAATCTGCGACGTCTACTTCCTGGTGGTGAACTGTTCGCGGGACTGCACTGCGAACATCTTCCTGCATCAAGCTTCGTCCTGCATCACGATTTGATCGACTACATCGAATAGGCCATCATGTCGACTGATGGTAACGGCGCCTCCGGTGTCACCGACACTGGCCCCGCCCGAGGGTATAATCTTAACACATCTTTGATGTATTTGTTTCTGTGCGCTATGAATATGTTAATAGGTGTTGCTGTTAGCTTGTTCGTTAGCGAATATGAATACATCATCGTTGATAGATCACTCATGCATGTTTATGTCATGTTTTATATGCTGAATTTCTGGATTAAAATATGCCGAAAATTGACTAGATTTCCAACAGAGGGCCGGGTACGTACGTTGACCCTACGCACCGTAATTTAGTCGGAGTAGTTGATTTAGATTTATAGTGTGTCGATGGATGCCGCCGACTGCGCATGCAATTTTTTTCTTGCAATATATCTACAGTATCTTCTCGTGTTGCGACGACGGGTGATCTTATTATTCATTTGATTTGTGAATCATGTGCGCCTAGCTCTTCTACGACTTTGCCTGCAGAGTTTGATATTCTAGACGGTACGTACCATGCGACTTAGCGTATGATTATCTGCGCACAAAGCATTTGACCCGGGGCGGGAGAGAATGGATCAGATGATTGAGCAAAGCAAGCACGCCGCATGATGGATAGTCATAGGGTAATGTTGGGCGTACGCATGATTGCTACTTAACTAGTTAGTTTGGACTAAGTAATAGTAAGAAGATTCAAAATAATATTATGATAAATCATTACAAGTTTTGTAGAATGCCTCTATTAAAAAACAAGTTTTGTAGGATGGTTGTTCAACCTTGCAAAAATTGTATTTTGTTTGAATCATTTTCTGAATTTTCTAGAGAAACCAGCCATACCGTTTATATGGCAACGGCCACACCAGCCATACCGCAAAACAATAGTACCTTGGTTTACTTGACGATAGCTATTTTCCAAAGTGTTTCAGTTGTGAGATGTGTGGGTACAGTAGTACCGAACTATGGTGAGTGGTAGATTGTCCCAGAGAGAAATCCTTGGATTTTAGGAAATTGAGTCGTGGTTTTGAGTTGAGTTGACCTAGGTCAGTGTATTAATATTGCATGAAGTGTGTTTTGATTAATGTGTGTTAAGTTGTGAAGAATTTGTGTCTGAAAATAATTTTTTTTTATTTTAGATATACAGGGGCGTTTAGAGTTAATCATGGTTAACAGCGAGAATCGGGGTTATAATCATGGAGAAGCTGAGGCTCAGAACATGAAGGATGCCAAATGAGGTAGTGAGTTCAAATATGATACGAAAAAGACAAAAAATATTAAAAGAAATTTTGAATGGAAGGACGGTTGCACGGCACGGACTGGCTGTGAAACAGGGCAATGCAGAGCCAAGGCGCGCGGGGCAGGGCTGATCACGCGGTTCCCGTGGAGGTTTTTAATGCGTCCGGAAAGCAAGGTAAATGGAAAAGATAAGGAGGCCGACGAGCAGCAGCATGAGGTGAATTAGGGCACGCGCCGATGGACGCGAGCGATGTGGTGCTCCGTGCCAACCGATGGTCCAGGGAGCCCGGCCGCCGCAGTGGTGCAGGTGCTCCTGCATGTGTACGTGACCACGGAGTGAAGGAGGCGAGGACGAGCCGCGTGCGGTCGTGGCAACTCTTACTACGTATTGCTCCATCTTTCACCGCGCCGTTGCCCTCGCCTCTTGGTGCTTTTTGTGTTTGTCTTCGTGTTCGGACGCCTGGCACGAATTAAAATGGCACAACTGCGCAGTTACGCACAGCACAGGACGTACGACGCACCCCATGCAGGCTGATGGTAACGGCGAGCGAAACGTTGCACGATGGTACAGATTAAAGAAGACTACATGCAGGTGGTAGCACACGGGCTTAGCTTGGTGTGGACTTGTAAATAAGGAACGTTAATTAATTTGGGTTTTTGTACATGCAGAGGAAATGTTGCATGACATAAGCAACCCTGCTACTGCATTAGTATTTGTAGACAGAATTTTTGTGACTAGGACCAGATTGTACAAGCACGAAACTGTAACTATTGCATCCTGCAAGTATGCATGCATGCTATCACGACTCATTACTTGCTCTGCTCTACTACGTACTGGTGCTGCTGGCCTGCTGCTGCTTCTGCTAACACTTTTGTTTAGGCGTCCCATTAAACGAGACTAGATCCGGTTGTGCAGGGCATCACGTCAGGTACTAGTGCGGTAGTGCCTAGCGCGCGAATAGTTAATGCGTCCCATGCACCGCATGGGAGTAGGTTTACCAGTAATGGGAACAGGCCTACATGGTGGGGGCACCTCGAGTCGGTTCGCCCGCGCTTTGACTCCCGAATCGGCACGAGCCGTTGCATCGCACGCACGCACCCGGAAATGCTCGGTCGGTGCGCCGTTAGTTAGTTAATTAATCCTGTGCTAAACGAAACGTACGGGGTGCCGTGGCCATCTGTGCTTGTGACTGTGAGTCGGTGTACGGCGCCTCACTGTTGGTATCTCGCGTGAGTTGTCTCCCCAGCTGCGTCCGTTGCTTTGACCGCCTTTTTTCTTTTCTACTATCGTTTTTTGTTTTCTACGGATTCAGAAGGTCAAATTGACGCTTCTCATAAAAGTAACGGACCATACACGGGTTTAACATTGTTAATGGAGCGCATTGGAAATTATGATGTAACACTACTGCACGAAAAGAGAGGAAAAAAACAAGTGTATGTCTATACAACATTCAACTGTTTTTGAGGACAAAAACAATCAAATTGATCTGAGACGTTAGATCTCAATCCAACGGATCCACCCATACAAGCCCCTCTAAAAAAAATGACCCTCTAAAAAATGATCTAGGACGTTGAATCTCCATCTAACGGCTTAAAATTTGACTGTTTTTGTCCTAAAAAATAGTCGAATGTTGTATAGACACTCTCAAAAAACAAATAGATCAATGGCTTACCTGTGCCTAAGGGCATATATAATATTGCGTCTCATAAATTATCTCTAAGCCTTTTTACCTTATAAAGATAACACTGGAGATAATATTTTCAATAGATTATTACTCTAACTATTTTATATCTTGTCTTACGTCCTCTCAATATTTGTGTTGACTTATACGTGAAGTCATCTCTGACATAAAAAACAACACACTATCTCTTCTCATCTCCTCTCTCCTTTACATATGGGGCTAATGCGTTGTGCAGCATATGGGGCTTGGTCTACCAAAACTGTTGCAATCCCAAGAAAACTACCAAAACTCTCTCTGCTTTTTTTCTACATCATATCACCATTGAAAACTCGTAGATCCACACGGGCCACCTTTCTTTACCTAGAACTAAAAAACGGGGTAAATAAAAAGGTGTGAAACTAAAACGTCGACGTCGCACCAGGCGAGCGGCCCCGGTCCTCAAGTCCCGCGTCGCTGCACCGCACTGGAAAGTAGGAGCAAAGCCCCGACGAATATGGGGTAGTAAACGATAAAATTATTAAAGCGGGGAAAGAGAAAAGACGCAAAGGCAGGCGGGGCATCCGTCCATTCCATTCCAACCGGCCCACGCATCCGTCGCTCGCTTGCCCGTTTGTCCGCTCCCCCCACAGAATAGTCCCACCTCGTCGAGATAAACAGGTTTTGTCCCCCCACCCCGACCCGACGCGCCTTTTCCTCCCACTTGCGCTAACCCCGAGTCCCCGACGCCCTGCCATATATAACCTCCTCCCGCTCCACGCGTACCTGTGCAAGTGAAAAAACGTCGTCCTCCAGTCCCGTCCGTCCGTTCGTTCCATCGCTCCAACGCGGCACAGAGCCATCCTCGCCTCCTCCTTCCGGTGGTGGGGTGGTGGTGGTAGGAGAAGGTAGTCGTAGTTGCGAAGGACGGTGGTAGCGATGGCCGTGCAGGCGCAGTACCTCGCCCACGCCTTCCCCCATGACCCCCGCGCCATCAGGTCCGCCTCTCCATCCGTGCCGCGTGCGTTTCCTGCGTATGCATGCGTCCGGCTTTCTCTCTCTCTCTCTCTCTCTCTCTCTCTCTCTCATGCACCTTGTGCTCCTCTGCTTCCTTCCTCCTGGCCTATTTATCCATCCGAGAAGGGCCCCCTCCTTTTGGCTGCGTGTGCCTTACGATTGATTCATCCCTCGTGTGTTGTGTATCGCAGGCCGGCTCTGGACAGCGCGTCGGTGTTCCTGGACGAGCCTGGCGGCCTCGCCGCCGCGGTGCAGCAGCAGGTGGCGGCGGCGGTGGGCAACACGGTGTTCAGCGACCCGCACAGCGAGCTCACCTGCAACCGTCACCACGACCACAACTACGATAGCGGTTACTTCGTGCCGAGGAAGCGCGCGCGGGTGGGCGACGACGACGGTGCGGTGGGTTTGATCATGGAAGGACACCGCGCGCTGCTGCCGCCGGTGCCGCAGGCATTCGGGAACGCGCAGAGCGGCAGGGTCGTGGGCTCCGGCGCGGCGTCTACCAGCGGCCGCCCAGCCAGCGCCGCGCCTGTCTTGCCGGGCCTCCTGTCGCATCTCTACCGCCAGAACGTCGAGATCGACGCGCTCGTCCGCTTCGAGGTTCGTTGATTTCTCGACAAGGGCAAGCACGACAACACTCTCTGTTCTGTCTGGTGTGTAATGGTGTTTGATTCGCTGGGGATCATTCGTGCAGAATGAGAGGCTGAGGGCGGGGCTGGAGGAAGCTTGGCGCCGGCACGTGCGGTCGGTGGTGTCAGCAGTGGAGCTCGCGACGGCGCGGCGGCTGCGTGCCGCTGAGGCCGAGCTGGAGCGCGCGCTGGGGCGCAACGCGGAGCTGGCCGAGAAGCTCCATCAGATGGGCGCTGAGGGGCAGGCCTGGCTGGGCATCGCCAAAAGCCACGAGGCCGCGGCCGCCGGCCTCCGCGCCACGCTCGACCAGCTCCTGCAGTCTCCCTGCGCCGCCGAGGGCGAGGGCGACGCTGAGGACGCGCAGTCGTGCTGCTTCGTGCGAGCGGACCAGGCGGACGGATGCGAGGTGTCCAGCGGGAGGAAGGCGTGCAAGGCGTGCGGCGAGGCGGACGCGTGCGTGCTGCTGCTGCCGTGCCGGCACCTGTGCCTGTGCCGCGTCTGCGAGGCGGCCGCCGACGCCTGCCCCGTGTGCGCGGCCACCAAGAACGCCTCGCTCCATGTCCTCCTGCCCTGACCTGACGCGGCAGGCCAACGTGTCTGCTCGACTGGTCGTGCATTCCAAGTTCGTCTGCACACACACAAAAAGTTCTTTCTTTCTCTTGTGTTTAGACCATCAATCTGGCCTTTTTTATGGGTTGTCTACGAAGAGACTAAATATGGGCTTCTTTTGTTGGTATTGGATTGGTGGAGTTGAAACGGTAAATAGATTTTAGATTTGTCTTAGGCACTGCAATTTGTTCATCTCTGTCTTCTGTTTGGATTTTTTTTGTCAACTTGAGTACTTCCCGTCAACCACGCTGTCGCAACATGCTTACAATGCAAGCAAGGAGGAATGCACTTTTAGTTCGCTTAATCGCATCGAGACTAGCAATATCATCCGTAAAATGCAATACTCGCTTGCATTAAGGAGTATGAACTTATCAAACTTTTCTGAAACCAGCACGTACCTATCATCAAACTAACTCCTTTTTTCTTTCCCTTTGGCCTTTGCCTTCTTGGGGATGACTAACCTTTTTTCCGTGGGCGTTTATCATTTCAATTAGAAAAGGTGAGTACAGTTGTAGATAGCATGCTATAAGCACATAGCAAAGTGTTCAAAATATTAAAGAGTGGATGATCAGTTTTAGATTAGATTGACGATCGATTACTGTCACGGAACCACATTTTGGGACGGTAGTAGAATTGTGGGGCTACAATTTCACCCACTAGACTTTAAATTTTGATGCCCACGCAATACGTGTATTTCAATAGGAATTTTATGTGCTTATAAATTTATCCTAGTCTCCACATTAGTAAGAATTTTATGCGGTCGCCAATTTATGCCCGGTCTCCGTTCTGTATAGCCGTGTGCTAACAACGATTACTATTAGTTGGATCAGAAGGCGCATTAGAAAAGGACATTATAGGCTATACAATCGATTACTAGTGCACAATTAATACCGACCATATAAAAAACTAACCACGCGATTTTGTTAGCTTAGGTAAACATAGTACGGCGTAGCACAGAGAACTTGCGGTTTCTACATGAAAATAGAATACTAACTCGCCCGTCTGGCTGAGTGCGCAGTTGTGCATAGTCGATGCAAGCTGGTTCACACAGATACCAGTAACTTTTTTCCTTTCAAAAACGATCGAGCTCCGGCTATAATTATATAACTGCGCGTACGGTTTCTTCAAATTTGGGTCTGCACAAACTGGGACGATAAGACCATCTGATCAATTTGAGTGCCGAGTATTGACGCACGACGTGTCTGTCGACCTAGCAAGAAAAGCAGAGATGCAAGTCGCGCATGCTGGCTGGCTGGATCGGTGAGTTCTCCCGTGAGACTTGAGATCTGCCACTGTTCAAGATTGTCGCGCATAAAAATGGCTCCGGGTGGCACGCAGGTACCGATGCTGTCGCTATGAAAGTGCAAATAGGACTTGCTCTTCTTCGTTAATTTCGCCTCTACTAAGGCCCTGTTTGGCACAACTTTAGCTCCGAGATCTATGCTGGATCTGTAGTTTGTTGACTAAATTAAAATGATTTAAATATTTTTATTTAATATATAATATAAATGAAATGAGTCATGTAAATGCACTTAACATGCCTGCAACTCTAGATCCAGAATTTCCTAGAGCTACAGATGACCAGCTCTAGGAAATCTACAGATTTTCTAGAGCTAGAGCTCTGCCAAACGGGGCCTAACTTCGATTTTGTTAGGAAATCTAGATCTAATTTTGAAGTCTTAGCCTATGATAGACACCGCACCATTAGACTATAAATAGAAAGAACTATTGACTATTTTATACATAAAAATTAGAAAGAAAGCAATAAAGAAAGAACAGGAGTTCTCTCTACCTCTCTGAGTTTCAATCTCCTATTTTCTATCTTCTGTGATTGATCTTGTTTTGCATAAGCAGAGAAATTGATCGGACTGGACGCTAACGACGATTCTCATCAGATATCGTGTGATTCCCGTTTTAATCGTGGTTTACTTACAAACACGGCCTGGCACGTACGCACTGCCACCGTGCACTGGTGCATGCGCACATCTACTACTCGTTGCGCAGCAGAATCGTCACACTCGGTGGAGGATTTACTTGTCGTCCTTTTCAGGTAACTTTGATAGGATGATACGATAGCCCGTGAGTTTTGGGAGAAATGGGACATGCACTACCAGCTTCGCACTAACTACTTATAAAAAAAAAAGGCTTCGCACTAACTACGACAGTTTATACTTTTGATCTACACGCACGCACCTAGGCCCTCTGCCTATAGATTCACCAGTGTTATGCACGATGGGCGGTAGAGTAGTCCTATTTGTTACCACGTTCCACCCCGTGGTGCTCGCCCACATCACCAATTCGCTTCCAAGTCTGCTGCTCTGCTTTGCATGATTGCGTCCTTGTGAAGTGTGTGTGTATGACAGCGTATGAAAACAACAGCGACGACGACGAAATCAATTCACTACTACCATTATGCACGACGTGTAAATGCTCTCAACTTTTGCCAGTCCAGCTAGGCTAATACTCTGTCCGTCTAAATTTATAGGATATATTTTTTAAATAATTTTATTTATAAATATAAGAAATATTTTATATTTTAATGTAAAAATAATGACATATTCCCTCTATACCTCTATTAAATATCTAGCTTTAATTTATATTCTGTACATGCATATATGGAATACAGTACTAGAGACAATAATTATGGGTAGTCTAGTCATTTTTAATATCTCCTTGGTCTATATGCCAAGAAAAAATACGTCTAATAAACTTGGACGGAGGGAGTAGTACGGTAGTGCTCAAAATGGCTTAAAGGCTATAGCTTTTGGCTTCTGCTGTATATTTTTGGCTGTAATTATATCGGTTGTTAACTTTTTCTGAATAAAAAAAAAGAAAATAAGAATAAAATAAGAAAAATTGGAAAAAAAACACTACTATATCTTTTGGTATAATGCAAATAAATAAGGGGAAAGAAAAACAAAAGGCTAAAAAACCAAAATTAAAAAACTGGTATGTTCCAAATAGCTTATGACTTCTAAAAGTGAGAAGTCAGAAGCTAAAACTGTTTAAAGCAATACCTAACGTCCTTTTCTTTTTCTTTTCTCTCTCTAGATATCGGAGTAGTACAGTGGACTTACGTATCTATGCAGCCATCTTTTTATGTTGTTCGTGCGTTATCATGTGTATGTTAGCGCAGTGATATAGGGAGAACAGGTATATGGGAGTGGGTCTGTTGTGAGGCCGTTTTTATCCACAGTTGATCTGACATAGGATTCATTGGATCAATGGCGGATGGATCTAGAGCTAGTATACTAGATGGAGAGGGGACACTTGATAATGGGTGAAATCTTTGAACTGACTCTAAAAATATTACTTTAGCTATTTTTTTAAAAATTTAGCATCGTAGCGCTCGTATTTAAAAAAAACAGCACTCTCCGTGCCGAGCTATACGGAGGAGGCTATTTTTTTTTAAAAAAAACAGATGTTCAAGATTAAATTTGAGAAAAGTGGCTAGAATAATATTTGTATGCTCAATTCGAAATCTTTCATTGTTGACTTGCTGTCGGCTCTCCGTTCGATTCGTTGCTGGGCTGCTTCCTCCGTCTGCGTTACCCGTCACTATTAATTTTGTCTGATCAAACTTTGACGTTACTTTTCAAGCAATACAAAAGCAAATAGCTCTATGCCCCGTTTGGCACAGCTGTTTTTTTTTTATTTCAGCTTCACGAGCAGCTTCACCGGTGAAGCTAAAACTGTTTGGCAAAACAGCTTCACCAACAGCTTCATGCATAGCTGAAAGAGGGCAATTGTCCAAGATGCCCCTGTCTACCTGACTTGTTCTAACATTTGGAGTTGTATGTTTGTATATGGTCATATGAATTAAAAAATAATATATTTGAATGAGTATGAATTAAAAAATTAAAATCATTAGAGAAGTGCGAACGGTAGAGAAGTGCGAACGGGAGGAGAGGAAACAGGCGCGGGGACCCAGTGGCAAAGTGCTGTAATTTCTGTCAACTACAAGGGCAGTGGGTTCCTAGAACTGCGAGCCTGAGGGAGAGAGCTGTGAAAAGCTACTATTTTCAGTTTCACCCCACCCCATTCCCTTGTGAGAGCATGATTTAAGGAGCTTCATCCATGAAGCTGTTTGCAAAAAGGGTGTTTGGCAAAAAAACAGCTCACAACAGCTCATGAAGCTGTTGATGAAGCTGTGCCAAACAGGGCCTAAATGTAGAATATTTGTGAATCACTTTTGATTATAAATATAATAATACATAATTACTATATATGTTAGTCCGTTCTATTAAAAACGGTTGGCTACGAAGATAGGAGCAGTACTAAGGCCATTCTCAGTAGAGAGTTTCATGGCGTTGTTTCTAAGACTACCACATCATGTAAAATGAAATGAAACATGGATGAAACATCTATCCTCAATGCATAGTTTCATTCTATTGTTTCATAGACATTTAATTCCATGACTCATATAGAGTTGGTAATCGTGCCAAGAGATGAAACTCACTTCTTCTCTCTCTTCTTAAAAATATTACCATATCATTAAAAATACCTATATGACATCCTATTAAATACAGATAAAACTTCCACTGACTGGCCTAATGGCCTAAGAGCATCTCCAACAGTGACTTATGAGCTAGCTCTAAGCATATTATTTCATATTTTAATAGAAGAGAGAGAAAAGCTATCTCTTGATCAAGAGCTAGTCGTATACACACATTCCAAGATTATGTGAGAGTGTCATGTGAGGCTATTTATGTTATGAGCTATGTGCTAAAGTTAGTACTATTGGAGAAGTTATCTTAGAGCTAGTAACTAGCTCATACTGTTGGAGATGCCCTAATAAGAGCAAGTACAATAATGGTCTTATAGCCAAGCTAGTCAGCATTTTTGCTGATGTGGAGGAGAGAAGAGAGGAGAGAGAGGAGAGCTTGGCTCTCATGCAAGCAACAAGCTGCACACGGGAGCCTATGCAGTGGTGGACCCAGATAATAAATGTATGTGAGGAGGAGTAGGAAAGAGAATGTGAGACTTGGTACCATATAATAATAAAAAAAACTTTTGTAGACAAATAGAAGACAAACTATTGTATAACTTGGCTCTTATAACTTGACTTATAGCCAAGCACTTGACTCTATTATTGGACTTGCTCTAAGACCACAAAGGCAAAGCCCAGAATCCCACGAAACGAGAAAAGCTGTCCACACTTTCGCCTGCAAACGAAAAGCCTCCCTCGCTCGAGGATTCCCGTTTGGTTGAGGGTATTGGAGTGTGGGCCTTACCCATCCAGCGATCGATCTTAACGGGCATTATTCTCATATCTGCGTGTTTGTGGGTCCCTGGCGCCATGTCAGCAGCGATGAGTATTCCATACTTTTTTTTTCTTCCAAAGTCCAGTGTTCCCGTACACATTTGACACTTCACGGGAGGTGCACAGGTCGTTTTCGCCACTTTATATCCTTCCCAGAAATTTCATAGCACACGGAATAAGCTGAAATTTCGTAGCAAACGGAGTAAACTTCCAGTGAGGTTACATACTCTTCTTTCATCTCTGAAACTCCCATTAAAAAAAATCATCCATTCTTGGTAGGGTCTAGTTTCTGGCAAATTCTTGTATTAAATCTTTGCTCTCAAATTCCTGTTGCCACCTAAAGAAAAAGATGCAAGAAAGAAGAGCAGTCTCCCCACCGAAGGAAAGCGAAAAGTGTGTGTCTTGATCATGGATGCACGCGTCCATCGACCTGAATAGACCGAATAATTATCTGGATGGAATGGAATTGCGAGGAGAATGATCTGGGAAGTCATTCTTGTTGCACCATGATTGCTCTAGATAAAAAAAAAAAGAATAAGATCTCTTGGGGATGGGGGCAGAGACAGTAATAAAGGGAATAAAAGGAGAAATGGGTGGCCAACATGACAGGCTGATGCCATTCGTTACATTGCATTTTCTCCTGCTATTTGTTTTGTTTCTAACCTAGATTTCTTCGTCCTTTCCATTGGCGTGCAAGCTACGATGTGATATGTAAATATCATGCATGTACGTGTGTGCCGAGGGGGCTGATGAAGTTGCAACAAAGCAACCTCTTTGGATGCAACAAGAAAATTGTTGTGCGCCTATGTCCCCCACATGAGGTGGCATATTCCCCTATGCAAGTATGGGTGTCTGTGATCTTTACATAGGTCCTTGCGAGTGGTGACGATCTCTGAACCAATGCAAGCCCTGGAGGCAAAGGAAAAGGGCACTTTTGTAGTGCTCCAATGAGTGACTCCCCTTAACTGAAACAAACAAATCTTGATTTGGTGCCTGGGAAAGAGTAGAGAATGTAGTAGTAAAAGTAAGATGAGGAGATCTCATCTTTTCCAAGGTTGTCCATGCGTGACCCACTTGAACATGCCTTGGACTTGATCATGAGGGCAAAAGATGCCATGCCATGTTTCCACCGCACCGCACCCCCCCCCCACCCCATCCACACAAGGACATGCACCTTCTTCCATCTTTGCACCTTGCTTTATTGAAGAATACTACACTACTACATGTTTTTCTCCACCCCTACTTTTCCTTTCTATCTGCTTGGGAATCCACACATCTATCTAGCTATCTGCCAATCCATGGAGCTATCTGCTACTATCTAATAATGATGGATCGCCCTCATGACACCTTTGCTTGGCATGGTGGTGGTGGTGGTGTCTGGATCCATTTGGAATTGAATTCTTTGCCTCCTTTCTCATCAGATGCATGGGAAGTTGCAATGTGGTGGTGGAGGTGTCAAGGTCCAACTGCCCAAAGCTTTCCCCAAAGTAATAAGTGCATGCAGTATAAGGGGATCAAAAGCAGGCATGGTTGGGATGGATTGGATGCCTAGGGCTCATCACAGCCACTATGGCAGGCTGGCCTAACTTGTTCCTGCTGGAGCGGTGCTGCTGCTAGTGCTGCTGTTGGCCACCTTCCAAAAGGTGCATGGTGTGGTGCCAAAGGGGAAATGCAACCATCTGTTGCCATTGGACGGTGTGGCGAAGTGTACTACTGGTATAGTAGCCCCCCTTTGGCGCCATTGAAGTCATCATCAGCTGGCTTCTGCTCACCACTGTTGCTCTTGGCTGCTACTGTTGCCTCATTTGCCATGGCGACATGCCCCATGCGTGTACGTTGATTTATTTGCTCGAGGCCAACCCATGTCTCTCTCTGCCTCCCTCTTTTCGGCCCCTTCAGTCTTCTAATCCATCGTGATGCAGTTAGAATACTGTAACACTAGTACTACTCAGTGTTCTAGCTTGGGCTACTGATAAATGTTCAATCTTATAATGTGGATTGATCGATTCAGCGTTCTGTAATCTTCGTTTTCGAGATATCAATCATATGTTCTGGCCGAAGCCGAACAGCACGCGGATGGATTGAGATACCGACATCCAACTAATCCGCGGACCACACACATGAGCTAGCGCTGTCGGGCTTCATCGTATCCTGGAAATCCACTCGCGTTAATCTGAAAGGGCAACGCATGATCACTCCGATCACAGATGGATCGCTTCTGCACGGGTTAAAATCGCCACAGCAGAATTAATCGCCGTTATTGGCAGCTGCCTGAACCAGATCATGACGCCATCCGATTTTCGCTACCCTGAGTTATTCCACATTTACCATAATACCCCTTTGTGCGTGTTTGCGTAGAGAGTAAATTAAAAACGTGCAACTAATGCACGTCGGTATGATGTGCACCGACCATGTACTCCCTTCATTTCAATTATTAGGCATACTAGCCTCATAAGCGCGGCGTCACGCCGCGTCAGCCACCGTGTGTACCGAAGTAAAAGAGGCGATAATTTGTGAGGACTTTTTTTTTAAAAAAAAATCGAAGGCACATGTGTATTTTCGAAAAAACCAAAGGTCTTTTTCATAAAAAAGCGAGAACCTGTACGTAACTAAACGAGGACCTGTATGTAATTTAGAAAACCGCGGGGCGCTATCCTGCAAAATATACAAATTTTCGGTGAAGTGAAGGGGTGTTTTTGCAAAAAAAGTGTTTTAAAAAAAACTGGCAGGGACCTTTTCGCGAGAACCAAGGACCTTTACGTAATTTCGGGAACATAGAGGGAAAATGAGTCTCCCGACCGTACGCAGATTCCCCCGCCACGCACCGGCCGGAGCGCGCGGGCGGGGCGACGTGGCCGAGCGTCCTGCGGGGCATTCCCCCGGTCATAATGGACGGAGTATTTGGAGTGGACACAAGTACTCGAAAGCTTATAAAACCAAGAAAATACGACAGGAAATAACCGTACTATATATCCTTGTTATATAGACGATAAGGTTATACCTGAAGAGTGTATTGTTTAGCAATATAAACTGGTAATCTTCGACTTTCATTTTAGGTTACGGATTTGACAAGCTAAGGTCGTCAGAGCCACGAGCACGAAGTGGTGGAAACTCAAAGGAGATATTGCACAGGCGTTTAAGAAGCGGATGGTCACGGAAGGGACGTGGGATGTGGGAGAAGCGAATAGTATGTGGATAGAGATGTCAACTTGTATTAGGAAGGTGGCAACGGAGGTGCTTGGAGTGACCCAAGCAAGGGACAAGAGGAGAATCAAAAGACACATGGTGGTAGAACGAGGAAGTGCAAAAGGCTATTGAGGAGAAGAAGATATATTACAAACATATACATCATGATATGAGCGATGACAACATACAGAAATACAAAGCAGCAAAAAAGAATGCGAAGAAAGCGATGAGTGAGGCACGAGGCAAAACATATGAGGAAATTTATCAGAAACTAAATACAAAGGGGAGAGAGAGAAGGATGCCTACAAGATGGCTAAACTTTGAGAAAAAAAACGAAAGAATTCAACCAAGTTAAATGCATCAAAGACGATACTAATAGACTTTTGATTAAAGACGAGGAGATCAAGGATAGGTGGAGGGATTATTTCGACAAGTTGTTCAACCACAATAATGATGATAGTATGATTGAACTGGATAATGCTTTTGACGACACCGATAGGCGGTTTGTTCGAAGAATCTAGGAATCAGAAGTAAGAGAGGCCTTAAAAAGGATGAAAGTGGGTAAGACGTTGGGGTCTGATAATATCCCTATTGAGGTGTGGAAATATCTAGGAGAAGTGGCGATTGTTGGCAAGCTAATTTGTTCAACAACATTTTTAGGTTGAACAAGATGCCAAACGAGTGGCGGAGGAGCATATTAGTACCAATTTTAAAAAATAAAGGAGACATTCAAATTTGTACTAATTATAGAGAAATTAAGGTCATTAGACATACAATAAATTTTTGGGAATGAGTGATTGAGCGCCATTTAAGAAAAATGACTAACATGACGACAAACCAATTTGGTTTTATGCTTGGGAGGTCGACCATGGAGGCAATTTTCTTGCTACGACAGTTGATAAAGAGGTATAGAGAGTAAAAGAAGGGTTTTCACATGTTGTTTATTGATTGGAGAAAGTCTATGATAAAGCACCAAGAAAGGTTATGTGGTGGGTTCTCCAAAAGAAAAAAGTCCCAACAAAATATATTACCTCTAATTAAGGACATGTACGAAAATGTTGTGACTAATGTCAAAACATGTGGTAGTGTTACTAATGACTTTCCTATTAAGATAAGGCTACACCAAGGGTCAGTGTTGAGCCCATACATTTTTATCCTAGTGATGGACGAGGTCACACGATACATGCAAAGAGATATCTTTTGGTGTATGCTTTTCACTGATGATGTGGTACTGGTTGATGAGAGTAGGATAGGTGTTGATAAGAAGCTCGAGTTGTGAAGAAAGACATTACAATTGAAGGGCTTTAGACTTAGTAGGGTTAAAACTGAGTATATGAGGTGTGATTTCAGTGGTGTTAGGGTAGATGATGGAGATATTAGTTGGACGGATAAGTAGTGCCTAAGAAGGACACGTTTCGTTATTTGGGATCGATGCTATAGTGGAACAGTGAGATTGATGAAGACGTGAGCCATAGGATAAGATCGGGGTGAGTGAAATGACTCCAAACATCTAGTGTCCTGTGTGACACAAAAGTCTCTCAAAAGTTAAAGGGTAAGTTCTATAGGACGGCGATTAGACCCGCGATGCTATATCGAGTAAAATGTTAGGCGACTAAAAGACAACACATACAGAAAATGAGTGTAGTGGAGGTGAGGATGATGCGGTGGATCTATGATCACACAAGGCGGGATCGCATCCGCAATAATGATATACGTGATAGGGTGGGGGTAGTAATAATTGAAGAAAAGCTTATCCAACATCGCTTGAGATGGTTTGGACATCTGCAACGAAGGTGTCTTGAGGCACTAGTACGTAGTGGAATTTTAAAGTGTACTGAAAACGTAAGAAGAGATAGAGGTCGACCAAGATTGACGTAGGAGGAAGCATTTAAAAGAGACCGGAGAGATTGAAATGTATATAAAGAATTAGTTTTGGATAGGAACGTATGGAAGTTAGCGATCCACGTATCGAAACCATAAGGAAGTTAGGGGTAGTGTTTTAGGCTATCGGCTCAGATAGCAGGATGTACAATTTAGAGTTTTAGCATAGTAGGTTTTTATTTTAAGACTCTTATCTCTTTGATCTTGAGAAGATTTTATTCCTAACTTATCCCAACTTGTTTGGGATAAAAATTTTTTGTTGTTGTTGTTGATGTATATATCCCTGTTATAAGTACACTGGAAACGGTGAGGATAGTTAGCAACATAGAAACGCCTTGAAATTTGAAAAGGAGACGAGTGGAGCATCCTGGTAGTTCCCATGGATCAACCTGTGCTTGACATGCGCGGTCAAATCTCAAATGGACGGAAGAGCTTGCATGAGCCGAAGGGGAGGAGAAGCAAGCGAATGCTCGGAGCCACGACCCACGAGTCCGGACGGTGTGTGCACGATCCAGTGATGCGTGCGTGTCGCGTGGCTAGAGGTAACAGCGGGCTTTTGCCCACAAAGCGATCGCCCACCGCTGCGTTTAGGAGGCTGCGCAGCTTGTTCCTCCGATGATTTGGCCTGAACGGTGATTGGTAGGAACTACAAACCTGGGCCAACGCGAGCATATTATTATTGCTTGTATGGGCCACCAAAGTGGGAAAAGGCAAGCAGCGCAGCGTCTCCCGGCCCAAATCGTCATCTTTCGTGACCACATAACAGGCGCGTCAGCAGGTGAACTCACCAAGGCCTCCGGGCCGGTGGAAACCCTCGCAGCCATCTGCCTGCCAGTACAGACACAAAAGCAGCATGTATTTTATTAATTCTTTAGAGAAACACAAAATTACAACTTCCCTTAAAATGATTACGTTCCATGGCCACTTAGCATAGCAAAACTAACATAGACGATATGGTCTCCGCCACTGGCCGCCATCTCGCCATCGACGAATTTTTTGTACGGATAATCCATTTTTTATTCGAAATTACAGAAATATACCCGCAAAATTTTTTTTTACAAAAATAGGCTCCAGTCACCCCATGGTTGGGCGACTGGAGCATTTCGCCCAACCAGAGGCCGACACAATACCTGTCGCCGCACCATGGAGCGACTGCATCTAGTCGCCCTCCTGTTGAGCGACTTTCATGCAGTTGCCCTCCCGTTGGGCGACTTTCATGTAGTCGCCCTCCCCTTAGGCGACTACATGAACCCCCGTGATTGTTTTAAATTTTGTGAATTTTGTAGTTTTAAGTTGGTAAAAAAATGTGGTAGAGTTATAATAAAAGTTTATGTTCATTGTATGTTGTAGGTGCGTAAAAAATTTTAGAAACTTTTTTTTACGAAAGATTGACCGTAGAACGATCGGTACATACACTATTAAGTGACATACGCTGAGAATTCCTGTGCTGAGAACCGGTATGTTAATATTTGTTAAACGACTTGATATATGAATGATTGAATGCGAAAAGAAGAGATAATAGCCTTGTTTGAATTTAAATAAACTTCATAATATAGTTGTGAGTAAAATGCTGCGTATTTTTTCATTATATGCATAACATATAGCATCGGCAGCACCCCTCACTCGCCACCCTGAGGTACCCCGTCACCGCGCCCGCGTCCTCCCGTACGGCCCCGCTTGGCCGTCCTCCAGTGCAACGGGTGACGACGCTCCGAGAAAGTAAAACAAGCACGAGGGTGTCGCACCCGCCCCTGTGCTGGTGGAGTCAGCTGCACCTTTGGCTGTGTGCCCTCCGGTGCACCGGGGAGGGCACTGCCGGAGAGAACCTCCGGTGCTGCGTCGGAGGACAGCCCGGGCCAGTCCGTAAAAAACTGGTCTACATCGTCAGGGCCTGGGGAGACGCTATGTGCGTGCTGATGGTAAGGACCTGCAATAGTAATATCGTTAGTTCGTTGCATGTCGCCTTGGGATAAAAACGAGATCGGACGATGCGTACCCACAGTTGGCGCCATCGAGGTAGGAGGAGGGGCGTACAGCTCAGAGTACACCCCCTGTGTGTGGAAGCCGGGGATGTGCGGAGGAGGCGTGAAGAGCTGCGGAGGTGGTGTAGGAGGCTGTGCCCAGGCAGAGTCCCCTGACTGCTCCGGGTGAGGTGGTGTAGGACGTGTCCACGTACTACCTCCGGAGCAGTGCCACGCTGGTCGGGGTGGCACTAGTGGACAACCTGTCGGAGTGCTGGGCGTGGGTGTGGAGATCGCGGATAGCCTCGTGCAAGACAGCAGGCCAACGATATGTCTACACCCGGCCTCCATCCGACGCGCAAAGCTGACGGTCTCCTCTTGGGTCAACTCCGCACCTGTGGCGACCCTCTGCAGTACCGCGGCGGACTTGGTCCATAGCGCAGAACCGACGTCAGCCTGGACAAAAAGACATAAAATGGTCCATCATCGAAACGATATTGCCATTTGGGAATATTTGAAATTACATGTAACGTACCGCGATGTGAGCGTCGCGCACGAGGTGCGCGGGGTACGTGTCTGTCGGAACGACGATGTGTGTGGCAGGCGGGTCTACGACATGTACAAGCTTGGTACGTGTCCGCGCCTGATACCAGATCAGGTACTCCGCGTAGTCCGTGTTGTCGTATGGGCGCTCCTCCTCCACGTGGTCGTCGAGCGCACCCTCCCACTGCGCAATCCAGGGCTGCATCTTCGTCGACCAGTCCGTGCCTTTTTTTAACTCCCTTTCTATTGTGCTTGCGAACACAATAATGTAAGCACTTGCGAACACAGTAGTAAGTACGTACTTATTTATGAGAAGCAATCACTCACGCGTGCACGTTCTGCGGAAGCGGTGGTCTGACGGGTACAGGAAGCGCCTGCCATAGCCCAAACTGCCGCATGACTCGCTGGGGTGTGTAGTCCTCCACGTAGATATCGTACACGAGCTTCCGGCGGGTGAGCCAGAAAGCCCGGTCATGCCAGCACAGTGAGGACAGCCCGTCAGGAGCACGGGCCTGCACTGCCGTATCTGCGTAAGGCTCCCAGCACACATCGGAGTTTGTGAGGCGGTCAAACTGCTCCACAAAGGGTAGGTACGCCCGCGTGACCTGCATGTGCGCGAACTGTACCTGCAAGAAAGATAAATTGTTTAGTATGACAATCGTTAATAAGAAAGAAATAGTTGACTGTGATAATACTTACTCGTCGACGGCACCAAAGAGAACCCATCGTCGGCCGGTCGACATCTCCCCCAGATACATCTCGGCCCCGTACGGACCCATGTCATCTAGCACAGGTCATCCGAGGTTGAAGCATTCGAACGACCACAACTGCAGCAGCAGGGGACAGCCCGTGAGGACCGAGTTCGCCTTGATCCTCATGCACGTATTGCATAGGGCGTGGTACGTCGCGGCAAGTACGGCCGATCCCCAGCTGACCTGGGGGGCCTCACCGTCCGCAATCGCCCTCACATAAGCGATAAGGCGCGCATCCACGGAGTTGCCGTGGCTGGTGGTGAAGAGCACCCAACCAAACAGTCACAGCACGTACGCCTCCAAGTGGCGCGAGACCTGGTAATCGTCTGCCTTTGGATCCATGCGATCCACTTGAATGCAAACAAGTTGTTATTAGTATGTAATAGCACAAATAAGAGCTTCGAAGACACGATCGATTGTAAATACCACGTACCTGGTACTGTGCGAGCCACCTCAGCATCGGCCCATGGGTCTAAGTCTCTTCGAAGATGTGGTGGTCATCGGCCGGTGGAAGGACCCCCTCGAATCTGCCGAGCACGTCAGCGCGCTACTCGGCCGGGGCCTCCGATAGGAAGGCAGCGCCTCCCGTGATCGGAAGGCCAAGAAGTAGGGACACATCCTGCAGGGTCGGCGTCATCTCCCCGAATGGGAGGTGGAAAGTGTGCGTCTCGGGCCGCCAACGGTCCACCAAAGCTGTCAGTAGGGAACGATCGAACGGGAAGTGTCGTGATCGCTCCATGCCTACCTCGTCCCTGCCCGTGGCCAAGACGGCTCCATTCTCCTCCGTGGCCTGCACCATCCGGGCAAGAGGGAGTAGCCCGGCATCTCGCAGCCAGCAAACAAAGTGAAGGTCAGCACAGAACGTTCTTATGGCAGCACTAAAATGCTGGCGTAGTGCAAACCTGGCAGTCCAACGGGGGGTCGAGTCCTCAGGCCACGCGAGGTGTGCGTATCCGGACCACTCCTAGCTCAATCGGCTCGTCCGTGCTCCCCGGTGGTGGCACACGACGGGAAGTGCGGTGGTAGCAGTCCACGTGCTCGTCCAACAGCGGGTACCGTCAGTCGGAGTCACGTCCATCACGAGTCACACCTGCAAAATTTGTACACTAAATTTTCTACAATAATACATCAAAAATACTATACAAAATTTCGACACTAAATTTTGTACATCTAAATTTCTACACTAAATTTTCTATAATAATACATCAAAAATACTATACAAAATTTGTACACTAAATTTTCTACATCTAAATTTATACACTACATTTTCTACAGTAATACATAAAAATATACTATACAAAATTTCGACACTGAAATTTTCTACATATAAATTTCTAAACTAAAGTTTTCTACATCTAAATTTGTACACTAAATTTTCTACAATAATACATAAAAATACTATACAAAATTTTGACACTAAATTTTCTACATCTAAATTTCTAAACTAAATTTTCTAAACTAAATTTGTAACACTAACAAAAAAATATACCAACAAAATTACCTGGATCCTTCTGCTCTTCTCTCCTCCTCTCCCTCTCCTCTTCTCCTCCTCTCCCTCTCCTTCTCTCCCCCTCCTCTTCTTCCCCTTCTTCCTCTCTTCTTCTCCTCTCCTTCCTCTCGAAATCGCGCGACCGGAGAAATGAAAACAGTGTGCGGCCAGCGGCCGAGCCTACGGTGCTTTTATGCCACCCGCAGTCGCCAAATGGTTGGGCGACTGAATTGCAGTCGCCCAACGGTGGGGTGACTAGATTGCAGTCGCCCATCGCCCAACAGTGGGGCAACTGCAATTAATCGCTGAACCATTGGTAGATTCTCCAGCTGTCGCCGCTGGGTTGGGCGAAAGGCTCCAGTCGCCCAACCATGGGGTGACTGGAGCCTATTTTTGTAAAAAAATTTCCCGCAGGTATATTTCTGTAATTTCGAATAAAAAATGGATTATCCGTACAAAAAATTCCGCCATCGACAAGGTCCTCCTTGGTTCCCTACGCTGGCTCCCTATTTCCCTTTTGCTTCACGCCTCGGTTGCTACATTTTGGGCACGGCAGATGTGCTCAATGCCGGCTCGGGTGGCACCACCAATCGTCGGTTAAACACCAGTGGACTGCCCCTGCTGCTTCCCCCGTGCTTCCTCTCCAATTTCTCTTGGTTTGCCCCTTGATTCCCAGTCGTCGGCTCAGTTGCTATTGGCTTGGCCCAGCCATGGCATCGACCATGGCATTCAGCTCAGCCTCGGTTGCTATAGCTGGTTACCACACCTCCTCATCTCCTCTGGCCGACTCTGGTGCTGTTGAGGTGAGAGTTAGCGTGGCTCCGACGAATTGGCTTCTTCCCCTTTCTACCCTCGGATGGTTCCATCTACTCGTTCTCTACTTATTTTTGTGATTAACAGTCATTTTTAGCTTCTCTTTACTCATCTACATGCAATGGTTGGGAAGACCGGTGGTTCTATTACTGTGACGGGACTTGGGGTTTTTGCATGCGCTGGGAGCATGCAACCCACCAAGGGTGCATGGTGGCCATCTGCAAGCTTGCCACCGTGGCGTCGCGGCCTTACTGGCCGAGGTACATGCTGCTTCCCTTTTCCTTGAGCTGTCCTACTTGGCCGGTGAGGCTTGCGGTGTTGTGTGTTATGATGTGCTTATGCTATGAGAAAAAAGGGGAATGGGGAGGTGACCCACTTGATTTGTTGGGCTAGAAATGGAAAGGGGAGATGATGGCTGTGGTGACCGTGACATTCCCCTCATGTGTTCTGTGGTTCGGCCTCATCTGGTCTTGTCGGTTGTGGTCGGCTAGTTGGTCCCCTTCTTGTCTTGGCTGGCTTGAAGTGGTCCCGACAATCGTTGATGGCTCTACACGTCTGTGGTCGTCGTCTTCACTCCTTCGTCTTCCCCTACTCCTTGAGCTCCTCTCCTCTGGGCTCCTTTCCCTCACTGTCTCTCTATGGCTGCCTTTGTACGGTTGTGGTGGGGCTTTCTTTGGCTTGGTTCTCTGTCTTGGCCAAGAAATGGCAATGATAATGTGGTTTTTTTGCTTGGCTTGGTTGGCTTTCGATTGAGGGAAGAAATGAGCTGGGGATGAGATGAGGAATGAATGCTCTCTGTGGTTGGCTTGCTTATGAAGAGGGATGAGATGGTTGGCTTCTCTCTCTGGCTGTGCATTGGTTCAGTCTTATCTTCTTTGCTCTCTTGGCCAGATATGGACTGGTCCTTGGGATCTCTGGTCCATAGGATGTCTTTGGCACTGTATTTTGGTTTTCTACTACGTAAGGTAAGTTGGTGAAAACTATAGTGGGTGTTGGCTTAATTTTTCGTTGAATGATGATACCCACTTACGTGAGAGGTGCTGGCCAGCCTCGGACGGTCTTGGTATCTTGATGAGTACTAATTGTTTTAGTCTTCTAAAGCCGAATGGTTTCTGACAACAAACTATATTTCTTTCTTTTTATTCTCCCTTGGATCATTTTTATTCTATGCATTTGGAGTACAAAAAGAGATGCAGGGTTTCTATTTGGCCCTCAGAATGCTACCACTCGTGGATGCATGCAAAAGAAATGTGTTTAAATTGATGTATTTCACTGTGTTGTAATTAGTTTAATTGCTCCTTAATTACTGTTAATTGCGTTAATTTCACTGTTAGCGTCAATTCAAAGTTATGGTTATTTCAGCCTCCCCACCAAGGAAGATTTCATCCCCGAAATTGGGTTCTCACTTGAAGATTGGGGTAGACTTCACGTAGATCTTATTCCTTCTCCCACGTAGCTTTACGAACGGAATGATTCCTCCACAACACCTTGTAGAAACAAATATTCCGATTTCTTAGCTATCAGTCCTTAGTCTCTAAAATTTTCACTGGATGTTCTTCATATGTGAGGTCATCTTGCAAGGGTATGTTGAGGTTGGTCAGTTGTTGTAACGATTCTCAAAGACTTTTTCTAAGTTAGGAAATATGGAACCCATTGTGGATTCTTGACAACTGACTCGATAACTCCAATTGATATGCTAAGGCACCTTTATGTTCTAAAATCCAAAATGGTCCAACTGTCCAACATAATGTGGACTTAGCTTTCCCTTTAATCCAAATCGGCGAACCCTACATATTGGTGACACTTTCAAATACACGTAGTCTCCAACTTCGAATTTGAGGTCTCTTGTACATTGGTCGGTGTAGCTTTTCTGCCTACTCTAGGAAATCTTAAGGTGTTCTCAAATTATCTGGATCTTCTCGTCATTCTCTCGTCCAATTTCAGGGCCTAATAATGGTCTTTCCCCAACTTCATACTAACAGATAGTGATCTACATTTTTTTCCATACAGGGTTTGTACAGAGCCATTTGGATATTGGATTTGTAGCTATTATTATAAGCAAACTTGGCTAAGGGTAAATGTTTATCCCACATTTTCCCAAAATTCAGTACATAGGCCCTTTACATATCTTCTAGGATTTGGTTCACCTGTTCAGTCTGGCCGTTAGTGTGTGGGTGATAAGATGTACTAAATTTTACTTTAGTCCTAGAGCATTTTGTAAACTTTTCCAAAAGCCTGAGGTGAATACTGAACCTCTATTTGAGGTGATAGTTTTTGGTACTCCATGAAGGGTGACTATTCTCTCCAAATAAAGTTCAACCGGTTTATCAAAGGAATATTTCTAATTAGTTTCAATAAAGTAGGCTAATTTTGTGAGACGATCCATAATAACCCAAATTACATCTTTCTTTTTGATTGTCATGGGTAGGCTTGTGATGAAGCCCATGCAGATATCTTCCTATTTCCATTTAGAAATCTTTAATGGTGCTAGTAATCCGGCTGGGCATTGATGCTTAGCCTTTACCTTTCGACTGGTGTCACACTGACCTACATATTCTGCTCTCTCTCTTAATGTTAAGCATCAAAAGTTTTCTCTTAGGTCTCTAATACATGTTTTGTGCCACAAGGATGGATTGTGTATAGGGTGTCATGAGCTTCTCATAGAAGTTTATTTAATCCAAGGGCCATTTGGCACACAAACGCATTTTTGTCTCCACAAGACTCCTTTATCATCCAGATTGAATTATGATGGCTGGCCTGATTTGATTCGTTGAACTACTTTTTTGATGAAAGGATTTGAGATTTGTTTCCCTTTGATTTGATCGAGCAGTGTGGGGGTGGAAGATCATGGCTGCGATGGTGGCTTTGGAAGTAGTAATCTTTACTTCTATTGTTATTTTGGCTAAGTCTTGTATTAGGCTATAGGCATGATTTTTTAAAAGAGATGTGGTTGCATTGGGCCTTTCGACTGAGGGCATCGGTGACTGCATTAGCTTTTTCGAGATGTTAGTTTATGGATAAACTATAATCCTTAATCAGTTCTAGCCATCTTCTTTGTCTCATATTTAGTTTCTTTTGTCTAAATGTATATTTAAGACTTTTATGATCACTGAACAGAGTGCATTTTGACATATATAGATAATGTCTCTAGAGTTTTAGGGCAAACACTAGTACTCCCAACTCAAGATTGTGATTGTGATAGTTCATCTCATGAGGCCTTAATTGTTTGGATGCATAAGCTATAATTCTCCCCTTCTGCATTAGCACACATCCTAGCCCAAACTTTGAAGCATCACCGTATACCACGTATTCAATGTTGTCTTTATGTAAGGCTAAGATTGGTGCTGTGGTCAAATGTTGTTTTAATTCTTGGAAACTCCGCTCACACGCTTCTGTCCATGTGTATTTCATATATTTTCTTAGGAGTTTGGTGAGTGGAGAGACGATTTGAGAAAATCCTTTTATGAACCTACGGAATATCTCATAAATCCTAGGAAACTCCTGATTCCCATTGTGTTGGTTGGACGTTCCCATGATGTGACAACTTCAATTTTAGTAGGGTCTACTTCTATTCCTCTCACATATACACTGTGTCCTAGGAACGCCACTAGATCTAGCCAAAATTCACATTTATTGAATTTGGCATACAATTGATTTTATCTAAGGATTTTTAATGCTATTGTGAGGTGCTAGAGATGCTCTTCCTCACTCCTTGAATAGATTAGGATGTCATCAATAAAGACAACGATGAATTTATCCAGATACTTCATGAAGAGTTTATTTAAGAGATTCATGAATACAGTTGTGGCATTGGTCATCCCGAATGGAACTACCCTGTACTCGTGGTGTCCATGCCAAGAGACAAAGGCGGATTTCTCGATATTTGTTGGATTGACTTTTTTTGGTGATATCCTGATCATAGATCAATTTTTAAGAACACACATGCTCCTTTGAGTTGGTCAAATAGGTCATCTATTGTAGATAATGGATATTTGTTCTTTATGGTGACATTGTTTAGCTCCCAATAATCCGTACATAAACTTAATCCTCTATCTTTCTTTTTTCCTGAATAAAACTGGAGCTCCCCATGGTGACATGCTTTCTCTAATAAAACCCTTCTCTTTAAGGTCATCTAACTGCTTCTTTAATTCCACTAACTCCCGTACATTCATCCTATAAGGTCTTTTGGAGATAGGCGCGTTCCCAGAATTAGATCTATTGTAAACTCTATTTTCTGGTCTAGAGGCATACCAAGTAGTTCTTCAGGAAATATATCTAGAAAATCATGTACTACTGGTATGTCCTTCACTTCCTTTGGAGGCTGGCCAAACTAGGGTTGGATGGCTTCGGTCTTGTCCTAGCCCCTAGGTATTGTAGTTTGGTTCCACCTTTCTGATGGATGTGCTTTTTGATTCATAATCTATACTGACCCCATGGGTGGATAACCAATCCATACCTAAAATTACTTCTAGGTCAGTCAAGTCTATCACATAGAGGTCGGCTAAGAATTTAGTGTTGTGTATTATGATAGCTTGTTCTTTTATGATGGATGTCAGTTCTATTATTCCTGCTGGTGTATTTACTCCGATAGATTTTTCTAATGGATCAGATGTTAATTTATGTTCTATTAGAAACTTGCAATATATAAAGGTGTGTGTAGCTCTGGGATAAAAAAGAATAGTACCAATGGAAGGTAGGAGTCATGGAACAAAGGCTGGCTACGAAGTTGGCCCAGTTATTCGCGGTGGGTGAGGACATTCTGCCTTGCGGTGTCCTAGCTTCCTATAGTTAAAGCAATCATTTGTACCCCTCAAGCAATATTTTGTCAGATGGTTACCCCCACACTTTGCATATCTAGGTGCTAGCACAGTCGGCTGTGGTGGAAATGTCGGTTGTTGGAAGGGTGTAACAAAAGGTCTCGGCCTGAGAGATCCAAACTGAGGTGATTGCATCTAAGGATGAGGCCTATTTGTGGCTACAGGTTGATGATCAGTTTTAGCCTTCTTTCTTCAGTTAGGTTGGAGTGCTCGCGTTCAAGTATTATGGCTCTGTCAACTAAGTCTTGGAACTCAGTTATTTTGTGGATGGATAGGAGGATCTTTAAGTATGTGTGCATTCCCCCTAGGAACTTGTCAACCTTTTTCTCTTCTGTGTTTACGTCATGTGGCGCGTAACGGGAAAGTTTATTGAATTGTCTCAAGTACTCAGTCATCTTATTTCCTTCCTAGGTTAGGGCTTGAAATTCCCTCTTCTTAAGTTCCATCCTCCCAATGTGTACATGGGTCTTTGAGAAATGTTGCTTAAGGATGTGTTTGGTTGGAGTGATGAAAGTGGAATGAGATGGGATGGAATAGGATGAGATGGTTCCACAAAAAAGGTGGAACCACATGGTCCAGCATCTAAGAAGAATATTCTCTAAATTTGCACAGGCTCATCCCACTTTGGACCATTCTATCCCACCCCATCCCTCAAACAAAACACATGGATAGGCTTGGTCAAAGGAATCATCCCATTCCATCCCACCCCATCCCTCAAACCAAACACACCCTAAATTCAGCCCACGTAACTCGGTTTCGCATAAAGTTGAGCCATCAAGTGGCTGCCGGCCCATTTAGTTGGTGAGATGCATACCAGACTTTCACTTCATCGAAACATCCCACTGTATTCAGCTTCTTCTCTACCTCCAACAACCAGACACTGGCTTCTAATGGGTCGGCTGCTCTGGCAAAAGTGGGATGGCGAGTTTGGAGAAAGTCCCTCAAACTAACCCTAGGGTGAGATGGCGGTGGGGCTGTTGATGCCATTCTAGTAAGGAGGGCTTCCAGGAAGCGGTTTTGGCTCTCTTGGGTTTCCTACATGGAATTCTCTAAAAATTTGGGGACATCACCCATAACCCCCTAGATGGTTGGCCGCCCCTGAAGGTTCTGAGTGATTGGCTTCAGGTATGGTAGAGGGTCGTACTTGTCTAGGCGAGGCATCTTGATGATCAGCGGGTTGGTTTCCCCCAGATCAGGCTTGATGGAATGGTCCAAACCTTAACTCCAAATCTCTTTCATTTTGGCCGTGGCCTTCCATCTTGTAGGGGAGGGGTTTAATTAATTTTATTAGTAGTTTGACTTGTGGAATTAGTTTTTGAGGAGCATTATTTCTGGCTATACTATTTCCCACCCTTTGCGACAAGATTTTACAGGAGGGAAGATTGAATTATTATTTATCTTGTAGAAACTAACTCACTTTAATAGGGTGTAGCATATGAGCAGAAAAGAATTCATTTAGCTTCAAGTAGTAGAGAGCAATATTAATCTCACTCTTATACTTTTCTTGCTATTAGGGCAAACACCTTAGGCAAATAATAGCAAGAAACAAAGAGGGGCAATAAGATTCAAATCCTACACTACCTGGGTCTACGTGCCCAGCCACGCTTGAGATCTTGTTCTTGAGACTGCCAAAACTACGCATTTGGGAAGCGTGCGGGGCTCATTCCAGAGTAAGTTGAAGACAGGCATGAATTTATGATTTTATTTTGCACCGTGCAAGTTTATGCTACTGTACTCATAGCTACTCTGAGCTCTCTTGAAACTACCTATCCCGCATTTCCTTTGATGCGATGCCAAGTCTAAAGTACAAAACATTTTCCCATGTTACAATATTAAATCTCCATCTAGCTATTCTTAGTTGGTGACCCGGGTGGTTTCTCACCCTCACCGGGCACCCACCGACCTCAAGTAGTTGTTAGTTGGATCGGTTATCCTTTCACCCAACACTCCACTAGTGCTAATATGGACGTGACAGATGTGCACGGTGCTGGCTCGGGTGGTGCCACCGGCTGTCGGGTCGATGCCGGTGGGCTCCCTCGCCGCTTTCCCAATTCTCCCTCTCTGGTTTCTCTTGGTTTGCCCCTGGTTCCTGGCCGTCAGCTTGGTTGTCGTCGGCTTGGCCTAACCATGGCACCTGCCATGGCGTTCAGCTCGGCCTCAGCTGCTACGGTTGGTTGCCGCGCCTCCTCTTCGCTTCCACCCTTCCATTGGCCGACTCTAGTGTTGGTGAGGTGGGAGTTAGCGTAGCTTTGACGAATCAGCTTCTTCCCCTTTCTACCTTGGGATGGTTCAATCTACTCATTCTCTACTTATTTTTGTGATTAACAATCATTTTTAGCTTCTCTTTACTCATGTACATGCAATGGTTGGGAAGGCCGACAGTTGTGTTGTCGTGATGGGACTTTCGGGGGGGGGGGGTTGCATGCGCTGGGGAGCATGCAACCCACTAAGGGCGCATGGTGGCCATCCGCGGGCTCACCAATGTGGCGTCGTGGCCTTACCGGCTGAGGTACGAGCTACTTCTATTTTCCTCGAGCCGTCCTACTTGGCCGGTGCAGCTTATGGTGTTGTGTGCTGTGATGTGCTTATGCTATGAGCAAAAAGGGAATAGTGAGGTGACCTACTTGATTTGTCAGGCTAGAAATGGAAAGGGGCGATGATGGTCGTGGTGGCCGTGACGTTGCCCTCACGTGTTCTATGGTTTAGCCTCCTCTGGTCTTGTTGGTTGTAGTTGGCTAGTTGGTCCCCTTCTTGTCTTGGCTAGCTTGAAGTGGTCTTGGTGATCATTGATGCTTCTACGCCTCTATGGTCGCCGTCTTCACTCCTTCGTCTTCCCCTACTCCTTGAGTTCCTCTCCTCCGGGCTCTTCTCCCTCATTGTCTCTCTATGGCTGCATCTGGATTGTGGTTGTGGTGGGGCTTTCCTTAGCTTGGTTCTCTGTTTTGGCTGAGAGATGGCAATGACAATACGGTTTTTTGTTGGCTTGGTTGGCTTTCGGTTAGGGGAAGAAATGAGCTGGGGATGAGATGAGGAATGAATACTCTTTGTGGTTGGCTTGCTTAGGAAAAGGGAGATGGCTGGCTTCTCCCTCTGGTTGTGCATTGGTTCGGTCTTATCTTCTTTGCTCTCTTGGCCAGTTGTGTGTTGGTTAAAACCTTGGGACCTTTAGTCCGTAAGGTGGCTTTGGCATTGTATTTTGGTTTTCTATTGTGTGAGGTAAGCCATTTAAAACTATAGTGAGTCTTGGCTCGATTTTTTGCCGAATGATGAGACCCACTTATGTGATTGGTATCGGCCAGCTTCGGTATCTCGACGAGCACTAATCTAAGGCCGAACAGGTTTTGCCTACAAACTATATTTCTTTCTTTTTATTCTCCCTTGGATCGTTTTTATTTTACGTGTTTGGATTACAAAAAGAGAAATGCAGGGTTTCTGTTTGGTCCTCGGAATGCTACTACTCGCGGATGCATGCAAAAAAAGTATAACAATGAATGATGCAATTGCAATTTTTATTTTCTATTCTAATAAAATTCTTGTAATTTATTTACTACGAGATGCAAATTCGTATTCTGTAATTATTCAAATATTGTAATAAATTTATTTGGCTTGAAGAGCTGTGTTTAAATTCATGTAATTCACTGTATTGTAATTAATTTAATTACTCTTTAATTACTGTTAATTGTGCTAATTTCACTGTTAGCGTTAATTAAAAGTTACGGTTGTTTCAACATTACGCTACCTATTTTAACTTGAGTTGCACAAAACACTAGATCTCACTATCTAAGCTATCTTTTCACGTAACTCACCTATTTTGACTTGTTGCATATTGCACCAACCCATCTATCCGCCCAGGTACACAAGGTTTACTCGGTTTGAATATATGCCAACTTGTGATCCTTCTTTGTTGATCTTCTTGGATGGCCGAAGAGTATTGGACGCTGAGGGTATACAAACATGACCGTGGACCGACGTAGTGGAAAAGATGGAGAAAGACAAGATTTGCCATTCAAACTTGGTTAGGTTGATGGAAGCGGAGGGGTACAGAGCAAGTGATGGTTGTTCTAAACAGGTAGTAATCGTACTCTCTATGAGCCTTGAATAAGACCGAAGGTGACATACATATGAAGGACATGATAATGGAGAACAATAGAAGAGGACAGGCTCAATGTTCAACAATATGTCAAAACATGTGGTGTTCTGTGAAAATATTGCTTCACCATGGTGTTCTGTAATGTGCAATTTACTAAACCTCTTGTGTGGGAAGAATGTCAATTTGGTCCCCTTTTGTCAGCCTCACAAGTGTTTTCTTTCCCTGATGAAGATTGGACGTCAGTCAATTGGATTCAGGCAAAGTGTGGTGACCACTGACCATCCAAACGACGACACCCTAATAAATGGGCAGGGTGAAACCAGGTTGTATTATGCAAAATGCAAAACAAGGATATACATGGTCCGGACACGTGGGAAAACGTGTCCTCTCCTCGCATATGTACAAAGTACGATGGTATAAAAAGTGGCACCAGAAATAAAATTATTCCTGTGGCTACTGTACAACAAGTTCGAACCTTGTCAAAAGCCAGGTCGAAAATGGAACATCGCAAAAAGAAGGCTGGAAGAAGGCTGCGTATTTTGTAAAAATGAATGAAGATGTTCGTCACCTTGTAGCGCGATACTTTGGGAGTTCAGCAGAATACCAGTCGACCCATACAAACAAATTCCAGAAACTGGGGTGTCAGGACCAAGGGGATGCAGGATGCTCCAAGGAATCTGCAAAGTTGGATCTTCACCATGCTATGTGGGGCAAGTCTACAAAATGTCAGAGGTGAAGTCTACAAAATGTCAGAGGTAAACTCTTCTTACAAAAAAGAGCTGATATTGTTGCTCGAAATCTCTGAACTCAGATAGGAGCAGTCTTAGAGCCCAGAATAGTTGCAGGCAGATGATATTTGCCTGAAACTCCTTACAAGGCAGAATCAGACAAGTAGCATCATCAACAATGACATCAGAGTCATCTCGTTGATAATTTTCCATACAAATGAAAAGCAGAAAAGGCAATTTGCTGATCCTATTTGACAGAATACATAAACTGGATTTTTTTTGGAATAGCACAAACATAGGGCTGCTTGAATGCTTGATACCACACACCAAGCAGACAGAAGGAATTATGCTTCAGAACACAATGAAGAAGAGCATATCATTTACACAGTGCTGCAATGGATACGAATGGAAAGCGACCCAAATCCCACTAATAAGTTCCAACATGAGACCCCCTGATGGAGGAGCTTCAAGAGGTTTGTCACTAACTATCATACACACGTTATTTCCACATTTTGTCCAACGATAATAGACATACATTGTCAATATTCACGCAAAGAAGCAATACTACTAGGTAAAAAGCAACCGCTAGAAGAAAACTGAAATAAACCCGAAGATGAAACTCAAAAGATGCATTCATATGCAGTTATGCACCCTGACCTTATCCTGGCATTATCCTTGGAAAACATAGGCTTTCTTCTCTGTCGCAGCAACAACCTTTGTTATAGTAAGTCAGAAAAAGCCGTTTCTTAGTGACCACACAAAATCAAGAATGATTATTGCTTACAAGGATAACAGCAGATCAAATCACCAGCATCAGCAAATAGGACCCTAAAGCCCTACCTACTTATGGCAAATGATAAAAAATTAGGTATAGGATGCAAATTGAACAACATGGCAAGACATATAACATGTTAAATGAACAATTTAACTACAGGGTTGCTAATGCTTGCCCCATCACCAAAAGGTAACAACAGAAGAAATACCATAAAACTGAAACAACATCAACACACAAACAAGTTTACTGCTTATAAGTGCATATATGACAATTGCAAGTGACAACATGCAAGTCAAGAGGTGAAACTACACACTACTGGAGTCGAACATTCTAGCACAAAGAGCAACCTAACTACAGTCCACATTATCACCAACATTAAGCCTGGAGCTTGTCATTACTCTAACAACTCAGTTCATTGCCAATTCCAGCTTCTAACCTGTGAATCATCTGTTCTATCACTAGAACCACCTCAGAACGCATATCAGTTGTGTACAACATACAAGTAACGCCAAAGCATAGCAAGATCAACCTCCTTTCATTGCCTAAACTCATCATCCATGTTGGGCTTCTTTGCTCCTTTCTGTCCCACCACCGACAAAGCTGGAATGAAGAAATCAGACCCTGAGGATCTGCAGTTTATTGGAGAATGCAATGGCCACCCAGTCAGGTTGGGTCGCCGACCACTGCAGCTGCTCAATCTCTGCCCCTGCAGTGTAAGCCAATATGGGGTCAAGACCACCCTCTGCAGCTGCAGCTGCTGCAGCATTGCCATTTCCATTGCCACTACCATTGCTCCCAGTGCCCATGGAGGACAGGTCCCATATCAGTGCCTGCGAGTCATCCCCAGCAGTGCAAATGTGGCAAGAAGAGTGAGGTGCCCACGCGATAGCATTGACAGGGGCATGGTGGCGATGGAGTTCGACCACCGGCAGTGTTGGGTAGCGGATGTCAAGCACGACCACCTTGGGGCTATCCATGATGATGGTCGCCATGTACCTCGGGTCCTGCTTGTTCCACCCCAGCCTAACCAGTGGCATTGGTGACAAAGCCCCACCATCCGCAGCAGCCGAATTGGAGCCGCCGCCAGAACCAGACTCATAGATAATTGTGGAATGCTCCTTGTCCCGGAGATCAAACACGCGGACAGAGCCATCGGCGGAGACGGAGGCAAAGACTCCCGCGCCGCCCCAGGCGATGTCGTAGACCTCCTTGTCGTGGGCGATGAGCTGGGTGTCGACGGCCTCGTGCTCGACGTCCCAGATGGTGCAGGTGGTATCGATGGACGAGGTTCCGATGCGGCGCGGGTCTGCGTCGTTCCAGTCGAAGGAGGTGAGCGGGCCGCAGTAGTCGCTGTTGCGGTTGCCGTTGAGCTCGCAGCGCAGCTCGATGCCCGGCTGCTGGCCCGGGGCGCCGCCGACGCCGTTACACCGGACGGAGCCGGTGTTGGAGTTGCCGGCGTTGGCGGCGCCGGCCTCGTCGTCGTCCGGGGAGGTGATGCGCCAGATGCGGAGGAGGTCGGCGGAGGTGGCGAGAAGGTCGGGGCGGATGGCGTGCGGGTCCGGGATGAACATGGTCTTGGTGGGCGGGAACGGGTGGTCGAAGGAGAACACGGCGGCGATGTCGCCGGAGGACTCGTCAAGCTGGACCACCTCGACGCGGTTGACGAGCTGCTCGAGCAGGCTGGCGATGGCGAGGCGGTATTTCTTGTCGCGCCGCACGCTCCAGTTCATGCCGTAGATGTGCCAGGCGGCCTCGTAGGTGTAGATCTCCGACCGCTTCGCCTCCCCGCCGCGGCTGCCGCCGTTGCCCTGCTCCTGGTCCGCCCACGCGTCGACGTCCCCGACTGCGCCGCCGCCACCCATGGCGCCGCCGTGCTCTTGTCCGGGAGGAAGGCAAGGGAATCGGTGGGGTGCAGATTTGCGGATTCCAGATAGGGAAAGAGAAGAGGGTGCTGTGGTGCGCTGCGGAATCGAGGTTTCGGGAAGAGCCGAGGACCAGCTGTGGACAGGGTCACACGAGACAGCAGAGGTGCGATTTATGCGGTCGGGTTGGGCCGGGCTTTTGGGGAGATGCGCAAATGGGCCTTGCCGCTGTTGGTTTTCGGCCTGTACGTAGTGACTGTTTTTTTAGCTACAGTTAATATCTTTTTGTCTATTCGTTAGAGAGTATAAAGAAAAAGATTCATATACGATTTTAAATGATATAGATAAAATCACTATAGTATATACTATAATTAATTTACAGACTCTACTTTGAAAAATACACTATTTAAAAATTAGTTGCTACAGAAAAAAGAAAAGTCACCTGCCAGAACCCCCCCCCCCCCCCAAAACAAGGCAGTAGCACTGCCAATTTGTTCTGCTGCAGGGTGAGCTCAGGTCAGGCCATACCCATATGGAACTCGACATTTGGACGAGGGTCGGTGTCCCGGCAATGATCAACACTTCATCCTTAATTTGTTCGATCAGTTCAGACAAGTTACACGGTCAGTTCGGCCATGAATCTTGCTCTACCTCCCGGATGTCATCCGGGACAACAAGTGAATTCTTTTTTTTTTGTCTTTGAAGACTAGAATATGTGAATTCTGAGGCTCCAGTCTGGTCGCAACTAAGCTTGTAATTTTTAAGATTGGGAGGACCTCTGTTGCAACAAGCAAAATATGGGCTCAAGATGGATGCTTCTATGCCACCCGCTGGTTGTCGGCTTGTACAGTCATCTTTTTACTTCCGCCGAGGCCAGCAACTGTGACCCTCGGCCCTAGAGCTTTTGCGGTATCCAGTTTTTTTAGAACGAAGGTATTAGGACATCACAGTAGAGACTATCTTTATCCTTATGTAGTGGTCAATTGAAACCACCACATGAAATTTTATCTTTTCATAATATATATAGCCTCAAGTAGTGGTTTCAATTATTTACAGTCCTTTCTTTTCTCCACCAAACCCGTGCACTCCCTTCTTCTCTCTCCCTAGACCATTCCTTTTCTCCATCAAACACCCACACCTTGCAGAAGCTCCTCTGACACTCTGCAAGCCACCGTCTCGTGTCCACCGTGGTATCTGAAGCTAAGTGGAACTGCGAGGCATCCACTTACTTGAAGCACTCCACTATGGATGGCCTTACCTTGCTTCATTGGAAATTGTTGGACCGATGCTAGTTTTTTTTTGGAAAACGCAGGAGAGCTGCGTTTCATTGTATTAGGGGGAAGAAAAAAGAGGGGGGGGGGGATCCCCAACAGGATCCTCACTCATACGGGGACCAAATATGAATGAGGCTTTTACACATACTCAAGAATCAAACACAAAGCGAACAAACACGACTCAACCCAGACCTAACTGACCTAGAATGCAAGCGCAAGCCCTAACCCTTGCAGCTTCTTCGCACCAGCCATGCACCAAAGGCTGTGCTCGTCCTTCAACTCACTCAAAATCGATTTAACCGAAGGAGCAGCACCCTCAAACACACAAGCATTCCTATGTTTCCATAAAATCCAGGCGCCGAGCATAATCAAAGTGTTCACTCCTTTTTTGTGCTCCTTTTTAACTCTTCTCATCGTCTTGTGCCACCAATCTGCAAAGCTCCGTTCATTTTGCCATGGGACTAAATCTGCTAGGCCCAACGGATTGAACAATCTGAATCAAACTTGTCTTGCCACAACACACGATGACAAGAGATGTTGTATCGTCTCGTCTTCTTGATCGCATAATGGACATTTTTCCGGATGAGAGAGGCCCCTCTTAGCTAGCCTATCCGATGTCCAACATCTGTTTCGGATTGCCAACCACAAGAACATTTTGTATTTGGCCGGGGCCCAGGTTTTCCATAAACGACGCCAAGGCTCAAAGGTCACGCCGCCAAGGAAATAAGCTTTATATGCAGATTTGGAAGAATAACATCCACTAGCATCAAGCCTCCAAGTGTGACGATCCTCTTGGTCAGTCAACGCAAAATCCATGAGGCAGTCCCAAACCCCTATGAATTCTCTAAAACCAGACCAAGACAGGCCTCCTTGAATGTCCCTGGGCCATTCCACATTGTTGAGAGCTTCAACCACAGTCCGGCTCTTGCGGATTCTTGGAGGCACACAAGCAAAACTGTTGGCGCAAGATGTTCAATCGAGCAACCGTGCAGCCATCGATCAGTCCAAAAAAGTGTGTTGTTTCCATTCCCTTGTAAAATCATCGATGAATGATTGCAGAAGCATTTTCTTTTTCCTAAGTATTTAAAATCTTCACTTAAATTATAGAGTCGTTAAATTCAGATTACACCTCCTACACAAAACTTACAGAATTCTAGGACAAAAAAAGACAACCTGATTTTAGTTGTCAGACCAATACTACACTAAAGGGAGACCGGTATGACCGTTGCCTAAACGGTACTATCGCTAAGGGAGGCCAGTATAATCCCATCCTAGTTTGTTCCGACTTTCAGCTTATTGGTATGAGCTTTAAGTAGCTTGATCACCATCTCCATCTGAAGTTCCTTTCCGTTCGAAAGTGGTCTCCAATTCTGCAAAATCTATGATAGTTTGAATAAAATATCAGTTGGATGTTTCATCAGCTTGCCCTCCATTACCATTTCGTTCCTAACTAGCCAAAGAGACCAACAAATTGCTGCAAAAGCAAGCCAGATCCATTTTGTTAGAACTCCCCAAAGTCTTGATCCAGCCGAGGAAATCAATCACTTAAGGTAGGAGTGAAAGTTGCATTCAGAGACTCCCTAATAGATGTTCAGGCATAAATCGCCACAGGACAAGAGAACATGATATGATCAGCATTTTCTAGCCCAACACAGATACAATTTCCATCCCAAGGACCTTTTCTCTTTAGCAGTTGTTCTCTTGATGGTTTTTTTTTGTCCTGAAGCAACTGCCAAACAAAGACTTATCTTGAACGGAATCTTGGCTTTCCAGAGTTCCTGCATACTAGTTTTAATCACTCCCCCAAAACATAGTTGTCTATATATGGATTTTGTTGAGAATTGTCCACTCTCCAAAAGATCTCCTAAAATTGATGTTCCATTCATCCGCCCAGAAACACTACAACAAGACTGGCTTTTGGCAACACATTCTCTACAACACATGGAGCATGTGTTGCAGAATAAACTCTATTGCAACACATAATATATGCTGTAGGGTCCATGTGAAGCGAGCGCAACCTGGCTAGCCGAAAATTATACAACACTCGTGTTAAAATATCTTCATAATATCCGTAAACAATTTTGTATCTTATTTCATCAATGCCTTAAAAAAACAAATAAACCAGACAATAATATAATTCCTTTAGCCCTTTTCAGCTAGATATTTATGGGCGGCTCGAACCTCAGATGTTCCAGCAAAGTATATTCCAGTTTCTATTTTGCCTTGCCATATTCATTATTGATAACTGAAACCGGAAGCAAAGCTATCTTCTGCACAAAGTTTAGCTTGTCAACTCCATAGGAGAGACTGTGCAGTGCTCTATTCCCCAATCTTGTATCATGCTAATTGGTATTTCATTGGCCGTAGAGGATGAACGATGAACCATACTTGTCAAGCGCAGAATCCAGTTGTGCTTGTATGTCTTGCTGATTTATAGGAGAATCTGACTTTGCACTAACTGTAGTCGATTCTAAAACTTGCTTTACTTGTTGAGCAGATTCTGGGGCTGCATTTGGTGGGATTTTTTTTTAATCTCCTTCTATGCTTGTCTGTCAACTGCTCATGCATGTATCCCCTTTGGGCTGATTAATTCTTGGACTTCTCCTAAGATCTCTCAAAGACTGGAGTCTTGGCTTTCTTACATGCACGTCTTTGTGTTTGTACTTGCTGGATAGAAAGGGGGCTTAACGCTTAACTGTATCCCCGATTCTGTTTTGTTTGGCCCATCACCGGCTCCTGGAGCTGTTTAGAGCCGTTTTGTGCCAAACAGGGTAAAATAAAATAGCTCCACCCAAGGAGTCCCTTAAAACCTGCTGAGACAAAAGATATGTACAAGATGGAGCTGAAAAAAGTAGCTCCACCCGGCTCCATCCGCAGGCCCGCATGCCACTGCCCTTGTACTTTCGTGAATTTACGCGATCTGCCACCGGCTCTTCTATTCTCCCGCATGCCACTGCCCTTGTTTGCATTATATCATGACTTTGCACATGCATATTTGTTTTAACGGGTTATTCCTATGCAAAAAAAAAAACGCATTAAATATTGGTTGCTAATACTTTGTGTTATTTTAAATTTTAATTTTTTTAAATTCAAATTTACTCGGATGAAAAATCATGTAGAAACATACAGCTCTTGATGTTACTACAAGCCAAATAGACAGAGGTATATTGGACAATTGACATCTCTCAACCATGCATGATAAAACAGGTGGAGCTGTTTTGCTAAACAGTCTACCAAAACAGCTCCAGCTCCACCGGTGGAGCTGTTTGTGGAGCTGAAGCCAAAAAAAAACAGCTACACTTGTGAAGTGGAGCCGTGCCAAACGGGACCTTTATTTATTTCCTTCAGACAATTAATAAAAATATGGCCATAATTGTAGCATGCACGGCAACAAACCGTGTGATTGCAATCTTTAGAAAAATGGCCCACAACTAAACAATGCGAGCATTCCAAAATCTCCGAAGCCATGCTAGCTGTAACAGTCTTAGCGACATTAACTAAGGGAAAACGTAGGGATGGTGTGACTAACGGAAACTTAAATTTTGTACCATGGAAGGATAACAACGGCCGTTTGTCACTGAGTATTAGCTAGAAACCGGCGATCAGTGGGAGAAAACCCTGAAGAAGAATCTATATTTGCCAACATTCTCTGAGAATGCACGATAACCGAACCCACTAGAAAGGGGTGGCCCTGATTCAAATCATTGTGAAGGCAATGAAAAACCGAATCCACTTTAACTGAATAAATATCCGGAGAGACATCAGCTTCAATGTAGGAAAAAGATGGTAAGCAAGGTTAGAAGCTCCACTTTGAAGCTCAAATCTATTGCAATAGTCCATGGAGGCTTATATATTACAATACATACAAATCCTAGAAACTAGGAAAAAGACCTAAATACTCTTAACACCCCTTTTTAAATGTAAGGCGCATGCAATAGCGTTACATTTGAAACGGGTTGACACTAAAATAGGGAAAATCCAAAGTCCATATCTTAAAAATGTTATCATAGTGTGCGGCTCTTAGAAAATTGTGTCTAGTACCAATCATCCAGAATCGTGCAACAACCAGAAAGCGCAAAATGCAAGGGCTGAGAAAGTAGAGGAAAGCAGGAGCAAAGTTGACCGTGTGAACACGATGAAAAGGATATGGAAGGTGATACAAGTGGAGAAAGCTTGTCAAATTAAGCCGAAGAGAGAGATAGAAGTATAGCGGCATAGATCGAAACCTGAGACGGCGACGACGCTGTGCACAAGAAGCACAACAGAGGCGCGGTGCAGAAAAAGCGCGGCAGCCTTAAAAACTCGAGGTGGCGGCTCAAAGAAAAGAGGCGGCATCATAAAGACTTCTATGACCTGCAGCGACTCAAGGAGAAGAGCAGCGGCTGCGACTATACAAAAGAAAGGAGATGATCACACTCATCCGAGAGGATGGACCGTGGCTAACAAAGCAGTCGGCTGACTGACAAGGAATTTGTGGACTCACACGCCATTGATGAACTGATAGAGATAACAATGGATTTGGATGGACGCAACAGAAGAAACGACACGAAGTAAGAAAAGACTCGAGATATTAGTAGTATTAGCAGCAGAATAAGAACCCCATCCATCTCTCTCCAAAGGCCCAAAACCTCCACCCCCCCATCAGCAAGAGTAGCAGCGGGCGCGTGGGGAGACCGAGCCAAAATGGCAGTGGTGGCGACCAGAGGTGCGGAGCGGCGGCCAAGAGGCGGCGGAGGTCAGATCTCACCAAGGCGGCGACCTCCGAAGGCAGCGACGCAGGCGCGGGCATTGCGGCCAAAGGAGGCCGCGCCAAGGTGCCCGGATCTGAGCGCAGGCGGCCGAAGAGGACTGGATTCGACGACGGGGAGCCCGGATCCAGGTGGGGCGGTAGTCGGCGCTACCGGGCGGAGTGGAGGAGAGGCAAAGGTGCCCAGATCTGGTGCGAGGAGCTCGATCCGCGCTGGATGGAGCGGCATCGGTGCAGAGGCGAATGTGGCCACCGGATCCAAGCGGGGCGACGAGGTGACGGCGGGAGGTAGTGGATCCGGCGCGGAGGGAGCCGGAACCGGCCGGATCTAGCATAGGCGGGCGCAGCGAGTCATTGGCGGATGGTGGTGGCGAGGATCCAGGATGGGTTGGCGCAGCTACTAGCGGCGGTGGCCGAAGCCGAGGCTGCGGTTGCCAGATCTGATGCGGCGGAGGCCGGATCTGGGGCGGTAGCAGCTGAAGGAGGCGGCGTGGGCGCGACAGCGGCTCAGGAGGTGTCCGCCCAGGATCCGGGCACAGGCGGCCTTGCAGCAACGGAGACGATTGGATCCAGCTCGGAGGTGGCCAAATTCAAGCTTCACAGCGTTGGAGGCAGCCAGATCCGGGCAGCGGCATGGCACACGAACGCGGGCCAGGATCACCTACATTGCCACCACCTCCTGAAATGTTTTCAGCCTGTACCCTAATTTTGTACCCAACCTTGTTAAAGAATATTTCAACAGCTCCTTTCATTTTTGATGGGTCTCCGCACTCCACCCTGATTCTGGCAGGACCAGCTCTTACTAGACTGATTTCATCAAAAGCTATTGGTTTGCCCACTGTTTTTGCAATCTCCTTCATAATTTCTTCAGTTTTATAAATCATGGGGACACCATGGACTTTCACCCAAGCAGATTGGAGCAAAGCACTAGTTGTGGACTTTAGTTCAAATTCTTCAATTCTAGCTTTCAATTTATTAAGAGTAAGATCAAGAGAAATATGATGATTTACTCCATCATTCGTTGCAAACAGCTGATTTGCCACATCTTTCATGTAAATTGATTATTTGCCCTATCTTTCAATTTTTATTTGATCATTTGCCCTCTTTGCATTTATAAACCATTTCCTATTTTTATAATACTAATTTCTATTGCAGAATTACCAAATTGCACACGCATCAATTTTCCTCATCCCGGTTGCATCTCCCGATTGCATCTCTGTCAAACGCCATCTCCCGATTGCATCTCCCGATTTTTCCCATCCGGTTCTCTCTGTGCCCCGTATGTGCTATGAGGAAGTTAGGCAAGAGCTGCAGTCATCACATCCTGATGATCCACATATTGTGGTTCTAAAGCACAACGTTTGGCGTGTGAAGGGTCTCATCCAGGTAGCCAAAATTCTGTACTGTGATACACAGAAGATCAAGTTGCTAGTTTGTAACACTTGTACATTTTTCTCAAATCTAAGTATTTCTAACATTCCACGGAACAAACCCAACCCAAGTCAAAAGATTTAACAAAGCACTTTTTCTTCAGCAGCAACCCTTCCAGCACCCAGCTTGCTAAACTGGGATCACATCCATATTGGAAGTATCCTCACATCTCAAGACTAAACTGATCACATCCATCTTACAATTTTCAACAAACCGAAAGCTACTGCAAAAATTCCATTACAAATGGCAAATGGCAACAGTATGGCATCACAATTACAGCAAGTTCAATCCATTCAAACACACACAGCATGCAGACAACATTATCCGCCAAAATCAAGAGTCACAGAAATCCAACCGGATGGTCTTTCAACTTCAAGAAGGAAATACACCCTAGTAGGAACACTACATCCCGACTCGACTAGGGTCCAAAAACATCAAATTTCGGGTACCACGACGACATGACATTGAGAAACTCCGGGTAAATTTTGCTTAGCAATGCATTGTCCACCGAGCGCCATCGCCTTCCTCGAGAAAATTTCTGCAGTAAGACAGGTTAATCGAAAGGTTAGTTCTGAACCAACATGATCAAAAGCACAAGAAATAAGGTAAGGGCCAGTGGGCCACCTTCTCTAACAGATGCAGGATAAGCTTACAATCGAATCAAAACAAATGACACGTTCACAGTTGTGGAGCAAATATGATACTTTCAACTATTCAAAACAGTTTCAGATTGCTTACAAAGCAGATTTAGGGCTTTCAAACCTTTTAAACAGTGAAAGAATAACATGAAACCTTTTAAACCTTTTATGTCTTTCTTTTCTTCATGGGGGTCATCTTCTTGGAAGTAGTTGTGACTAATGGCTGAGAAGGTCCCTTAGGAGCCACGGCATCAATGTTCTTCTTGGCTTTTGTTTTTCTGAAAAAAAACACTTAATTAAATGAGTTTAGATAATAGTTACCTACGGATGCAATAGTTATAATTTCTGACAATACCTTTGCTTTGTCCCATGTAGTGGACATCCAGCTTGCCTATGTCCCAACTCACCGCATCTTTTACACCTATGTTGTGTTCCCAAGTTAACTGACTTTTTCCCACTGCCACCCTTATCGAGGCATCCCTTAATCCTCAACTTCTTGGGCTTTCCTGCAGATCTTTTTGCAAGTGGCGGAAGTAAAACAAAGCCTAGATCAACCTTAGGCCACTGAGTCATATCAGTCAATGGTTCAACTGCCCCTTCGTAAGCTGCTCTAAACCTCTGAAGTGAGTAGTAGTCATGGACATAGTCTTCTAAGTTGATGTTTCTCTTTTCAATCAAAAATGCAAGGGCATGATCACAAGGCTTGCCTGTGTGCTGCCACTCAAGGCAAGTGCACTCATGTCAAACCTTACAAAAACCCATAAACCTTGTGGGATCAGATTTAGTAGTGCCAATGTCAAACTCTTGTAGAATAGCATATTGTCTAATAGCCAACCTAAAATCTCTCATTGAAGGAAACAATGTGCCTCTCTCCATCTTCGGGTTATCTCTATCATATGCAATGTGTTGCTCCTCAGGAATGTCGTCATGGACTATAGTGGCAACATCATTACTGTCATCAGCATCACAACTAGGTCCTACAGTAATATCTACATCACTACGTACATCACAATGGACTTCACCATTATCATCATCCCTCAACCCTAGTAGTGTATACATGTCTTCCTCACTCATAGGATAATTACCCCCATCTTCAGTCTCCAGAACAATTTCAATAGTGCTCCAATCTACCACTGGTTGTGACCCTCTAATACCTCCTCTAGCAACACCAATACTATTGGACTCCACATGACCGGTACATTGACTGACAACATCAAATGTGACATTAGATTGTGTATGAGCATTGTCTACAATCTCACATAAGAAAAACACACGTTTGGCTGTCCAACGGTCATGAAATGCTCTAAACAAATCCAAGGTATGATGAATTCTATCGATCTCCCCGGTACACTTATCATTGCAAAATACATGTAGTTCCTGTCCAGAGCCCCACAAGATTCTCTCATGCATTAATTCCACAAATTTCTCTAGTGTAAACCCTGTCAGATTAATTTTCAAGTCCACATCCATGCTACCAAAGGTGTGTTGTGTTCCGTCGTCAAGCCTTGCGACATACTGCGCAACTCTTACGCATACTTCAAATATATTTTCTGTATCAATCCTAATCGGATACAATAATAAATGTAATCTGGATCAATCCTTTTTATACGCAATGCAATGATTCAGCAAGAGATGGACTGAAATCATCTTACCCAACAGAAGGTGGCGGGTCTGGGTCCATCCCTGCTTGCTGGAGGAGGAGCCGACGGAGGAGACGGAGGCGTCGCTGCGCGGTGGAGGACCGATTGCTGGCTTCCACCGGAGGACAGGAGGCGGCTTGCGGGGGGTGGATTCCACCGGTGACGAGGAGGAGAGGGAGGCAGCCGGCGTTCCCGGGTGGTGGGGAGAAGCTCGCGTTCTCGAGCGGCGGGGAGGAGACACTATTCCCAGGCGACAGGAGGGGCGACGGCCTGCTTGCGGGAGGAAGAAGACCAGCGATTGTGGGGGATGGAGGCGCCGACGAGGAGACGGCCGGCGAGGAAAGAGGGAGGAGAGCGGCGCCACGCCGTGGAGAGGCGCGGCGCGGCCGGTGGGCACGGAGATGGCGGCGCGGCCGGCGCTCAAAACCCTAGCAGCGGCACAGAGAGAACTGAATGGGCAAAATCGGGAGATGCAACCGGGATGAGGAAAATTGATGCGTGGGCAATTTGGTAATTCTGCAATAGAAATTAGTATTATAAAAATAGGAAATGGTTTATAAATGCAAAGAGGGCAAATGATCAAATAAAAATTGAAAGATGGGGCAAATAATCAATTTACATGAAAGATGCGGCAAATCAGCTGTTTGCAACGAATGATGGGGCAAATCATCAAATTTCTTGAAGATCAATGCCACTTGTTTCTACTGCAAAATCTCACACTCTTTGGTAGGAAAAACTAAAGCAAGTTATGATTCTGAAAGTTGTCTGACCTGCCAATTCCATTTCTCATCAATCAAATGTTTCATTTCATCCTCTATGACCTTAATCATACCTCTGCCTTTGACTAAGGTAAGAACAGCAGCATTACCTCCAACCTCCCCTGAAAAAGTCACTCCCTCTAAATCTATGGCATAAAATCCCTGACCCAGAATACCAAGACCATAAAGCTCCAATTCTGATTTCTTTCCCCCAAGCAGTCACGTGACCCTCATTCTTACAATTATAACAGACAAGGGGGATTCTTACAGTGAGCAAGGAAATGACAAGGTTGCAGACATCTATAGCAAGTACCTGGTTCTCCTGATGATTTCTCTGCACCCCGCACAGCTTCTTGAGTCTCCTGTTCCGTCCTCAGATCTGTCCGAGCGACGTTTCTCCCCCATCGAAGGGGATCTCTTCTCCTCCTTGAACTGAACATCCCTACATTCTACAGGTCGACGGCCCCCTCCTCCCTGGAGCCGAATTCTACCTTGTTCAAATTTGTTACCGTCTCTCTCAGATTCAGGAGGATGGCGAACATCATCTTCCAAGTTGTGATCTGAGCGACCACCTCCTTCCCGGCGCTTGCTCTCCTGCCGCCGCCTCATCTCGTCTTCACCACGGCGGAGCTTGTTACTGTCAAATCCCCCATTGGAGATCGACCAAGAGCGGAATAATAGCAGGAATCTGGGATTGGGGAAAAGGGGATCAAGTCGCGAGAGCGCAAGGTAAACGGGAAAATTGCACATATACCCTATAATTAGTAGGCACTTGTAGGTTTGCCCCACACTTAAGTGTCCTTGTAATTTTGCCCCATATTTGACATGCCCCCTTATTATTTTGCCCCATTGCCCATTTAGCTGCTATTTTAATTTCGTTTTTCACTTTTTGGGGCAGAAATGACAGATCTACCCTTTTAACACATAAGAGCGGGCGGTTGGGGGCGACGACGACGCGCCATCGCTCCCTTCCCCTCCTCCGCCGTTTCAACGTCGGACGGAATCACCATCACGTCCCCTCTCCCCCTCCAAGCAAGACCCCTCCTGCCACTGCCAATGCCACCAACCTCCCGCCGCCGCCGCTCCTCACGATGCACCCCTCCTCCTCGTCCCACCCGCCGGACCAGCCCAACTCCAAGTCCCCGCCCCCTCCTGCCCCCGGCGGCGCCGCCTACTTCGCCGCGCCTCCCCCCGCCAACGGCAACGTCGGCGCCGTGGCCGCCTCGGCGTCGCGTACCCATATCCCGCTCCCCTCCCCACCACCACCCGCCTCCGCCCCCGCCGCCGCACCACTACCACTACCACCCGTACCCGCCCCACCACCACCACCTGTACCCGCCCCCTCCACCGCCGCCCACCTGCCTCCGCCGCCCACCTGCCTCCGCCGCCTCCTCGCGCTCGTCGTCGCCGCCTTCCTCCTCCTCGGCGCCGGCACCTTCATCGTCTGGCTCCTCCTCCGCCCGCGCGCCCCCGCCTTCTCCCTCGCCTCCCTCTCCCGCGTCGCCTACTCCGACGCCAACTCCACCCTCTCCGCCTCCTTCGACGCCTCCCTCCTCGCCGACAACCCCAACTCCAAGCTCTCCGTCTCCTACTTCTCCGCGCTCGCCTCCGTCGCCCTCGCCCCCTCCTCCCCCATCGCCGTCGCATCCCTGCCGCCCTTCTCGCAGGGGCCAGGCAACACCACCACGCTTGCCTTCCGCCTCAAGGTCGACGGGTCCTACGTGGGGCCTGATGAGGCGGCCCCACTCAAGAGCGGGAGTGCGGGCACGCTGGAGGTCCAGGTGAGGCTGTCGCCGTGGCCGTGTTCGATCGAGGGGGCTGGCGCACGCGCCGAAGGGTGATGAGGGTGATGTGCGATGGTGTGCCCGTGAGGTTCCGCGGGAAGAACGCGACGGAGGCGGCCTTCGACGGCCCAGCACGGCGGTGCGATGTGGTGTTGTGAAGGTTAGATCTGTCATTTCCTGCCCCAAAAAGTGAAAAACGAAATTAAAATAGCAGCTAAATGGGCAATGGGGTAAAATAATAAGGGGGCATGTCAAGTATGGGGCAAAATTACAGGGCCACTCAAGTGTGGGGCAAATCTACAAGTGCCTACTAACTAAGGGGTATATGTGCAATTTTCCCCAAGGTAAACTAGGGCTACAGTAAGACTAGTAGATGGCAACAAAAGATAGCATATCCCTTCATTACACCGAAAGAGTATATCAGCGTACAGATTCAAACATTAACAGTTAAGATGTTATTACAGCAGATAACTCCAGATTAACAGAACACTAAGATCTAATTAAAGTAAAGTTACTTAAATACTTAAGTCCGCTTCTTGAAGTCAATCCAGACCATTGGTGCCCTTCAAGATTGTAAAAAGAAATCCTGATCGTCCGCAATAACTGAACTTGGCGCGCGATAAAACATACCCCTTCAGACTTGCGTTGTCTTCAATTCTTCAGACCTCCCAGGTATTGACAGTTCCTTCCCCTCAGCATAATACTTGTCCTCAAGTATTCACCTCAGGAAACCACGATTTGATTGTTTGTGAGTAGAATTCTGGGAATGTTCTTTTGATAAAGTCGGTGTCTTCCCAAGAGGCATCCTCCGGTGGCAAATTCACCCATTGCACCAACCACTGTGTAACCAGTCTGTCCCGGCGTGGCATAGCTCTGGTTTCCAACACTGAAGCCGGCTCAGTTTTAATTTTTCCATCTCCACTGACAAGGGGTAGATCTGGGCTGGGCACTGCCGTCGGACCATAGTGCCGTTTCAATTGGCTGACATGGAATACCAGATGGATTCCTACACCCTCTGGCAATTGAAGCTTATAAGCGACATTACCGATCTTCTGCATGACCTAGAAGGGTCCATAAAACTTGCTAGCAAGCTTCAAGGCATTTTTAAGTCCAAAAGCAGTAGCACGATAAGGCTGCAGTTTTAAATACACCATATCTCCAACCATGAACTGTCTCTCACAGCGATTCATGTCAGCATATTTTTTCATTCTAGATTGAGCTTGAGCCAAATTCTCCTTTAGCCTCTTGAGCATGGTTTGCTTTTCTTGCAGAAAGTCTCTAATTTCCCCCTCCTTCGGACCAGGGACTGCCACTTCATTAATCATGGGTGGAGGAAACCCATACAAGGCCTGAAAAGGAGAAACCTTGAGTGATGTATGGAAGGTGGTGTTATACCACCACTCTGCAAGTGCTAACTAAGATACCCATCTCTTTGGTTCTTGAAAAGCCATGCATCTGAGATATGTTTCGAGACATTGGTTAACTCGTTCCGTTTGCCCGTTCGTTTGCGGGTGATATGCAGTGCTAAACCTCAATTCGACCTTCAAAGCCTTAAACAGCTCTTACCAAAGCTTGCTAGTAAAGATTCTATCTCTATCCGTTACAATAGCCAATGGGAAGCCATGCAATTTGAAAATGTTGTTGATGAAGGCTTGTGTGACAGACTGAACCGAATATGGGTGCATTAGGGGAATGAAATGCACATATTTAATAAATCTGTCCACAACCACCAAAATTACCTCATACCCTTTTGATTTTGGCATTCCTTCTATGAAATCCATGGAAATGTGGGTCCAAGCCATATCAGGTATAGGTAGGGGTTCCAAGAGACCCGGGTAATGGCAATGTTCGGATTTAGCTCGCTGACAGATTGCACAATTCTACACATAGGTTTGAACTTCTTTCTTTAACCCCGGCCAATAGAATAAGTTCTTAACCCTTTGATAGGTTGCTACCATACTTGAGTGTCCTCCCACGGCTGAAGAATGAAAGGAATGGATGATATTTTGCCTCAATTCAACATCCTCTCCTACATATATTCTCCCTTTATACCGCAGCACCCCTGAATGAAGTGTATAGTCTGATTGCAGTCCGGGTGCTAAGGTGAGTTGTTCCATCAACTCTCTGCAGTGAGCATCTGAATTATAACTGTGTTCAATGGTTTCCATCCAAGTTGGGACCGCCATGGAAATAGCCATCAATTCCGAACCCCTTCTGGAAAGTGCATCTGCAACTCGATTCTCTTTCCCTCTTTTATACTCGATAGTATAGTCAAATTCTAGCAATCTCAACATGAGTTTGTGCTGAATTCTCTCTCCAATCTTCTACTCAGCCATGACTTTGAGGCTCTGTTGATCAGTTTTAACAATCAACCTAGTACCTAAAAAGTTCCACCTCTTCAAAGACTCGATTATGGCCAAGGCCTCTTTGTCGTAAGTGGAGAGTGAAGCAGACCTAACCCCCAGGGTTTTGCTAAAGTATGCAATGGGCTTCCCCTTTTGCATTAGGACTGCTCCTATTCCTGTAGCAGATGCATCAGTCTCCAATGTGAAGGGTTCAAAGAAATCAGGGAGAGCTAAAACAGGGGCAGTTGTTAGACTTAATTTCAACTCCTTAAAAGCCTCATCTTGTGGCTTTCCCCAACGAAACCCCTCTTTCTTTAACATGTCGTGCAAAGGTCTGCAAATCAACCCATAACTCTTAATAAATCGCCTGTAACATCCAGTCATCCCTAGAAAGCTCCTCAACTGTGTCACATCCTGGGGCTTAGGCCAATCCTTAATAGCAGCAATTTTCTTAGGATCTGTGGCAACTCCCTGTTCAGAAATGATATGACCAGTACTCCACATGTGCTGCAGCAATCACACACTTATTTATGTTGGCAAACAACTTCTGCTGCCTCAAGGTATCCAGGACAATGGAGAGGTGCTGCAAATGTTCCTTCTCCGTTTTGCTGTACACCAGTATATCATCGAAGAAAACCAGGATAAACCTCCTCAGATACTTGGCAAAGATTGTGTTCATTAAGGATTGAAATGTAGCCGGAGCATTTGTCAATCCAAAGGGCATGACCAAATACTCGAAGTGCCCCAAATAAGTTCTAAATGTTGTTTTACAGATGTCTTCCGGCCTCATTCTTATTTGATGGTACCCCGATTTCAGATCTAGTTTGCTAAAAATGGTTGCCCCATGTAACTCATCCAATAGGTCTTCAATAACAGGAATTGGGTACTTGTTTTTGACGGTTATTGCATTTAACTTCCTGTAATCTACACAAAGTCTCCATGAACCATCTTTCTTCTTGACTAGTATAGCCGGAGAAGCAAAGGGACTTGAGCTGGGCCTAATGATTGAAGTTCCCAACAGATTTTGAATTTGTTGTTCCGTTTCGGGTTTTAACTGATGTGGAACTCGATACGGTCGTATATTGGGTGGATCGGTCCCTGCTTTGATGGGAATGGAGTGGTCACACTCCCTCTCGGGTGGTAATTCTTGGGGATCCTGGAACACATCTGAATATGAGGCTAACAGTGACTGAAATAGAGGATTCATGAGAGTAGCAGCCTCTGGTGACTTAGGGGGCTGAAATCGATCAAGTACCCACAAATCTCTGCTTTCATTAACTTATCACACCCCTTTGGAGTAATCATCCGCACCACCTGAGCTGGTTGGTGGTCAACAAAGATTACCTCCTTCATGCCATCTTTCTTAATGATTAACTTCCTTGTCTTCAAGTCCAAACTAACCAGACTATGTTGGTACATCCAATCACATCCCAATACCATATCATATCCCTTTAGAGGCAATACCTTGAAGGAATTGTTAAATTTCTCTCCTCTAATGAAATAGTCCTCGTCTGCTATGTAGGAGCCAGTCCATAAAGTTCCACCCCAGCTACCGAGACCTTCTGCAAAGGGACTATTTGAACCTTGCACGTTGTTCGAGTAGCAAATTTGAGGCCAATGAAGGTGTGAGTGCTACCACTGTCCAATAATGCTACTCCTCTCTTACCCCCAATGCTCACCTCTAATGTATAAGTAGTTATTCCTGTCCATCCTTTCACAGCCTGTAGAGAAATCTGCATAAGTTGCTCTTCTGAATCTGAGTGGGGAGAGACATTTTCCTCATTGTTCCTAGGACTTCCTTCCTGTTCAATATTTGTTGTAACTGCTGCTGTAGCTGCTACTTCCCCCTCTCCAGCCAATAAGTTCACTTGTTGGTATTGTTTGCATTTGTGTTCCAAGAACCATTTGCCTCCACAGTATTTGCAAATCCCAGGGGTAAATGACTTCAAGGTTGCTTCCTTTTTTTGGACAGTAGCCTCAGTAAGTGGTCTGTTCCTTGCAGGTGGAGTGTAGCTCTTGTTCTGACCCATATTACTACTGTGAGCATTCTTCTTGGCCACTGCCCCAGCTCCCTTCTCCATATCTTTAGCCATCCAATAGGCTTCACAAAGGTTTTGTGGCTTCAAGGGCTTGAGGTAATGCTTAATATCATTTCTCAATCCATTTACAAAGCACTTAACAAAGAAATGAGGGTTCTGCAGGGGGTTCTCACTCTTGTAAACTGCCTTGAGCTCCTCAAATATGTCTATGTAGTCTGAAACACTAAGGTTGTACTGCTTAACTGAGTGGAAGTTCTCCAATACTTCATACCCACTATGCTGAGCAAAACGATTGCAAACCATTGCACAAAAATCTGGCCAGGGTGGAGGGTTCCAGAGCAATCCAGTACTCCTTAACCACCTATCAGCCCTTCCCACCATATACAATTGGGCTAGATCAAACTTGGCTTCATTAGGACATTGGCCATATCGAAATAGGTCTCACTTTGTCAAATCCATTCTAAATGCTCCCCTCCATCAAATTTGGGAAAATCTAGCTTAGGACCTTTGGCAATGGTTTTATAGAAATTATGAACCCTCTCATTACTAGGATTGGGATTCCATTGTCTAGCTTGGTACTGAAACTGGGGTTGATTTAGAAATTCCCTAGGATACTGAGGACATTGCCTTGCCAACTCAGGGCCATGACTGGGGTTCAAGTTGTTCAAAGTGGGGGAAACAAGATAGGCAGGCGACAACTGATTTTGACCCCAACCATTAGGAACTGCGGAATAACCAGTAGAGGGCGAGTTAAAATTACCTTCAGGTGTGCCATTCAAACGAAACCCTTGAGTGCTATTGAGATTAGCCTGCCTCAAATCATCAATTCGCCTTGTCACCTCCATCTCCAATTCTCCTGGCTGAACCAAGTCTTGCAAGTTCCTGGGCTCTTCTGTATGTCGAAGGTTAGAAGCATTTCTCCTCGTTGCTTGTTCTGTTACCCTCGCTTGAGAAGAAGCCAACCCCTGCAGTAAGATCTCCATCCAATTCATCTGGTCACCCATCTGGCGTTGAACGACATCTACCTTGTAGCAGGCCTCCATCGCCTCTTGCCTCACCGCCGTCAGCTCGGACGCCTCCACTTCGTTCCTCGGCATGGACTTTGTCATTTGCTTACGGATCGATGCAAGAGCTTAGGGATTTTTACCACGGATGGAGTCCGGAACCCTCACTCAGCACCAATTTCTTCCGCCGCCAGAGTTGGAGGGGATCGGGAATTTAACGAGGATTCAAGTCCCAACCCAATCGTCCCCAACTCTCTCCGCCAAGGATCTGGTAGCTCTGATACCAATTTGTCAAATCCCCGATGGGAGATCGACCAAGAGCGGAATAATACCAGGAATCTGGGATTGGGGAAAAGGGGATCAAGTCGCGAGAGCGCAAGGTAAACTAGGGCTACAGTAAGACTAGTAGATGGCAACAAAAGATAGCATATCCCTTCATTACACCGAAAGAGTATATCAGCGTACAGATTCAAACATTAACAGTTAAGATGTCATTACAGCGGATAACTCCATATTAACAGAACACTAAGATCTAATTAAAGTAACATTACTTAGGGCCTGTTTGGGAGAGCTCCACCAGCTCCAGATCCACGAAAAACAGCTTCACTCCACGAAATTTTACCCAAACGCTCCAGCTCCGCGAAATCTGGATCCACCAAAATCCTGGATTTGAGGGCCAGATCCATGGATTTCATAGAGCTCCTCAAGGGGTGCTCCACCGTGGAGTTGGGTGGTAATTACCCACCAATGCCACTGGTTACACACCCCATCCCACCAAAAGTGGCCATTCCCACCAAAACCTCAATTTCGTGGATCTGGAGCTGCTGTACAAGCCAAACACTCCATGGTGGGATCCCAGATCCACGGTGGAGCTGCTGCTCCAGATCCACGTTTTCAGTGGTGGAGCTCTCCCAAACAGGCCCTTAAATGCTTAAGTCCGCTTCCTGAAGTCAATCCAGACCATTGGTGCCCTTCAAGATTGTAAAAGGAAATCTTGATTGTCCGCAATAACTGAACTTGGTGCGTGATAAAACATACCCCTTCAGACTTGCATTGTCTTCAATTCTTCAGACCTCCCAGGTATTGACAGTTACGGAGATCTTCCTCCACATACCGCCCCTCTTCCTCCTTGTAGAAATCTTCGAAGCCTTCCCTCTCCATGGCTCTCCTTTTACCCGCCCGCCATTGTTGGCCCCTCCAATCTCTCTGATCCCTTCCTCGGTTCATCACGTCACCCCCAACCACCTCCGCAAAGGACTTCATCAACGGCTCCGGTTCTCAATTCCTTCTCACCCTCCTGGCTTGATTTCCAAAGCGCCTGAAACCCTAAATCTCCCAAGGTGTTGCGAATGGCGATCCAAAGCCACCTCTCCCCTAGGTCTGGCGTCCAGGAGTGGTCGAAGATGTCGTCGCGGCATTTGTCGAACTCGAAACCTCACGTTGGCCTAGTAGTTGGCCCATTGCTGTTGCAATCCAGTGATCCACCAACTCCTACTTCGATTTGTCCAAATCAAGATTTGGTGCCCTCCCGCCATTGAAGTTCTCCTGAAGCTCGGAATCTCCATTAGATTGCTCTCCATGCTTCTCATGAGCATCGCATCGCTCCTGGAGACTCGAAACCTCCTGTCTGATCCCAACACCCCGCTCCTAGGTCCTAGCACTCCCCTCCCCCAGTTGGATCCAACTGCCGGAGCCGACCATGGCATCTGAAATTGCCTGGTCCCTGCACTCACTTTTGTTGCTTGCGATTTGCGACATGACCATAACCATATAGGATGGGATTGTGTTGTATTGCTGTGGCTGGCGCACCACGCTGCTCGCTATGGTATCAATTGATGGAATACAAATAAAATTATGTTAGATACGGATGTCGAATAAAATAGATAATAAAAATATGATTGACACATAGATAATAAAAATATGATTGACACTCTTTAAGTATCATATATCGTATACGAATTGAATAGTCCATATATGAATACCGAATAAAACGAATAATTCGGATCTGATTGACACTCATACTCCTAGAGGTGCAATCGAAGCGGATACTGGCGAATATCGCTTATACTGTATCCCATTTCGTATTTTTTTTGTCAGAGTCAAAGTTGGACACAGATAGTTCTAGATAACCATTTCTCCATTCTGTATTTGTTCTACAAGATTTCAGACAGTCGGTCGGATGGAAATTGTCCACTTCTTTTGCACCGCTACATAGGACATTGGACAGTAAGGGTGCAATCGGAGTGAACGTGGAGAGACTAATCGTCGAGATGTCGAAGAAAAAACACTCAATATTATTAGTCTGTTTAGATGTAGTAATCCACCTATTTGTTATCTTATTCCTAAATGAACTCAAAATAGACTTTCTCATATCACTTGACATACAGATATATATGGACGGATATCATTTATCCTATATCATATTATGTATTTTTTCCTCAGAGTTGGAGTTAGATATGGATAATACTTCGATTTGTCCAAATCAGATCTATTCCAAGAAAAGTTAGTTGGTGTTAGCGATATGTTTTCCAAGCATTATTTTCTCATGTTTTTGGCGGTGGTGTGCTAACACATCTTGATCTTGTGAGAAACGAGTACGGTGTTGTCTTCGGCGTGTTCTCGTTCGAGCAGCTGAAGCATTCGAGCAGAGGAAGATTTTGACTAGGTGCAAAGGAAGTCGAAGCGAGCGATCGAAGTGTTCTAGTGGTCGAAGCGCTAGAGCTGTCGAAGTAGTCAAGTGGTTGAGGAGCGGACGAACGCCGAGCGATTAGAACCTCCATCGAGCCTGTGCACACGGTCGAGCGTTTTGCGGCTGAATTCCACGTCTGTAAGTTAGATTTTTTTCTTGTGATTTGAGATTCAATTTCATGTACCAAGAAGCGAAGGCAATCATTCACCCCCTCTGATTGCACCATACAATCCTACATTATGTCAGTAAATTAAAACCTTACACGTTCAAATTAAATACATGCATTGCCATCTAGTTCATTTTGTGCATATCTAAATACCCAGTTATTTTTTGTTAGTCACAGATAAATTATAGTCACCCATAAATAGTTAGTTAGGACTATTAGAATAAATAAATTGCTGTTAGATGACTAAAAACCATACGCGACTAATTAAAATTATGCGCAGTGATTAAACTTAAACGTGACAATTAAAATAGCAATCGAGCTGTAAAAATCCAAAAATTACTAGATAAAATTTGGGGATCATTTAGGGATGTTCAGGTATATTTTATTTAATTATTTACATTCCTGTAATTTTCTTCGATACCGATAAATGAATCCATAGCACGTGTACTAATTGCAGGAGAGGAACCGAGATTAGAGAGCAGATTTTATCAGAGTGACCTTGGGATCTAAGGTTTCCCTCTAAACTCAGGCAAGCATACATTTGAACATTTGAGCAGAGTATCTTCTGTAAAATAAGTATTTCTCTTTTAAATTTTTATCACCCTGCATAAAAAATTTAAAACCATATTTAAATAAGATAAATGGCATAAGAAAGGAAAGAGAAATGATAGCAGTCGACTGATGGAGCAGTTGACAAGTAAGGTTAAATAAAAGGGTGGGCAAAGGTTGCCTTAGCAGGTGACAGAAGGGCAAGATTGTGACCTCTACATAATAATAAAATATAAGAACTTACAAACTTCACTCATGTAATGGACCATATTAATCAACCATTATTACGTCTGAGCATAGGCATAATCAGTAACTCTATTGAGCTTATTATATCTCCACATGGGTAAGTATATAATTAGGGAAGGAACTCAGGGCTAGATAAAGAAGTCAAGAGTAGGGGATCCATAGCTATCAGAACTCAGAGCTGGTACATAGGCCAGAAGTGAGGGACACAGACCGCAAGAACCCAAGAATGGAACAAAGACCAGAAGTAGGGCTGAAAAAGTAGTTCGAGGCTTACAAGTCGGCTTGGTTTGAGCTCATGACTTTTTGAGCTAAGCCAAGTCTGATTTCTAGCTTACAAGGAAAATGAGCTGAGCTTCGAGCCGCTTGCATAGCTCGTTAAGCTCGTGCGGGCAGGCTGTGCCGTCGGCCCATGAAGGCCCAGTCCTATGCTTTCCAGCCCTATGCGCATCCTTGTAAGCCTCCCGTCCGGGCGTCCCGATTTGATCGATTCCCTATTCCCCAATCGCCAGCTCCCTTCCCGATCCCTAATCCTCTCTCTCACGATGATGTCTTAGCCGTCACCACAGGCACGTCGGCTATCTACTGTGCCACCGCACCCCATCCTTTCCCATCCCATCCTTCCCCGCTGGCCTACCCCCCGCCCGTCCGCTCGATTTGCACAATTGGCAGATGTCTTGGCTGCAGTTCCTTACAACTCTCCATCCTACTGGTTCTTCCCTTGTTCCTATCTAAAATCTCAAGCACTTCCTATTCCATCTCCGGCGAGACCTCGTCACCCGCGAACCACCACCCACACCACAGCAAACCAAACAAGAAGGCACCGCCGCAGAAGCGATGGTGCGCTGATCCCACTCGTCGCAGCAAACTGAACAATGCCTCTAGCTCTAGGGGGGCCACAGCGCACCTCAAGTAGGCCTGGGCGTTCGGGTTACCCGAATTTTTCGGGTCGGGTAGTTCGGGTAATTCGAAATTCGGGTAATGAAAACTGCTACCCGATATTAGCCCCAAAAAAACACTACCCGCAATTTCGGGTACCCGATAATTCGGGTTCGGGTTCGGGTTCGGGTATACCCGATATGCCCGAATTTACAGAAAACCAGCTAATTTCCCGACAATTCGGGTAATTTACAAACAATTCGAGTAATTTACAGACAATTTCTCGACAATTCGGGTAATTTACAGACAATTCGGGTAATTCGGGTAGTTCGGGTACCGGGGGATATTACCCGAACTACCCAAACTAATTTCGGTTAATCAGAATCGCTATCCGAATTTGGGATCGGGTACCTCGAGTTCGGGTATTTCGGGTTCGGGTCCGGGTAATTTGGGTACGGGTAACGGGTAGCGGGTATTTTGCCCAGGCCTAACCTCAAGGCCGTATACTTCCTCTGCCCATCCTCCGACAACGTTCAGAAGCTCCACCTGCACCTTGCCACGCCGCGATTCTCCAAGTACCACCTCTGAGCATATTCACTCCCCCATTTGCTACAATCCAGCTGAGGACTAGCTATTTCTTTTAATCATTTTTCTATGTCTTATTTGCATTTGTCGTGAGAGATTCTGAAGAGTTGGTATGGATAAGAGATGTAGACAATCTGGTAGACAACCTAACTTAGTTGTTGTGGGATGAAACCCCAATAAAATCGGTACATAACGTTGGCAGGAATTGACTGCTGCTGTTCACCAGGACTAAGAGCATCTCCAATAGTTTGCTAAATAAACTCCCAATCTTAATTTTTTGGAAGTAAATGAAAAAAACCCTCTCCAACAACTCCTAATCCTAACTCCCAATAAATCCGGACTTGGGAAAATCGGTCCTGCGGCGCGTAAAAATCCGCACGAACCTGCGACTTGGAATCCTAGTACGCGCGTTTTTTCCCAGGCCTTCTTCCTTCTCGCGCCAAAGAAAGGAGTTTGCCGCCCCATCTGTATGCCGCCGCCCCTTCTATGCCCTAGGGGTTTGCAGCCATTGGAAGCCGATCTCTGCCTCCAGCACCATAGCAAAGAGGTAAAATCGATCCCTGCCCCCTCATCTATGCCCTAGCTTCTTCCTGGTATTATCTAGCCGCACCTGGAGGGCTGTGGCCGCCCCCAGCCATGACTACCCAAAGTAGCAGCCGCCCGAGCTCCCTTGAGGCCGCCTTCTCCCCCTACGGCGAGATCCTGGACTCCAAGGTTCGTCTTGTATCGATCCATGTCTTTCCTTCCCTTTTCCCCTTTTCTGGAGGTGTTGTGATGCCTTGGAGGTTCCTACGTGACAATTTGTAAGAGAGATTTGGCTACTGGATCTTACATCTGATGCCCATTTCACTAGATCTAAGATTCCTTGGATTTTTGTTAATCTCTTTCTCTCTTGCCATGTTCGGTGTAGATCTAAAATTGTTTGCGATGCGGAGTCTTGACTGAAATGTATTTGCGAATTGGTTTGCGGCAGATCATCAACGACAGGGAGACGGGGAGGTCTCGCGGGTTCGGCTTCGTCACCTTTTCCTCCGAGCAGTCGATGCGCGAAATTGCAATTCTTTTCGTGCGGCAGTTTTTTGCACTGATCGAATTTGCCCATTTATACAAAAAAAAATAAATTGCAATTTTCGTGGTAATTGATGTGCCGCCGTTGCAAATTTTAATTGTTTGTGGCTAGTTTTGAGTTATGGTCGGGGCAGTTTAGGATGAACCTGTTTACTCTCTCTGTGGATTGAGCTCTGAAATGTAGCATGGTCTGACACGCTATTCTCACTTGTTCAGTTAGTTGCTTCGCATGAAACCCAACTAGAACTGGCATGATATGTTGGCAATTCACCATGGAGATGTTTGGGCTTTGCGCAATAGGTTTTTTAGGTCTTTTTAGAATAGGCGTTAACAGACTGACAGGAAATTGTTTCGACTGTGGACTAATTATTTGTAACATGGTATAAACTCCAAAGTCCAAAGTTCGCAATATGGTGAAGTAATACTTACTGTTGTACTAATGGGTAGTGTTTAGTTTGCAACCTTACTGGATTGGATGATTCCTCTCAGAAGCAAAAGCAGGGCATTCTCATTGTGTTGTTGCACAGATCACTTCATAACGAAAGTTGGAATTTTCTTTTACGTTCTTATTCTGCTAGACAGCATGACCGTTCTTAAGAATTATCTCCATCTCGTTTTTGTTCTACATATGTTAACTCTTGGTTTCAAATGGCAGCTTCTTAGAGAACCCTCTCAGACACACAGATTATATGGGGGTGGTACAAGTCTTTTTATAGGCATCATTTGCTATATTATGTCACTGATTTTTTAACGTTCTTCTTCAAAATCGATGACACTGATTTTTTTCCCATTATTTGCAGGCTGTTTGCAATGTCTGGATGTGAGTATTGGACAAACATGGTGACTGGTATGGAGCACGACATTTCTTTGGATGACCTCAGTATCCCACAAACACAAGAGACACAGTTACCTGAGGTGAATCCTACTGATGGGCAGGCGTTCGAGGTGCAACCATCTGCTCCTATTGCACGTAATTGCGCTGCAAGGCCAAATCAGAAAAGGCAAAAAAAATTTAATGTGAAGGAGGATGAACTTGTTGTCTCAGCTTGGTTGAACACTAGCAAAGATCCTGTGCAAGGTACTAATCAAACTTGTGCCACCTTTTGGCGTAGAATTTATGAGTACTATGAAAAGAACAAGACATTTGAATCGAAACGAACGGAGAGTTCGATTATGCACAGATGGTTGCATATTTTGGAGCAAGTCAACAAGTTTTGTGGATGCTACGACCAAATTGAGCGTAGAAATCAAAGTGGGTGTACCATTCAAGATAAGGTATTTGTTACGTCTTCAATTTTAGTACCACCAGTTTCATATACAAATGTGTATGCACTCACATTTTTTAACATGCCATGTGTAGGTTTCTGATGCATCAGCTTTGTTTAAGGAAGTAGACAAAGAGAACAAGTCGTTCACTTTAATGCATTGCTGGAACAAATTGAAGGGCGAAGACAAGTGGCAATCGAAGGTAAAGGAATTGGCTGAGCAGAAGGAGAAGGAGAAGGAGAAGGAGAAGGAAGCTGCTAAAAAGAAACAGAAGGTTAACTCTGGGCCTATCGTTGCTGATTATGCAGACAATGATGTCACTGAGATTACACCCATAGACCCTGATGCACTGAAGAGACCAATAGGTAAAAAGAAGGCCAAAGAAGCATTGAGGCGAGGTGGAGGTGATGCTTGCATGGAGGCTTTGGACCAAATGTGGGCCAAGAAGGAGGCTTTTGACATGGAGAAAGAGAGGAAGAAAGAGGGAGACCGATGGAGGACGTTGATATCATTGTGAGACCCAGGTAAACCAAAAAATGCATGCCAAATCCATAGATCATTAGAAGCAACATCTTCTAATATAATAGTCGGGTCCTCCTTATGGCCCTTGTACTGACCTTGCAGTGCTGCTGGGCAATTCTTCCACGCCCAATGCACAATTGTAGCTGCTGAAAAGATGAAATAGTCGTCATCGTCCGACGACGAATCTTCCAATTCTCTTTGGATAAATGATTTGTGAGCACTCATATCTGTCAATTAAGTATGGCCAAGGATTTAAATAATTTGATCTAGCCACCTACGGCCTGCCTGAGGGCAGCTACGGCTGGCTGGGAGGTGGCCGTGGCCGGCTGGAGGGATGCAGTAGCAGATTTTGTTTAGCAATGCAGTAGTTGTCTGCTGTTTTTCATTTTGTCCGAGTCAGGGGGGAATTCAGCGGGTGATCTGGGAGATCCTGCAATTTCGGTGATCTGGGTGATCTGGGAAATGCATTTTGTCCGAGTCAGGGGGGAATTCAGCGGGTGATCTGGGAGATGCAGTAGCAATTTCGGTGATCTGGGTGATCTGGGAAATGCATTTTGTCCGAGTCAGGGGGGAATTCAGCGGGTGATCTGGGAGATCCTGCAATTTCGGTGATCTGGGTGATCTGGGAAATGCATGTTTGCTTTCACGTTCGGAGGGCTATTGAATTTTTGGTCTGAAGTTTTTGGTACTGAACGTTTGTTGTCACATTCGGAGCAGTGCAGGCCCAGCTGCTTTCTTTTTGAGATCAGCTGAGGCATGTAGATTTTGAGATCAACAGAAATGGACCAAGTTGCTGATGGCAGTATTGCTATGCTACATATACATGCACAATTGTTATCCATATTATCACTTATACCAACGTTTGTTCTCTTGTGTACAATTGTTACGCCGTGCTGCTGTTTCGGTGTCTTGCAGCAGCAATTTCCCAGCTGGCTGCAGACTGGGATTACTAGCAAGTGAGACGACAATCAAGTCCTCCGTATGAAGAAGTCATAGTCTGGATGCTTGTTGGCTGCTCTGATGCCATCCTTCTGAGCCAACAATTGCAAACGGTTGGAGTGGGCCGAGTTTTTGATTTTTTGGGAGCAAAATATTGCAAACGGTTGGAGACAGCCAACAATTGTGCTCCCTATTTTTTTTGGCGACTTGGAAAACTCATTGATTTACCAAATGATTTTTTGGGAACTATTGGAGATGCTCTAACAAGCTGCTGAAGCAACTACAATTGAAGACCAGTTGCTTTTTGTGGACAATTTGTTGTCTCTACTATATATAGGTTTCAAGATATACGTGACTACAATTACAATTTAGGAGTTGGGTGATATAATTTTGTTTGTGGCATGTGTGATGTAAGACATAGCTGCTAATGAATTTAGTACAGCTTGTGGAAGCTAAATAAACCGGATATATTTATTTCCCAATAGTGCAGGAGCCTTTTTGTATGGAAATAATTTTGTAAGCAAGGTCATATCAACTTGTTAGTTATGCTGTGTCTACCTAGAATTTTAATTGAAACAGAATACTATGATAAGTCACTTAACTCTCTTCAAACATGGAAAAGTAGATCATTATCACCAGCTATCTTGGAATTGGACCATGGACATTCTTATTATTGCCTATAAAGCCCCAACAACCATATGACAATTCGTGTGTAAATAAAGAGTATGATGGTTGCAAAACACATGCCAGGCGTTAATGGCTTCAAGATAATCCATGTATTCTTGTGTATGCTTTCCTTGACTGCTACCATACTGATGTGTTTGAAACTTTGAGTACAGTCTTTTGGAGCAAGACAACAGTTCTAAATCTTCATGCTGGAGCTAGGTTTACTCATTTTGCCGAGCCTACTTTTGTGTGGTCATCTCTAAAGCTTTTGCCTAGCGTACAAACTTGTTTTTCAGATGGTTGGATAATTGGATTGCTTGATGCCGATGGTAGCTCACGTTCAAAGGACTCAGCCATCTGATCTTTTGGTTAGTATTGTTATGTCTTATGTGTATAATATATGCCCATCCATTTATGTCCTTTTGCATTCTTCTCTGCATTATTTTGTATATCAGACTTGCTTGCAAGTATTTTTTGCAATTTTATTGTTATCTCTACAGTTACAATAGCACTATATGTTCTTGTGCACGAACAAGCAATGGGTTGTACATGCTGGCATACGACGGAGAAATTATCAACCTGCAACTTGCATAATAAACATCATGCAAATGTGGTGACTGGTGACTCCATTCAATCTGAAAGCAATCGCCAAATTTCTTCTTGCATGCCAGGAGAGCTGCTATGTGACTATAGTCTATAACAGAACAAGCCATTCAGACTTGGCTCGCGAGCCGTACCAAGCTGGCTCGAGCCTCTTTGCAAGCCAAGCCGAACTCATTTTCTGGCTTGTTTCCAAAGCGAGCCAAGCCAAGCTGAAGTAAGATTCGAGCTTCGGCGAGCCTGGCTCGAGCTGGCTTGGCTCGTCTCGATTCCATCCCTAACTAGAAGCGAGGGTACACGGAGGCGATATATTACGCAGTGGAGTGTTAGGTGATGGTTAGACTGCCCCAACCAAAAATTATATCGAGATCAGTGGCCGTCGGGGGAGAGACCGTCCTGGACCGCCAGTTGAGAGTAATTGGGTAGAGATATTATATACTGAGATAGATGTAAAAGTTCTGTATTCTGATTTAGGCATCGCATCTAAGAAAATGCGAAGATCCATTTGCTACAAGAATAAGAGTGACAATGGAAATAGTGGTACAAGCTTGAACAATATTATATAAATTGTGAATTAATGCATGTCTCATGAATTAGAGGCTATGGAAACTAATGAAGGTTTTTAGCTATTTATATGAGTGTTCAGTAGTTTTCTAAAGTTAATAAATCCGAAATCTTTTATAACCTAAAAACAATTATTTTCTATATAGTCCGAGAATGAGGATATGCATGAGAATGAGATATATCAAAAGAGGTAGAACAAGAACATGCAATGCATAATTGATATATAAGTTTGCGGAGTACTCTGTACTCACCATTTCTATTATTTTCTTTGTTTAGAGGATAGTCATATGTGATCCATATTTGGGACAGATAAGGCCTACATGGATGAGCCCTACCCCGAGTGAGAGGGAGATGGTACTGAGACCGAGTCATACGAGGGTGACACATTATATGAGATCTGGAACGACTAGGACTCTAGGAGCGGCACAGTCTCGACCCTCAGGGTATCTGTGGTATTAGAGTATTGTAATTCTATTCAACTCTTCTTGTATAATTAGATTCTAGATTAGACTTTACTTTTGGTATTGTAATAAATTAGTTAGAATGGTTATATGAAACTTTAGCCCTACATGGCTATCTAGGTACAATGTTATATATTGTCTTTAATTATTATTCTGCTGTAACATTTTGATAGATTTATTACTTGTTAGAGCGATATTCTATCGGCTAAAATAAATAATAATCCGTTGGCGGGTGTTTTTAGCCTAAGGCAAAAATACGGGCCCGGGGCGTCCTATTCTCCCTCTCGACTTACCCGCCTCGGTGCATGTCTCCTCGGCCGAATTTTTTCTATTTAAGCCCTTTTTTTGAAAAATACTCACATTTAGACCACTAGTAGTTTTAATTCCGTTTTTGGACCCAGGGGGTCGGAGCCGTGACCCATGGCGCCGAGGTAACACGTCTCGGCGCCGTGGTCCACGGCTCCGAGGTCGCAGGCCCACTCCAACCTGGTCGCCTGCGTGGCGCTGACGTGGCAGCACCTCGGCGCCGTGGATCGTGGCTCCGAGCTCGGAGCCGTGGGTCGTGGCGCCGAGCTCGGAGCCGTGGGTCGTGGCGCCGAGCTCGGAGCCGTAGATCTTGGCGCCGAGCCCTGGCCACTTATGCAGCGCCGAGCGCCCGCGTGTTCATTTCGCCGCTCGACTCCTCAGCGCCCCGCCTCCCCGGCCGCCCGCCTCCCCTGCCGCCACCGCCTCCCCGGCCGCCCGCCCCCTCCCCGGCCGCCCGCCTCCCCTGCCGCCACCGCCTCCCCGGCCGGCCGCCCCCTCCCCGGGCCGCCGCAGACTCCCCGGCCCCCGCCGCCTCCCCGGGCCGCCAGCGCCGCCCCGGCCCCTGTGTCTCCGGCTGCCGCCTGGCCTCCCACCTCCCCGCGTGTCTGGCCGCCGCCCTCTGGTGCCGCCCGGCCTCCGGCCGCCTCCTCGCGTCTCCGGCCGCCGCCCCGCGCCTCCGGCCGCCTCCCCCCGTCTCCGGCCGCCGCCCCGCGCCTCCGGCCGCCTCCCCCGTCTAAGGTCAGCATCCTTAATCTTCTGAAATTGAAATTGCGTGTTTGCGAAAAAATGAGAGTTTGCTAAGAAGTTGTGTTTGTGCAATTGTACATTAGTTAATTGTGGGTGGATGGATGATGGGACTTCTTGTAATGATAAATTTGTAGCTATGGTGTTGTTCGTATTATTTGTTATTAGCTCTGTCTACCATCGGCATTTGTGCTGCTGCCCAGTCTATGATGGATGATGTAGCTGTCTGATGCTTGACGACAGATCTGCCGAGCGGCAAAGCTTTTACATTTAATCTTCTGAAATTGGCACTGCCAAGTAAATACTTTTTGTTGGCGAAATGGATTGAGTGTGGCACATGGTAGCCGTGGGGAATACTGCAGTCCGAAATCTTTTTGCTACGTGTCTTTATCAACCATTGTCTTTGAAGCATTTAATGGGTTATCTAGATCAGATCAGAGTAGCAAAATTCTGCCTCTGAATTGGATTGCTCCTACCAATCTTTCTTCCTTCCTTCAATAGCTTTGTAAGAATTGGACTTGCTGATCATGGTAGTTCGGGTGCATGCATCGTGCATGATATTATCAATAGTTAGTTTATGTTAAACATGTAGCTAATGTTATTTAAGATGTACTGCCCCTTGTTATTCCTTTACCATGCTTCCCTCTTTGTCAAAAGATGCTCACCATGTTTTCTGTATGAACTAGATGGACAACCTAGTCACCATATATCATGGAGGCAGTGTGACAAGTGATGATTATGGAAATGTTCGATTTGTTGAAATGCAAAGGGTGCCTATGATATTCAGTGATCGGCCGTCGTTTAGTGAGTTGGTTGCTAGGGCTCGGGAGGAGCTACATTGTCATGGAAACGAGGAGAGCATCACAGTTGAGGGGTTACTTCACTACGGTTCGAAAGACATAATTCTCAGGCGGTTGATCTTAATTGGTTGTGAGGATGAGTGGGACAAATATGTCAGATTGGTTATGCGGAATGAGTTAAAATGTTTGGACCTTGTTGTGCGGAAGGTGTCCATTGATCCCACCCCTCACGGTTATTCACCAGAACTAGGTGATCAGGCACCCTTTGACCCTCCGTTACCGGATCTTGCGGTGGATGTGGAAGAAGAGCCTGAGGTGCCCGATGCTCTATCTGCCCCGAACGAGGTTTAGATTTCTCAACCAGTTCGAGTTGAATGTCGGACTGATGATGTTGTGGTGGCCCCTCAGGATCATCCCAGTAAGTGTCGAGCCACACTTTAGCCTTTTCCCGTCATTGTTGTTTTTTGTCTCAATCCCATCATTTTCGTGCTTATGATGCAGGAGACATTCCTGATAATTTTGGTGTTCCTCCCGTTGCTCCATCTGGCAACGTTGAAGAAGTCTGCAGGGACTCCAACAGTGTGGATGTTCAAATTGTGGATGATCTGCAGCCTTACGAGATCGCAAGGGCCGTTGATTCTGACGATGACCGCCCTTTTGGAGAGCTGACCGAAAGTGATATTGAGCTGATCAGGCGTTATTGCCCTGGCCGGGATCCATCAGTTCATGAATTCAGCGATCTTAGGCATTCTCATGGGGCTTATGCAGAAGGAAGGGATGACGAGCTGCTAGATGCTCCCGAGGCCGGTTCAAGCATGACAATTGAGAAGGGCATGATGTTTGAGGACTTGTCTGCATTGAGAAGGTGGCTGCAGGAGTATTCAGTGATTCGTAAAAGGCCATTCAAGGTGAGGCATTCTTATGTGGAGCGGAGGTACACAGTTGTGTGCGAGAAGGAAACATGTGAATGGAGGGTTTGTGCTAGGAAACAGAAGGACACGGGAAAGTTCAAGATCACAAGAATCGTTGGCCCACACACTTATGCCGAAGCAGAGCTCAAACAGAAGCATCGGTAGTTGACCTCTACCATTATTGCCAAGTCACTGTGTCACATAGTAAAGGGAGAACCCAATATGAAGGTGAAGACACTTGCTGGGATTGTTAAGGAGAAATTTGGATACGAGATAAGGTATGGAAAAGCATGGAGGGCAAAGCAACGCATCTGGAAGATGATATATGGGGACTGGGAAGATGGGTACTTGCAGTTGCCAGCACTCTTCAATGCAATCAAAGCGGTTAATCCATGCATGCATTATGAGTACGTCCCGAAACCAAACGAATGGACTCAAGATGGGATGCAGATATTCTTCCGTGCTTTCTGGTGCTTTGCTCAGTCCATCGAGGCCTTTCTGCATTGTCGTCCCGTCTTCTCCATTGACGATACGTTTCTTCTTGGCAAGTACCAGGGCACACTTCTGATAGCCATTTCCTGTGACGCAGACAACACGTTGGTTCCTTTGGCGTTTGCTTTGGTTGAGAGGGAGAACAAAGACAGCTGGGGATGGTTCTTGCGGCTCGTTCGGAGGCACGTGGTCGGCCCAGGTAGGGAGGTGGGTGTCATATCTGGTAGACACCAGGGCATACTTGCTGCTGTACAAGAGCAGATACCGGGGTATCCACCTTTGCACCACCGTTGGTGCACTCGGCATCTTGCCGAGAATCTACTCCGTAAGGATGGTACGAAGGATAACTTTCCTCTGTTCGAGGAGGTCGCTCGAATGCTTGAGGTCAAGTTCTTCCAGGAGAAGTTGGAGCAGCTTAATACTGCAACAAACGCAGAAGGTAGACAGTGGTTGTCGGGATTGATGAGAGATGTCGACAAATGGACAAGGGCTCATGACGATGGTGGCTGGAGGTACGAGTTTCAGACAAGCAATATGACCGAATCCTTCAATAACTTGCTTAGGGGTATACGTGGTATGCCCGTCAATGCTATAGTATCATTCACCTTTTACAAGCTTGTTGCCTGGTTCAACGAAAGACACGCACATGCAATGGCGCTACAGAGTAAACAAGAGAGATGGGCGCCAAAACCGAAGCGCCACCTTGAAAAGGCAAAGGCGAGGGCTGAGGCACATGAGGTACATTGTTTTGACAACTCCACGGGCACTTACGAGGTTGTAGAAAGGGGTGGTACAACGACCGATGGAGAGCTCCGGCCGACGAGGAGGCATAAGGTTGTCCTTATTGATTTCTCATGCACATGTGGTAAACCGAGGCAGTACCACTTTCCATGTTCTCATTATGTGGCAGCAGCAAGGCATCGCAACTTTGACTACGAGAGCAAGATACCTCGGGACTTCAGTGTTGACAACCTTGTGCTTACGTGGTCTCCCCGTTTCGAGCTTTATCGGGATGAGGGAGAGTGGCCACCATACACCGGGCTCAAATACATTGCGGATCCTGGTAGCCGTTGGAACAAACGTGGAACCAGGAAGAGGACGAGACACAAGATGGTTATGGATCAGCTTCCAGGAAGAACGAGGCGAGGGAGAGCAACCCCCTTTCTTACTGACCCCGAGCAGAACCAGTGTAGCAGATGTGGTAGACTTGGCCACAATTCACGCACATGCCATTGGCCACTTAGTCAGGTGCGAGTGCTTGTTGTTCGTTATGTTTCATAGTTCGTCTAGTTGTTTTTCCCATATGCAATTTGCTATGTTTATTGTTTCATTTCTTATTCTTTCCATATTTTATGCATGTTCAATTTGTTGTTTACTTATATGTTGGACTGACAAATTCAATTTTTATTGTAGGATGGCGCAATTCCACCTGCTAGACGCGCACTACGAGGAGAACCACCGAGGACGGCTCACCGCGGAGGGGATGGTACTGGCTTCATCACTTCTTGTACAATTAATTATTTATGTTGATGCATTAACAAAAAAAAGTGTTCTATTCTATACAGGAGCTGCCCATCCTTCGTCCTCGAACCCATGACGGGTTCCTGGACATGCGGTACGACGAGAGGTACACCCCCTTCCTGGAGAGGGCTGGCCTAGACGCCATCTCTTACCAGGTTCGCCGTGGGTTGCCCACCTTCAACCCCCCGGCCATCACTGCACTGATTGACAGGTATTCTCCTAAACCATTGCTCCACTTGCATGTTCATTGTTGGTCGGCTATGTGCGCCTCAAATTCTCTGACATGTACTCCTCTTTTTTGTATCGTGTAGGTGGAGGCCGGAGACTCACAGCTTCCACCTCCCTTTCGGTGAGATGACTGTTATGCTCCAGGACACTCAGAAGATACTTGGTGTCGCCATTCACGGCCGTCCAGTGATCGGACCGTGCCTGCTGGTTGGAGAGCCCGCGAGCCTAGCCGTTACACTCCAGGCACCGACGCCCTTGGTAAGGGTAAGGGTAAGGCTAGGAGGCAGTGATATTTATGTGTAGGCTTGTGGGTCGTGTTGTAATGAGCTACTTGTTTGTATGTATGTGTATATGTTATATTCATGTGATATTTGTGTACGAATCCGTAGTCTGTACTTTGTTGTTCTATAATTCCTGCAATGAATTTATGTTTACTGCAAACGACTGCAAATGTCTTGTACATGCTTATAGTAGCGTTTTGGCGCCTTGACTTTGCTTTTTTTCTTGAAGCAAAGTACATCAACCAAACTACATCAACCAAACTACGAACGAGATCCAAAAGAGTACATAAAACATTACCAACGAAACAACACATAAAACAGCTTTGCCCAGTCACAACACGAAACAACACATAGATTGCACGTACATAAAATATAGCAAGTACTACAACCATCAACACAGCAACGACGGTAAACATGGAGGGTACCAAAAAATGACAACACAACCAAGTACTACAACCATCAACACACCAACGAACACAACAACTAAAACACAACACAACCATACACCTTCTTACCTACATGCCAAACGAGCCTCGTGGCACCCACATGGAGAAATGCTGAGGGGGTCGCCTCGGACGTGGTTGTCCATCGTGGTAGTGGCATGCACATATGCAGCTCGGGTTCGCGCAGCAACATGTGGGATCATAAGAGCTTCCTATATTCACGACCTCCTCGTTGCCCCTCTCGCGTTGCATCTGTTCACGGAGGTCGTTGTTCTCCTCAGTGAGACTCTCCATTCGGTACTCCAAGTCCCATATTCGAGCCCATAATGTATCCACATAACGATCAACATACCGTTCGTGAGGAGGGTCGATCCAGTGGGAGAAGTCGCATTTGGCCATCTGCACAAAAAATGACGGTAAACTTCGAGGGTCCATAAGCAATACAAAATGTAACATTACTAATTTGTACCCCAGAGCGTGAGCATCGGAAGAAACGTCGCCCGCCATCGTTCGGGGAATCCAAGATCTGGACGACCGCGTACTCATTGTGTCTGCATTTCGGCCACGGTGGTTGAGCACGCCAGCTTGGTATCAATCGGTACTGCGGACCGAACATATCCCTCATTTCTAAGGGAATGTCGTCCTTCGGTGACCCAAATCCCACTGGCCCCTCGACTTCAGACATGGTATGTTTCACCACGAAAGAGAGGGTACTACTTTGTTCGATTCACAATGTCATGGGACCCCAACCCTGCTACTTATAGCAAAACGGGGCAGCTTAATGTAGTGACCACCAAAAAAAGAGGCTTTTGCTCAGGGACATGACAACACGCCCTAGCTTTGCTCAGGGACATGACACAAGAGGTCAGCTTTTGCTCAGTGAGATGACAAAAGATGGCAGCTTTGCTCTGACATGAGAAAACGGGGCAGCATATGCCAGCTTTGCGCAGTGACGGAGTAGGCCTTTAGCCTGTACACATATAGGGCGTAGGTCTTTAGCCTTTACAGGAGTAGGCCTGTAGGCCTGTACACATATAGGGGCGTAGGTCTTTAGCCTTCTAGGCTTTGAATGGTCCAATCTCTGAAAAGGCTACAAACTATGAATTTATTACGAGACTATAGTCTCTGAAAAGCCTACATAGGGCCATTTATTGCTACACTGGAATCCAGGAAAAGCGAAAAGATCCTCTCCATGGACTATGCCCACTGCACCAGATAACCTGCCTACATAAAGGCCTCCCTTCTATGTCTTCCATACCACATCTCCTCCTCAAGGCATCACAATACTACTACACAACAATGTCTTCCTGGAGGTCCGACCCATTTGGAGTGCCGGAGTGGCATGAGCGCCCGAAGTGCCATTGCGGCTTTAGGACGATGTTGGGAGTATGGACTGATCGAGTACAACGAGCCAAATACGGTCGTAGGTTCTTCAAATGTCCTGACCTGCATGACGACTTCGTGGTAACGACCACAACTAAATCATTTGTTTCTCGTTATCTTTTTTCAACTTGATCGATGACATCTACCACGCCACACATAGGCTTGCAGGTTCATCGAATGGGTGGATCGGGTGTCGCCGGCATGGCCAGATAACCGGGCAGTGGAGGTGGAAAACAAAGCACAATACTTTGTCAAGATGACTCAGGCTCGCGAGGTGGAACGACAGATGCGGCTTGAGCAAGAGCGCCGCGTGAGGGTGGACCAAATCCGTCTGAAGGGCAAGGAGGATGAGCTGCAAAGGAGACGGGAGCAGTTAAGTCTGCGTGAAGCTGCCATCAAGCGTCAGGAGGAGGAGCTTCAAGCTCGGGAGGCAGCTCTCAAGACCAAGAGTGACAGGAAGAAGGATGCAGCGGAGCCATCTTCAGGGCGTGACAAAAAGGGGAAACAACCACGCTACACCCAGTAGACAAAATGTAATAGACCCAGCAAGTTATTTTCCCTAAGGCATGCATGTTAGGACTAGTGGTGGAATTCTGAACATTAGAAGTACAGAGTTGCACACATGCCACATGCCTGCCATGTCAAAATATCACTAACCTTCGAAATATCACTTACCACTATATGCATCGATATTTCTACGCTCAATCCTTCGGCAAAAAAATTTAGCATAATTTGGTTTGCATGTCCAACTTGCAATGAACATAAACTTTTATTACGACTTCATCAGATTCGTTCCCATATTACAACTACAAAATTAGCAAACCTTGCAAAAACCACGGGAATTGCAAACCCTTAAAACATACCAAACCTTAAAAGTCACTTACCATTTTATATATCGACCGTTCTACGCACAATCGTTCCTAAAAAATTACCATATTTTTTTATGCATCTACAACGAGCCAATCAACATAAACTTGTTTTACAATTTTATCAGATTGTTTTGTAATTCACAAATACAAAATTAACAAAACTTATAATCATTACAGTTCTTGCACTCATTCCCACGTGTTCAATATCACTTTCGTTCATTTCGTCTAATTGTTCATATCACATTTGTGCTCAAAAAAAATTTCATTAAATTGTACTCCACATCAAAATTTTATGTTTCAAAAACCATTACCAACGTACCATAATATTTTTAAAAAATCTACAACAAATTTTCTACATGTATCATCTGCAACATAACGAATTTTCAAAACATATGTCGTATTTTTTCTCTATAAATAAATAAATATATTACATAATATTACTAAATTTAAATAATCAAAATAAAAAATACAACTAGTAATTCTTTTTGCGACAACGTAAAGTCTGATCGGTGCAAACTCTAGACGCCGAGTGTCTCCACACGTGGCAGGGAGCTCGGCGCCACGTGGCAGGCAGCTCGGCGCCACGACCCACGGCTCCGAGGTCGGCGCCACGACTCACGGCTCCGAGGTCGGCGCCACGACTCACGGCTCCGAGCTCGGAGCCACGATCTACGGCGCCGAGGTGCTGCCACGTCAGCGCCACGCAGGCCACCAGGCTGGAGTGGGCCTGCGACCTCGGAGCCATGGGCCACGGCGCCGAGACGTGTTACCTCGGCGCCGTGGGTCACGGCTCCGACCCCCTGGGTCCAAAAACGGAATTAAAACCACCAGGGGTTTAAATGTGAATATTTTTTTTAAAAAAGGCTTAAATAGAAAAAATTCGGTCTCCTCGGCGCCTCTGTATCCCCGCTGGTCCTCGTCGTTGCCACCTCCCCTTACCCTTTCGGATCGCCACCTCCGCCTCTCAGCCCCGCTGCCCGCCACCAAGGTAACGCCGCCTCCTCCCCAATGTTAGATTAATTAGTTTGGATCTATAATTTTGAGCTTACATGAGTGACGTGTGCTACTTTGTTTCTGGTACTATATGAATGAATGTAGAGAGATCCATCTAAATTTCTGCCATTGTTTAATTGTGCAGGCATTAAACACATATTCAGATGAAACATGCTGCAGACTACAGGGCAGATGAAACACACACTAGATACAAGATCGGAGACTGGCAAGAGCATGGCACCTTATTTATTCGATCCAGACCAGTAATTTCTAGGGGACGGACACACAGCCAATCGATCAGTAGGGCTTGAGGTAATCGAAGAGATGGTCCCCGAAGGAAGAAGCCTTCTCCGGGCTCGCCGCCGGCAACCCAACGGCGGCAGACGGCGACACGGCGGCTGGTTCGCCTCTCGGGCTCTCCTGCCACGTGGCTGCATCCGGCGGCAGCCTCCCCTTCTCCGTCTGTAACTGTAGCACCGTCGTCTGCCGCCGCCGTCGCCGCCTCCTCTGCTCCCTCCGCTTGTTCACGTAGTCCTCGTGGATGAACACCTCCATCCTCTATCTAGTATCTACTCCTCTCCAGCTATCTAGCTCCCCTACTCTACCTACCACTCTTAACTAACTATAACTAACTAGCTACTCACCAACCTTCATTACAAGCTCTAGTAAGATCTAGAGAGAGGAGAGAGAGAGGAGAAAAATGAGCGCACACAAACAGAGGGCTGTGTTGAAGAAGCTGCATCTTTATAGGCGATCTGGTCCAATGGTGCATTATTGCTGTGTTTGGCCATTTGTACAAGCTATGCAGTAACGCAGGTAGTGCCACAGGAAAGTAAGCCATGCCACTGAACCACGGGGCCCACCGTGCAATGCGGAGAAAAATGGCTGCTTGCTTAGCACCAGACATGCAGCAGTGCAGCCAGAGCCACTGTCTACAAGCAGAGTTAGTGGGTATAATAGACTTGACTTGCGTGATGTGGTTTGTCCGGCGGCATCGGATGCCTTCTTTCCTGTGGGCTGCTACTGCGTTTTAGGCTGTGCTTATTTAGGCTTCAGCTTCTGACTTTCGACTTATTTTTAACTATTTATAAATTTCAATTTTTTGAACTTTTGGTTTTTTGTTGAGCTTTTTTGCTGATTCTTTTTTTCCGTATTTGTTTGTATTATACGTAATGGGCTAACATATTTTTTATATTTTTAAAATTTTTAAATCTAATTATGCTAAATAAGTCTCTGTTAATTACAGTATTTTTTTAGTCAGCTACAGTACTTTTCAGCCATAAGCCACTTAAAAAAAACCCAATTGGGCACCACCTGATCTTCCTCCAACTCGGCCTTATCCGTTGCAAGCAACAGGGCTTGCTGGTCGTGCAAAATCAGATCAGATCTTACAAAATCAAGCAACAGGGGAAAAGGCACTTTCAATTTCCGTTTCGATCAGATCTTTCAAAATTAACTGTCAGATCCATTTGATCAAACATCCAGCAAGCAGCACTGCAGCAGCAGCAACTCAACTAAAAGCTACCAATTATTCACCTTCTAATACAACAAAAATATAATGAAACCAGCAAATCAAGAACTTCTACTACTTAAAAAAAATAAGTTGGTGGTGACGATACACGTTCATCTGCCTCTCATAACCCCCTTGCCTCACCGGCTAGCGCCGGTGGCCACAGAGGCCGTCTCCGGCGGAGGAACCCTCTCCTGCACTGCAGCGGTGGCTCCGCGGTACGCTGTCGAACCCTCGTTAGATTTTGGGAGTTTGGCCTTGGGTTCCTTCCGCATCAAGCTCTGTGCTTCTTGACTCATGTGGTTTGGGCTTTAGGTGGCGGCAAGCGGTTGGAGTGGCGGCGCGGGGATCCGCTTGGCTTTTTGTACGGATAATCCATTTTTTAATCGAAATTACAGAAATATACCCGCGGGAAAATTTTTTACAGAAATAGGCTCCAGTCGCCTAATGGTTGGGCAACTGGAGCCTTTCGCCCAACCAGACCGCGACAGCTGGAGAGTCTACCAACCGTTGGGCGATTCATTGCAGTCGCCCAACGGTTGGGCGACTTCCATGCAGTCGCCCAACGGTTGGGCGACTGCAATGCAGTCGCCCAACGGTTGGGCGACTGCAATGCAGTCGCCCAACGGGATGGCGACTGAAGGTGGGATATAAGGCCGCGCTCGGCGCCGCGCTCGGCGACGCTCGCCTCGCCACTTCTTGCATTCGGCCAGCGCAGAGAAGGAGAAGGAGAGGAGGAGAAGAGAAGGAGAAGAGAAGGAGAAGAGGAGGAGAAGAGGAGAAGTAGTGCGTGTTTTTCAGGTAATTTTTTTGTTAGTGTAGAAAATTAGTTTCGAAAATTTAGTGTAGAAAATGTAGTGTAGAAATTTAGTTTAGAAAATGTAGTGTAGAAAATTAGTGTAGAAATATAGTTTAGAAAATTTAGTGTCGAAAATTAGTTTAGAAAATTAGTGTAGAAAATTAGTTTAGAAATATAGTGTAGAAAATTAGTTTAGAAATATAGTTTAGACAATTAGTTTAGAAAATGTAGTGTAGAAAATTAGTTTAGAAATATAGTTTACAAAATGTAGTGTAGAAAAATTAGTTTAGAAATGTAGTTTAGAAAATGTAGTTTAGAAAATGTAGTGTAGAAATTTAGTTTAGAAAATGTAGTTTAAAAGTTTAGTTTACAAATTTAATTTTCAAATTATGTTTAGTAAATATAGTATAGAAATGTAGTTTACAAAATTTAGTTTATAAAATTTGTATACCATTTATAATGCATTATTGTACAAAATATAGTATTTAAATGTACATGTAGAAAAATTAATGTTGCAATTATTGTACAAATTTAGATGTAGAAAATTTAGTGTTGAAATTTAGATGTAGAAAATGTAATGTAGAAATTATTGTACAAATTTTGCAGGTATGACTCGTGCTGGACGTGACTCGGAGTGGCGGTTCGCGCTGTTGGACGAGCACGTGGACCGCTCTCATCGCGCTTCCCGTCTAGTCCCGGCACCGGGGAGCACGGACGAGCCGCCTCTGCTGGGAGTGGTCCGGACGCGCACACCTCGCGTGGCCTGGGGACTCGACCCTCGTTGGACTGCCAGGTTTGCACTACTCCAACGGAAGATCGACCGTAAGTTCGTTCCGAGCTGACCTTCACTTTGTTTGCAGGCTGCGGGATGCCGGGCTACTCCCTCTTGCCCGGATGGTGCAGGCCACGGACGAGGATGGAGCCGCTGGCGGGGACGAGGGCGGGGACGAGGCCGGCGGGGACGAGGCGGGCGGGGAGCGATCACGACGCTTTCCGTTCGACCGTTCCCTGCTGACGGCTTTGGTGGACCGCTGGCGACCCGAGACGCACACTTTCCACCTCCCATTCGGGGAGATGACGCCGACCTTGCAGGATGTGTCCCTGCTCCTTGGGCTTCCGATCGCGGGAGACGCTGCCTTCCTACCGGAGGCCCCGGCCCACTGGCGCGCTGACCTGCTCGGCAGATTCGAGGGTGTCGTTCCACCGGCCGCTGACCACCACGTGTTCGGAGAGGCGCAGACCCATGGGCCGACACTGAGGTGGCTCAGACAGTACCAGGTACGTGGTATATAAAATCGATCGTATCTTCGAAGCTCTTATTTGTGGTATTACGTACTAATAACAACTTTTTTGCATTCAGGTGGAGCGCATGGTTCCGCAGGCCGACGATCACCAGGTCTCGCGGCACCTGGAGGCGTACGTGCTGTGGCTGTTTGGTTGGGTGCTTTTCACCACCAGCCACGGCAACTCGGTGGATGCGCGCCTTATCGCTTATGCGAGGGCGATCGCTGACGGCGAGCCCCACCAGGTCAGCTGGGGATCGGCCGTACTTGCCGCGACGTACCGCGGGCTGTGCGATGCGTGCACGAGGATCAAGGCGAACTCGATCCTCACGGGCTGTCCCCTGCTACTGCAGTTGTGGTCGTTCGAGCGCTTACGCGTCGGACGACCTTTGCTAGACGACATGGGTCCGTTCGGGCCCGAGATGTATCCAGGGGGAGACATCGACCGGCCGACGATGGGTTCTATCTGGTGCCGTCGTCGAGTAAGTAGTATCACAGTCAACTATTTCTTTCTTATTCACGATCGTCATTCTAAACAACTTGTCTTTCTTGCAGGTACAGTTCGCGCACGTGCAGGTCACGCGGGCGTACCGGGTCTTTGTGGAGCAGCTCGACCGCATCACAGCCGACGACGTGCGTTGGGTGCCGTACGATGATACGGCAGTGCAGGCCCGTGCTCCTGCCGGTCTTTCCTCACTTTGCTGGCGTGACCGGGCTTTCTGGCTCACCCGCCGGAAGCTCGTGTACCTCATCTACGTGGAGGACTACGCACCCCAGCGGGTGATGCGGCAGTTCGGGCTACGGCAGCCAGTTCCTGTACCAGACGGACCATCGCTTCCGCGGCACGTGCACGGGTGAGTGATTGTTTGTGGTAAATATGTACATACGTACTACTATACGCAGGTATCTCACATTATGTAATGGTTTTATACGCAGGCACAGCGCGAAGGGGGTGAAAAGAGGCACGGACTGGTCGTTGAAGATGCAGCCCTGGGTCGAGCAGTGGCAGGGTGCGCTCGACGACCGCGTGGAGGAGGACCGCCCGTACGACAGCAGGGAGTACGCGGAGTACCTGCGCTGGTACCAGCCGCAGACCCGTACCAGGCTGGTATATGTGGTAGACCCGCCTGCCACACACGTCGCCGCTCCGACGGACACGTACCCCGCGCACTTCGCGCACGACGCTCACATCGCGGTACGTTACATGTCATTTCAAAGATTCTCAAATGGTAATGTCGTTTCAATAATCGACCATTTCATGTCTTTGTGTCCAGGCTGACGTCGGTTCTGCCCTATGGGCCGACTCCGGCACACTACTGGAGAGGGTCGCCAGTGGTGCGCATCTGACCCATGAGGAGGGTGTCAGCTTTGCGCGTCGGGTGCACGAGGGGTGTAGACGTATCGTTAGCCTACTGTCCTGCACGAGGCTACCGGCGGTCTCCACGCCCACCGCTACGACTCCTCGTCCACCAGTGCCACCCCCACCAGTGCCACCCCCACCAGCGTGGCACTACTCTGGTGCACCTACGTGGACACGTCCTCCACCACCTCACCCGGAGCAGCCAGGGGGTTCAGCCTGGGCAGGGCCTCCTACACCGGTTCACTTCACGCCTCCTACGCAGGCCCCTGTCTTCTCCACGCAGGGAATGTACGCCTCCTACATGGCGCCAGCTACGGGTACGCATAGTTATACCGTGTTTATCCGAAGACGACATGCAACGCACTAACGATATTAATATTGCAGGTACTTACGAGCACGGCGTCTCCCTAGGGCAGGAGGATGTGGACCAGTTTTTCGCGCCGTCGCCCGACGTCGCACCGCAGGTTCTTTCTGCCAGTGCCCTCCCCGGTGCTCCGGAGATTACACAGCCAGAGGTGCAGCTGACTCCACCAGCGCAGGGGCGGGATAGACACCCTCCTCCTCGTTTTACCTTTTCGGATCGTCCTAATCCGTTGCACCGGAGGAGGGCCAAGCGAGGCCGTATGGGAGGACGCGGGCGCGGTGACGGGGCACAGCAGGGTGACCAGTGAGGCGTGCTGCATATTATGAATGTAATGAAAAAACATGCACCATGTTACTCACAGTTATATTATGAAGTTTATTTAAATTTACATAAGTCTATCATCTCTTTCCGCATATAAACTATCTCACTTAACAGTGTATGTATCGATCGTTCTCTACTCAATCTTTCATAAAAAAAAATTTTAAAAATTTTTTACACACCTACAATATACAATGAACATAAACTTTTATTACAACTTCACCGTATTTTTTACCGGTTCAACGTTACAAAATTCACAAATTCTATAACAATCACGGGGGCTACCTGCAGTCGCTCTACCGTATGGCGACTGCATGCCAGTCGCCTAACGGGATGGCGACTGCATGCCAGTCGCCATACGGAAGAGCGATTTAATGCAGTCGCTCTACTGTGCAGCGACTTATATTGTGTCGCTGTCTGGTTGGGCGAAAGGCTCCAGTCGCCCAACCATTAGGCGACTGGAGCCTATTTCTGTAAAAAATTTTCCCGCGGGTATATTTCTGTAATTTCGATTAAAAAATGGATTATCCGTACAAAAAATTCGAAGATTCTGTACCTACGAAGAGAGAGGTATAGCCAGTGGCTTCTGTTCACCGCCTCAAATCTGTGCTATTTTGCTCTTCACAGGTAGCGTTGATGAAGTGGAGTTGTTGTTTTGAGCATCTAAACTTGCGAGGAATGGGTGATGAAATGTACCATGCTATTCGCTATCGATGCCGATTATAAGATTATGGTTCGATTTCGTGCATGTGGCTCTATGATTGATCTAGAGGGTATAAGTGATCTAGAGGGGGTGAAGAGGCATGACAAATTGTGAAGAGGCGTGATTGATCAAAGCTTTCTTTGAGAAATGGTGTATGATCCGCGAAAATCCGATGGTCCCTGCTCCTGTAGTTGTTTTTTCAAAACACCCTGCACTTGTAGGTTTTAAATTTGCCATGGCATACTGGTAGTGGCACCTGTAGAAATAGAATTGCCTTATTGGATCTCAATGCCATGATGAAAATTTTGTTTCCCTGGAACATGCTTTGTCTCCACATTGTTATGTTACTATGGAATATTCTGTGTTAACTCCTGTTGGAAGTAATTAGTGAACAAGAACTTGTGAAAATTTCTTTATTTTGCTATTCTATGAATACTCTTCCTGGTGAAATCCTAATATAGACTTGTGTGACTTGAACTGAAATAATGCACAGATGACAGGGCACTTGAGGAGGAAGCTGAGAAGAAATTTGGATGGATATTGAAGATATTCTTCCTACGAACTGCTGGTCTTGTTGGCTACCAATTCTTTCCTTACATGGGTATGATTACGATTTTCTAATCTGCTAACAAATGGCGATACTTCAAGATCTCTACTGGGCTTTAACTATCAACTTAGGACATTACTCTGGTGAACCTGAAAATTTTATTTTGTTTCCTGACAAGTTTTCAGGGGATTTACATTTGGTCATGATCATTGACATGATATAAGTGATCGAAATGCTCTTTGAAATTTGTTGAGTTTTGTAGTCCTTCAGATACTAATCACCTTAATTCCATTCTTCAGCCTTTGAAGTAGAACATCACTATTTATTGTTTAGCTTGAGGATAAAAGATCTTTTATGGATTAGCCCTATGCCCCTATCTTTGATATTTTGAGATGTCCAAAATTTAAGTGGTTACATAAATTCTTATTGGGTCTGAATTAGCTCACACTTAACTCCTTTGAGTCCTACGATGAAGAATTGGCCTGAAGAGAGTAGCATACCGAAGAACTGATCAAATCAGTAATAAATTTTTAAGTTTGCCATGAAAAATTCTTCAGTCACTAAGATGCAAACAAGCAGGAATAGCACTCAATCTTGCAAAGTACAGGCACTCAGACTATCATTTGAGCTTTACAATCTTTATTATATGACCAAATTACCCTTCCTAGCACTATATATTGAAATAAACACTTTTAATCTCAGGCGTTGCTTGAAAAGCCTTTTTATTTAAATTTCGTAGCAATGACACGGACATCTAGCTAGTCATAGGTATAAGAAAGATGAGAGAAGGCGAGACAACACCATATATGATGTAAGAGATGGTTGAAAACCATACCAGAACCACCCAAAAGTCACCGTCACAAACAGATATTAGAGCACTAAATATTTTAACAACTGGCACTCCATAAACAATTACTACAAATATCCTAAAAATTGATCCATAGAGCCATGGAGGATTCGAGGTACATCATAGAAAAGCATTGGATGAGACAAGCAGTGTAACACTCTGGTCCAACCAGGAGCCTGGAATGTCTTCCCTATCATTCACTCACTACATTTAACTCATCTAACAAAAACTTTTGACAATACCTTCTTGACCTAGTCATCCACAAAAAAACTAATTCATAATAAACATGACTCGTTAACCAGAATGAGAATAAATAATTCACAAAATAAAAATTGGGTCACTCACGCCTAAGAACGCTCGGGACCCCACATCCAAAAACGCCTGGAACCATGTGTCTGGGAGCATATTTAAGCTTGCAAATAGAATATTACTGAGAAAATATACATTACTAGAGAAGCTCTGGAACGTTCATCATCAATTTACAATGGTTCTATTGACTAAGTTCCTATTAACAAGCTACTTTACTCAAGCAATCTTAAGGAAAATAGATGTGATGTTCTAGATCATCATTATTGAATGTGGTGCAGAGGTGCTACTCTCATTTTTGATACATGATGCCTTATCGGTCACCTAGCAACAGCAACAAAGCAAGCATGAATCCAACACGTAGCATGTACACAATAGAACAATAAACATAACCGTGTCATTTTTCACATATCATCCTCACTGTTTCTCCATTAACACAATGCACACATCTATGTCATTCACATTACCCACGTGATAGAACAATAAACTTTTCTAAACACCTCATTTCTTTAATTGATGTAATGCAATGCTCATGTATATGTCTTTTTTTCTCTTTCTTTAGTTTATACCAGTATAGTGGAGTAAACACCTGTCGATACTCACCCAAGCTAGCCCTCTTTCATGCAGGACCTCAATAACATATCCTTTTTTATACGGAGACCTCAATAACTTGTCCTTTTTATATGGGACCTCAATCTCCATTCCCGTTGAGTGCCTACCAAAGTATATCTTATTTTTTCTACTTCCATAAAAGGTTCACACAATGTAGAACATAAATGCCACAAAGGCTATATATTTCCATGGTATAAATGCATCGTAATGCAATAGTTTCTTTTTATACTATTACCATGTATCATTAACCATTAACGATTATCCATCTGTCAAATAACTGAATCACCATTACTTAGCATACTACACCAATTTCATTTAGTTGAGACCATCACTTAGTCATCATCGTAGTGTCGTCATAGATATCATAAACAGGAAGGCAAATTTCACATAAGCATAAGTGTTAAGGACAACCACTGTCTACTGTCTAGCATGCACTTGCCTACAATGCAAAATTTTCGTTTAAGCATTTATCATGTATTGTTAACTATTAATCATCAACATCTAACTCCCATATCACGTATCATCATCGTTACCCATCATCATGTCAATATCCAATAGCCATGTCATCTACCATTAACATTACCCCTCAATGTATCAACATCATCTAACTGTATCTCTACCAGTACCATTTCCATTAACATGTCATCGCCCATTAATCATTATGCAATTATCGTGCAACCAGGGATAATCAACTCATAACACAAGGTGAAAATCGCAATGAACCCAACTAATGACGTCACACCACCCAAATTTACTGTTATATCATATGCTTGCCTTTACCGAGAAGAAGCACTTGACGAACAATGATCAACCATGGTGAGACACACTAGGACTTGCTAATGATCACATAGCAACACCTCAATATATATCCAATTGCAAAGAAAAGGTAAAACATATGCCCGACACACAAACACGCCGCTCTCATTTTCCCAAACTTCAAGGCTTGGCTGCCCCGATGTTCCAAAAGGCAAAACTTGCAATTTAGAAGCTCAAATATGATAGCAAAATTTATATTCAATAGTTAGACTTAAAAATCAAATCTTTGTTAGTTGGGCATCATTTGTGTCAAGCTAAATATCATCTCAAAATAGAATGCAACCCTCCTATGTTTCTCCCAGGTACAGTAGGTTTCACCATTTCATAACTATTTTTCATACACCTCCAAGAACAACAAAAGAGGGTATTTTAGACATCTATACAAAATGATCTACAATATTCTGGTTATCACCAAAATTAATTTTACCATTTACTATGGTTAAATCACATCATAGGTGACTGTTGCAACTAGCAGTCTATCATAGAACAACAAAATTTGAAACCTCAAATAAAATTCATACCTCAACCAAATTGTGTGATTGAGTATTCTATGTAAATCTTATAAAGTTACCCACACAACTCTAGTTATTCTCCAGACCTAATTCAACTGTCTACATGGCCTAATCCACCAAACTCAATAGCATCGCCCAACTGAGACCATCTATAGGACAGCAACCTTCTAAAGGTCATAACTTGTAATCTACTTAATAGATTTTAGGTTTCTTTAGCTTGATGGAAAGCTTAGGAAGATATCCACAACTCTCTAGCAAACACATTTCCAGATTTGGCCTCTAGAGCCCTTGAAAAACCAATAAATCTAGACTGCGTAGATCAAGAAATTCCCTAACAACACCTAATCTCAGGCTAGGGTGAACTACGAGTGGATTAGGTCCCCCAAATCTAGATCAAAATCATGAAAAACTCAACTCCAATGTTAAAACTGTGAGGGCATATGTTTGGAATGTTACCCTAGAGATGAACAGCAAGATTGCTACCCTTTCCTTCTTCTCCTTCCTTCCCTCTCTCTTCTCTCCCTCTCCTCCCTGTTCTCCCTTCCCAACCGCACAGGGTAGCAGCACAACACAGTAACAAGCGGCAACAATGGGGAGGGAAAAGAAGAAAACCCTAGGGCATTGCCCTTAATGTGCGCCAAGTAGGCCGAGTTGGGCCACGCTGGCCCAACCGGCTCTACTCCCCTCCTTTCGTCTCTTTAGGGAATTACAAGTAGCGTGTTCACCAATCACCTTATATAGCATCAAGTAAGCATCACAAACCAACTAGTAGACAAGGATCACTACATGGTTCTAGGCAAATTGATATCACCAAATAGAAACTACCATGTGTTCTGTGTTTTTGAATTTGTAAACATCACCTGTCACTCTATCAGGCACTTCATGTGGATAGTGATATACAAATGTATCATATTTGACACCTATGATGCATGAACATGTCAAGGAGGCAGTGAGTCCATGTCAAACACGGACATGACACTAACATGGCTTGGATACATATTTTCTATGTGTCTGAAAATTGCCAGGCAAAGAAATCATTTTGACACATATTGGACACAGCTTGATACAAACTGGACACGACCCAACCCATTTACATGTGATGGCCCAACACCACCCTTAACCCTACAACCTGCCCTCTCCCATATGTCTCCCTCTCCTCCCAGATGCAGCTACCTCCATGCTCTCCCTCACATTCTTGCGTCTCTCGATGACCCTCTTCAGCAAAGGTGGCAACGATGACAACCCTACTCCGGTGAATGGTGGTGGCCTCCCTTCTCTTGTGAGTAGCAATGTGAGTGACACGACATCTCGCCTGACCAGATTGCCGTCCCTCTCCCTCCTTCTCAAGTCACACCATTCTCCTCAGCGGTGCCTTCACTGCTAGACCCTCTTCGCCGGCGATTGGCCTGCCGACCCTTGTAAGTCCCAAATTGTCTCTGTTGTGCCTTCATCTCCAGAATGTTATGTCTGAGATTATTTTGTCTCTTTTTTGGCATTCCCCCTCGTATTTTAGTAGGTGGAATAGTGTGAGTCAAGTGCTTTAAGAGTTGTATTTAACAATCATATGTTGAAAAGTGGAATATAAACACATATTATTATTATGTAAAAAATATATAGTCGTGTCCCGTGTCAACATTTTTAGAAAAATGAAGAATTTCTATGTCCATGTCCTATAGTGTTGGACACGTGTGTCCATGTCCATACAACATAGTTTGACACTACTTTATTGGTATTCACATAAGTAAATCAAGCACAAGCTTAGCAATGTCCATGCATGGCATATATGACTGGTAATGATAGGGAAAGCCATTAATATATAGGGAAAGCCATTAATATATTCACTGAGAAACCATTAATTATTTTGTAATGCAACAACATATTTCATCATGCATTTAGAAGGCGAGATACCGTCATGCATAAAAGGAGAGTGCTGAAAAACTTACCAGAACCACCCAAAGGTCACAGGTATTAGAGAAGTACATAATTTTAACAAATGGCACACTTGATTAAAAAGACAAATATCTTAAATACTATTGTATGCCTAAGTCACTATGGATGCATTTAGGACTGAAGGACATGTCTTTGAAGTAGTAGGTTCAAGTAACATCAACAATTAGCCAGTTGACTAGGATCAAAGCTGAAACATCCCAAAATTTTAAAAATTCTTGAATTTCATGTGAATTTGGTTTTCCTTCCCAATTTGGTAAATTCCTTTGAATTTCTGCATTTCCCTTTTGGCCAGCTGCTTTCCCTTCTCTCCAGCGTCTTCTAAGAAGCCGCCTCCTTCCTCTGCAGCGCCCTAGCCATATAGTTGCCTCTGCTTTGCCCACGTTGCAACCGACCTTGCTATTCACACCAGCTGCTACCAGCTTCACCACGCGTCACCTCACCCTTGACCAACTGTTGCCAGCTTCGCTGCGCGTCATCTCATCCTTGGTCAGTCGCTGCTTCGCGGCAATCGGCGGCGGCCGACGATGGGCGCAGGAGGGAGAGGAGATTGAGTGGAGCACGGTGGTACCTGGCGTGGCGCTCAGCGAGCATGGGAGGTGGCTGGCGACGAGCGAGGGGCGACGGCGACGCTCGGGTGGTGGCGAGGATGGTACTCCGGCGACGTCCGAGTGTAGGATCAAGGATACCGACTAGAGGGGGGTGAATAGGAGGTTTTAAAACTTTTCTTGTTCATTTGATTAATTCTTCACAATTTAAATGACAAGAGAGTAAAGCGATTAAACCTATGCAATTCTAGACAACAATATAGCAATCCTAGCTCTAAGCAAACAAATGATCACAATGAAGCAAATAAACAAGAGCTAAGAAGACGAGAGACACAACCGATGTTTTACCGTGGTGATCGGAAACTTGCCGGTTTCCCCTAGTCCACGTTGAGGTTAGCCTGGACGAATCGGACCGGCTTCACGAATTGAGCAAAACACGTCGATCACTAATGTAGCTCTTCCCCGCTCTGGGTAGGTGAGCTCCGACCTTCACAAATTTGCCAGGTCTTCTCACAAGCTTCTTGAGAAGATCTCCAAGCCAAACTTCGCCCGATCGTCCAAGTGCCGGCAAGCACTAAGAGTAATAGACCTTGAGCTTCACTTGAATGCAATTCTTGTGCTAAGTGGACCAACAAATGAAATTCTTGCACTAATTGCAAAACCACCTCAATTTAATGCTCAATGAGAGAAAGTGGGTGGAATGAATGCTCTTGGGCTCAAGGAATATGCAATGAGTCTCTAACCTCTGCCCTTGTGCAGTGGTGGGAGTATTTATAACCTCCACCAACCAAAACTAGCCGTTTGACATAATTTCCTGAAAAAATTCAGGTCGAGCGGTACTACCGCCCCCAGGGGCCGGTACTACCGCTACCAAATCTTCGCGGCAAAACGGCTATGTCAGAGTTCTGCAGTGACTGTTGGATTTGGCGGCGCGGTACTACCGCCGTTGACATTTGCGGTACTACCGCTGTCCGGTAGTTCCGCAAAGTCGGCGCGGTACTACCGCTCGGGCCGAACTCTGAAAGGTCCCCAACTTTGGCGCTCTCTGGAAAAATTGATCCGCTCTCAAGCCGGATCTTCCGGATACCGGAAGTACCGCTCCGGATAGCGGAACTACCGCACGCAGTGGTAGGTCCGGCGTTGAAATTGCCGGTACTTCCGCTCCAGGAAAATCCAGACTACATCCGGAGGGTGCTCTCTGAAAAAAACGATCCGCTCTCCCTCCGGATCTTTCGGGCTCCGGAAGTACCGCTCAAAATGCGGTACTACCGCTCACTGCGGTAGTTCCGGCGTTCAAACGGCCGGTACTTCCGATCCCGCAAGATTTTGGGTTGAACCGAGGGTGCTCTCTGGAATAATCGATCCGCTTCAAAACCGGATCTTCCGCTTGCCGGTACTACCGCATTTAGGCGCGGAACTACCGCTATCCGGTACTTCCGACGTTCAGAACTGCGGTACTACCGCTCGTCCAGACAGAGCACAAACTAGGTTTTAAATTTTATTTTTGATGAATGCAAGTTTCTAATGTTGATCCATATGGCACAAGAAATATGTTTTCAAGCTACTTGCCAATATCCCTCTTGATGGTACGATCATCTATCCTATAATCCGGTCTTCCACCATTCAACTAAGACCGGTAAAATTCAAAAAGGATCCTATGCTAAGTATACCTTTGTCTTGAGCCAATTTGGTCTTTATAGATATCCTTTGGCTTGCATCTTGTCGCTCATATGTAGACTAACCCATAGCATGCTCATAAAACACGTTAGTCCCATATTCACATAATTTCATTAATTAACAAAACCATTTTTAGGTGCCTAGATGCTTTCAATCTCCCCCTTTTTGGTAATTGATGACAACCCAAATTGTATGAGAGATAAATGTTTTGAATATATCAAATTATTTGACAACAAATTGTATATTCCATATTGACTTTAAATGAGAAAAGTTCTTTGCAATAAAACTTGAGAAGATATAAAATGAACTAACTCCATTTTAAAGTCCAAGAGGGGAGATAACTCCCCCTAAACATGTGCATAGATAAAAATATGATATTTCATACAAGATGCACAGGACAAAGAGATATCATAAAGAGAAAGTAATTTGACATTTAAGTGATAGGTATTAGCATATTAGCATAAGCATTTATGACCATAAAGTTCATTACATCCATAAGTTCAGAAGATAAAACGAGTTCATTACATCCAAGCGACCATCAAACAACCATAGGTTCATTACAATCAACTAAAATAATAATAAAGAGATATAGCCCCATAAGTAAGCCCCACTACTAACTGTCTTCTCCCCCTTTGGCATCAAGTACCAAAAAGAGATCAATCCTGAGAAGTACGACAACGAGTGTATCGACGAGGCGATGGAGGGTGCTCCAGAGCTGCAACTCGATCATCTAGCGAAGTCAATCTGCTGTCAATGGAGTCCAGTCGCTCATCAACTCGGTCCATCCTGGAGTTGAGGGTGGAGAACCCCTCAAGCATGGAAGAGTAAACCTAAGAGAGAGAGGGCTGGCTAGGCTCCTGTGACTGAGCTGCTGCTGCTGCGGATGAGCCTGCTCCTGGATCCGCCGTTTGTCGAGCTCGAACAGCAGTGGGAATGGGAGGCTCCGGTCTTAGCTTTTATGGCTTATGCACTCCGCCCCGTCCTCCACGATAGAGAAACTTGGTATCAATCAATGCCATGATGTAGGGTGCATAATTGATGCGCTTGTTGCGATCATTTTTGGAAGAGACTATCTCCCTTATGATAACATCAACGACATCAAACTTCTCCCCCTTCATAATGTAATCTATGATGTTTCAGGCATGACCTCGAATGGCATCATAGTTACCACCCTTTGGGAGGATGGTATGGTTGATGATGCGGTTGACCAAGCTGGGAATGGGGAGTAATCCAATATTCTTGCCAAGCACATATTTCTCTTCAGTGTTGTAGTAGGGGTACATGGCATGAATGTCAAGAGCAGGCTTGTCATATACCTTTTCAAAAGCACTGAGCTCCGCCCTCAAAGCTATCTCAAAGTCATGCTTTGTGGCCTCCAATTTTGTACATACTGTTATCCATGTCATATGCTGAAGATCTGGAGTAATGTGCACAGTAGCATAAAATTGGCGAATCAATTCTTCATTGTAATCACATCCCCGGGCCACAAGCTGACGAATACCGGCGCTTTGAAACAACCTATACGTCCCATCATACTTGTCGATGGAGTCAATGTGATCCCAGTCAACGTACTTGTGATCTGCAAACTAGCGATCTGGTCCATACATCTCATCAAAGATCTTCTCCTGGAATCTGGTGTGAAACTTGGGATTGATGGAGTTGGAGGGGAGCTCATACTGGTTCCGGTGACAAAGTCTGGCGTACTCGTCAGCGGTGATCTTCTTGAGATCAATCTCAAGATCCTCCCTGTCAGCCACGTCTTCCTCAGATTCTTCCATGGGAGAACTCACACGTTGTGGCTGCTCAGACTCAGTCTCCGATCCGGACTCAGATTCTGACTCAGGGGCAGGCGCTTTCCCCTTATCTTGAGCGGCCTTTTATACCGCCTTAGGGGATGGAAGAGTAGGTGTGGCCGAGGAATCCCCTGAAGCATATGATTTTCTGCTAGCGGCTCTTGTTCTAGGCATCTAGAAACAAGAAGAAAGGATCATGAGAATCAAAGGGAATAGACCACGTTATATTGAAAAGAAATGAAATGAATTTGCTGCACTGTCAGGAAATCCGGTAGTACTGCCGTTCTGGGCCGGTAGTACCGCTCAGCGGTAGTATCGCACCTGTCGGGCGGAAGTTCCGCTTCCTGGCAAATTCTAGGGTTCTTGGCAATGTGCATAGATTTTTTGGTGTTTTCTTGGATTGAATCCATGGAATAGGTGTATAAGAACCCCTTAACACCAAATCTATCCAATTTTTCTTAGAATCTCTTAGCAAAAATCATCTATATTTGGATTCAACCTAGAACAAAACCTAGAGATCAAAATAGAGATCAAAAAGAGGTTTTTGATCCGAGATACCTTGAGGATCGGAGGAGTTGAACCCTTGAGAGTTGATTTGAGTCGAAGGATCGAAGAAATCACCGCTAGATTTGGAGATTTAGAGTGCGGTTTTGGAGGCTTTTGAAGCGAGAGAGAGAGAAGAGGAAGTACGGGCACGAGCGGAAGAAGAGAGGAAGTACCGGAGAGGGAAAAGAGTGGGGTCGAGCAGAGAAAGACCCTCGGGCGCGGGTAGTTGCTCCCCCTTGAATGAAGATCCGGTAGTACCGCAGGTGCAGCTGGTAGTACCGCTTGGAGCGGTAGTACCGCTTCCTCAGCCGGAAGTACCGTTCCCCGGAAGTACCGCAGAAGGCAGCGATAGTTCCGATTTTTCTGGAACTTTGCATAATTGGAATTTGAAGAGAGTAGATGCAAATGATCCCTAGTTTTTGCACTCAACTAAAATTTTTAAGGATCATTATGCATTAAATAGAACAAAATATTATTTTAAATAGTTTTTGCCTTTCACTGTTTGAAATCAAAAACTTTTGCATACAAGAACATTTGCAAACAATTTTTCAAGCTTCCTCAAATGAGCATCCAATTAAATTTGCTATAAGTTTATGCAACATTTGAGTAATCCAAGACATTCAATTCACTCCTAAGCTTGCAAAAACGGTTTTCATCTAATGGTTTGGTGAAGATATCCGCTAATTGGTCTTCGGTCCGGATGTGGCTAATGCAAATATCTCCCTTGCTAACATGGTCCCTCAAGAAATGGTGGCGAATATCTATATGCTTAGTTCTTGAGTGTTGGACGGGATTATTGGAAATTTTCACGGCACTTTCATTATCACACAGTAAAGGCACTTTATCATAATTTATTCCATAATCCAACAAGGTTTGCCTCATCCACAATAATTGAGCACAACAACTCCCGGCTGAAACATATTCGGCTTCGACGGTTGAGAGTGCTACAGAATTTTGTTTCTTTAATGACCAAGACACTAAAGATCTACCTAGGAATTGATAACTTCCCGAAGTGCTTTTTTCTATCCACTTTGCAACCCGCATAATCGGAATTCAAATATCCAATCAATTCAAACTTAGCACCTTTGGGATACCAAAGCCCTATATTTTGGGAGTGTTTCAAATATCTCAAGATTCTTTTTACGGCTTTTAAATGACACTCTTTTGGTGAAGCTTGAAAGCGAGCACACATGCATACACTAAACATGATATCGGGCCTAGATGCGGTAAGATAAAGCAAGCTACCAATCATGGATCTATAAAGCTTTGAATCTACTGACTTACCTCCTTCGTCAAGGTCTAGATGCCCGTTGGTTGCCATTGGTGTCTTGATAGGTTTCGCATCTTCCATGCCAAACTTCTTGAAGAGATCTTTAGTATACTTCGTTTGGCTTATAAATGTCCCATCTTTGTGTTGCTTGATTTGGAGTCCAAGAAAATAGCTTAATTCTCCTATCATGGACATCTCAAATTCCCTAGACATCATATCACCAAATTCTTCACAAAAATCTTCGTTAGTAGAACCAAATATAATGTCATCAACATAAATTTGGCAAACAAAGAAGTCATCACCAATGATTTTTGTGAATAAGGTTGTATCTACTTTACCAATTTTAAACCCTTTTGATACAACGAAGTTTCTAAGGCATTCATACCAAGCTCTAGGAGCTTGTTTTAGACCATATAACGCCTTTGAAAGTTTGTAAACATAATTAGGGTATATAGGATCTTCGAACCCCGGAGGTTGTTCAACAAATACAAGTTCGGAGATTGTTCCATTTAGAAATGCACTTTTAACATCTATTTGAAATAATTTAATATCAAAATTAGATGCAAAAGCAAGCAAGATTCTAATTGACTCAAGTCTAGCAACGGGTGCAAAAGTTTCGTCATAATCTAACCCTTCGACTTGAGTATAACCTTGAGCAACTAACCTTGCTTTGTTTCTTACCACTACTCCATTTTCATCTTGCTTGTTCCGGAAGACCCATTTTGTACCAATCACATTGTGTTCTTCGGGTCTTTTCACCAAGGTCCATACTTCGTTTTGGGCGAAGTTGTTCAACTCTTCATGCATAGCGTTTACCCAATCCGTGTCATCTAAGGCTTCATCTACAAGCTTGGGCTTAAGAGAAGACACAAAAGAATAAAGTTCACAAAAAGAAGCTACTCTAGAGCGAGTTTGAACACCCTTACTCACATCACCCAATATTTGATCTATTGGATGATCCTTGGCGATTGCATTGTGAATCTTGAGGTTGTTTTGTTGTTGATCCTTTTGTTCATCTTCAATAATTTGAACATTGCTTGTAGTAGATGAGGTGGGTGGCTCCACTTGTCTTGATGAGCTTGGCGATGATGGATCTTCTTTTGGCTTGATGTCTCTAATTTGCATGTTTTTCATAGCTTTGCGCAATCCTTCATCACCTACATCATCTAAATTTTCTTACTCTTCTTGAGAGCCATTAGTTTCATCGAATTGTACATCACATGATTTTTCTACTAAACTCGAATTTTTATTATATACTCTATATGCTTTGCTATTTGACGAATAACCTAATAAGAAACCTTCATCACATCGACTTTGAAATTTAGAGAGCCGAACACCCTTTCTTAGAATGTAGCATTTGCAACCAAATACTCTAAAGTAGGAGATGTTCAGTTTTCTTCCAATGAGAATCTCATAGGAAGTCTTTTTCAAAAGACGATGTAAATAAAGGCGATTTATGGCATGAAAATCGGTGTTAATAGCTTCCACCCAAAACTTGTCGGAAGTATTATATTCATCAAGCATTGTCCTAGCCATTTCAATTAATGTGCGATTTTTCCTCTCTACATCTCCATTTTGCTCCGGAGTGTAGGTTGTGGAAAGTTCGTGCTTTATTCCAATTCATCACAAAAATCTTCAACTTTTGTATTTTTGAACTCGGAACCATTGTCACTCCTAATTTTCTTTATTTTAAAATCAAATTCATTCTGGGTCCTTTTTGAAAAACTTTTGAAAATTCCGGAGGTTTCGCTTTTGTCATTTAGGAAGAATACCCATGTGTATCTAGAGTAATCATCCACAATGACTAAACAATAGCTATTACCCCCAATGCTCTTATAGGTTGTTGGCCCAAACAAATCTATATGTAAGAGCTCTAATGGCCTAGAAGTTGACATGATACTTTTGGAAGGATGAGAACTAGCGACTTGCTTTTCGCCTTGACAAGCACTACAAAGTCGATTTTTCTCAAACTTCACATCTTTCAAGCCAACAAATAAGTTATGTTTGAAAAGCTTTTTAAGTTGTACCATGCCCACATGACCTAGCCTTCTATGCCATAACCATCCCAAAGAGGTTTTTGCAATTAAATAAGTTTTTAAACATGCATCATTTGAAGTAAAATCTACTAAATAAAGATTTCCAAATCTAAAACATTTGAAAACAAGTTCATTACTATTTTATTTTGAGATAGTTACATTTTCTTTGGAGAATGAACATGTTAATCCTAAATCACATAATTGAGCAACGGATAGCAAATTATAATTTAAGGTTTCAACTAAGAATACATTAGAAATTGAAAGGTCATTGGATATTGCAATCTTACCCAAACCAAGTACCTTCCCTTTGCTATTGTCTCCAAAGGTGATTCTTTCATTGCTTCCACTCTCAAAAGTTGTAAACATTTTCCGGTCTTCGGTCAGTGTTGAGTGCATCCACTATCCAACACCCAATGCCTTCCACCGGTTTTATAATTTACCTACAAAAGAAAATCAAGTTCTTTTAGGTACCCAAATTTGTTTGGGTCCTTGGAGGTTAGTAACCAAGGTTTTGGGCACCCAAATGGATTTCTTTTTAGCACCCAAAATCGAGGTGCCAATAAAATGAGCAATTACATTTCCATTCTTAGATTATTTAAGCATATAGCAAGAATTATATAAGCCAATTGAATGCATGTTAATTTTTGAACAATCATTTAGCATATGTCCTACATTCCGGTATTTTGTACAATACTTACCATTCTCATTTACAAACCTTGGAGGTTTGTATGCCGGCTTCTTACCTTTCTTGGGAATGTACCAAGTTCTTCCTTGTTAAAAGAGCATCTTTGTTCGCTTAGCAACTTATCAAGGGTATCATTTCCCTTGTAAGCTCTTTCTAAGCTTTTGTTCAATTTTAGCACTTGTTCTTTTAAATTCTTGTTTTCATTCACTAGCACATTATCATGAACATGAGATATAGCATTATATGAATCAACATTAGATGAGCATGGCATAGAAAGTAAATCATCGCAAGAGGTTGACATGCTAGATGTTGATTTTTCTATACTAGGCATCTCATTCAAAATATTACAAGATATACCAATGCTAGTACTAGATTTCTTTTGATTTTCTTGGAGAAGCAAATCATGAGCTTCCTTTAGCTCCTCATAGGATTTTTGAAGAGATATATACTCCCTCTTCAAAACCTTGAATTTTGACTTCTCTTTTCCAAGAAATTCATTTAATTCTACTAACATGTCCATCAAATCATCATAAGAAGGCTCATCATCGTCTAGAGTTTTTACCTTCTCCCCTTTTGCCATAAGACATGTGGGAGTGGAAAAGAGTGATGGAGCCTCCTTGATGGCAATGCCCACGAGTCCTTTCTTCTTGGGAGACTCGTCCTTGCTTGAGTCGGAGTTGGAGTACTCCTCCTCGGAATCCCACTCACCAATGTGGGCTTCGTTCTTGCCGTCCTTGTGAAGCTTCTTGAAAAGCTTCTTCTTGCCTTGATAACTCTTCTTCTTGAACGACTTCTCATTGTCATCCTTCTTCGTGGGGCATTGTGATGCGATGTGCCCCTTTTCGTCACATTCATAGCAACGGATATTGCTATACTTCTTGTTGGAGGAGGATTTCCACTTCTTGCTTTTGACATAACTTGCGCCTCGGCTTGAGCGCCTTCTAATGAACTTGTTCATCCTTCTCACAAGAAGGGCAAGCTCCTCTTCGGAATCCTTTTCTTCATCTTCGGACTCCTCACTTGCCACCGCCTTTGCCTTGAAGGCGGTGATCTTCTTTCCTTTTGAGGTGGATTGCTCCAAGAGTTCCTCCTTGTCCCTCTTGTACAACTCATTGGTAATTAGATTACCCAAGAGTTGTGTTGGCGTCATCCTTGCCAACTCCGGTGAGTTGAGGAAGAGTGTCACCAACATCTCGTACTTCTCCGGTAGGGCCCTAAGCATCTTTCTCACAATGTCAAGATCGGAAAGGTTAGTTCCAAGGCCTTTGAGCTCATTCACAATGTTGTTTAGCTGTGTGTACATCTCATTGATGTCCTCATGGGGCAACATTATGAATGTCTCATACTTGATCATAAGCCGATGCAATTTTGCCTCCTTAACCGTGGATGTCTCTTCGTGTATTTCTGAAAGGGTAGTCCAAATAGCGTGAGCCGTCTCAAGATTGCTTACTCTATTGAATTCATCCGCGTTTAAGGCTCCAAAAAGAGCATTCATGGCTTGGGCATCTAAATGAGTGTTACACCCATCTTGTTCCGTTGGGTGATCGGGATCAAGAGGCATGACGTAACCGTCATTTACGATTTTCCAAATGTTAGGACTCATGGCCTTTAAATAAATTGACATTCTAATCTTCCAATAATCATAATTTGAGCCATCAAATAGAGGTGCCTTTCCTACCGCAATCCCCTCACTAGCCATCCTTTTCTCTCTAGACGGTTAAGTCTATAAATGAGAGACCAAGCTCTGATACCACTTGTAGGATCAAGGATACCGACTAGAGGGGGGTGAATAGGAGGTTTTAAAACTTTTCTGGTTCACTTGATTAATTCTTCACAATTTAAATGACAAGAGAGTAAAGCAATTAAACCTATGCAATTCTAGACAACAATATAGCAATCCTAACTCTAAGCAAACAAATGATCACAATGAAGCAAATAAACAAGAGCTAAGAAGATGAGGGACACAACCGATGTTTTACCGTGGTGATCGAAAACTTGCCAGTTTTCCCTATTCCACGTTGAGGTTAGCCCGGACGAATCAGACCGGCTCCATGCATTGAGCCAAACACCTCGATCACTAATGTAGCTCTTCCCCACTCCGGGTAGGTGAGCTCCGACCTTCACAAATTTGCCGGGTTTTCTCACAAGCTTCTTGAGAAGATCTCCAAGCCAAACTTCGCCCGATCGTCCAAGTGCCGGCAAGCACTAAGAGTAATAGACCTTGAGCTTCACTTGAATGCAATTCTTGTGCTAAGTGGATCAACAAATGAAATTCTTGCACTAATTGCAAAACCACCTCAATTTAATGCTCAATGAGAGAAAGTGCGTGGAATGAATGCTCTCGGGCTCAAGGAATATGCAATGAGTCTCTAACCTCTGCCCTTGTGCAGTGGTGGGGGTATTTATAACCTCCACCAACAAAAACTAGCCGTTTGACACAATTTCCTGAAAAAATTCAGGTCGAGCGGTACTACCGCCCAGGGGTCGGTACTACCGCTACCAAATCTTCATGGCAGAATGGCTATGTCAGAGTTCTGCAGTGACCGTTGGATTTGGCGGCGCGGTACTACCGCCGTTGACATTTGCGGTACTACCGCTGTCCGGTAGTTCCGCAAAGTCGGCGCGATACTACCGCTCGGGCCGAACTCCGAAAGGTCCCAACTTTGGCGCTCTCTGGAAAAATTGATCCGCTCTCAAGCCGGATTTTCCAGATACCGGAAGTACCGCTCTGGATAGCGGAACTACCGCACACAGCGGTAGTTCCGGCGTTGAAATTGCCGGTACTTCCGCTCCAGGAAAATCCAGACTACATCCGGAGGGTGCTCTATGAAAAAAAACGATCCGCTCTCCCTCCGGATCTTCCGGGCTCCGGAAGTACCGCTCAAAATGCGGTACTACCACTCGCTGCGGTAGTTCCGGCGTTCAAACGGCCGGTAATTCCGATCCCGCAAGATTTTGGGTTGAACCGAGGGTGCTCTCTGGAATAATTGATCCGCTTCAAAACCGGGTCTTCCGCTTGCCGGTACTACCGCATTTAGGCGCGGAACTACCGCTATCCGGTACTTCCGACGTTCAGAACTGCGGTACTACCGCTCGTCCAGACAGAGCACAAACTAGGTTTTAAATTTTATTTTTGATGAATGCAAGTTTCTAATGTTGATCCATATGGCACAAGAAATATGTTTTCAAGCTACTTGCCAATATCCCTCTTGATGGTACGATCATCTATCCTATAATCCGGTCTTCCACCATTCAACTAAGACCGGTAAAATTCAAAAAGGATCCTATGCTAAGTATACCTTTGTCTTGAGCCAATTTGGTCTTTATAGATATCCTTTGGCTTGCATCTTGTCGCTCATATGTAGACTAACCCATAGCATGCTCATAAAACACGTTAGTCCCATATTCACATAATTTCATTAATTAACAAAACCATTTTTAGGTGCCTAGATGCTTTCACCGAGCGCGGAGGAGGGGCGCGAGGAAGGAGATGACCTAGGAGAAAGATAGCGTCTGACAGGTGGGCCCGAGGTGGTAGAGAGAGAAGGGAGCAGGAGCAACCAGATGGCGACGTGTGGCGGAGAAGGGGAATCGGGCGGCTGAGAAAGGAGAGCGGGGCGGACGGGGCAGATGGGCCGGGGCGGTGTGCGCTGCTGATCTGGGCCGGCCACCTGTTGGCCCAAGGAGAGGGGGAGGCGGGATGAGCGGTGGCGACGAGGGTGGATCCTGACCGTCCACGCGTCGGCCAAAGGGGGGTTTGGGGATTTTAATTTTTAAATTTGATTTTGGATTTTCAGAAAACCCACGGAAATTCCAAAAGGCTTAGAAAAATATCAAATTAATTCCAAAAATTCTAGAAATATTCATAGAAGTCCTGGTGACATTTTGGACTTAATAAAATTATTTCCAACTAAAGTTGGTACTATAATTTTGTACTTAAAATACTTTTTAATTTCTCAAGTAGATTTTTAAACTCTAGAAAAACTAGGAAACCAAATAAAACCCAAATAAATCAAAATAATTAATTTGAAATAGGATTTTCATAGAAAATGAAAATATATTTTTATTTAATAATATTTTTAGGTTTTTACTTAAAATACTTTTCAAATCTAGCCTTTTCAAAAACAAAAATTCAGGGCAAAACAAAATTAAAATTTAGGCACCAAAACACATGCTTTTATTTTAAAGCAAATTAATTTAATTTATTTTTTTCACTCCAAAAATTTGAAATAAACAGCTGGGCTGTTACAACAAGCACCAGTCATACCAACATAAGCACGGCAGTCATATCGCTTGGGCTTGATTAGGTCCGTTTGGCTTGGTTTTTGTTGTAACTTTCCTTTTGGGTGATTAGTCTCAGATCTTCATAGCTTCTCATAACTATTAGAGTGAAGAACTTTGTTTTCTCCTTGGGAAAAGATTCACAAAAGCTTTTAATCAGTTGGCTCCTATTCATCACTCCCTCTAGTCGCCGTTATTAGTCTGACAAATATGCATGTCACATGCGAACAGCAAATGAATAAATCAATATCTAATTTTCAGAAAGATGGCATTTCAGATTATTTGGCAAACTCACTAGCAGTACACAAGCTAGCAATCGTTAATCTTGTAGTTGTTGCCCATATGTATTGCTGCAAGCCATCGCAAGATAAAGTGACAAACAAAAAATGCAACATAATACTGTAGTAAAACCAGCAACAGAGCGGCACTTTGCGAAAGCAAATGTGTTTTCTGAAGTGAGCAAAAATCAACTCATTTTTACTCATTCAACGTGATTGAGAATTCACATAGTAGAGAAATCATGTATCTATTATAAATATTGTGTGTATATTCATGAGGCCCAAAGGGCAATATATATAGGGAGTATAAGGGGGATATATAGAGAAATATGCTATATACAGATAAGAAAACGAAGGCATATAAGGAAACAAATAAAAATCCTATTATATCCTTAACACCCCCCTCAAACTCATGGTAGATCACACACACTAAGTTTGGAGAAAAAGTACAAATGTTGTGCCCTAGTATGTGGCTTCGTGATGAAGTCAGCAAGCTGTAACTCTGATGGCACAAACTGCAAAGTGAGTACTCCTTCCTGCACCTGTGAGCGAGTGTATGAAGCATGCATACCAATGTGCTTGGTGAGCTCATACTTCACTAGATCACGGGCAATGCTGATAGCACATATACTGTCAGTCATAAGGGTCATAGGGTCTCTCATAGGTACTATAAATCTGTAAGTAGCCATCTCAACCAAGTAATATCTGTTGTCACAGCTGCCATAGCTCTCAACTCAGCCTTTGCACTCAAATAGGAAACTGTAGTATGCTTCTTTGTCTTCTAGGCAATCAGCGAGGAGCTAAGAAAAACACATTAAGCAGAAAGAGAATGACAGTCAGAAGAATCATTGGTCCAGGTCGCATCGAAGTATGCCTGAAGCTATAATGAGTTGGAGCTAGGGAAAAGCAAGCGATGAGAGATTGTCTCATGCAAGTAGTGAAGAACACGTAGAAGGTGACTATAGACAAGATGAGTAGGACGAGCCATGAACTGACTCAAGATATAAACAACATGAGCAATATCAGCGCGAGTGTTCATAAGATATACTAAGCTCCAAAAAAGATGGTGATAACAAGTAGGATCCTGAAGAAGATCACTATCATTAGCACGAAGATTAAGGGAGAGCTCCACAGGAGTCTCAACAGTGCGAGTATCAGTCAGACTAGATTGATCAAGAGGATCCTTGACATACTTCTACTGGGAGAGGTAATAACGCTCAGGTGTGGAAGAAACCACAATCCCAAGGAAGTATGTAAGCAAACCAAGATCAGTCACCAGAAACTGATCACTAAGATGCTTCTTTACATATGTGATGAATGAGAAATCATCACCAATAATGAGCATATCATCTACATATAAAAGAAACAGTGTCCTACCTCGAGGTGAGACATGAACAAATAGAGTAGGATCATAGGCACTGACAGTGAAACCGATAGTGGTAATCACTGAGGTAAAATGTGCAAACCAGGAATGATGGGCCTGGCCATAAAGAGTACGATGAAGACGACATACATGGCCATTTAAAACAAATGCCTAAGTGGTGGCTGCATGTAAACCTCCTCATACAAGACATTATTAAGAAAGGTATTCTTAATATCCAGCTGAGAGATAGACCACCGATGAATAGAGACAACCACAATAAGAGTGCGAATACTGGTCATATGGGCAACAGGGTCAAATGTTTCATCATAATCCTGACCGTACTCCTGCTGGAAGCCGTGAGCCACAAGATAAGCCTTGTAGCACTCAATAGTACCATCAGATCTAGTTTTAATCTTGTACACCCACTTGCACGTGATATGATGGGCATGCACAGGTGTTAGTATAATATCCCAAGTCTCCGTATGTCAAAGAACATCAAACTCCTTTGCCATAGTGAGTTGCCATTCAGAATGAGAAGCAGCCTCACGATAAGAACTAGGCTCAATGATAGAGAGAGCATGAGTTGTCAAAGTAAACCCAAAATGATCAGGAGGCCGAAGGAATGTGCGGTCACGAAAGGCGTAACAAGGAACATCATAAGAGGAATCAGATGTTGGTGTCGGCAAGATACCAAGAGATGAGTTTGGTGAAGGACGAGGACGTCTGGAGTAGTGCACCTAGAGAAACGAGACGGTGGTGCTACAGGGGTAAGCGACGGTGCTGTAGGAGGCAACACAGGAGGTGGAGGTACAGAAGGAACCACTGAAGACAGATTAGAGGAAGGCTGTGAAAGGGAAAAAAGTGGGTAAAGAGTCAGGGAGAGAACCAGAAAATCGTTCTATGGTGGAAGCAAGACGAGGAGCCGAATCTCGATATAAGAAAGGTCGAGATTCATCATAGACAATATCTCGTGAGATCCTAATCCATCGAGCAAAAGGATCATAGCAGCGATAACCCTTATGCTCAGAACTATACCCAAGAAACACACACTCAACTGATTGGGCGGACAGTTTGGTGCGCTCACAAGACTATAGAAGGACAAAACAGGTACCAAAAGCACTAAGGTAACTGTACTATGGGGCTCTAGAGTAGAGATACTCTATAGGACTAACATTCTTAAGAGCAATGGAAGGCCGCATATTGATAAGATATGCAGCCGTAGAAATAGCCTCAGCATAGAACTGTGGTGGAACGTGAGAGGCAAGGAGAAGAGTGCGAGCAGTCTCAATTAGATGACGATGCTTGCATTCAGCAACCCCTTTCTGAGCATGGGCACCAGGACAAGAAGACTGGTAAAGAGTGCCCTGCTCAGAAAGAAATTATCTAAAAGCACCAGAGCAGTACTTGCCAACAAAATCACAGCGAAAAGTATGAATAGAGGACTCAAACTAAGTATGAACTATCATGGCAAAGCTACGATAGACCACAAGAAACTGGCCATAATTGGACATAGGGAAAAGACAAGTAAAATGGAAATAATCATCAATGAAAATTACATAAAATTTATGCTCGTCCTTAGAGATAGTAGGCTCAAGTCCCCATACATCTGAATGAATTAAATCAAAAGGATGAGAAGACAAGGATTCACTCGAATGATAAGGAAGTTGTAGCTGCTTGCTCAGCTTACAACCCTAACAAAACATGGATGTGTCAACAGTAACACGTCCAGCTGTGGACGGCCTCGTACACCACCAAGCCATCTTTGCGTAGCGACATGACCGCGCGGAACAGCTTTCCGCAGCGATATGACCGCACGGGCCAGCTTTCCGTAACGACATGACCGCATGGTCCAGCTTTTGGCAGCGACATGACCGCATGGGCCAGCTTTCCTCAATGACATGACATGACGACGCAGCTTTCCGCAGTGACATGACAGCACAGCCCAGCTTTGCGTTGTGAGAAGACTGAATAGCTAGCTTTTCTCAGTGACATGACATGGCGACGCAGCTTTTTGCGTTGACATGACAGCACGATCCAGCTTTGCGCAGTGACAAGACCGAACGCGCCAGCTTTGCATAACGACACGACCGCACGTGTCAGTTCCGCAGCGACAAAACCTCATGGCCCAGCTTTACCAGCTTTGCACACTATAAATGAGGTCGAGGAGGCTTCTCAGAGAACACTGTGCAACCAAACTCCACACTACACCGTGATTCCTTCACCACACCAGGATGGACAAAAGGCAGAAGAAGCAATGGGACAAGATGATGAAGCAATGGGAGGAGACCCGCGACCTAGCACGGTCAGCTGCCGCCCGCGATGAGAAAGTAAGGGCTGCTGCGGCCTGGGCAGAACAAGCCCAGCGTGCTACGAGGTCAACTCCCCGCAATGACGGGCCCCGTAGCAACAACCCCATCCCGAACGTTCCTACGGAGCGTTTGCCGCAACTCCCACCCGAGGGGAGACACCCCCCCTTTGTTGGTGTGGGGATACGTGCAAATTCTTCAAGTCTAAGCACCGCCTCAGCCTAGGTATGCGTTACTAGGGTTGCACAAACTACTCCAGTGACTACCCCGACCGCCGTCTAGACACCACAACCTATCGACGGTCGGTAAGGACCAGGTGCACCGTTTCCCCCTACCTTTTCTCCTTCACAGCATGCGCTAACAACCTCTCCTCTGTATTTACAGTCCCCAAAACCCATATGTGGCTACCGCAAATGGATCGATCTTGAGATCCACCCAGAGGACCAATGGGCCCTCGACTTCGAGAAGTGGAATGTCGCAAGGTCATCGGAGATCCGGGAGGAGGAGCGCCGCAAGAATAAGCAAACCATGCGTATACAACGCGAGACGAAAGCTCATCTCGAGGCGTGCACGCGTAGGGAATGGGAGGCTCGCGAGAGGAAGCGCAAGAGAAAGGGGGAAATGGCGACCAACGCGAAAGAGGCAGCCGAGGAGTTCAACGCCGAGCTGGCAAGGAAGGGAAAATGGCCTCAGTCCACACAGTAGGTCGTACGAGCAGTTGGGTGAATTAATCGCACATGATGTTATATGTTATGCATGTAATCAAAAAGTACACGATATATTACTTCCAACTGTATTATGAAGTCTATTTAAATTCAGACAAGCTTATTATCTCGTCTTTTCGCATTCAATTATTCACATAGCAAGTCATCTAATAATATTAACATATCGGTTTTCTCCGTATACGATTTCCCAGTAACATCACAATATCACTTACCATCATATTTACTGATTATTCTAAGGTCAATCGTTCTTAAAAATTTTTTCCAAATTTTGTTACGCACTTACAATATATAATAACCATAAATTTTTATTACAATTCCAGCAGATTATTTTCCAGTTATAACCTACAAATTGATAAAATATACAAAATTCATGGGGGACTGAAACCAGTCGCCTACCCAGAGGGTGACTGCACATCTAGTCGCCCTTTGACTAGGCGATTGGTTTCGATCGCCCAAGGGTCGGGCGACTGGAGCTCTGTCGCTTGGCCATTGGGCGATTGGCTCCAGTCGCCCCTCCATTGGACGACTAGAGCTTATTTGTGTAAAAAATTATTGCCACGGCTATATTTCTGTAATTTTAAATAAAAAATAGATTATTCATAAAAAAAATTCGGTGGTTTTGGGGGATTTGGGTGGTGAGATTGGGGGTTTTGAATCGGAGCGAGGCGAGGCAGCGCCTGTGGCCTTCGCAGGATGCGTGGAGTAGATGCGTTGGGCCATTTGCTGGGCCTTTTCCTTGGATCATCAGGTTCAGTGATTTGTACTCTCTGCTTCTCCTTGTTTGGATTATCGCTTGGGAAATTGGGATCTGCCTCGCATCACCCCTCTCTAGCTCTCGTTGAAAATTGTGTAAAAAAAGGTTCTCATTGAAATTATGCTATCTATCTAACTCACTCACATAGCAACATGTACGTATGTGTATCTTCTATACGCAAGTACACGGGGCGGTTAGAGGCTTAGAGCGTGTGCCCACGAAAATGTAGGTCGTGTTGCCTAAATTTTTCACTCGTGTTCTCACGAGTCCTACGTTGATGTGTATGTGAGATGTGAGTTGTGTTCTTAGGACTGTAAGTTGACAGTATGTGTTAGTGTTACTAAAAGTATAGACAGTCTTGTACTTTCAACTCGTAATAAAGAACTATTAAGTGTGGTGGTGCCCAAGCACAGGCTATCGTTTTGGCTTCAGCTTTTAGCTTTCGGTTTATTTTTCACTATTCATAAATTTTATCTTTTTCTGAACTTTTGGCTTTGTGTTGAGCTTTTTTGCCGGTTCTTTTTTTCCGTATTTGTTTGTATTATATGTAATGGGCTAACATATTTTTTTATATTTTTTAATTTTTTTAAATTTAATTATGCTAAATAAGACTCTGTCAGCTACAGTGTTTTTTCAGCCAGCTACAGTGTTTTTCAGCCATAAGCCACCAAAAAAAAGTCCAAATGAGCACCACCAAGAAGCCTAGTTAACTTGATACAAAAGTATTTTTTTCCCTGGAATATATCCTGGCTCCTTGCTCTCTCAATGCAAATCCGATCCAGGATTTTCCTAATCCTTGAGGTGGACAGATGATGTCGCCCAGAGAACCGTCTCTCGTCACAAGAAGAGCACAATTTTTTTTTCTCCGTTCAGCAACCCTGTGCACACTGTCTAGATCAACTCCTAATTGGGCAAGAGGAGCGCCAAGTACGAACATCGACTACCACACAGAGATTCCTGGTGAAAGGAACGGGATGCTGCTGCTGCTGCTGCTGCTGCGCCGGCTGTCAAGATGATGGACTCGTTTGTGAAGGTCGCAGAGTTCGGTAGAACCCATGGCAGCCACGCTTGCTCACCTCAGAGTCACCTGCTAAGCGGTCCGCATCCATTGCCTGCACATTCCTTCACGGGCTGTTCAAGCAAAATGCAGAGTTTGGGCAGGGGGGAAATCTCACCCAACCGCTATGCCTCCAAGCATCGATTTCGTTCTAGTTAAGGGTAAACATCTCATTCAGCAGAATTGTGCAGAACAGAGCACTCAACAACAGCTTGTCAAGGCAGAGAAATGAAGAGGACCAGCGGATCACCAGCCAGCAGAAACGGCAATGATCAACCTCACCGTCACCACCTCCACATGGCGGTGATGGAGACCGGGTGGTTGGGCCATGAAGAGGGACGGAGCATTGCAGGAGGCTGAAGAAAAACCAGGACGGAGAAGTATAGCTAAATCTATATGCAATCTAAACCAAAAGCAACAGATCATATACGGAGTGTTCAATACCATCATTGATCATCAGAAAATTGTCGTTCGCTCGGTTAGCTATGCCGCAGTGTATAGCAAGTAGCAAGACGAAGCACTGATGGTGAGATGACGGGGATGTGAGAGGAACCTACTCGAAGGGGGTGAAAATCGAATACGATGGATAATAATTCTATCATGTTTATTTTTATATTTTTTTCAAATAAGATATAAATATGAATAATCTGAATATAAAAAAGAATAACGTCGAATACATATACGGAGCGAATATGAATTAGAATGAATATGATCACGGATATTTATTCGAATATGAAAACCCCTTAAATTATACACATGGAATCGAAAGATATAAATAACCAGTTTATTTTTATCAATCATTCATGAATTCTTCATATTTTTCAACAACCACACATGGCATTGGCACTTGCAAACTGCATCATAGACAAGACCGTTAGTTCATCACAGACATAGTTCGCTAATACTTAGATACCATGTCTAAAAATAAAATTACATAATACTTGCAAGTTGGAGATGTATAACTCATACTTACACTATTACTTGTAGTTGTAGATTTCATATTTATTTTTGATTCAACACTATTCGATAAAAATCTAAATCAACATAATTTATATATATAATTGTCCGAATCAATTGGAATCTATTTGATCCGTTTTCGGTCCGACCTACTCAAAATTACATGGAGCGTGTACACTTTTACTCACGGGGGTGGATCTGAAATTCTGAATATCTGATCTGATTATGTGCATTGTTGTCAGAATCAGGGGCGGAGACTCATGACTTTTTACTACCTTTCGTTAGCAGGTAGGAGCATTGGGATTTTATTAGGACTAAACCCTACCAATTTAATTACATAACAAAGTAACAGGTAAGATAAAACTACAAAGCCTAAGAAATAATTTGTAACACATGAACCATCTTATGTAGTATCTAGATTCTATTTTCTTCTGAATTTTTAAGCTAGTGTCGAGTCTAATTATATTTCATCTCCCTACATATTTAGAGTTTTATCAAGTACTTCTTTCTCGTATCTGGTTTCTATTGCACCTTCGGTGGCTCATGAAGCATGCATATATGACAAACTACACTAAACTCAAAAGTTTTCATCCACGATGATTATTATTTATGTTCTATTGTTTTATATAATTTTTTCACAAAAAACTTCTATTTTTTTTATGAGTAGCTTAAATAGAACAATAACAAATTCATGTATCTTCTCGAGCTCTTGCCCCCCTATGATCCAATCTTGGCTCCGGCCCTGGTCAAAATTATGCACACCTTCCCCAAGGAGAACCCGGATGATATGTGGTACTGTTCTTTTGGACTGCGGTTGATGTCTATTGGCTGTGCTTTTCGAGATGATGAAAAACTGTGGAGATGCTAATGTGGATGGCACACGTGTCGACGGGCTTGAGAAGCTATTTGGAAAAATGACTTCAAAAAGCCGCTTGTTCTACGATCACATAGCTGTAAGATATCTTACGACCACCTCATGGTTGTAGATCTTACCACAATCAGCATATTCCCAACCAGATTGTTTACAATGACTTACTTTGTAGTGGGATCATCTGGTAAGGCGGTTAGAACGTGTGCTCATTCCTAATAACCATACACGATCTCTCTCTGACAACAACCGTTGCATGGCGAACAGTCCACTACGTCTCTGTAATAGTAACTTCTGTTAGACGGTTATCATCTGAAGCGTTGAGGCGTTTTTTGGCATGGGACAACGGCCACCGTTTCATCGGCTATATAAAGGTTGACGTCAGGGAAAAGTGGGATTGGAACACATTGAAGCAAGAGATAATGCTACGCATTTCGCATTACCCTTAGATGTGATTCTTTCTCTGTGCAATAGCCACACATGACGTAGGGTTATTATTCTCCCAAGAAAAGGCCCAAACTTGTACAAAAAATCCCATGTCTCTACTCTTCATGTTCCATACACCGAGTCTTCTAGATTTTTCCTGAAACTAAACAAATTATACGTAAGATCGATATTAGAACATCGGCAGTTGGCGCCGTCTGTGGGAATCTTCTTCCAAGACTTCGGTAATTCCTTTTTGGCAAGTTCTCTTTCTTCTGATGTCCTCATAGCAGGGGAGTGGAATGAGAAGAACTGGTTCGACTTGACCGACTACACGGATATTGACATGGGAGGCCTGCTACTAATACGTGCAAGTCATGCTTGCTTTCGACGGTGAGATTGTCTCTAGAGATCATCCCGGGATCTCGGAGACTTTGCCGCGGGAAAGGCTGAGGAGGGATCCATATCCCCATAGCAGTATGCCAAACGAAGAAACCAGTTTTCTCATATGGCAAGGGTTAATCCAACTATAAGCAGGACTCGCAACATCACAAGGGGTCCGCCTCCAAGTGTTTGAGTCCCCCAGCGACCACTCCAATGGTTTCAGCGGGCACTGGAGTCCGTCATTTCAAGAATTCATCACCAACTGGTAGTCATAACTCTCCTATTGTCGATGCACAGAGGATGGGTGGGCTCTTTGCGAGTCCATCCGCACTCTTGTACGGTTCAACTCTAACGAGAGACAGTTATAACTCGAAATTCCCCTACCTAGCGGGGTTTACTCCAGGCCGTGATGCACTCTTACTAGAGCATTCTCCAAGTGAGGGGAACCTCCATCAAAAGTGGAAATTCTAGACAAGAGGTCTTTGCCCTCCCTGCAAATTCTGATCACTCTCTCGGAAGAAGACATGAGGATCCTCTCCGTCGGTCACACCCTGCCACTCCTCGTCAAGATGGCGAGGAGACCTCCAATGATGAATCAGGTTAGTTTTTTGATGAGCGTGGGAGAAATCCTAGAACTAATCGCTCTCCATGAAGGCGGCCACAACCAGACTTCGACAAGAATCAGGTTAGTTCTTTGATGAGTGTGGGAGAAATCCTAGTTTTTGGGGAGCTGAAGCCATGCTTCTCCCGGAACTAAAGATACGGTCGACAAGAGTCGAGAACTTCAACGACTCCAACCAAGAGCAACTCTGAGAGAATGATATCAACCTGCTCAAAGAGAAGAAGAATCAAGCTTTAATCCGATCTACAATCTATCAGCAAGCCATGCGTAAGTACTACGATCATAAGGTCCAACCTCACAACCTTGCTGTAGGAGACTTGGTATTGAGAAAAATTCAATCCCAATCTAATTGAAATAAGCTTTGCCCCAAGTGGAAAGGTCCTTACACTGTGGTCAAAGTCACACAACCAGGCTTTGTATGACTTTCTATGGAGAATGGCCAGAATCTCTTAAACTATTAGAACATCGATCAATTACACAAATTTTATGTGTAAACATTTCTATCATTTCAATAAAGCTTTCAGTTTGTTTAAATCTTTATTGTTGTATGTTCAATAGAGTTTCTTTTATGTTTGTTCGACCACTTCTAATACATCTAATTTATTTAACTAGTCGAAAAAGGGAACACCACTAGTCAAACTCTCTCCTCTCTGTATGTGGTCCTGCCCGCTAGAAGGAACTTCCTAGTGATGAACCATTCTTGACTTTTGCTATCAGCATAAAACAATTACGTTGTTTATGAAAATGTTGAACAGGCGTGTAAGAAAGATTCTGAGTATTTATCTTCTTATTGTTTATGTCTTGGATTTGATTAACCTGGTCGAAGGGAGATAGCATCATCTAGTCGAAGCCTTTCCTCTTTGCATGTGGTCCTGCATACTAGAAGGAACTTCCTAGCGTCGACTCGTTCCTAACTTTTGCTGCCAAAACATAACAATCGAATTCGACAATGATGGTTGATGACTACTCTGCTCTCTACATACTTTACTCTGTACTATTTACTTAGTTTATTCATCTAAACTAAATAAATAGTTGGGGGTTAGAATAGAGTTATTCATATAACTTTATTTCTTAGTCGTAAATTCTATCTATTTCATTTTCGATTTTGTCTTACGTACTAACTACTCAACAAGATGAATTGTAGGAAAAAGGAAGAAGTTTTTATAATCCAAAGGTAAGTTTTTCAAAGTTATCATTTTACAAACTACTCTGGAGAAGGGGAGTCGAGTTGCATCTCCTCTGTGACTTTTTGACCAAAGGGGTCAGCTTCCTCGATCAGACACACTATCTATGCTTTAGAGCAGCCGAAGTCGTGGTCAATTTGTCGAAAGCAGAGGTTCGGGTCGCATGCCTTGAGTTTTACCAAAGCATAGCTTACAACGCCTTTAACCGCTTCCTGAATTGACTCAGCCTATTCGGTCTTCAAAGTCGATAAATGCTTCTCTAATGCTCCAACTTGTTGTCCAATCGTTCTCGCATGAGCGGTTATGGTATTCTCGGAAAGACTCATTTTCTCCACACCAAACCCACCGAGTAGATTATTAAGAAGTACAACATTGTCGTGAAGGATTACCTTCATCGACTTTGTTTCCTCTTGACTTCGAGTCGAGACTTCTGAGAGACGCTTTATTTTAATCATAGCTTCTGCAAATAGAAGAAGAGTGGTCAGGGAAATGCCTATCACAAGATTGGTTGTTAGAAACTAGTCGAAGGTAAAGTTTTTTTACCTGCTAGTCGAGCATCAGGCTTATCGACTTCAGTTTTGTACTCTTCTTCCAGCAGTTTCATTCTCTAGGTAGTCTCTTTATTGATACGAGTAAGTTCTCTAATCACTTTGGTCTTTTCTTTAACCTCTTTTCCTATCAACAAAAAAGGGTAAGAGGAATATCAGAAAGAAAACCAAATAAATAGTCTTAAGTCCAAAACTTACTATTTATTTTCTCCTGCAATGCTCTAATTACAGAATTAGCCTTCATAATGACTAAAACTTAGTATTTGGTCAACGTTTTCTTTCTTTAGCCTCTGTGTGTTAACCTTCTCGTTGTCAAGCGCGGCAGCTAAAAAACTTTGCGTCGCTCTTTGACCTGCAAAGGTTGAAAGCAAACATAAAGGCCTGGTCAAGTGGTCAAAACAGACTTTGACTACATAAGCTAGTAACTTACCATTCTGCCGCCTTCTTGGGGAGTTCAGCATTTTCCTGTCGTAAGAGAATGAGTTGTCTGTGGTATTCAACCACAGTTGCCATGTCTTCTAACGCCCTCTAAACAAAGAAGGATGGTGAGAGATCAGAAAAGACCAAGTACGAATGTCTAAGTACTCGATACTTACATTCATGCTTCCATGAGCAAACTTAGCGAGTACCCGCATGGAGTGTCCAAGTTGATTGAGCTCATCGACGTTTTCAAGACGTTCATTGTTGAAAATATTTCCTTTGTTGGGAAGATCTTTTGGATGTGGAACTCAGCTTAGAACTCGATCAGTAAAATATCCCACTACAAATGCAGGATTAAAGAATGCAGATAAGAAGTTAGGTTGTTCCTTTTGTTCTCCTTCGGCTGTACCTTTTTGGGAGCGAAGAGGAGCATCCTCGATGTTTTCCTCCTCGCTGTAGCGGTCGGAAGGGCTTCCAATTTTTTGACAAGGTATTTCTACCCCACCTTTAGCCACTTTAATTTTTGTTGCTACGACCGCTTCCATGGTCGTAGTCTTTGCAGCTTCGGCAGTAACCTCTGTTACTGTGATGGTCGTATCCTCGACCACCTTGTCCATCGCATCTTCAACCGCGGGCAAAGCTACACGGGGTTTCTCAGTAGAAGCATCCTTGAGCAGTGGAGGAGCCGAGATACAATCATGAAAAATAAGTTGGTATTAAAGAAGACAGAGGTAAAACTACTATGTTTAAGCCTATCTTTTTCATACCTTGCTTTTGCATCTTTATCTTGAATTTCGAAGAAACATTTTCAAAGGTTAGTTTCTTCGACTTCTTCCCTTCAACCACGTCTGGTCGAATGAGAATATCTTCGACCACATGAGGTCGAAGGTCTTGAGCAAAAGCTACTGCTCCTTGTACCTCTTATCCCTCCTGGTAATCAAAACCTGTTTCGACCGCCTAGAGGGCGGTCTCCTTTCCGATCACAGGTTCTGCTGCTGCAGCAGTCTCCTTCACAAAGGATACAAAACTTTTCCAGTTTTCCTTTTTGAGTTACTTGATAAAGCCTCGAGAAGCGCCTACTGAGTGAGTTTCAGAATCGTAATAGAAGGGTATCTTGATCTTAGGAGTCGGTTGCTCGAAACGGTAGCCCTTATCTCACTTGCAATACTTATATTCGCAAAAATTGCCTGACGGGGGCGCTTGGAGCAGCAGCAGGAAGGATAGAAAGGGGGACAATAGCACTTGTGCTTCCCTTTTCTTGTCGCCAGTTTTTGTCAATCGACGTCTCTTAGATGGAGGAGCTTCAGCTTTCTCCGTCTCCCCTCTGATGACCATCAGTTCGACCCCTTTGTCCTCCTGATGGTTGTTCATGCCTACATTTTATCAGAAACAAGAATACCGCTTAGTCGTTGTCAGGACCTAGATTTTACAATCTGGATTCCTCTGTGATTTCACCGCACTATTCCCTGGATCAGTAGATAGTGTTCACAGTTTACAGTTCTGAATATCAAAGTACATATCATGCGGAAGCGTAAATATAATAGTAGACTTGCTCATGGGCCGATTAGGCCGAAATCATTAAATTGCAGCAGCGGAAGAACAAAGCACACAGGTGGGACCTTCAGGACATGCCCACAGGCAGCCAACTGGAGGTTCGCGACCTAGCCCTTAATGACTTCATCTTCTTCTCCATCATAACCAAAAGTATCGCTGGAGCGTAGTGATCTGATTCCTGCTTCTGGATTTGTTATGAGAGCGAGTGTGAGCACACTAACCACCGTGCTCCACGAGCCAATACACAGGATGCAAATAAATAGTATGCATGGCTTATCAAAGGAGAGGCTCGGGTTATTTTATTTGCCAAAAATCGCTTTTAGTAGCATTATTATTATTAAATCATAGTATTATTAATTCTACCTAAACTCCACACGGCGATTGCCATAATTGACTTAATCCACCAAAGACACACTTTCCTTACTGATTGTTGTCTAAGACTCCGAACAGCGAGTGTCATCATTAATTATACAATCCACCAATATCTTTTGTATTCCAAATACTGAATATACTCTTTTCAAATTAATTGATGTCTAAGACTCCAAACAACGAGTGACATCATTTAATTATTCCATTGATCTTACACTTTCTATATTGATTGCTGTCTAAAACTACAAACAGCGAGTGACATCATTTCATTAATCCACCGATCATATACTATCTATATTGACTACTGTCTAAAACTCCAAACAGCGGATAACATCAATTATACAATCCACCAATCAATTGCTGCCTAAATCCCCAAACAGCGAGTATCATAATTTATATAATCCATCAATCAATTGCTGCCTAAAACTCCAAACAGCTAGTGACATCATTTATCTGATATCATTTAATTAATCCACCGAACACACACTTTCTATATTGAGTGTTGTCTAAAACTCCAAACAACGAATATCATTAATTATACAATCCACCAATATCTTTTGTATTCCAAATTCCTAACAACCCCTTTCCTTTTGCTATTGATCCACAACCACAATTTGCTCTTACAATAATCAACCTTATTTTCCATTATCTATCTCTAACTAATTCACTAGTATACCTCCACCAATAAGATCATTGATCAAGTTTATACTCCAAGAATTGTTATCTTACATCCAAATTCCCAAAAATTCAATTCATCCATTTAGTATTTGATCAAATCCTATTAATCCCATTATCGCCAATATCTTTCAAGAATTTATATTAGTTTCAATGTCGTAATCCAGCAATTACCTTTGCACCCTCTAATTCTCTAAAAATCATTTAGATCATCTATCTAGCCTATCTATTCATTTAGACTCCACCAATTTATTTCTCTCAGAATCCACACTATCATTTTTTTTATGATCGACATGAATCCACCAACAACTTATTGTGCTTACCACAAACAACCATCTTCTTTTCTCACGACTCTATTTATTCTTCCTGACATTTTATTTTGTGAGACGTATTACCATTATTTAAAAATATAATACATAGAAATTTCCTGAGACCTAGCAGTTTTGACCAAAAACATAATGTGTAAGAAAATGCAATAATAAAAGCGATCCAGATTCCATCCACCGTTACATGGTCTCTGCACCATATGCTAGACCTTCAGCGTTATAGCCGCTTACATTATCACTGGGACGACACCCAGGGCAACTCAAAACAGGGCTTTTTACTGCTCTCCACTTTTCCATTTCCACCCATAAAGTTTTTGAAATAGAACTATATCTGGTTAAGTCCCATGTCCGCCCTTGACCGTGGGCACGGCTATTCGAATAGTTTTGACTCTACAGAGTTTGCACACTTTACCCACAAGAGACAGTTCACTCGTTGCCCCCACACGATTCCTTATCCATGCGGTTGAGCAAACCATCACAGTAACCGTTCAAAGTACCTCGCCCTTTCCATCATCTCACCCTATGGGTTGCTCCCATTTGCGGTGGGACCCATTCGTTGTGTGGGATATTCCCCTCCAAAGCGCCTAGCAGCTGGCTACCACACACTGCTACAGCATCGCAAGAGAACTTCTCCCTCAAGCCTGCCACCTAGGCCGCCACTTGCGGGAGTCCCATTCAAGCCTGCCACCCAGGCCGCCACTTGCACTACTGCCATGATGATGACTTCCAGGGTCCGGTAAATTTACTAAGCCAAGTTGTACTTTACAGACTTGTGGTTGTACTTGTTTTACACAGGTGGACATGACAAGATTCAGTCCTTAGTGGTATCTAGGCAGATCTACCACTACCCACTTTGTGCTTCCACTGCACCACATACACACACACTCGAACCATCCGCCCAGATATTTAAGCAACTTGGGGTTTTTAGGAACATAAAATAATCATACCAACATATACCAGTCATTACCACCATGACTTCCCAAACCAGTTTCTCACGATTAGAAAGGATAATGATGCTTGGGGCATTTCAACGCCCCTGAGTATCTATGCAGTACTAAGCATAGCGTATAATTAGGGACTTTATTTTCGAAAGGTTGCTATTATAATTTTGCTAGGGCAACAAGGTTCACACATTCAAATATTCCAAAGGAGATGTAATATTAATCAAGTTAAATAATGGGCATATAACTAAAATCCTGAATTAATCATGTATTTGCATATAAAATAACAGCATGCAATTGATAATTTAAACAAAAATAATTTGCAGAAAATTTAGGATCAACATGATCAAAGTATTGACACGCCTCGGTCACAGGGGTCTTGGTCTTGAGCATCAGGGTTCGCTTCAGCTTCGGCCTCCTCTTCCTGTGCCTCATACGCTATTTTTACGTGCGCGAAAATTTGGATAAAAATCAGCAAATCAAACAAAATATCACCAAAAATTCAAATGAACTCTAAAAATCATGGTTTTAGTCCCATTGGATAGATCTTGAATTTAGATGAATTTAGAAATTTGTTTCATTCAATTTGGAGTTACAATGAAGAAGTTATGCCCATTTAAAGTTTTTAGTCTAATTAAATCCAAAAATTATTAAAAATCTGGCAGGTGGGTCCCACTGTGTATTTTTAATTCATTCTTTCATTTTTTTATTTTTCTATGTTCTATATCTATGACAGGTGGGTCCGACTATTATTTAAATGAATGGGACATGGCCCACATGTCAGTGAGAGTTGCATATATTAATCTAGCATTAGCATTTATGGAGTCATTAATCATCGATTAATTATCTCTAGCGTTAACCAGCTCTTGCCTGATCATTAATTAAACTTATTTACCCCTAATAAATTTTTTATTACTCATTAATTAGTTTATTGATTTTTCTACCAAATTTCTCTTTACTATTACTACTCGGCAAAAACATCAACTAAAACCTAATCTAATATCGCAGAGGGGAATCGAACTCGAGCCGGCGGGGTGGGAGCGAACGCTGCTAGCTACCTGGCCACTCGGTCTTTCTTGACTCACCAGAGGAGCGATGGAAGTTATGCTGAGGGGGTGGTGTTCCAATCAGAGGAGCTCGGGGGCGGCGGTCGGGCGGTGGCGTTGCCGGCGGGTGGCAGTCGGAGGGAAGTCGGGGAGGATCAAAATGGGTCGCTGGGAATGCGGGGATGCTGAACGAGGTGGCGACGGGGACCGGGGAGTGTCGAGGCGGGCCGGCGACGTGCGGCGGTGGCGACTCGGGAAGGGACTTCGGCGCCGGCGAGGTGGGGAAAAGAAGGGGCTCCGGCGGCGGTTGGAGGAGATTCGTGGCACCGGGAGGTCTCTCCCACTGCGAGGAATTGGAGGGAGACGGGCTGTGGAGGGAACGGCGGCGAGATTGGCGGCGGCGACCGAGCTCGGGGAAAAAGCCACTCCGGCGAGCTAAAGGCTTTTGGGGGCGATTTGCCGCATTGGAGGGATGAGGGGGATGCGATGAAGCGTTTGGGGGCGCGCCCTCCTTATGGAGGCGGGGCCGACTGGGCGGCGGGGTAGGTCCGCCGGGCATGGACCGGCGCGGGGCTCGGCGCACGGAGGTGCAGAGCGAATTGACGAGTCGGCGCAGCGCAGAGTGTGAAGGGCGGGCGGCGAAGGGACAAGTCGGCACGAGGCCCGAGCGCGCTACGAAGTCAGAGGGAGCAGAGCACGCGCGGAGAAGAAGAAAAGAAAGAAAGAGGAAGGAGCTGGCGCGGGCGGGGAGAGAGAAGGGGAGTGCGGGCGGTGCGCTCGGGGTGGAGCGGGTCCACAGGCAGAGGGAGAGAGAAGGGCTGGCGCGGGGCCCCTGCTGGTCAGAGGGTTAAGGCGGGAGGGGAAGGAGAAGTGGGCCGGCGGGCAGAAGAGGGACAATTGGGCCGTTCGGCCGTAACGGGGGAAGGAGCAGAGATCGGTGGGGTTGGGCCGGGCCGATGGCCGGCCTGACCTCCTTGTCTCTTTTTTTTTTGCTTATTTATTGTGTGTATGTATATATTTGGTATGTAGGTTTGCATATATATACTTTTATTGTTTGCTCATTTTGCTTGCTCACTAAATTTTTAATATTTCCATCCCCTATATTACTAGTCCCTTCTTCTTGCATAATTATATTTTGCATACTTCTATATATTTATTTATTTATTTATTTATGTATGCTTATGTTTGTGTTTTACTTATTTTTTACTGTCCTTTACTCTATTTTCAAAATGTTATTTTATATTTCAATTTAAGCTTCTCTCTCCTTATGATGAGTTACCTTTTTAACTTTGAATTCAAAATTTTAAATTTCTTTCACTCCCATATTTTCTTTATGGCTTATTCATGTTATTTTTATTTTCCAGAAATTTTCTTCAATGTTTTGGAAACTTAACCAAAATTTAGAGAACACCAAGGGAAATTTAAATTTTCAAGAGAACACATTGCCAAATAATTTAAAAGCTTCACATTTTCAAACTTCAAATTTTCGGGATGTTGCAGTCATTCCCTACGACTATGCAGTCCTAAAGATGAAATCAATTTACTGGTTACCTTTAGGCGTTCTTCTCTTTCTGTGGCGGATACGTCCAACGGAATACGAGGAGCCTCCATTTCGAGTAAAGGAGTCTTCTCGCAAATGAGCTTGACCCTAGAGTCAATTTCTCCCAAATCAAGATCTGTTCATATAGATGAAGTGGTCAGTACACCGAGCTGTACACGGAGCTCAAAAACTTGAATATGAGTATGAGTACGATTGTTATTTACTGTTCTCGTAGTCTCTAGTCATATCTTTAGTTCTCGAGTACATCCAGGGGGCTAATACGATGAGTGATGAAATCCTTTGCCATGTGCTAGCCGATAAGCCCTTTGTTCCTCAACTCTTTCATGGCTGAGATGTAGGGGGCTATTCGAGTAAGATCCTTTGGGACCGTGTTCCAGGAAGTTTTCTTCTCAGCACCCTTCCCCACAAAGGAAAAACTGTCTTCACTGGTCGTCTCTCAGTAGAACCACTTCTTCTTCTAGTACGGCCATGAAGAATGAGTGTACATTGGGATGTGCAATTCCGTCCTATCGTCATGGAGCTTCCAACTGTAGCTCCTGGCAATTCTGATCTGCCGACACATTTCGTAATAATAACAAAAGAGTTCGAGATCTGTAGGAATCCCCAAATACATCTCACACAGGTACACGAATACGCTCAACATCATGATCGAATTAAGAACCAAGTTCACTAATTCAACCCCGAAGAATTCGAGTACGACTGCAAGAAAGGTATGAGCTGGAAGGTGAAGGCAACACTCACAATACGCCTAGAGCACTGAGATTTGTCCAATATCCCCCCGATTGCCAGTTTTGTTCGGCAGCTTTGATCCATCTCACGAATTTCCGCAGAGGAATTTTCTCAGCATCCTCCAATGCTCTCAATTTTGTAGCATCCATCTCAGAAACCGGCCAATTGGATGAAGGCTTAGTCATTTCCCAAGTTGTTGGTTTGGATTTGGAAGAGATTGAAGGAACAAGACGACTTTGTCGATGACGGAAAGCTCGAAATAGATCAGAGCAGAAGGGGAAAGTAAGGAAGCCAAAAGTTATCCTAAGGTAAGCTTTTATAACCGTGTGAGTTATCCGTCTTGGGAACCGACGGCTATCTCGGGAACCAATCCGGTGAACAGATCGGCAAAAATTGATTGGAATTCATTAATTTCTCTGTTTGAAATCCGTCTGTCTTTACAACTCAAGCAAATTTACTTTGTTGTCCAAGCTTATTTATGGTCAATAAGGGTCAAAAAGTTCTTGCTTTCGACTACTGTTTTGTCTACGATATCACTTTCTCAAGTAAGTTGGATTCACTTGATGTTGAGAGGCTAGATGACGAGGATACAATAATCCTTTAATTATTACATTACTATATTCTCTGAGTATACCCCTTAAACGATAAGGGAGAGATTTCCTAAGGTACTCGTAAGTCTTACAACGACTACATATTAGTCGTAAGTCTTCCTACGACCACTCAGTCGTGAGTCTTACTATGACCACCTATTGGTCGTCTTTCTATGACCACTCAATTGTAAGTCTTTCTACGATCATATAGCCATAAGATATCTTACGATCACCTCGTGGTCATAGATCTTACTGCAACCAACATATTCCCAACTAGCTTGTTTACGACGACCTACTTCATCATGAGATCATCTGGCAAGGTGGTTAGAACGTATGCTCATTCCTAATAATCGCATACGATTTCTCTCTGACAATAACCGTTGCATAACGAATGGTCCACTACGCCTCTCTTACAGTAACTTCCATCAAATGGTTATGATCCGAAGCGTTGATGCGTCTTTTGGCACGGGACAACGGCCACCGTTTCATTAGCTATATAATCATTGACGTTAGGGAAGAGTGGAATCGGAACACATTGAAGCAAAAGATAGTGCTAGGTATTTCGTATTACCCTCAGTTATAATTCTTTCTCTGAGTAATAGCCACACAGGACGTAGGGTTATTATTCTCTCAGGAGAAGGTTCGAATCTGTATAAAAATTCCTGTATCTCTACTTTGTAAGTTCATACACCAAATCTTCTAGATTTTACCCGAATCCAAACAATTTATACGTAAGACTGATATTAGAACATCGACAACCCCTTTTAACCACTGCATGCATTTTTAATAAAAAAACCATTGACCACAGTCAATAAAAATACCGTATAGTAGTATAGTATAGTACAGGCACAAACAGTAACGAAACCGAAGCATAAGAATTTGGCGAGAATTGACCCAGCAACTACCAACCCCAAGCCATTACATCTTCATCTCCACCTCTAATTGCTACTTCCCATCTCCCAAGATTTCTAGACTAGATTTCGGCGATTCCTTGCCGTCGCAGTCGAAGATTTATACAACGGGACCATCTCTTCAAACAAAAGAAACCGATAATGTCTTCCCAAAGGAAAGTGCTTGGAGACACTGCTCATCAATCCATATGTAATAATCAACATCCATCACCATAATACCAAAAGGACAGGACACCATCACTCTAAAATTCACACAAGATCTCATGTATAGCAATAAGTAGGAACTTCAATAGAATTGTAAATGGTACTAGTAATTACACACAGCAGAAGGGCAACACACCAGCAGTTACTAGAACTAGAGGCCTTTTCTTCCCATTTCTCAACTCAAAATCCAATGGATAGAGAGGGGAGCAGAAGAACTAGAAGCAAGAAGCCTGATCAGAGCAGGGGAATGGAATTTCTTCATGTGAAGGAAGGCAGGGCAGGCAGGCCATCAAGGAGAGATCCCACACAGCAAAAAAGAGACGAAAAAGAAAGCAAAAATCCTCCAATAGCATGGAGATCACAACAAGGGAAATGCAAATAAACTCCCTTCTGACGATATGATACGCGCTGTTCTTCTCTCTCTTCCCCCTTTCCTCTCCTCTTCATGGTTTCTTGGTCTGGCGATTCCGGGGTGGGAGCTCAGCGTCACTGGGCCTCGACGGTGCGGGAGGAGGCAGAGGACGAGACGGCCGGCGGCGGCGCCGCGGATGCGCCGGCCGGGGAGGTCGGAGGGGACGGGTGGGGGTGGCCGTGGCCCTGGGAGTTGGTGCGGTGGAGGCGGCACTTGAAGGACCCGGCGTGCGTCGCCGGCGCGCAGACGCACTTGGGCACGCCGCCGCCGTGGCTGCCGGAGGACGCGGACGAGAAGCTCCGCCGCATCGTGCGCGGCGACGACGCCGCGGCCCCCGTGGGGGTCGTCGTGCTGCTGTGGTGGCCGTGGAACCTGCCCTCCTCGCCGGTGGTGTCGACGTAGTTGGACGCCATCACTTCAGCTCAGTTTCTGCGTCTTTCTCCCCCGATCTGCAGAGGCCAAAAGAAACAGAGATTTCACAACGCAAAGCCCTGTGGCAAAAGTTGCAGAGCGCGTCATCACATCTATAGATGTCAGTACAAATGCGTGCAATAAATGGCAAAAATAAATACGAAATCTAGCAAGTATTATGACAAGGAATGAATCGATCCAGTTAATTGTGTTCTATGTGCAAAAGCTACCCAAGTACCCAACGATACATAAGAAAAAAAGATAGTAAGCAAGTACCTACTAAAGAAGTATCTTATCAGTATGACAACATTATTAGTCTTATCAGATAAGAGTGAGCAAAGATGAGATAGAGAGAGAGAGAGAGAGAGGCTAACCTACGAAAGAAGAAGATACACCGGACGGGAGGAGGAGCGGCAAACTGCGTTATCCAGGCCTTGGCGCCCTTATTATAGCGGCCGAGGCAAGACGCTGCCCGGGGGCAGGGCTGCCCGGGATTCCCTTGGCCACCCAACCCGTGGGCCCACGGCCCCACCACTCCACAGCACAGAGGCCTCTGTCGCCGTGCGTAAATCCAAAAGCGAATTCGTTACCACCTGCGTGAGTGGGATGACCGCGGAGCCCTCGCCGTGGCGGCTAGAGCTGGGACTTGGGCCAGCCTATTTTGGGCTAGCTCGAAACACGGTTCGGTCCGACACGTGGCGGGCCGTGCTGGCTCGGTACAAACGGTGGGCCGGATTGGACCTCAAAATTCAGCACGGTGGGCGGCACGGCATGGCAAATCATGCCGTGCTCGGGCCGGCACGGCACGGCGGGCTCGGGCGGCACGGTGGCACGACGGGCACGGACGGGAGTCGGGCGCCGAAGGAGCCGCCGAGCCGGGCGTCGGGGCGCCGAAGGAGCCGGGAGGGGGCGGCGGGGGAGGGGGCGGAGGCGCCGGGGAAGGGGGCGGCGGGGGAGCGGCGGGGGAGGGGGAGCCGGGGAGGGGTGGAGGGGGAGGCGGCGGGGGAGGGGGCGGAGCCGGGGAGGGGGCGTAGGGGGAAGCGGCGCGGGAGGGAGCGGTGGGGGAGGCCGACTGGCCGAGTGAGGGAGGGGGCGCCCGGGGCGGTGGGGGAGCGCCCGGCCGCGCGAGGGAGGGAGGGAGCGCGTGGGAGGGACGGTGGGGAGGGAGGAGATCCAGATCTCAGATCTGGCGAGAGGCGCCGACTGGATGAGAGAAAGAAAAAGAGGAAAAGAAAAAGGGGGGAAAGGAAAAGAAAGAGAAGAAAAAAGGGGGGAAAAAATAGGCAGAAATAAAAGTTGCCAGCTATATTCTGCTAAAATTATAATGCGTAGCAATTAAATTATTAGAATATCATTTAGATTGCCTTTTGTGCAATTAAATATCTAGTTAATTCTTATTAGTCGATTATAAATTGTAGGAAAATCACTAAAAAGTATTCGTAATTATCAGAATAAATTAGTAGTCATATTGTAAATTAATATCCATCAGAAGATGTAAAATTGTTTGCGACAGCTAGAATAGCACGCTTCAATTTAAAATAGTATGCGAGGATATAACCTCTTGCGCGTCGAATAACTTGTACATAGTGATTTAAATAGCATAAGTCGTAACAATTCGCAGCTAGTTCATTTACTTAGGAATTAATTTCATTGGTGTAGATAACTTAAATAATCACGCGCGTATGGGTTATGAGAAAGGGCCGGAACCAAGAAGAAAGAATTTATTTAAATGAGACAACGGTCACACAGCGGCAGCAACGTTTAAATTTTAGAGTTAACGTTCGGAAGAACAACGGCTCTCTTCTTCTGCATATAAATTCGTAAGCTGACACTTCTCATTTCTTCATAACATCATACTTCTCATTTATGGGGGATCCCGAAATCGTACAGGCGTATGCTGACCTCGAACGCATGGACGACCTAGATATTGACGAGTAGATATTATGTACGCATGTTGTAATAGTTAGTATATACATATATTGTTACTGTACTCTTTCCCTTACTCGAGCACCTTCGTGTATAGTTATTTCGGGCTGGGCTTAGGCTGGCACGGCACGAACGCTGGCACGGTGGGCTTTGGGCCGTGCTTGGGCCTGGCCGAAGGCGACGCGAGCTGGCACGGCACGGTGAGATAATTGGGCCGAGTAGGCACAGCACAAAGCGGCACAAAGCATGATGGGCTTGGACCGTGCCAGCACGGCCCGGCCCAACTCCCAGCTCTGGCGGCGAAACGGGCGAGATCGGCAGGGGCGAGGCGGCCATTTCCGTAGCGGGGAATTTAATTGCTCCGTGGCCGTTTGCGCGCGAACAGATTTGGAGCCATCCCCCATTCGTGCACGTCCGGTCCGAGCGTTGGAACATGGAGAAAAGGCCATTGGTTGCTTGCTGATCTATATGTTCAGATGTCCCCTAAACGGACACGAGTCCGTGACAAGTATAGCTAGCTTGGCCCTCCCGTACCTTTCCTTTTGTGGTGCAGGTGAACTAGCACAAGAAATGCCCATCCAATATTTAACATCTCCTGCGTTTGTCCATGCGGACATGCGAAGCTCCTTTCGAATGTCCAAATAAGTAGAGTAATTTTTTAAAACAAAATTTTTAAATACAAAATAATGTATACTATCTTAAAAAATATAGATAAAAGTCGTTTACCAAAAAAAATAGAGACTAAAGCTACCACTTGTTTTCAATAGCCAAGTAGCCATCGACGTCTTCCTGAACTCTCTGATGAATCTCCGCACTGTACATCTACTGTACATTTGCATTGTTTCTACACTGTACACGCACATGCCTATACATGTCGTCGTGCCACATCGACGTACAGCTTTGTCATGTTGGGAGCGTTCTTTAATCGTGCATGGTAGCACAGTAAATAGTTCTAATTAATGGTATACTGTTAATTGAGGTGCTTGCGTTAATTAAAAGGGAGGGGACTGTCATTTGTGAAACCCGACCCCGACGACCTAACCCCATCGCTTTTCGAGCTGGTCTCGGGCCAGGTGTCAGAGAGAGGCGTGCGTGAGGGCGCTCTAGAAGCGGGTCCACGTGGATCGACGTGTCCAACCATGTCGACATGTATGTATGCACCATACAGCGACGTGCTATCTGCCGTTTCCGTTTTGTTCGTACAGGCTTTTAATTCTAGGTTCTATAAAAAAATTAAAATTTAATATAAATATCTAATTTATCAAAATGGTTTCTTCGCTTCTTTTACTACAGTCTTGCTTTAGAGATAAAGCAGAGAGTTACGAGTGTTAGGGGTGGAAAAAAAGCTCGTTAGTGGGCTCGTTGGCTCGGTTCAAAATTGCTTCAATTATACTTGTTAATTGGTTAAACATTAAAATGAGTTGATTTCAAATGAATTTGAATTTTGCTCAAGCTCGGCTCGGCTCGGCTCGTTAGCTCGTTTCTAAAAATACTTTTAAATTATCCGTAAAATGATATTAAATCAAAATATGCCAATTTTAGAAAAAGCTCGATAAGACGAGCAGTTGGCTCGATATCCACCCCTAACGAGTGTATCATATACCCTACTACTTTTGCTCCCATCATACGCACGTATCTTTTCTACTTTTTTCACCGCTCAAACCTTTCTTCTAAAAACATTTTTTTCGATTATTACTATTTATATTTAATTTAAAAATTATAAGACACAACTGAAAATTATTAGCAAAAGATAATACAAACATCCATACGTTATGCCTTCCACAGAAGTTCACCAGAACACCGGAACCTGGCCACCTGGGTCTTTCCTGGTGACTAAGGATGTGTTTGGTTTGAAGGATGGGGTGGGATGGAATGGAATGGTTCCTTTGACCAAGCCTATCCATGTGTTTGGTTTGAGGGATGGGGTGGGATGGAATGGTCCAAAGTGGGATGAGCATGTGCAAATTTAGAGAATATTCTTCTTAGATGCTGGACCATGTGGTTCCACCTTTTTTGTGGAACCATCTCATCCTATTACATCCCATCCCATTCCACTTTCATCACTCCAACCAAACACATCCTAAAAGCTTCAATTTGAATCTTATCTATATATGATAAAGTGTTAAGCTTCAATTTGTTTGTTAGTGATGTTACCATGTGTTTGGTTGCAAGGACTAGGTGGGACGGGATGGACCCGTTTTTGTAAGTGTTTGGATGGGAGACAAGCAGAGTCAAGGACATCCCACTAGGAATATTCCTTGTAGATCCGGGACCAGGCAATCCTCTTTTTTTCATGGGACGGAGTCATCCCACATGGGATAGAGTCATCGCACCTCTTTGTTTTTTTAAGTACTGTTTTGTTTAAATTTTTTTATAAAAAAACTCAAAGGCTTATGTGTAGAAACATATCAACAATAGCCTTCAATTTTATTTAAAAAAAACTCAAATGCCACACATGTCCCACCTTCATCCTTCCATCCAAACAAAGGATGGGACCATTCCATCCCACTTTATCCTTCCAACCAAACAAAAAACATGGATGATTCTATCCCCCCAACCAAACAAAAAATGGGATCATCCTATCCCAAAACCAGGGACAGGACCATCCCATCCCACCTTGTCCCTAAACCAAACACAACCTTAGCGAAGCAGCAACCCGTGGGTTAATTTATGGAGTGTTTGGGACTGCTCCACTCCACGTTTTTCAGCTTCGCTCTATGTTTTTTAGCCAAATAGGTTCAGCTCCACGAACTCTGTTCGAGGAAAAAAGGTGAAGTTGTGAGAGCACCTAAAGGGGTGCTCCGCAAACTCTAGGTTTTTTGTGGAGCTGCTCCACGGTAGAATTCGTGAAGCAGAGTTTGTGGAGCAGTTCCAAACACCCCCTTATAGTCCCCGCTCTTCACCGATGAAATTGAGTATGCCATAGCTGCATGCACTTGTACGTATCAGTGGCAAGTTGTCTTTGAAGCTTCAATACCTGGCACATAGAATATCTTGCTAGTGGTGGTTATAAGTAGGAAACGTTGACATCTCTTGGAGTGATCTAACAACTAAAACTTATCTAGGACGTACTGGATTATATATTGGTAGGAAGGTGTATCAATCAGTGAACGGAAGATAAGGAAAGCAACAACTCATATGACCCATGGGTGATGAGTAAAAAATGGCAAGAACCGTACATCGCGATGTTGTCTTCTAATCAGCTTTGTTAAGTAAGTCATTGCTATTGGTTCCTTGTAGCTCTTGCTGATTAGGCATAGATAGCCTTGTAGTGCACGCTAGCTAGCTGATAAGATCGTGAGCAGTGCCGATGGAATCGATAAACACTTAAGTCAAAAGTGAAGCGAACGATATTTGACGAAAGGATCTGTTGAGGATTTTGAACAGTGACCTGAGACGCATCGACTGTTCCTTGCGGTTTTGCACCACGGTATGTCGCCGTCATGCGATGCCTCGTACCTTACCCGTAGTTTTTCACGAGCCGAGTTGCTAATTGGTACTAATTTCTAGTAGTGATCTCCGGAGCTATTTAATGACCCAAGATCGACCATGCTCGAAAGCTACCGCCAGAAGGAGCAGCAAACTTGACAGAGAGAGAGAGATCTAATTTAGGCCTCGTATAATCCGGCATTTTTAGTAGCTTTTAGATTTTATTTATGACTAAAATTACACTAGTTTTTTTAATTATTGAGTTAAAAATAAAAAACATTATTATATCTTTATAAATAATGCAAAACAAAAAAAAAGAAAAAAACTGAAATGCCAAAAAAAACTAAAACAAAATTGAAATTAAGAAACCAATTCCACTCCTGTCTTCGAAACCGGAACGGACGGGGCGTTAGAGCAACTCCAGCAGTAGCCCTCAAAACAGGGCCCCTACTTTTCATTTGAGGGCTCCCCCTACTTTTGAGGGCCCTGTTTTCTGGGCTGCACTCCAGCAGGAGCCCTCAAAACAGGGCCCCTACTTCTCAATTCCCTCTATTTCCTCACACACTATATGCATATGTATGGGACAAAAGCACAATACATAATAAAATATTTATGATTTCACAATGAGGGACAATATTTAAATATATGAATTCAAATACGAATATTCAAATTTAAATTCAAATTTGTTCCGAATTTAAATTGAAAGCACAAAGTTCATCACATAACATTCAAATTTGTTTCAAATTCAAATACGAATATTCAAATTTATTCCGAATTTAAATTGAAAGCACAAATATGAATTCAAATACGAATATTCAAATTTAAATTCAAATTTGTTCCGAATTTAAATTGAAAGCACAAAGTTCATCACATAACATCCAAATTTAAATTCAAATTTGTTCCGAATTCAAATACGAATATTCAAATTTGTTCCGAATTTAAATTGAAAGCACAAAGTTCATCACATAACATTCAAATTTAAATTCAAATTTGTTCCGAATTCAAATACGAATATTCAAATTTAAATTCAAATTTGTTTCGAATTTAAATTGAAAGCACAAAGTTCATCACATAACATTCAAATTTAAATTCAAATTTGTTCCGAATTCAAATATGAATTCAAATACGAATATTCAGATTTAAATTCAAATTTGTTCCGAATTTAAATTGAAAGCACAAATGTTCCACAAAAAACGAGGAAAGCTGAAAAATGAGGCCTGGAGTAGGGGGCCCCTAGGAATGAGGGGTGGGAGGGTGATTTGAGGGCCTTCTCAAATTTGAGGGCTCTAGTAGGGGCTCTGCTGGAGCTCGTTTTTTGGCTCAAGTCCTCAAATTTGAGTTTTGAGGGCTCAAGTAGGGGCCCTGCTGGAGTTGCTCTTAGATACGTCTACTTGCCTGCGGTTGCTCAAGCTAAGCCCAGGTATCTCAGGAAGCATCCGCTGCATCGCACGTTTGGATGCATCAATGCTCCCCTAAAACCATACTCCTGAATTCTGACGGGAGCCTGCAGAGCCGAACAAAGGGCAGCAGTACGTACGCACCTGACCCTTGGGGCAACGAAAGGGTGCTTTACTCTCATAGTCTCATCATCAAGGGACGCAACAAACACCGAGAATCCGAGATCACCGCCCGACCCAATCAATGGACGCCACATACATGACCCCAAATTATCCCCTGTCCTTTTTCCCGCTTTTAGTTTCCACTTTTGATTTTTTAACTACCTTTTAAACAGAGTGCCTTTTCAAAATGAAGTCTATTAGTTAACTGTAGTACATACTGTACCGACTTTATTTATATCGGCAAAAATCACACGTGAATTTCTGTTACTCTGTAATCTCTCGCACGAATAACTCAAAAGCTATAAACCGCAATCAAAAATCATAAACTTCAGCTAAAAAGAACAAGCCCCTAATCAGGCCAGGCGGTAGGGCCTCATGGAGTCGGGGGTGCAAAATGTGCGCCTGAATTAATTTAGTACCCTTTTCGTTACGCTCTCGAAAGTCCTCTTTCAGCAACCGATCCTTTCGTCTGCCGCTAACTTTCAGGTTTTTGGTTTCTACTTACAGTTTTGCTATTGTGCACAGCTGATTGAAATTTTTTTATCTCTCAGTCATTTGAAGTTGAATTCTCAGTCACTTAAAGTTGCAATGTACTAATTCCCTTTTCTGAAGTTGTACCCTCAGTCACCTAAAGTTGCAGTGTAAAAAGTGACTGAAGATGAAGTGAAAAACAGTCACCTGTGCAATAGTCACTCCCTTCCACTTAAACGATATTGTAGCGCCCGTTATTTTTTGGTGGAGACATTCAATTAAAAAATTATTATATCTTCATAGACAATACAAAGAAAATAAAAAAATAGAAAGAAAAACTTATTAAGAAGTCAAAATCAACGTATTCAAAACGACTTCAATCGAGAAGCCTTTTTGAACAGATTGAGTTATTTCTGTAGCACCTATCGACCCTCCGACACAACAGAAAATTTCCATCGTTTCGATCAAGAAATGCAAGGTCTCTTCTTTTCAGTGTCTAAAATTGCTTTTCGGTTTTTCTACAGCAATTAACTTTCAATCAAAGTATCTTTTTAAGACGATATCTATAATTTTATTGTAGTACACATTACAGTAACTTTATTTATATCGATCAGAACCACACGTAAGTTTCTCTTATTCCATACTTTTTCATACGAGCAGTAGAAAAATCATCGCTTGGTTCGAACTGGCTTATCCCAAACTTATATTCGTACTGTCTACAGTAACTAGTTTTAAAATATACATTTTTTAAGATGGGACCAATAATAAGATAGTAGTAAAAAGTATATTGAGTTCAGTTGTATAGACTAAAATTACATATAACTATTTTTCTACATGTATTACTTTTCACGAACAAACAAAATTTAAATATTTAACCTATAAATTATAAGTCATCGCTCTAAAAAAATCCACCTATAAATCACAACCTCAATCCGTAGCAAGAAAACACAGGCCCGCGCTGTCCTGGTCCGGAACGGTGCTCCTGTATATTTTTATCGAAATGCAGCTGCATTCTGTCATTCTTTGTGGGACGCCGTACAGACCACTGGCGTGTGCAGTGTGGTAGCCAGCTGTCACGTCCTCCGCGGGCAGTGTAATGACATGATCTAAAGCTTATTGACTTATGAGTTAGCTTTAAGCATATTATTTCATATTTTAATAAAAGAGAGAGAAAAGCTAGCTCTTAATTAAGAGCTAGGTTTATACACACATTTCAAGATTATGTGAGAGTGTCATGTGAGGCTATTTATGTTATGAGCTATGTGCTAAAAGTTAGTACTATTGGAGAAGTTGTCTTAGAGCTAGTAACTAGCTCATACTGTTGATAATACGTGTTCGCATGGCGACAACGGCGGGGGTGTTGGGTTTGGTTGCTTTGTTTCGGCTCGAGAGCGTTCCCAAAATATCTTATCTTTCTGCGATATTTTATATACACACACTCTTGCTATCCTATAAATCAATACGTATGAATTAAAACACGTATGAAATAGCACCAATGAATCGCTGACAGCCAAAGCCTCCAAGTTCAGGGAGGAACTTGCTGTCACTGACACGTGTAACCAATTCGTTTCGAACCGAGGTTGCTTCCAATGCATTAGGCCACGTGTGTAACGTGGGTTTTTTAGTGTTGCTAAAACGATTCATGTGAAATTTCTGCATTCCAAACGTCTTTTATCTATTATCTATTATATATATTAAAAATCAATAATAAGTATTAAGAGTTACTAAAAAAGAAAATATGATACAAATTTTCACGGAAAAACAATGCATCTAACCCTTATTTTTGTATGTCTTAATTTTAAAAGCATAGATTTGATCTATATCTATACTAACAATACACTTAGAGAAAGATCTAACCATAAATCTGGTTGACCCGAGTTATGACGGCTCAAATTAAAAGAAAGAGTACATATCAAGTACAATCCAAATTAAGAGAAATTAAAGTACAATCCAAATTAAGAAAAATTTAGAAAAAATAAACAGTTTGATTTTCATATGACTTCCAAAGTAACATCCATAATTAACTAAAATTTGTAATAATAATTGAACAAAAATTAGCAAATTAAAAGAAAGAGTTCATATCAACTATAATCCAAATTAACTAAAATTTGAAATAAAAAATAAAATAAAGTTAGAAATTTGATTTCCATATGAATTTCAAAGTAAACCCCTACAAAACTAAATTTGGAATCATAACTAAAGAAAATAGAAATTGTTTTTTCATATGAATTCTAGCCTAAAACTAAAAGAACAGTAACATACCTGCTTTTTGTTATTTTGCACTAATAACTTTCTGTCGCTCCACCGTTGAGCGACTTGGGCTAGTCGCCCAACGTTGGGTGCCAAGTATCCAAGTCACCCACCGATTGAGCGACTAGTCCTATTCGTCCAACTATTGAGTGACTAGTCCTATTCGTCCAATTGTTGAGTGACTATTACTAGTTGCTCAATGGTGGAGCGACAACAAGGTAAGTTGTGCACCGATTGGACGATTTAAAATAATAATAATAATATTTTATTAATCCAATGGAAGTAACTGTGTTGGAATAAATGACAATTATTGTAGGTAATACACTTAGTAAATCTTGTTTGTAGGCTGTTATTTTTTTGAAATAAAATGGCAAACAAGGTAGGTTGGTCCGTTTGTGATTTTTATAGATTCTCAAGTGCATGAAATCTATTAGACTCACAATAACATTTTGTGATCGTCGTATGTTGTTGTAGTGCGATAAATTTCTAAAGAATTTTGTGAGGACTATTGAGGTAGCAATGATTTGTAAGTAGGAAGGTAAGTGATATTGCGATGCATAAGGGAATTCATGCACAATCATGCCATCGTAACTACAAGTAAAATATGTACACAATGAATACAAGTACAGAAAGGCCCCTATGCCCGCCCGCTACACCACCCGCAGCACCTCCTCCATCATCACCATGTCCCACCCCGGTCAGTGCCCGCCTGTACAACCCTGCTTGGCCTACCTCAGCGCGAGGTGTCGGCGCACTAACAGGGTGAGGCGTTCAGGAGCCGTACTAACCCGTGCTTTCAAGGCCTCGGGGGTCGACTCCAACGGTGCTTGTGTGGCATTAATTGGTATCAAGCTCCTCATATCTTTAGGTTAAGTGGTATGAAGCTCCGCATAATAAAAAATTGGTATCAAGCCCCTCTTAATGCAAAACCTCCTTTAAATGGCTTAACTTGCCTTTTTCCCATGTCTTTTAAATTGGTATCAATGCTATTTGGTGTTAATTATCTCTTTTTGGTGTTTAATGCCAAATGGGGGAGAAATTTGTGTTAATAGCATTGAAATTTGTGATAATAGCTTTAATGATATTGGGAGAAAAATTTATATTTGTAATAATGCCAAATGGGGGAGAAATAATAGAAATGCTAATGCTAATGGGGAGAAATGTGATACCATGTCTATTGAAGAGAAAATAATTGAATAATGGCAAATAAGGAGAAGTTAAAATTTTTAAATTCATATGTTGAATAATGCTTTCACCTTCTCTCATGCACTTAATTGCCTATCATTTAGTCATTTTCACCTATGTGCTATTATCATAAATGGATTTGTCATCAATCACCAAAAAGGGGAGATTGAAGATCAAGACCCGATTAAATTAGTTTTGGTGTTAATGACAAATACCATTATGAGATCTTGATATTAATGACAAATACTTTTATAATGTTTGGGTGATAATGACAAATGCATACATGAGATTAATATGTTTGTTTGAGATTATTTATACTTAGTCTCATTTAGATGGAAAGGTGAAATCAAAGAGGTATGCATTCAAAATCGCTTTCTCATTTACAAATGCATTCCTTAGATCCAAAATATAGATTGAACTCCTAAATTCATCTAAAATGAATATGTGCATATGTCTTTCTTTATATACACTTATATGCACACATTTAGGGGGAGCTCTATATATATTTTGGAGTTTCATGAGTATTGATCCATGCTTCTTTGAATATGCATATTTGAGATCTTTACTTTGAAATACATTCTTCAGTATATATATAACTTGTGTAGTTCATATATACTCATGAGTAATCGGGTTGTCATCTAGCTTCCCCATTATGTGTTAATGGATGAACGATCTTTGACAACCAGATAAGTAAGCTTTGTTTAAAGCTTATCTTAGAGTATACATTTGTTGTGTACAAGTTGTATACTCGCAAGTCAATTTTATATCTCAATATTTGTTGAGATTGTCATGAATTACCAAAATGGGAAGATTGTTAAATCTAGTCTCTCCATTATGTGTTAATGGTGAAGTTTGGTAATTGATGAAAATTATTTTGTGGACTAACATTTTCCATGAGTTGGATGAATAAGTTAGGTTCCACAAATGAGGACGACCTGGGATGACTTCATGTGTTGAAGATCATCAAGTCAAGATTGAGAAGAAGATAGCTTCATGAGTTAAATGCTATCAAAGAAAAAGATGAATTCATGTGTTGAAGACCATCGAGAAGAAGATGTGTCATGAGTTGATGCATGTTCAAATAGAGATGATCATGTGTTGATCATTAAGACAAGTGAAGACCATCATGTGCTGATGGAATTGATGAAAAGAATGTATCATGAGGTGATGCTTATCAAGACGATGACTCAAGGCAAAGGTATGACTAGTTAGGGCTAAGGATGTGTTCCTAGTCTTTTACCGGTCTTGGTGTTTGGTTGGAAGACCGGATTGCTAGTGTAGGTTGCCGTACTATTAAGAGGGGTCATGTCTAATAGTTTGAGTCTCATCATGTGTTGATAGCTCAAACCTCACTTGCTCTTGCTCATCTTGATATGATGCCATTATTTGCGAATGTGTTTTGCAAATAGTTGAGTCTCATGCATATAATCCTTGTAACAAGTGACTATACTTTGCAAAAGTGTTTTTACAAAAGGTTGAAGTCCATGTATCTAATCTTTGTAGCATGATCTAAGTTCGCAAATGTGTTTTGCAAAAGTTGGAGATCATGCATTATCCCTTAGCATGGTCTAAAATTGTTTGTTGCTTTTTTCCTTGACATTAGACCATGGTAGTGACTCTTTGGATGTCTTTTGATTTTTGCATTGATTTAAAGTGTTTGAGGTCATGCAAATAGATGGGTTGTGTAGCCGTCTGAATACGCTTTCCATAGAGTCCAAGATCACTCAATTCCGACATCGGAGTCAAAAGTTATGGCCGTTTTTCTGAGTGTCGCCTGTGCTGAAAAACTGGAAACGGAAGTACCGCAATTTGTACTACGGTAGTTCCGAAAAAATTGGAAGTACCGGGTTTTTAACTACGGTAGTTCCGATTTTTGCGGTAGTTCCGATTTTCCGGTAGTTCCGATTTCCGAGCGGAACGTTTTTTTTCAGAAAGCGACTTTTTGAATGACTTGGCCTTGGGAAAATCGGAAGTACCGCAATTTGAACTGCGGTAGTTCCGAGTTCGCTAAAAAATGGCTAGTTTTCTGACGGTTGGTGAGGAAATCGGAAGTACTGCAATTTGTTCTGCGGTAGTTCCGATTTTCCTGTTTTTTTCAGGGGTTTGGCTCCAACGGCTAGTTTTCTTGTGTGGGGTATAAATACCCCCTTGTGGTCGGTTGTAGATGTTGTTGATTCATTCATTCCTGTGTTCTTAAGCTTGAGTGAGGCTCTCCACTTAATTGTGCATGTGTTGCACTTTGTGAGAAGGGAGAGAGGATCTAGAGTGCATGTGTTGCATCTAGAGGTGGACTTAGTGTCCAATTGAGCTTGTGCATCTGTTGCACATGGTGAGAGTCAAGTGAGGGACTTGACTTGTTAATCTTGGAGTTTGCCGACTCCTAGACGGCGTGGAAGGCGTCGTGCACGGTGATCTTCTCAAAGAAGGTTGTGAGAAGACTCGGCAAAGTTGTGAAGGTTGGAGCTCACCTACCCGGAGCGGGAAAGAGCTACCACTAGTGGATACGAGGTTTTTCGGCTTAATTCGTGGAGCCGGTCCGATTCGTCCGGGCTAACCTCAACGTGGATTAGGGGAGACCGGCAAGTCTCCGAACACCACGGTAAAACATCGTTGTGTCAATTGTGGTTTGCTTTCTTGTGCTCTATTTACTTTCAAGCAATATACATACTTAGGACATATTTGACTGCTTGTCAACCTAGGATTGCAAACTTTGACCTAGGATAGAATTGTTGCTGCACTTAGGCGAACTCATTAGTTTTAGGTGCTATTTGTACTAAACCATCTTGTATTTATCTTCCGCATTGTATACTTGGTTTAGGCAAATAGAAAAGCTCTTTAATTGTTAGTATTAATTGGAAGAGAATTTTTAGACCGCCTATTCACCATCCCTCTAGTCGGCCACCTCGATCTTACAAGTGGTATCAGAGCTTGGTCTCTCATATATTAGACTTAACCGTCTAGAGAGTAAATGATGACGACTAGTGGGTTTGTGCACCTAGATGAACCACCTGAATTTAATGGCCAAAATTATGATAATTGAAAAATCCGCATGATTTGCTATTTTAAAGCCATGAGCCCAAAAATATGGCAGATTGTAGATGTGGGCTTTTCTTCTCCTAAGGATCCTCTTGTTCTAATAATTGAGGAAGAGAAATGCCTACATCTCGAGACTCAAGTTACTAACGCTTTATTTAGTGCTTTGAGTGTAGAGGTGTTCAACACAATATGCAATCTCGATAATGCTCATGATATGTGGATGAGAATTCAAGATAAATATGAAGCGTCCACATCAACCGATGATGATTGCATACAAGAGTGGATGTCGGGAGAAGAATGCTCAACCTCTAGCTCCGACGATGAAGAATCCACTATTCCCTCCACATCAACTCGGTGCTTCATGGCAAAAGGTAACAAGAAGGTAAAATTAGATGATAATGATGATGCGCCTTCTAATGATGAGTTGATGGACATGCTAGAAGAATTAAATGAATTCCTTGGAAAAGAAAAGGCTAAATATAAAATTTTGAAGAATAATCATGTTTCCCTTCAAATTGATTATAACAAGTTAAAAGAAGAACATGAAATTCTTCTTCTCAAGGAATATGCAAAAACCTAGCATGGATATAGGAATTACATGCAATTTGTTAGATGACACACCATGTGTAGCTCCTAGCTCTAGCAATTCATCTAAAATTAGCGTATCAACATCTTGTGATGATTTGCTAGATTTACCTTGTTGCTCTAAATTAGATGCTTTCACCTCCTCTATGCTTGTTGTGACTAACCTTGTAGAGGAGAATAATGAGATCAAAGCCCAAGTCAAAAGTTTGAGAAATGACTTGGAGAAAAGCTACAAAGAGAATGCCTCTCTTGACAAAATATTAGGAAGTCAAAGAAAATCAAATGACAAGAGAGGTATTGGCTTCATCTCCAAGAAGAAGGAGAATAGCAAAACAAGGCACAATGCAAGACACACGAGGAAAGTCAAGTGTCATGGTTGCAACGAGACGGGTCACTTCGCCTCTAAGTGCCCCAACAAGATGGAAAACAAGAAAAATCAATCAATGAAGATGCAGACCGGTAATGAGCAAGGAAAGAAGATAAGAAGAGGAAATATTTGCCAAACTTTCTACAATTGCCGGGAAAAGGGACATTTAAGTAAGGTTTGTCCCAAAGGTACCATTCCTAAGCCTTCTCTATTTAATGAACAATATTTGTTTAGAAATGATAGAAATGGCAATTTGTTTGCTAGAAATGTTAGTTCACTTAAAACCACTCCTAGGGCCATTTGGGTGCCCAAATCTATTATGACTAACATTCATGGACCCAACTAAGTTTTGGGTACCAAAACGCACTTAAATACTTAATAGGTAATTGGAGAAGGCATTGGAGGCTTGGCTCATTCTTGAAGAGGTGACCTCTACCATATGCAAAATGGAAGCCAAGCTTGAGGATGATTTTGCCACACCATGAACCAATGCCATCTCGGTAACAAGTATTTACATTTGAATTTATTTAGCCCCTAGCCTTATGTAGGTTGCATTGCATGAAAATCATTTAAAAGGGGTGCTCTTGGTCTTGTGCTAAAATTTCATTATTGTAAATTATGAGCAAGATATTAGTGGCACATTAAGGGGGAGTGCTAAATCATATTCATATATATCACATCCCTAAGTGTGCCCATAGAAACTAAGTGCTATTATTATTTTTCAAAATTGAGCCATTTAGCCAAAAGTCAAAATTTTGAAATTATTAGTATATCTTTGAAAAATTAGTTGGAAAATGTATATAAATGCTTTTGAAAGGCTTTACAAAGATTTTGGCTTTAGAAAAACTTATGTCAAGTAAAATTGAGTTTCCAACACAAAATTATCAATTTAGAATCTTGTTTTGGTTTTAACCTCAAAAATTCCCCAAAAATCAATTCTAAAAGGAATTTGAAAATGTGTTCAATACCAAAAACCTATAGTTGGCTATTTCAAACATTTTTGGTTTTCAAAAGTTTTCCAAAAGGCCAACCAATCAAAAGTTATTTGATTTCAAACTCATCGAAAATAGTGAGTTGACCTAAATGGTCATAATCTAGCACTTAAGTGAGTTTTGCCATTTGAGCTAAATCTATTGATATATATTAGCTCACAAGGGTATTTACAATTCATACATGTAATTGAATGCTTAAAATTACCCAAGATGCTCATTTTTGCAATCTTGAAGAATTTGTTGAAAATGAGTTTGTTTTTGAAAATTGAAAGACTAATTTGCTAAAAGCTATGTTAAATGAGTTTTTAAGCTTGGCTTATAGTTGAAAATGCTCCACAAATGGTTTATGTTCCTTTGTGAAAAATTTTGGAGCATGGTACAACACTATATCAAACCTCTCCTAAAAAATCCGACTCTTGGCGTGCTCCCAGAAAAATCGGAACGACCGGCAGTCATTCTGCGATACTTCCGGTTTTTCGAAACTACCAGCAGCAAAACTGCGGTACTTCCGGTTTTCGGAACTACCGGCAGTGAAAATGCGGTACTTCCGATATTTCTGAAGAATGGCTGATTTGATTCAAAATTTCATTTCCGATTTTCTCAGTCATTTCCTTTGCTCCTCTCAGTCAAGTTGATCCTTATAAATCCTTGTTAGCTACCCTCAAGTATTTATTGACTCCATATGCCATTATGCTCTTAATTTGATTCTTTTCATTAAATGGTAATCTCTAAAAGAGTGGTAGACTTTTGATCATCTTGACCTCGGCATGTGCTTCATTTCTATCTTATCAAGTGATATCATCCATTTTCTTCATGTGGTATCCCTTAGTTGTGAAAATTAAGTGGTATCCTTATTCCTTCAATTGATATCTCTTGGATTGATATCCTTTTCATCTTGACAAGCAAATATTTCTTAACCAAGCTCTTCACATATATGATATCATTGATTTCCAAGTGATGATATCTTTCAAGTGATATCTACTCTTTTCTCTTGCCGAGCAAAATCTCTTCTCTTAATCAAGCTCCTCACCTATGATATCAACTTCTTCTATATAGTAACCACCCTTACAAGTGGTATCTCTTCTATATGATATCATACTCTTACCTCAAGTGCTATTACCCTTGAGAAATCTTTCAAGTGGTATTTGTTTCACAAGTGGTATCTAATGTGAAAAGAGAAGAAAAACTAGAAGAGGAGAATCCCCCTTACACAAAAGAGGAGAAAACAATTTCGGGGAGTTTTTCTTTGTGAAAAACATATATAATATTTTTGTGCTTGCTAAAGCAAAAAGGGTAAAATATTACTATTGGGAAAATTATTTTACTTATTTGCCCAAAATGGTTTATGGTTCTTCGGAATGAATGTATTTCATTCTCTTTTGCTATTCATGGAGTAATAATCAAATGATATGCAAGATTACCTTTTCAAAAGAGCCTTTTTGGTCAAAAATTAAAAATCTTGTTTAAAAGGCTAAAAGTTGTGAAAAACTAAATAAAAATACTTAACTATGTATTTCAAATGATTTCAAAGCCTTTTGAGTAAAAATTTCTATTTTAGAAATCAAAAGGAAGATTTGGCCCCAAAAGGATCTTGTATGATCTTGTTTTTGAATTAAACGAGATATTTCCTTATATCAAAATCTATTGAGCTTTTGAAAAAGTGGTCAATACCAAACTCAAAGAGTTGGTCATTTCAAACATTTCTCTAGTTCAAAGCTTTTGCAAAAGACCAACCGTTGAAACGTTATATCTATTTGAATTTCACCGAAAAACAAGTATTGACCCAAAATGACCTATTTTTGCATATAATGTGTTTAACTATTTGAGCAAAATTTTCTTTGTGTATCTTGGCTTGAAATAGTATTTATAACTCATATGAAGCTAGGAAAGCAAATTACTCCTTGAAAATCCAATTTGTTTGGATTTTAAGCTTAAAGATGCAAAATTAATTCATTCTCTTACTCTCAAAGCGCATTTAGGCATATCTTTTGATTGGAAAAGTCTTTTTCAAACATTCTTGTTGGAAAAGGTCAAAAATAGCTTAAAGTTCAAATCTGCAAAGTTTGAAAATGTTTCAAGTTAATTTGAAAAAGTTTTGACTTTTTCTCTCTTTGCAAATGTGCTGAAAATTCAGAATCACCATGATTCTGTGCCGGTTTGTGATTTTTATATCTTCAAAATGGTTCAGATTTAAAGGAAGACATAATAATGAAAATTGATTTTCTATAGTTATTATTGATGTTAAAATTTTCTCAGAATTTATAAAGAACATTTGATCAATTGTTTAGCTCTCTCTAGAAGGTTAAGTGAGATGCAAAAGTCTGAAATTTCAGACTTTCATATTGCTGAAAAATCTTGTTTTGAGCTGAATTATGCTTTTTGTATCTTTAATTAGGGTCATAATCGGAGGAAGCTATAATTATGACTTTTGATCCTTAGACATTTATCTATACTTACAAATTTTCTCAGATTTATTGGATATTTGTAAGTCAGTTTTTCAGGAAGCTTTTGAAGGCCACTTGGCATGCAAAATCAGGAAATGATCCACATGTTTCAAGTGCTTTATATACAAGTGGTATCAACTCAAGTGGGAGTATATCAAGTGGTATCAAATACCCAATGAAGAAAACTTCAAAAGTCTACAAGGAGCATTCATGAGAAAGATTATTTGAATGTGCTTCAAATATCTTTAGTTATTTTAAGTGGTATAAATTGGTCATATGTATTTAGTTTCATAATCCTTCATGACCATATTAAATTGGCATTAATTGGTATCAAACTCCTCATATCTTTAGGTTAAGTGGTATCAAGCTCCTCATAATAAAAAATTGGTATCAAGCCCCTCTTAATGCAAAACCTCCTTTAAATGGCTTAACTTGTCTTTTTCCCATGTCTTTTAAATTGGTATCAAGGCTATTTGGTGTTAATTATCTCTTTTTGGTGTTTAATGCCAAATGGGGGAGAAATTTGTGTTAATAGCATTGAAATTTGTGATAATAGCTTTGATGATATTGGGAGAAAAATTTATATTTGTAATAATGCCAAATGGGGGAGAAATAATAGAAATGCTAATGCTAATGGGGAGAAATATGATACCATGTCTATTGAAGAGAAAATAATTGAATAATGGCAAATAAGGAGAAGTTAAAAATTTTAAATTCATATGTTGAATAATGCTTTCACCTTCTCTCATGCACTTAATTGCCTATCATTTAGTCATTTTCACCTATGTGCTATTATCATAAATGGATTTGTCATCAATCACCAAAAAGGGGGAGATTGAAAGATCAAGCTCCGATTAAATTGGTTAAAGGGGAGATTGAAAGATCAAGACCCGATTAAATTAGTTTTGGTGTTAATGACAAATACCATTACGAGATCTTGATATTAATGACAAATACTTTTATAATGTTTTGGTGATAATGACAAATGCATACATGAGATTAATATGTTTGTTTGAGTTTATTTATACTTAATATGTTTGTTTGACTTTATTTATACTTAGTCTCATTTAGATGGAAAGGTGAAATCAAAGAGCTATGCATTCAAAATCGCGTTCTCATTTACAAATGCATTCCTTAGATCCAAAATATAGATTGAACTCCTCAATTAATCTAAAATGAATATGTGCATACGTCTTTCTTTATATACACTTGTATGCACACATTTAGGGGGAGCTCTATATATATTTTGGAGTTTCATGAGTATTGATCTATACTTCTTTCAATATGCATATTTGGGATCTTTACTTTGAAATACATTTTTGAGTATATATATATTACTTGTGTAGTTCATCTATACTCATGAGTAATCGGGTTGTCATCTAGCTTCCACATTATGTGTTAATGGATGAACGATCTTTGACAACTGGATAAGTAAGCTTTGTTTAATGCTTATCTTAGAGTATACATTTGTTGTGTACAAGTTGTATACTCGCAAATCAATTTTATATCTCAATATTTGTTGAGATTGTCATGAATTACAAAAAAGGAAAGTTTGTTGAATCTAGTCTCTCCATTATGTGTTAATGGTGAAGTTTGGTAATTGATGACAATTGTTTTGTGGACTAACATTTTCCATGAGTTGGATGAATATGTTAGGTTCCACAAATGAGGACGATCTGGGATGACTTCATGTGTTGAAGATCATCAAGTCAAGATTGAGAAGAAGATAGCTTCATGATTTGATGGCTATCAAAGAAGAAGATGGATTTATGTGTTGAAGGCCATCGAGAAGAAGATGCGTCATGAGTTGATGCATGTTCAAATGGAGATGATCATGTGTTGATCATTAAGAAAAGTGAAGACCATCATGTGCTGATGGAATTGATGAAAAGAATGCATCATGAGTCGATGTTTATCAAGACGATGACCCAAGGTAAAGGTATGACTAGTTAGGGCTAAGGATGTGTTCCTAGTCTTTTACCGGTCTGGGTGTTTGGTTGGAAGACCGGATTGCTATTATAGGTTGCCGTACTATTAAGAGGGGTCATGTCTAGTAGTTTGAGTCTCATCATGTGTTGATATCTCAAACCTCACTTGCTCTAGCTCATCTTGACATGATGCCATTATTTGCGAATGTGTTTTGTAAATAGTTCAGGCTCATGCATATAATCCTTGTAACATGTGACTATACTTTGCAAATGTGTTTTGCAAAAGGTTGAAATCCATGTATCTAATCCTTGTAGTATGATCCAAGTTCGCAAATGTGTTTTGCAAAAGTTGGAGATCATGCATTATCCCTTGGCATGGTCCAAAATTGTTTGTTGCTTTTTTCCTTGACATTAGACCATGGTAGTGACTCTTTGGATGCCTTTTGATTTTTGCATTGATCTAAAGTGTTTGAGGTCATGCAAATATATGGGTTGTGTAGCCGTCTGAATACGCTTTCCATAGAGTCCAAGATCACTCAATTCCGACATCGGAGTCAAAAGTTATGGCCGTTTTTCCGAGTGTCGCCTGTGCTGAAAAACTGGAAAAGGAAGTACCGCAATTTGTACTGCGGTAGTTCTGAAAAAATCGGAAGTGCCGGATTTTTAACTGCGGTAGTTCCGATTTTTGCGGTAGTTCCGATTTCCGAGCGGAACGTTTTTTCCAGAAAGCGACTTTTTGAATGACTTGGCCTTGGGAAAATCGGAAGTACCGCAATTTGAACTGCGGTAGTTCCGAGTTCGCTGAAAATGGCTAGTTTTCTGACTGTTGGTGAGGAAATCGGAAGTACCGCAATTTGTTCTGCGGTAGTTCCGATTTTCCTGTTTTTTTTAGGGGTTTGACTCCAACGGCTAGTTTTCTTGTGTGGGGTATAAATATCCCCTTGTGGCCGGTTGGAGATGTTGTTGATTCATTCATTCCTGTGTTCTTAAGCTAGAGTGAGGCTCTCCACTCAATTGTGCACGTGTTGCACTTTGTGAGATGGAAGAGAGGATCTAGAGTGCATGTGTTGCATCTAGAGGTGGACTTAGTGTCCAATTGAGTTTGTGAATCCGTTGCACGTGGTGAGAGTCAAGTGAGGGACTTGACTTGTTACTCTTGGAGTTTGCTGACTCCTAGACGGCGTGGAAGGCGTCGTGCGCGGTGATCTTCTCAAAGAAGGTTGTGAGAAGACTCGGCAAAGTTGTGAAGGTTGGAGCTCACCTACCCGGAGCGGGAAAGAGCTACCACTAGTGGATACGAGGTTTTTCGGCTTAATTCGTGGAGCCGGTCCGATTCGTCCGGGCTAACCTCAACGTGGATTAGGGGAGACCGGCAAGTCTCCGAACACCACGGTAAAACATCGTTGTGTCAATTGTGGTTTGCTTTCTTGTGCTCTATTTACTTTCAAGCAATATACATACTTAGGACATATTTGACTGCTTGTCAACCTAGGATTGCAAACTTTGACCTAGGATAGAATTGTTGCTGCACTTAGGCGAACTTATTAGTTTTAGACACTATTTGTACTAAACCATCTTGTATTTATCTTCCGCATTGTATACTTGGTTTAGGAAAATAGAAAAGCTCTTTAATTGTTAGTATTAATTGGAAGAGAATTTTTAGACCGCCTATTCACCATCCCTCTAGTCGGCCACCTCGATCTTACAAGTGGTATCAGAGCTTGGTCTGTCATATATTAAACTTAACTGTCTAGAGAGTAAAGGATGGAGACTAGTGGGTTTGTGCACCTAGATGAACCACCTCAATTTAATTGCCTAAATTATGATAATTGGAAAATCCGCGTGATTTGCTATTTTAAGGCCATGAGCCCAAAAATATGGCGGATTGTAGATGTGGGCTTTTCTTCTCCTAAGAATCCTCTTGTTCCAATAATTGAGGAAGAGAAATGCCTACATCTCGACGCTCAAGCTGCTAATGCTTTATTTAGTGCTTTGAGTGTAGAGGTGTTCAACACAATATGCAATCTCGATAATGCTCATGTTATGTGGATGAGAATTCAAGATAAATATGAAGCGTCCACATCAACCGATGATGATTGCATACAAGAGTGGATGTCGGGAGAAGAATGCTCAACCTCTAGCTCCGACGATGAAGAATCCACTATTCCCTCCACATCAACTCGGTGCTTCATGGCAAAAGGTAACAAGAAGGTAAAATTAGATGATAATGATGATGCGCCTTCTAATGATGAGTTGATGGACATGCTAGAAGAATTAAATGAATTCCTTGGAAAAGAAAAGGCTAAATATAAAATTTTGAAGAATAATCATTTTTCCCTTCAAATTGATTATAACAAGTTAAAAGAAGAACATGAAATTCTTCTTCTCAAGGAATATGCAAAACTTAGCATGGATATAGGAATTGCATGCAATTTATTAGATGACACGCCATGTGTAGCTCCTAGCTCTAGCAATTCATCTAAAATTAGCGTATCAACATCTTGTGATGATTTGCTAGATTTACCTTGTTGCTCTAAATTAGATGCTTTCACCTCCTCTATGCTTGTTGTGACTAACCTTGTAGAGGAGAATAATGAGCTCAAAGCCCAAGTCAAAAGTTTGAGAAATGACTTGGAGAAAAGCTACAAAGAGAATGCCTCTCTTGACAAAATATTAGGAAGTCAAAGAAAATCAAATGACAAGAGAGGTATTGGCTTCATCTCCAAGAAGAAGGAGAATAGCAAAACAAGGCACAATGCAAGACACACAGGAAAGTCAAGTGTCATGGTTGCAACGAGACGGGTCACTTCACCTCTAAGTGCCCCAACAAGATGGAAAACGAGAAAAATCCATCAATGAAGATGCAAACCGGTAATGAGCAAGGCAAGAAGATAAGAAGAGGAAATATTTGCCAAACTTTCTCGAATCAGTCACGAGGGTTGAGGAATCTTATAGGTAAGTTGGGCAACTCTGCAGAGCATAATATGTGATATTCAAATACGCCGTGCTTCCGGTAAATGAAGCTGTGTTTAATAGGTGATTCCAGTAGCGAAGTATAAGTAGATTGGAAACAATTCAAAAATGTGGAAGTTTGGTAATCGAGATGTTGAAACCCCAAATTCTTTAAGAAGTTAGATTTATGATTTTGTGTTTAAAAACAAAATATTTATAAATAAAATTGCATCCACAAATACTTAAACAAAACCACTATATTCCCATCTCTTGAAAATCCTGGCAAGTAGCTATATAGTATTTCCCATGTGACTTGTTAAGTACGGTTGTTGTACTCACGCTTGTTAAACTATTAACAGAAGATGCTTGGGAAAACAATGAAGGAATCATTGAGGAAGGCTTTGAAGATTCCTACGATATAGACGGCGCTTGGTGTTAGGGTATATTCTACACTCAAGCATGCCTGTGGAGTTCTTTTGTATTATAATATAACTTTGGGCCGTACGCCCCGCTGTGTAAAACTTGACTGCTAAGTTTTGATTTTGTAATAAAGTCTAGTTTTTATGCTTAAACTTGTGTTGAAAATGATGTACACTCATCTACAATATTTGTAGGTGAATAATCTTGGGTAGTTACGAGGAAATTCTATCAATCCCAGAAATAGAGACGTCAAGTTTGCTAGTAGTTTTGTGTCTGCCTTGACTTGTACACGTATCAAACGTTCAGACAATAACGATTCAGATTTCCTGACCACAATTACAGAATCTCCACTCTTGGGAGGATTGAGCGGAAACAAATTTTGCCAATGAGACCAGCTGCTATTCTGAGTCTTTGACATCTATAGGCTGTTGCTGAAGAAAATCCACTCCCCATCCACCGTTGATGTGGCGTAGATCCCACCGGATTAACGGTAGATGAGGTGGGGCCTCGGATGAGGTCTCCCCCGTAGAAAAGCTCTTCCCGTTGCCTGTTTTTTTTCAGAGGGAGACACCTGTAGCTTCTTATTCTGGGCCTAATCATAGGACCGGACTAGCCCGCCGAATTGGCCCGTTTCTCTTCATTAGGGCCTGTTTGTGTCTCTCTTCTGGTAAGTCCATTAGGCCCATACAAATACCAGGAAGCTTGTGCAGGGGTACTGCGCCTGATTTAAGATCAAGTTCGTGGCTTCGTGCCAGTGCTGTCAACTTTTTTTCAAGTACTACATAACGTTATAGCGTTCCTATTCAAAGTGACAGTATAACCCACGTCTGTTCGATCGTCTCTATGTCGTATGAATCATAAAGCGCTCCGACCACTCCCTTCCAACTCCACCCTCCAATTCTCGATCCCTATTTCTCCCATTCCCGATCGCTCGATCTCTTTGTTAGGGTTCTAGCAGCGGCATCGAGGGACACTGCGTGGGGGTGCCGCTAGCTTCTCGGCAATGTTCGCCCGGCGACCTCATTCGGGTGAACGACGACCAACAGCCGCGGCGTCAAGGGCCACCGTGTGTGGGCGCCGCTAGCTTCTCCGTCTCAGCGTGCTCTGACTAGCGACCTCATCCGTGGTGAACACTGACTGGTGTGTGGGTGCCTCATCTTTGGCGCGCTTCCGCCCGACGACTACGTCCCGTCCAACGGCGACTGGCGTGCGACTGCGGCGAGTGAACGCCTCAACCAAGCACTACCACCCAGTCGCGCTCCTGCCTAGCGACCTTCATCCTAGTGTGCGGGTGCGGCTAGCGAACGCCACGAGCGATGCCCTTTGTCCTTTGCTCAAATTACTCTCGCTTGCGCCCTATTCACATAGCAGCTTCAGGTTCGCTCAGATTTATTTCTCCCACTAAATATCTGTTTAGCGAAACAATAGGTCTCAAATGTCATGTTTTTGCTTTTTTTTTCCATGTATCTACACGTGCTGCTTTTGGTTGTAAATGCAAGAGGAAAATTGTTAAAACTTCGTGTAAAAGACCATATGAGAAGATCCTAATTTATATTTTGATGAACTATTGCCATAGGGAAGGTCGGGAAATTGATTTGCATGCTTTATATGGCAGTTTGTTGGTCGGCCTGCTGATGGCGGGTCAGACCGTCATTGATGCACCGGTCTGATCAGTTGGTGTCAGTGGTCAGACTGTCTGGGTGGAGTAGTCAGACCGGCCCACGTCTCAGCGGTCTAACCGCTTAGCGGTATCGGTTAGACCGTATCGGTTAGACCGAATCATCCCAGCGGTCTGACTGCTTGGCGGCATCGGTTAGACTGGCTCATCCCAGTGATCTGATCGGCCGGCTGTTGGCGGTCAGACCGGCCAGATGTGGATTTTCGGCTAGATTTCTTATTTGTGAATTTCGAGTTGATGAATGAGTTTTGGTGAGTATTGTCAGTGATTTTATGTTGCATGAGATATGTTACGACTAACGTGGGTCAAGCTGTGAAAAATTTGTGTCTAGAAATGATTTTTTTTGTCTTTGGATGTGCAGGATCACTTGGAGTCAACCGTGGTCAACGGTGATGATCGGGGCTAGGCTCATAGAGGAGTTGAGGCCCAAAACGATTGATGATGCTAGATGAGACGGTGATCTCAAGCATGGCACGAGAAATGTGAGAAATATGGAAGGCAAGTTTAAATGGCGGGATGTCACCATGTAGCTTGGACGGGTCAAGTGAGCCGTGGTTCGGTGGAATCAAGATGGAAGAGACTTGGTGATGTGTGGTAAGCTAGTGGTGCACATACACGTGGTAAGTATGGCGATTGCTTGTAATGGATGGTGATGACCCGGTCAATAAAGGATATTTTGGTAGTTTGGTCAAAATACCGAAAACTATCTTTGATCAAAACCGTGGTGCATGAGTGGCACTTGGAAAAGCGATTTAGGTCAAAGTAGAGTTGGTTTGATCAAGATGGATCAAGGCTAAGGATTTAGCGAATTCAGGTTTATGCGTTTTGAAAAACGTGAATAAGTGAACATGTGTGAGTAAAACCCGTATGTGGGGGTTATTGGGTTCCCCCATTGTGCTAAGCAGATAGTATCTACTAAGGGATGGATGTGACTGGCCAGCCCATCTATAAAAGGAGGTTGGGATGGAGACATGTGGTTAACCATCCAACCCTCCTCTCATGTGCTCTCTTGTTCTAGGGTAAGGGTTTTGAGTGCTTGGTGCGCTCTATGTCCTCTAAGATGGAGTGACTATAAAACTTTCTTCCTAACTAGCAATAGAATCAATCTTTAATATTCTCTATAACTATATCTCTATTTAATTGATTTGCTCTTGTTTTGGTTGGTTTTTCCTTTTCCGTCACCCTTTTATTGATCTTGTTGTGCCAAGGATGTGTAAGAGATGGAAAGAACTTCTGAGAATCATCCTCCACTCATTTAGGCACTTTGGTAGCAAGTTCATCAAGAAACCCGATTTTTACATATTTCTGATCTTTCAAGTGATTTCTTGATCTGAGGGTTTTTTAAGTGATTGCTTTGGTGTTCTTTCTTATTGTGACATGTGGGAACATATCCAAAGCCATCTTGGCTATTCTCTGACCACGAGCAAGTCTTGATCATCGATTTTGGTTTTAGGTCACTTTTTGTACACTCTTGCTTAAATCTCAAAAAGGTCTCAACTTTGACGTGGGTTTTTACGATTCATGATTGGAATAGGTTTCTGAAACCTGAAGCAAGATGTGTACAAAGTTTCTTGATTTTTGGATCATCCAATCAAAAGTTACATAGATTTAACATCTTGTACTCATACTGATTTTACTGTTCATAAGCCTGAAAACACTGTTCATAGTGGTTAGACCGCCTGAATAGAGGTCAGACCACCACTCGGAGTTCAGACCGCCCCAAGGTTGGTAGTCAAACTGCGAAGGAGAGGTCAAACCATCCCCTGGTTGGCGGCCAAACCTCTAAGGGCTGAGTAATTCAAGATTTGGTGTTCTTGAGTATTTTGCCTTATTCTTTTGGCTTAGGATTTGATTATTAGTAACTCTATTATTATTTAAGAAAAGGATCCAGAATACTTAGAGAAAATTTTTAATTGGCACCTTTCACTCCCCCTTTTGTTGTCTTTCCGGTCCTACATTATGATACATTCCTTGATACTATATGGAACTACACGAAACTGTTGAAAGTCTTCAAATTTTTTTTGCTAAAACTATATGAAACCTGCCAAGAACTATATGAAAATTTTTTCTTCGATAATATCTAAAACTGACTAAATCTTATCGATACTATTTGACACTCTACTTGGCATAGACTAAAACTCAGTGAAACTTGACTCATTTTTGCAGTATTTTACACCTGCGCTCTTTTTTTTTTTTTGCAATGTGTTTGTAGGTATGGACTCTCCCTCTATTGACAAGGATTTTGTATCCATTCCACCCCGAAAGAAAACATGTTCAACCCATTGAAAGGCAATGACACAAGTGCTCCCGCACAATCACACGCAAGTCAAATAGACTTGAAGCATACACTAACTACTCATGGAAATAAGTCCAAGCAGCATATCCCAAGCATACACCTGTCCAGAAATATAAACCTGCCCCAAGCCTATAATGGCTAACGGAAAGAAGCACAAGTAGCCTGGGGACATTAAGAGAGTACAATATGGAATCAAAAATTGTTTTTCAAAACTGCCTTTTGAAACTACTTCTCAGAAAGTATTGGTTGTTGTTATCAATATAGGTACAAAAGGTAGTGTACAGGTGCTCTCCACACAAAATCCCGGCAATATGGAAGTCACTTTCATCTCCCCAGAAAAGTTGTTAATAAAATGGGTTTTGGAAGCCTCTTATCAATGGCAGAGTGTAAACTACATAAGGGTTTGATAAGGTGGCTGATCAACCAAGTGAATTGTGACTATGGTATTTTGGAGGTTGGTGGCAAGTCCACACCCATTAAGCCATTGGTAAGGAAGCTTCTTGATAATGTGGAGGACACATTGAAAGATATATTCTTAAATAGAGGGAGGGAAAAGTCTATTAACATGGTCATACTTGAGATGATCAGTGAAATATACGAGGAAGCATTTTGTAAATCTTCCATGCTTGTCATGTTGTGCCTATATTTAGCACCGAACACAACTCACTTTATCAACAGATCATTTCTAGGCATAGTAGGTGATGTAAATAACATTACGGAGATGAACTGGTGTGACTTCGTTGCTGATTATTTGCTGCAAGGCATCAAGGACTACAAAGCATCTCAAGTAGTTAATATGCAAGTGCGTGGGCACATCCACATTCTTGATGTAAGTCATATGTCTATTTGGTTTCTTTATTGAAGCATGTAAGTAATGTATGTTTGTGTTTTTATAACACAACCATTTGTTTTGTTTTTTGTGCAGCTGTTATACATTGACTTTGCATCTTCACTGGGCGTATTGATCCCTTTAGGCACCCCCAGGCTTTAAACATGTCATAACTGCGCATCCCAAGTCATTGAGCTCTCTTCATGTCAAGTCTTCAATGAGGAACCTCACTAAAACTATTTATGGTCACTTGAACATATGCAAGAACACTGCATGTGCATATTATATACACAGGGTTCTTTAAGCAATTTTTCCATTTTCATTTTTATTTTTGTGCGGCTTTTTGCTTGTGCGAGAATTCTTTGAAAATACTTATGTTGTGTCAAATGAGCATGAAACACGTGAGCCCTCTGACATTATGCATAAGGAAACCATAGCCAGTAAAGAGGTTATACAGTTTCTTTTTATCACTTTTCCTTTTTTGAATATGTTTTTTGTCCACAGGATGCAAAATGGATCATACCCAAAATTTCTCTCTTTTTTGCGTTTTCCCCTCTGTGTACTAGACATTGTTTGAGCCTTCCCAAAATGCTGTGTGGCAAAACTAATGGGGCTAACCTGGGTGATGGTACACCTAGGTGACAATGTCGTTGTTTGGACCAACAAGGTGGGTGATGAGGTCAATCATTTTTTGTGTCCTTGAACCCTGTTGAAACTTCTTTCAGAACATTTCAAAGCATGCTAGATTTTGTGTCTTTTTTAATAGAAAGATGCTACAACCAAGTTGATTGACAGGTTCAATACGAAGCTTCAATCTAGGAGCCATCAACTTGTCCAAGATGCCATTCAACATCTTGAGTTGTGTATCGTGGCATCCAATGCAAAAAATCATCGCTTAGTTCCATGATGAGCTAAGGAAGATTGAAAGGGAAAGAGACCTTGTTTCTATTGCCACAACTGAAGACCCCAAAATTCTAGCCAGAACTGACAAAGATGCTGCTGATGCTGACCACCATTCCCATAAGGACATCCGCTGTGATATTGGGCCAGATGGTGTGCTTGATGAGGTTGTGAAAATCGGGGCTATTGTTTCTTAGGAGGTGGCTGGCGATCACTTGGGAAGATGAAGCTGCTACCAATGTGTAAGGACCCAGATTTTACAATCCGGATTCCTCTGTGATTCCACCGCACTATTCTCTGGATCAGTAGATAGTGCTGTCGGGACCCCGGATTTCCAAACCCAGACTCTCTGTGTATTACAGCACTAGTCCCAGATCAAAGCTAGTGCACACAGTTAAACAGAAATGAATCATAACCAACCACGATTTATTACAATAATATAGAGTACTGACCATCAGGTCTCATTATTACATTGGAGGTTCCAAGACCTCTCACAATCAAAATATAGCGGAAGCAAGGTAAATTCAAAAGAGACCCATCAATGTGCCACAGGCAGTTGACTGGGGAAGCGCGACCTAGTACTCCTGGAATCCTTCGTCGAAGCCACCGGCGAAGTAGTCGTAGTCTCCTTCTTGGGCTTCGTATTCCTCTGATTATTTTTTTTGAGTGCAGCATGTGAGTACATAAAGTACTCCGCAAGTCTTGGAAAAAATGCAATAGATGCAAGGCTTGACAAAGGAAGGTTATATGGTTGTTTTGCACAAAGCAATGTTTTAATTTCAATTACTACTAATTATTTTTGAAGGCATCACTTTAATAAAGTAAACGTTTTAACAGAACTATCATTAACTTTCTAGTGAAGGTTCCATCTACCAACACTAGCTAACCAATTACAATTGATCAAGTTTAAAACTGCGGGTTCCATCCACCCTCTCTGGCTCCAACTGCCAGGATTCCCTTCCAAGAGTTTCCTCCACTCTCGGAAAACAAAACTTTGATTTTAAAAACCAAAACCAAAAATCTACCAGGTGAATGCATTTCTTGCCCGCCCTTGACCGTGGGTATGGCTATTCGAATAGTTTGACACTCTGCAGAGGTTGTACAACTTTACCCCCAAGAGATAAATTATCTTAATAGTCACCACGCTTCCTTTGGCATGAGACACAGATAAATTATCACAAAGCCTTTACCTCACTCTAGACTAGCTAGACACCACCCGCTGAGGTTTCACCGCAGAAGGGTTAAATCTGCCCAATCCGAAGCCCCCTCTTGCGCCATATGAGTACAGTACATCCATGTCCCTCACTGTGAATAACCAGTAAATCTCTGGCACCTACTTTCCACTGGTGGCACCTAAACTAGACTATCATGAGTTAACCAGCTAGGTCGTACCCATATAGACTTAGGGTTGTACGGTAGTGCTCAGTCTGGACAAACACAAGCGTCGGTCCTTAATTGACTAGGGTGGAACATACACTTTACAAGATCTCGTGCGTCCTGCACCAACCCAAACTAACCATCCACCCTAATCTAAACCAATCTTCACATTTTATTTTATTTTAAAAGAACAGTGGCAACTCCAATCACCACTAACTTCAGAAACACAAGTTATTACAATAATTCATAATTTCCCATTTTCAAGATTTCAAGAATATTACATAGCATGACTGAGCATTAAACTACCATTCTAATATCCACAAATAATTATGATACTCTCATTATTGAGACAAAGGAAATTCTAGGGTGACAAAGGTACATGGCATTCAACTCAATTGAGGGCATAACAAAGTTGGATTAACTAATACCTTAAGATTTGAACTAATGTTTTATGTAAATAGCAATGCACATAATTTAAAATAATTAAAACATTTCAAAATCATAGGTTCAAGATGATCAAAGGAGACTTTCCTTCTTGCACGCTCTCGAGGTCTTCCTGCTGCGGAGTGGAGAGGTCTTCAACAACGTTGGATTCTACGCGAGAAAAGACAGAGCAACAAAACAAATAAATACAAACAAAAAATTCAAATAAACTCAAAAACTCAAATAGAGGCTATATTTGGATAGATTATGATTTTAGAAGAATTTAGAAATTTGAATGGCTCAATTTGGAGTTAGAATGAGAAAGTTATGCTCATTTGAAAATCTCAGATTTAATAAATCCAGAAATTCCCAAATTTCTGACAAGTGGGGCCCACTGGCAGGATTTAATTTTTTAATCTTTATTTTATTGATTTTATTTTGAGTCTATGACAGGTGGGACCCACTGGACAGTGAGCCCTCTGGCCCTGCCTCTGACATGTGGGACCCCTCTGGGCTCTGGGCCCAGATGTCAGTGAGGAGCGCAGACGGGTGGGGCCCAGGTGGCAGCGACCAGCGCAGACCGGCGGTCGTTGACGGGTGGGACCCATCTGTCAGCGCGGAAAAACGAAGAAAAGGCTCAACCTCAGCGTGCGGAGCCGGGGGCTCGAACGCGCGCCGAGGGAACCGGGGGGAGAAGGGAGTAACGGTGCTAGCCAGTCGGGCGGGGAGGCTTTGCCTACCCATATAGGGTAGGTAATCCCTTTGAGGGGTACCTGCTGGAGGGGCCGGGCAGAGATGGCCGGAGGCGACGGTGCCGGCGGCGAGGGAGTGGCGAAGGGGTTCGGGTGAGGTCTGAAACGGGGTCCTGGCGCGGAGGCCGTTCTGGCAGCGGGGTCAGTGGGGTCCGGCGACGAGCGGGGACGGCCGGCGACGAGGAGGAGCGGTGGCGCAGCACTGGTCCTCTGGTGCGACGGTGCTCCGGTGGCGGAGAGGGGCGGCCGAAGTGTCGAGGAGCTTCGCACGGGCACGGGGGTGCTCGAGGTGGCGGCGGTGGGCTCCGGGGAGGTTCGAGGCGACGGGAATGGCTCGCCGGAGAGCAGCGGAGCTCGGGGAGAGGGGTGGCACAGTGCTGGGGTGCTGTGGAGCTCGGGAGAGAGAGAGGAGGGCAGTGGGTGGTGGTGCGGAGGGAGGCGGAGCTTAGGGGGTATTTATAGGAGCGGGGGGGGACATGGCAGCGGCAATCGCTCGCCAGTGCTGGCGGCCAGAAAAGGAAGGGAGCGGGGGAAAAAGGAAATTAGGGCTGCAGAAGGAAGGGGAGACGCGGGGAAGAGGGGATTTGGTCGTGGCGGGGCTTGGGGTTTCCAAAACCGGGAGGAGCCGGGTAAGGGAAGGCTGGGATCGGCTCGGATTGGTCGCCGGCACAAGAAAGGAATGAGGGGGGAGAAAGAAGGAAGGCGGGCGCTCCGCGGGGAAGAAGGGCCTGACAGGCGGGGCCGGGCGGCAGCGGGAGCGAGGGCGCGGCTGACGGGCGGGGCCCACAGGGCAGCGAGGGAGAAGGGAGGGAGAAAGAGAGAGAGCGATTCACGGGCGGCTAGGATGGAGACGCGTGGTAGGGGAAAAAGATCGGGCGGTGAACGCGGTTAAGTGAGAAGGGATGGTTAGATGGGCCGGGCGCGGGGACGCGGCTCATCCAGGCTGTCCACGTGTCGGGCGAGGAGGAGGGGAAGGCGGGGTGGCTGACGGGCCGGGCCCGCGAGGCAGCGAGGGAGAGGGGAGGTGTGGCCTGGATGGGCCAGGCGGCGACGTGGGTGGATCTGGGCCATCCACGCGTCAGCCGGAGGGTGAGGAAGGGATTTTTAATTTTAGAATTTGATTTTGATTTTTCAGAAAAGGCTAGGAAATTATTTAGGCCTCAGAAAATATGAAAATACCACCAAAAATTCCAGAAAACTTCATAGAAGCCCCTGGACATATTTTGGACTTAATAACATTATTTCCAACTACTGTTGGTATTTAATTTTTATATTTTAAATTACTTTTTAACTTAAAAATAGGTTTTTAAACTCCAGAAAAACCAGTAAAACAGATAAAAGCCAAATAAAATCCAATTACTTTAAAATAATTAATTTGAATTTAAATTTTTTTTCCAGAAAGCCAAATTTGGGATGTTACAAGTGCTCACAGTTTACAGTTCTGAATATCAAAGTACATATCATGCGGAAAAGTAAATATAATAATAGATTTACTCATGGGCCGATTTGGCCGAAATCATTAAATTGCAGCAGCGGAAGAATGAAGCACACAGGTGGGACCTTCAGGACATGCCCACAGGCAGCCAACTGGAGGTTCGCGACCTAGCCCTTGACAACTTCATCTTCATCTTCATCATAACTCAAAAGTATTGCTGAAGCGTAGTGATCTGATTCCTACTTCTGAATTTGTTATGAGAGCGAGTGTGAGCACGCTAACCACCGTGCTCCGCGAGTCAATACACATGATGCAAATAAATAGTATGCATGGCTTATCAAAGGAGAGGCTCGGGTTATGTTATTTGCTAAAAATTGCTTTTAGTAGCATTATTATTATTAAATCATAGTGTTATTAATTCTACCTAAACTCCACACGGCGATTGCCATAATTGACTTAATCCACCAAAGACACACTTTCCTTACTGATTGCTGTCTAAGACTCCAAACAACGAGTGTCATCATTACTTAATCCACCGAATATTCTCTTTCTAAATTGATAGCTGTCTAAGACTCCAAACTGTGAGTGACATCATTTATCTAATATCATTTAATTAATCCACCGAACACATACTTTCTATATTGAGTGCTGTCTAAAACTCCAAACAGCGAATATCATCAATTATACAATCCCCCAATATCTTTTGTATTCCAAATTCCTAACAACCCATTCCTTTTTGCTATTGATCCACAACTGCAATTTGCTCTTCTAATAATCAACCTTATTTTCCATTATCTATCTCTAACTAATTCACTATTATACCTCCACCAAAGATAACATTGATCAAGTCTACGATTCACTAGTATTCATCCACCAAGAATATCATTAATCAAGTTTACGATTCACTAGTATTCATCCACCAAAAATATCATTGATCAAATTTGTACTCCAATAATTGATATCATACCTCCAAATTCCCAAAAATTTAATTCATCCATCTAGCAATTGATCAAATCCTATTCATCCCATTATCGCCAACATCTCCCAAGAATTTATATTAGTTATCAGTATTATAATCCAGCAATTGCCTTTGCACTCCCTAATTCTTCAAAATCATTTAAATTATCTACCTAGCCTACATATTCATTTAAGATCCAGCAATGTATTTATCCCAGAATCCACTCTATCGTGTCCTTTTTATGATCGATATGAATCCACCAATATCTTTATGTATTTATTACAAACATCTATCTCCTTTACTCACGACTCTATTTATTCCCCCTTGTATTTTATTTTGCAAGGATAGAAGTGCCATTATTTGAAATATAATACATAGAAATTTCCTGAGACCTAGCAGTTTTGTCTGAAGACATAATGTGTAATGGAATGCAATAATAATAGTGATCCAGATTCCATCCACCATTACATGGTCTCTGCACCATATGCTAGACCTTCAGCGTTATAGCTGCTTACATTACCACTGGGACGACACCTAGGACAACTCAAATCAGGGATTTCCACTTCTCCATTCCCATGTCCGCCCTTGACCGTGGGCACGGCTATTCGAATAGTTTTGACTATGCAGAGTTTGTACACTTTCACCACAAGAGACAATCAACTCGTTGCCCCACACGATTCCTTAGTCGTGTGATTGAGCAGACCATCACAGTGACTTTTCAAAATATCTAGTTCCCTTTGTCATCTCACCTATGGGAAACTGCCCACTTGCGGTGGGTCCCATCTATGCTGTTGGATCGAAATTAGCGACAGAGGGGGGGTGAATGTCAACTCTTAAAACTTGCCCCCAAAAGATACCCACAAATGAGTTTCCTCTTTGGTAGCTACAGAGCTAATAAAAGGACAACAAATACTCAGAGGGTCCTTAACCAAGAAGAAGTGAAAGCAATAAAACCAAAAGTGTGAAAGATCACAAGCATCAAATCTGGGATCAGAGCAAGGGCGGTCTGACCGCATTGCCTCGGGCGGTCAAACCGCATACTTGCCGCCGGTCTGACCGGTTTGACAATGCCGGTCAGACCGCTAGAGGCCGACCGGTCAAACCGCTACACAACTTCCGGTCAGACCGGACCCCTGACAAACTGAAACCAGCAGCTAAGCCTGAAACACAGAAAAGACTTAACCTCGATGAAATCTCAAAAATCTGAGAAGAAAAGGCAAGTCCTTTGGACCAAAGAGATAGGACTAAGACCCAAATAGCTAAGGGACTCCAGAAACTCAAAGATTTTTAATCAAAGAACAAGAATTTCAGATTATGACAAAAATCTGAAACTTTTGCAAAAACTGAACCAAAAGCCAAATTACTCAAGATTCTTAAGCCTTTGCACATGAGATTTTGCAATCAAGTTAGCAATAATCTTAGGGCATAAAAACCCGAACTCAAGCCTCTTCAAGAAGGGAATCAAAGGGGGCCAAGAATCCCCTGACTCAAAAACCCTAGAAAATGCATGAACAGAGGAGGCTGAGAGAAGAAAACTGAGATTAAAAATGATTTGCTCTTGGGAAAAACTGATCAAATGATCTTGGGACCTATTTCCATCTCAGAGCAACCCATTTTGGCCCTTCTCAGCAAGCAACAACTCAAGAACACAAAAATGGGAAATCAACAGAGAGAGAGAGAGCCAAAGCATTGAAAGAGACTGAAATTTTTGACAATAGGGCACAAACTCAAACCATTTCCATACATGATTGCAGGAGATACAAAGAGCTACGTCCCCATACCCCGATTACAAACAGAGGAATGATTACATGGTGCTTCAACTCCTCTTCTCCCTCTCCCAAACCCAAGAACTCAAGAACACACAGAGAGGAGACAACGAAGGAGACACCCTCTGCCTCTCACAACCACTCCTCACCAACTAAAGCCTCAAAGCAAAACAACATCTCCAAAGGCTCTTTTGACTAAAGCAAAACCCTAACTCTCTCCCGAAGCCATGCACTCCCTCACAAGACTTGCATGAACTTGAGTATCCCTCTCCTATTTCTAGCCTTTGGCTAACGGGTCTCCAACCCGTTACGCCCGCTAAATCCCGAACGGAACCGCTTCCACCTGTGCAGCTTTGCGCTTTTACCGAAATGCCCCTCCTGCACCTTCCGGGAAGCTTCCGCGTTCCTTGTCGTCCAAGCCTCACAACCACCTCGAGTCTCCGCCGTCTTCGACACATCCGACCGTTCTGACCTCGACACCGCCTGTGTCTAGTCCGGTCACCTCGTGTCTCGCCACGACTCCGTCTCGACGTCCTGCGGCCATCACAAACAAGAAACACATCACATAGCACCGCTCGATAACATGTAATCAACAGAAGCATTAAGAGTAATCTTAAGCAAGTAAGAGCCCAAACCTGTCGTAACAAGAGACTAAGCATCCTAAGCCCATACGATCAAGTTTGACCAAGTCCGACCAAACCGATTGCACCACTCAATGATAAGGCACGAACCTCACAAATCAAACTCGACTTTCCTAAAACCGTTGTCAATTACTCATCACACAGTTGGGGATCCACATGGTCTATCAATCTCCCCCTTGATGAGTATATTGACAAACCCAGAAAAAGCACAAAGTTAAGTTTGATTTGAAAATGAAAAGAGAGCCAAACATGGTCCAAAGAGAAGAAAATGAAGCTAATGACCATGTAGACACAAGGAGCAAAAGAAAGAGCAAGTTTTCCTCAAAGCTCCCAAAAGAAAGAGCAAGTTTTCCTCAAAGCTCCCATAATGGCTTTTTCTCCGCTATTCTCCCCCCTTTTGGCAATAAACACATCAAGGATGCAAAAGAGAGAATAAGACATGATGAAGGATGAAATAGCTGAAGTTTGTTTATTTTAAGCATTTAGAGCCATGAAGATTATCCAAAATGACCATATAAGGATTACATCAAGCTATAAGACATAAGTATGCTATCAAGATCATGACAAGACATGTATAATCAAACTAAGCCAAATAAATCATAAGCCGAAATTTGATCGAATTTCTTAGCATGTCAAGTCAACCATGATTCTAGTCTAGCTAAAGGTATCCAAAGATGATGTAGGCCATGTCAATAATCTAAGTGGAACCAAGAAGCTAGTAATAAGTCAATTTAGAGTGCTACAAGTTCGAGAATGAGACATTTGTTCATGTACTCGTGAGTCTTGTAATTTTTAGCAAATTGAGCACATTTGACATATTTTTCTTTAGAATCTCATCATTGTTTTCAACCAGATTTTTGTTTTAGTCATGTGCTAGATCTCAAGCCTTATGCGACCACTCCAAGCAAGAAGCTTAAGAAGATGATCTTAGTCATCCAAAACTCCCCCTGAGTTCATGCCTTGTGTAATGGCAAGCCGTCTCATGAGAAAGAATTGATGAGATCATTTTTTCGCACAAAAGAGATCTTTTTGCATTTCCAAGAACATAAGACTTGTACTGACTCATGTTTCATCAAGAAACTAACATAGCTCAATTTAAAACTCAATTATAGATTCAAGACTCAACTCAGCTTATTTGACATGGCATGAATCATAAAAAGATAACTAACGATAGACTAGTCTCAAGTGCTAAACATGACATGAGTTAATTCAAGTTTTGCATTTTTAATCAACCGATCATGGCAAAGACTTGACTACACATATAAACTCATGATCAATCTAGCAAGTAAGCACAAATCATGGTAAGATGTAATGCATTGTAAGCATGTCATAAAAGGATAATAATCAAGGCTCCATGTAGTTATATTATAATGCACAATGCTGAAATGCAAGAAAATCCAGCTCCCCCTCAACATGTGATGCAATCTTTAGTTCAAGTGGAGTGATGTCAATATTAAGATCTAGAAGCTCCCAAATGAACTCCCCCTGAACCAAAGCGATAAAAATCGAGAAGCTAGGAAAGAAATTAGAAAAGGCAGTCCTTAAAGCATAGATAAGATATAGATGATGCTATGGCTAAGACTGACTCTCATCTACCCCATATGATTCTAGGACTATCAACTGGTTATCTAACATACTAGGGAGCAAACATGTACCCTGTCTACCCATGGGTGGCCCAACCCTTGCTAGAACCTATAAGCAGTGAGTGAGCTCAACCTAGTGAGAAGAACAACAGCTAATAAGCAGTATCCTAGAACACAAGATAAGAGATCTAAGTAATTAGACTAGAGAAACACTCTAACCTATGCTAGAAGGACTATCCCAAATGCACCCAAAATGCAATGCAATAGAAAGGAGTAAGAGCATAATAACATGATATATCAATGAAGAACAAAACTCCCCCTCACAATAGTCCATAACGACAAACCACCCCAAGCTCTCCCCGCAGAGCTGAAAACCTAGAGTTATCCAAAGGCTTGGTAAAGATATCAGCCAACTGATGGTCACTCTCCACAAACTGGAGCACTGGTCTCGAAGGAAGTGATATCTGATATCAATATGCTTGGTCCGAGAATGCTGCACTGGGTTCTTAGCAATGTTAATCGCAGAAGTGTTGTCACAAAAGAGTGGAACACTGTCGATAACTAACCCAAAGTCCCTCAGGGTCGAGACCATCCAAAGCACCTGGCTGCAGCAACTGGCGGCAGCAACGTACTCGGCCTCTACGGTGGACTGTGCAACACCGGACTGCTTCCTCGAGGCCCAGGAAACAAGAGAAGTGGCAATGAATTGGTAGGTGCCAGAAGTGTTCTTCCTATCTATTCTACAGCCAGCAAAGTCTGCATCCAAGTAGGCTCTCAAGGAAAGGCATGACGAGGAAGAGTACCAGATACCATAGTCAATGATAGCTCGAAGGTACCGAAGGATGTGCTTCACCGCCTGGCAGTGAGATACGCGAGGAGAAGCCTGAAACCGAGCACAAAGACACACATCGAAGTGTATGTACAGTCTCGAGGCAGTGAGGTACAAGAGGGAGCCAATCATGCTGCGATACTCATTCTGATCAACTGGCTCGCCATCCTCATCTGGGTCAAGAGAGGCTGTGGACGCCATGGGAGTTGACATAGGCATACCATCACTCATGTCAAAGCGTCTCAGGAGGTCACGAGTGTACTTGCCTTGATGTAAGAAAGTACCCTCCCGAGTCTGCTTGATCTAGAATCTAGAAGCCAAGGAAGAAGGTCAACTCGCCCATCATACTCATCTCAAACTCGGTGCTCATGACATCCGAGAACTGTAAAACAAGAGTATGAGAAGAGCCGCCAAAGATGATGTCATCCACATAAATCTGGACGAGCAGAAGGTCTGTGCCATGCCTACGAATGAACAGGGTCTTATCCACCTTACCCATCTCAAACCCATGACTCAACTGGTAGGACTTAAGCCTCTCATACCAAGCTCTAGGGGCCTGCTTAAGTCCATATAACGCTTTGGAAAGCTTGAAGACATGGTTTGGGTATTTGGGGTTCTCGAAACCTGGAGGCTGTCTCACATAGACTTCTTCCTCAATAAAACCATTGAGGAAGGCACTCTTGACATCCATCTGGTAAAGCTTGAAACTCTTAGAAGCTACAAAGGCAAGCATGATTCTAATGACCTCAAGTCTAGCTATAGGAGCAAAGGTCTCCTCAAAATCTAGACCCTCGACCTGGGAGAAGCCCTGAGCTACCAGTCTAGCCTTGTTCCGAATGACAACCCCATCCTCACTCTGCTTGTTCTTGAACACCCACTTAGTCCCAATGATATTGTGACCTCGAGGGGGCTCAACAAGCGACCAGACCTTGTTTCTCTCAAAATTTTCCAACTCCTCATGCATGTCATTGACCCAAGACTCATCAGATAGTGCATGACTAACTTCCTTGGGCTCAAATGAGGCAACAAAAGTAGAATGGAGACAGAAATGTGACATGCCAGACTTTGAGCGAGTGACTCGCTCAAAGAGGTCTCCAATCATCTGCTCGGAAGGATGGTCTTTCTAGATATGTCGAGGAGGTCCAAGATGAGATGAAGAAGTGGCCTCTACCTCATGAGCTGATAAGGTGGGAACAGAGCCACTAGCTCTGGAGGAAGCAGAAGGCATGGGCTGATCACCTGGAGGTGCGGTGGAAGACGGCACCTCGGGTGGAGGATGAGGAACTAGATCGGGTAAACAATCCTCATTTCCATCGTCCTCATCATCCACAAAGATGGGCTCGGACTGCTCTAAAGAACCTGAGATATCAGGCCTAGTCCCCGGACTGGCCTCGTCGAAGGTCACCTCACAGGTCTCTACCAACTTACTAGACTCGCAGTTCCAAACCCTATACGCCCGCGAGGAAGTCGAGTAACCTAGAAAGATACCATCACAAGATCGTGACTCGAACTTGTGTAGATTCCCGGACTTCAAAATGAAACACTTGCAACCAAACACGTGAAAATGAGAGACACTGGGCTTTCGCCCATATCTCAACTCATAAGAAGTGCAATGAAAGTGTGCCCGAAGAAAAACTCTATTCGAAACATGGCACGCGGTCGCAATAGCTTCAACCCAAAACTTCCTAGGTGTAGAATACTCATCAAACATTGTCCTGGCCATCTCGACCAAGGTACGGTTCTTCCTCTCCACGACACCATTCTGCTGTGGGACGTGCGGAGAAGAGAACTGGTGCTCTACACCTGTCTCATCGCAGAACCTCTCAAAGTAGAAATTCTTGAAATCCGTGCCATTGTCACTACAGATCGCTCGTAAGGCACCCAGAAGCTCAACAGAAAGCCTACTGAACAGACCCCAAAAATGGGTAAATGTCTCATCCTTCGAGGCTAAGAAAAACACCCAAGAGAGCTCGAGAAGTCATCGACCACGACAAGAACATACCACTTCCCTCCTGCTGACTGCACTCGAGCTGGTCCAACTGTGTCCATGTGGAGCAGCTGTCCCGGTGCATCGATCATGGTCACTGTGACCGGAGGGTGAGAAGTGGCAACCATCTTGTCGTGCCGGCAAGGAGCACAAACTAGATCTTTGATCATCTTGAGTTTCGGCAGACCACAAATGAGATCGTGGCCGCTAACTCGAGTCAAATGGTCAAATCCAATATAACCAAGTCTCCTATGCCAGAAGGTAAGGTCACGGGACTCTGAAAAATCAGCACGAAAGATCCTCCCATAACGAGAAATCCCGCAAACCAGACAAACCGAAGAATCAAGAATTTTGTAAGCGTTTTTCTTAAAGCTCACCTCAAAACCATCATCGGTAAGCTGAGAAACAGAAAGCAAATTATACTGCAGCTTACTAACCAAGGCAACATCCTTCAAAATAAAAGACTCATTAACATGGACTGTACCTTTGGCGATGACGCGCCTAGACGAAGCGTCTCCGAAGGTGATCGTCTCATCACCTGGAGCGCGGGCTAGGGAAGAGAACCAACGTGAGTCTCCGGTCATATGACGAGAACAACTGGAGTCTACGAGCCAAACCTTTCCCTTCCCAGCCCGGCGAACCTGAGTCAAACAGAGAGTAAAAGCTCAGTACTGGGATAAATCAAGAGTGATTTTGGTACCCAATACTGAGTAACACGTCGAGCAGCAGAAGTAGTCAAACACGACTGACCTCTAACTACCCTACGCTCTCTGTTGCTCAAAGAAGCAGAAGGTCCGTGAGCAGACCTGAAGCTGTTGCTGGGTCCGACTGCTACGGGAGAGCAAGTCGGAACACCGGCAACACGCTGATCTCGCCGCGGGTAGCCATCTCGACGGGGGAAACGAGAACTACCATCAGAATGGCGAAAGTCACGACCAAAGGGAGCATGAGGACGAAAACCAGAAAGCTCAGAAAAACCAAGTCCTCGATGATGCCCAAACCCATCAACAGGAGCAAGCCTAGACCTCGTGTTGGTCTTAGGTGCACTCAAGGTCTGGGGCTGACCCTGAATACGCCTAAGAGACTCAACACGGTCTCTCCGCGCGATCTTGGCTCGCCTGAAGCATCGATTGATCAAGTGCCTATCCTTATGACAGAAGGTACAATGATACTTCACCTTCTGAAAGGTAGAAGTAGCATGATGAGGCTTCACCTTCTGAGAGGCCGAAGCAACAGGTGGAATCACCTTGCTGTCAGAAATCCCTTGGACAAAGCCGCTGACTTGAATTGAACCTTTTCAGTTTTGGGCTCGACCTGCGGCTATGGGTCTAAGCACGGCAGATGAATGCTTCTTCATGTCCTCATAGAAATGATATCCTAGACCCTGATTGAATCTGCAAATCTTGGATTGGTCTAGAATAAGATTTAGCTTCTTCTTACCTCCTACAAACCTCTCGAGAGTGTTCGTAAGGTACTAACACTCCCAAAAGAGAGAGGTGCAAGAAGAGCAGGGAGAAGAAGAGACAGCAGAAGGTAAGGGAGCAGAAGAAGAATTAACAGCAGAGGAACGAATGGCTTGAGCACGCTCAGCCAACTCAGAAGGGACAGTCCTACTACTAGTCAAATGGTTCACGTTGCTAGGCGTCTCTACCTTACCCTTGAGCTTCTCCCCTACATCAGCAATCACATCACAACAAGATTGTGGCTTCTCTAGTAAATCCTTAGTTAGCTTCACACATTTTTCCTCCAAGGCAATCAAGTCATATTTTAGTTTATCACAATTTTTGCATGGTGAGCTAACAGGGTCCTTAGAAGCATACTGAGCCAACTTGTTGTTATGATCAACCATCTCTTGGAATTGCTTAGAAATAGACTCAAGCTCAAGTGTTAACTTTGGACAGTTGGTGCAAGACACAATCGGCTCAAGTAATGAAGCTTGTAGTTCAGCAATTTTATGATCTGCCCTTTTTAGATTCATATTCAGATTATTGCAATTTTCACAAGACTCGGGCAAATCAAGGAGCATGGTATAAAGACCTCTAAAAGCATTGTCCTTATCCTCACATGAGATGCAAGAAGTAGTCTCAACAACAGATGAAGGGGGTGCAACCCTACTCATTTCTAGCTCAGCAAGAAGACTAACATTCTCCACCTTAATCATGTCTAGCTTAGAGGATACACTATCATGCAAGGTCCTTAGCTTCTCCATGTCATCCAGCAAAGCAGAACAGACATCACAATCGTCACGGGAGGGAGCAGATCTAAGTGAAGTAAGCTCCTGTGACAAGCTCTCTACTTCCTTCTCCAACTCACTAACCCTAGCTCTAGATCTAGCATGAAATTTACCTAGCTTAAGAAAAGCATCATTAAGCTGGTCGTAGGAAGGGTATACCTCATCGGAGTCGAAATACAACTCGTTGTCGCTCACTTCGCCCTCAAGGGCCATGAAGCACATGCCGGAGAAGTCGTCGCTGTCCTTGGGGTCTTGCTCGTCCTTCCCATCATCGTCGTTCCACCCCTCCACCTCGCTAAGATCGAGGTCGTCGAAGGCGGTGAGAACGCGATGGAAGAGCCTCTTGGCTTTGCCAAGGTCGCGGAACATCTTCTTGCCTTGGGCGTGAGCTGAGGGCTTCTTGTTGCGGTTCTTATCGATTTAGTCGTTCTTGCTCACGCCGCCGTAGTCGGCCTTGCCTTTCCCCAGCTTGGGGCAGTTCACTCGAATGTGGTTGGGGCCACCACACTCGAAGCAAATCACAGGTCCTCCTTTCTTTCCGTCCCTCCTCCTCTTGTAAGCATGGGAAAATTTCCAGGCTAACTGGTCATCTGCGAGCTGCTCTAACTGATCATCAGTTACGTCACAGAGAGCAGCAGGAGAGAAACCGCAAAGCGACTCGGAAGACGATCCAGGAGCAAAAGTGGGATCGGTGAGTAAGGCCATCGACTGCGACTTCGACTTTCGAGAGACAATGTCAATCTCGTGAGTCTTGAGGCGTGAGTACAACGCGTTAAGTGTCAAAGTCGAGAAATCGGTGGTGTCCTTGATGGTAGTCACCTTCATCTCCCAAACACGTAAGTCAAGCGCCGCGAGCATCCGACGAGCGTTGTCCGAGTCGGGGTATGTGAGACCGACCGCTCGAAGGTTGCTCAAGATCTTGTGAAAACGCGCAAAGCACTCATTGAGGGACTCACCAGCGAGCATTTCAAACTTGTTGTAATCTCGCTTGAATTGGTCCTGTCGAACTGTCTTGATCTGGGTGGTGCCCTCATGGTATGCATCGAGGGTCACCCAAATGCTGAAAGCTGACGTCAAATGAGAGATGCGGTCAAACTCGCTTCGGCTCAACACTTGGATTATGATGTTCCTTACCTTCGCATTCGCCTCAACATCATGCATGTTTCCAGCATTGATGTTCTCATCGGTAGGAACAACATACCGTACTTTGACCTTACGCCAGATGGCGTAGCCCTAAGCCTGGATGTAGGACTCCATCTGGCTCTTCCAGAAGGGATAGTCGATCCCATCGAAGACCGGGGGTTTGGTCGAGTATTTGTCTGTCGCCATGGCTCTAGAGACCGGTTAAGATCTATGAGGAAGAGCTAACCGGCTCTGATACCAATTGTTGGATCAAAATTGACAACAAGGGGGGTGAATGTCGACTCTTAAAACTTGCCCCCAAAAGATACCCACAAATGAGTTTCCTCTTTGGTAGCTACAGAGCTAATAAGAGGAAAACAAATACTCAGAGGGTCCTTAACCAAGAAAAAGTGAAAGCAATAAAACCAAAAGCGCGAAAGATCACAAGCATCAAATCTGGGATCAGAGCAAGGGCGGTCTGACCGCAATGCCTCGGGCGGTCAGACCGCATACTTGCCGCCGGTCTGACCGGTTTGACAATGCCGGTCTGACCGCTAGAGGCCGACCGGTCAGACCGCTATACAACTTCCGGTCAGACCGGACCCCTGACAAACTGAAACCAACAGCTAAGCCTAAAACACAGAAAAGACTTAACCTCGTTGAAATCTCAAAAATCTGAGAAGAAAAGGCAAGTCCATTGGACCAAGGAGATAGGACTAAGACCCAATAGCTAAGGGACTCCAGAAACTCAAAGATTTTTAATCAAAGAACAAGAATTTCAGATTATGACAAAAACCTGAAACTTTTGCAAAAACTGAACCAAAAGCCAAATTACTCAAGATTCTCAAGCCCTTTGCACATGAGATTTTGCAATCAAGTTAGCAATAATCTTAGGACATAAAAACCCGAATCTCAAGCCTCTTCAAGAAGGGAATCAAAGGGGGCCAAGAATCCCCTGACTCAAAAACCCTAGAAAATGCATGAACAGAGGAGGCTGAGAGAAGAAAACTGAGATTAAAAATGATTTGCTCTTGGAAAAACTGATCAAATGATCTTGGGACCTATTTCCATCTCAGAGCAACCCATTTTGGCCCTTCTCAGCAAGCAACAACTCAAGAACACAAAAATGGGAAATCAACAGAGAGAGAGAGCCAAAGCATCGAAAGAGACTGAAATTCTTGACAATAGGGCACAAACTCAAACCATTTCCATACATGATTGCAGGAGATACAAAGAGCTACGTCCCCATACCCCGATTACAAACAGAGGAATGATTACATGGTGCTTCAACTCCTCTTCTCCCTCTCCCAAACCCAAGAACTCAAGAACACACAGAGAGGAGACAACGAAGGAGACACCCTCTGCCTCTCACAACCACTCCTCACCAACTAAAGCCTCAAAGCAAAACAACCTCTCCAAAGGCTCTTTTGACTAAAGCAAAACCCTAACTCTCTCCCAAAGCCATGCACTCCCTCACAAGACTTGCATGAACTTGAGTATCCCTCTCCTATTTCTAGCCTTTGGCTAACGGGTCTCCAACCCGTTACGCCCGCTAAATCCCGAACGGAACCGCTTCCACCTGTGCAGCTTTGCGCTTTTACCGAAACGCCCCTCCTGCACCTTCCGGGAAGCTTCCGCGTTCCTTGTCGTCCAAGCCTCGCAACCACCTCGAGTCTCCGTCGTCTTCGACACATCCGACCGTTCTGACCTCGACACCGCCTGTGTCTAGTCCAGTCACCTCGTGTCTCGCCACGACTCCGCCTCGACATCCTGCGACCATCACAAACAAGAAACACATCACATAGCACCGCTCGATAACATGTAATCAACAGAAGCATTAAGAGTAATCTTAAGCAAGTAAGAGCCCAAACCTGTCGTAACAAGAGACTAAGCATCCTAAGCCCATACGACCAAGTTTGACCAAGTTCGACCAAACCGATTGCACCACGCAATGATAAGGCACGAACCTCACAAATCAAACTCGACTTTCCTAAAACCGTTGTCAATTACTCATCACACACTTGGGGTCACCTCCACATGGTCCATCATATGCACGGGATGTTCCCCACGGTTACAAGCATTATTTGGGCTCCACTCCCCTCAGCGCTAGTACGACTGGGAAACTTCACCCTCCACTCGGTGTCCCTTTAGGCCTTCTCTTGCCCTTGCGTATCCACTTCTATCCACTACCAGTGAGATGAGTCCGGGAATTTTGATAAATTTACTTAGCCAAGTTGCACTTTGCAGACTTGTGGTTGCACTGTTTTACACAGGTGGTCATGACAAGATTCGGTCCTTAGGAGTACCTGGGCGGTTCTACCACACTCCACAATTTTGTGCTTCCACTGCACCACATACCAGCCCCCAAACCATCCGCTCAGATATTTAAGCAAGTTGGGATTTTTGGGAGCATAAAATAATCATGTCAAAATATACCAGTCATTCCCACCATGACTGTCCAAACTAGTTTCTTATGATTAAAAATGATAATGAGGCTTGGGGCATTTCAGCACCCCTGAATATCTATACAGTACTAAGCATGGCGTATAATTATGGACTTATTTTTGAAATGTTACTATTATAGTTTTGCTAGGGCGACAAGGTTCACACATTCAATTATTCCAAAGGAGGTATAATAGTATTCAAGGTAAACAATGGGCATATAACTAGAATCTTAAATTAAACATGTATTTGCATATAATATATCAACATGCACTTTGATAATTAAAACCAAAGTAATTTGCAGAAAATGTAGGTTCAACATGATCAAAGTATTAACACGCCTGGCGCTGTTTACCGTGGTCTTAAGCTCACACGATGCTCCCTCTTGAGCTTCTGGTCTCTATCTTCACTGCGAGCTTAATCTCACTGGGTCCACTGAATCTTCTCGACTTCCAATTTGTAATTAAGCGACAACGATTGAATCCAAATGAAAACAAATAACTCAAGAGATCCAAATAAATCCAATTAAACTTAATTTAGCTTTATTATGAGTTAGTAGGTGGGTAAGGTCGATGATGTGCGGAGTATTGATGGAGTCAAAAAGGGTTGGAAAGAAGTGACGATTGGTAGAAGGACATTCGACGAAGCAGAGACTAAGGAGGGTTCGTGATATAGGGATATTGATGACGCTATTCTTACTTCGGATTTGAGGATGGTTAGGTTTAGCCGGCTATGAAATACCACGGGTTAACCCGTTTTATTTAATAATTTTTTTTATTATTTTTGTATTTATCAAGAAAGTTTCATGAGCCAAGCTAGACCTATGAGCAAATGTATGAATCTAGCTAGGATTTAATTTATTGGTCGAGTGTTATCATTCGTGAATAGGGGTTCCATGGGCGATGTATACGACTTTTAGCTTATGGAATTAATTCACATTACTATTAATTTGATATGTCGCATGTCATGCAATCCTAATTACTTGCGTTATTACTTAAATGTTCACTTCAAAATATTTATATATATTGGTTAGGTCATTTTAATATCCGGTGACCTAAGGTTATTATATTTTAACCCCTTTACTTAGATTCTAACATAATTTTAATCCTAATTTATCTGTGACGGATTGAACTTGCTACACAGGATTATACTTCGTTATTGTTAATAAGTAATCATTTCATGAGAGGATATCTTTAAACACATTCCTATTAAGCCTTTAGCTAATAAAGATTTGGAATAAATATTCAAGACATATTATTTACTAGCATTTGATGATTATTCCATGGTTAAATGTTTAAGAAGCATCACTTATATACTAGATAAATTTTTGCATTACTTATGGGTTGATTTCTGATTTTTTTTCCTAATTTTCTCCAAATTTTCCTGTGCTGTTACTTACTAAAAATAAAATGGTTCAAAACGCTGCCTCGGCGCTGCGGAGCGAGGGCTCGAACGCGGACGGCCGAGGCGAGCGCCAGCCCTGATAACCAGTTTCCTCTCGGTGTTACCTGACAGCGGAGCGAGTGGACTTGTTGTTAAGCTGAGCGGCAGCAGGGAGCAAAACAGAGGAAGCCGAAGGCAGGGTACGGCGGCTGGGCGGCCGGCGGTTGGCGGCCAGAGAGATGCCGGTGACGGTCAAAACGCGTTGCCGGTGTCACGTGGACCCGGGCGAAGAGGAGATGGGGAGGGGGACCCGGGCGTGTGAGGAAGGAGGAAGGAGAGAACGGGAGGAGGGGGGTCCGGCGTTCGGGAAAGATAAAGGGGAGAAAGAGGAAGGGGTGGGGGGCCCGCTGGCAGTGAGGGGGAGGTGAGAGGGAAAGAAAAGGAGATGGATAAGAAATGGGGTCCACATGTAATAGAGGGTAGGGGAAAAATGAAGGAAAAGAGAGGTAGGCTTAATCATTTTCTGAACTGGATTTTTGATTTTGAACTCTTAATTTGCATTAACATTTTACTAATTTTTGGATGGCATTTAGAATTCAAGCTTTAACTTTTCAACTATTAAATGGATTTTTGGTTATATGAGCATATATATATATATATATATATATATATATATATATATATATATATATATATATATATATATATATATATATATATATATATATATATATATATATATATGATTTCATATGTTGTTATTAGCTAGCTTACTTAATTTTGCATATACGTATATTTTTATTATTATTTCCTATATTGCTAAATTCTTCCTTGCACAATTTGTATATGCACACACACACACACATATATATATATACATATGTGTTTGTATTTTATTCATTCATTTTTTATTGCTATTTATTTCATTATTTCCAAAATGAGATTTTATATTTTTAACTCAGGTTTCTCTCTCCTCATTCTGGATCATCTTTTCAGATTCGTAACTGAAATTTTATCTTTCTGTTATTTGCACATTTCCTTTTAGGGTATTACTGATGTTTGTTTCTTTTTGAGCTTCTTAAATTTTTGGAACCTCACAAAATTCCAGAATAATGCTATAAAAATCCAAACACAAATAGAATATATTGCAAAATCATTCAAGAAATTCATATTTTAAATTTTAGATTTTTCAGGATGTTACAAATCTACCCCCCTTAAATGAATCTCGACCCCGAAATTCCGATAGAATAGAAAGAAGTAGGGGAGGTTAAATTTGGTTAGCAACAGGCTTTAGAGTTTAGCTTGTAGTGACGATCTTGCAAATCCTCTTGCTCTGACTCAACTAGGTCTAATACGAAATGTTATACCTCCAAGTAGTCATACATCATAGCAGTACTTCCAAAGTAATGATACATCTTAGTAGTTCTCCAAGATCCTGGTCTACTCGTGCTACCCCCCTTAAAACTAAATGACAGCTGACTTTAGTTATCCCTTCTAACTTCAGGCCTGACAAATCCTGCGGCAACTCGGAGACTCGTACGTTGTATCTCAGCTGTTTTGGTCAGCAACATGTTCATGGGGCAATCCTTGGGGCAGTGGTCTTGTCCTTCACAGAGAAAACAGGTGATCTTTCTCGTTGGACATCCTCCTGGTGGGTGGTCTTCTTCGCAGTTGGGACAGTTAACGGTACATTGACTTTTCTCATGTCCCTTTTCTCCACAACGCTTATAAGCTATTAGGTTAGTGAGGCAATCGTCCGGGTAATGATATTTCTTGCAGTATAAGCAGTAGGGAATTGGGCAATTATAGCAATAATGACTGGGTTGCCCACAAGTGAAACAAACTCCTTGTCCAATTTGTCATAAGGGAGGGCAGTATTGTGCGACATGCCCTGTTCTGCCACACTCACTGCATATATTATTCAGTGTAGCTTCCTGGTCTAGTGACAAAGCTTTTGCAACTTGTTCTTCTTCGTCAGAGTTGAGGTTGATGGTGACGACATCTATTCTTCGCTTGTCTTTCCCCTTGATGGGGCAATTCTTCACATAATGTCCCTGGTCGCCACATCTGAAACACTTGCCTTGCTTCTTCTGAGGGCCTTTACTTAGTGTAGGGCCACTATTATTCTCATGATGATGGCTTTTCTTTGACTTTTCTCATAGAGTGAAGTCATGTGATGGCTGGTACACATGGTTGGGGTTATTGCGAGCATCAATTATTATTCTTCCTCTCTTACTTCTGACTGTGGCAGTTGTCTTGTTGCTATCCATTGGGTCTGTAGGATTTTCCAGAAAAGGTGAGAGGGAATAGCATGAGATGAGCATTAAATCGTAGAGATAAGATGTTCTAAGCCCATTCAAATTTTTAAGAGAGTATACCCTGAAAGCTGGGGTGATACAAAACCACGCAAACTTTTAAAAACAAGCTTTTCCCGTGACTGCGAAATAGGACGCCCGAGGGCAAGAAGGCAATGCACAGGGACCAACGAAAATCATGCGACAATACAACGTCTACTCGGGAAAGCACACTTAAGGGGCATAGGGTTTATCTGCATTGTTCGTTTAAAATGAAACCACCTTATCTTCATGAATATCTTCATCATTCCTAACCTTAAATTTTTGGAGTAAGGTACGATAAGATAAGCAAAAATCTTTCTTTTTTAAATTAATAGAAAGAAGAGGGAAGTATTTGGGGGTTATTTGATTAATATCTGCACTCACTCTTATGTTATCGTTTTGAATTTGGGGTAAAAGAGCTTTAGAAGTAAAATGGCTAAGGCAGCATATAGATGAGGGGAAATCACTTAAGAGAGATAAGAATGAGCAGTATAACTTATATTTTTGGAAACAGTATTTTGAAGAAATATTTCTAGTCATGAAACTAACAGCCAGGCTAACTAGGTCACGACCTGCAGTCGATATGCTCTGATACCATCCCTGTAAGGACCCAGATTTTACAATCCGGATTCCTCTGTGATTCCACCGCACTATTCCCTGGATCAGTAGATAGTGCTCACAATTTACAGTTCTGAATATCAAAGTACATATCATGCGGAAGTGTAAATATAATAGTAGACTTACTCATGGGCCTATTTGGCCGAAATCATTAAATTGCAGCAGCGGAAGAATGAAGCACACAGGTGGGACCTTCAGGACATGCCCACAGGCAGCCAACTGGAGGTTCGCGACCTAGCCCTTGACGATTTCATCTTTATCTTCATCATAACCCAAAAGTATTGCTGAAGCGTAGTGATCTGATTCCTGCTTCTGAATTTGTTATGAGAGCGAGTGTGAGCACACTAACCACCGTGCTCTGCGAGTCAATACACAGGATGTAAATAAATAGTATGCATGGCTTATCAAAGGAGAGGCTCAGGTTATTTTATTTGCCAAAAATCGCTTTTAGTAGCATTATTATTAAATCATAGTGTTATTAATTCTACCTAAACTCCATACGGCGATTGCCATAATTGACTTAATCCACCAAAGACACACTTTCCTTACTGATTGTTGTCTAAGACTCCAAACAGCGAGTGTCATCATTACTTAATCCACCGAATATTCTCTTTCCAAATTGATTGTTGTCTAAGACTCCAAACTATGAATGACATATGCTGAAACTATATTGAGCATTCCCTTCTAAATTGTCTCTTTAACTCTCATTGATGAAACATGCTCAAGAGTCTCACTCATGAAACATTATATAGAAACCTTTTTCTAGAAGTCTTTTTTTAATCTTATGAACCATATGGAAACCTTTTTTCTACAAGACTATTTTTTAACTCCTAGAAAGCTATATGAAACTTATTTATATGCTTTTATATGAAACTTGTAGTGAGTAGTTATTCCAATCATATACAGTTTTGTTTTTTATTTTAGATCAATTTATCATAAGCTATATCACACTTTTTTGGGGCATCAATCTACAGCAGGCTTTGTTAAGATTGTGAGGTGTGGGGGTATATGATAAGTTCAAAGTTCAGTACCCTCAGATTCCATTGCAACCACCATGTTTGTTACATCAAGTCCCATTTTTCGCTTTTATTATACATCGTTCATCCTTTTTATTCTTGCATTGCATTAAATTTTTTTGGTCTTGAATCCATAAATAACAGTCACGATTGTGGTTTTTGTGTAATAAGGATGCTTGAATGTCACAATGGCAGGAGTCTCATTGGTTACAGCATGGTAATTAATTAAACTTTCTTTTTTTTACCTTTTTCCATCTTGTTTGAAGCTTAACGCTTATGTTCCATTTTTTATGTACCAATGTGACGTAGGCCAATGTAGAAGGTTACAAGAGGGAACTTACTTATAGGCTCATATACCACCGCTTTAATGACCTAAACCCTAATCGGATCTTCAACTGAACTTACTTGTCCCATGTGTTTTTTTACAACTATATGGATGCAGTGTGTTTTTGTGCATGACAAGTGCTTTGAAATTGCAACTATTGAGCACTGTACCCTTTTTTATGCAATGTTACATGACAAATTGTAAATCCTATATGTAAGCATGTGTTCACATGCAAATGGTGGGATCTCTATGACATGCAGTCTGAAATGCAGCACATCAAACTTTCTATGTGTAAGCCTATGTTCATTAAGTTTCTTTAAGTTTCATTAAGCTTTGTTTGTTAAGCCAGGAAGTGTATCATGAAGTTTACTCAGTTTTCATGCTAAGGCAGGAGGTGTATCTTGCAAACTTGAGACAATTTCATTATGTTTCATAAAAAATTCCACTAGCTTTTTTTAGTTTCATTAAGTTCCAACTAGTTTCATTCATATTGTTTGGAACAGTTTCACACAAATTCATATTAGTTTCATCAAGTTTCAGGCAAGTACCATTAGTGCTTTTTAAGTTTTAAACAAATTTCATTAAGTTTTCAAATTTTTTAGATTCGACCTTATGATTCCAAAAGAGTTTCATCCTAGTTTATCTAGTCTAAGATAAGTTTCAATAGTGGCATGCAAACGTAAAATAATTTTACTAAGTTTCATAGGAATCCCACTAGGGCCTTTTGAGTTTCAATAAGTCCTAACTAGGTCCTTCAAGTTTCATTTAAGTTTCATGAAAGTTTCCAACTAGTTTTATTCATGTTTTTAGGCAAAGTTTTACTAAGTTTCACGCAAGTTTCATCAAGTTTTATTAACTTTTTAGTGACATTAAGTTTCATTAAGTTTTCAAAATTTTCACGTTTGATCTAGTGATTCCAAAAGAGTTCTATGAAGTTTCTACGGTGTTTCATCCTAGTTTATCAAGTCTAAGACAAGTTTCAATAGTGACATACAAACGTAAGACAATTTCACTAAGTTTCATAGGGATCCCACATGCGCTTTTTGAATTTCATTAAGTTCCAACAAGGTCCTTCAAGTTTCATTTAAGTTTTGTGAAAGTTTTCAACTAATTTCATTCATCTTTATAGGCAAAGTTTCACGCGAGTAGCATTAGTGCAATTAAGTTTCATTAAGACAAGTTTCATCAGGTTTTCAAAATTTTCATAATTCAAAGAGTTCCATGGAGTTTTTCCAAAGGTGTTTCATGGTGTTTGATCCTAGTTTATCTGGTCTAAGAAAAGTTTCAGTAGCGACACGCAAATGTAAGATAGTTTCACTAAATTACATGAAGTATCAGGCAAGTACCAATAGTGGCATTCAAGTTTCATTAAGTTTCACGTAAATCCATATCAGTTTCATTAAGACTACTATATAGTTTCATACCAATACAACTAAGATCCACACAAGTTTTCAATAATGACCTTCATGTTTCTCATGTTTCATCAAGTTTTATACAAGTTTCTCCCCGTTTCAGCCATGTTTCACTAGTGAACTTTTTTATTACATAGCTTCATGCAATTGCCCCTCACAAGTTTTAGTCTGATAATATCAGAGATTCGTTAAGTATCAAGACACATTTTATAGGAGATTCACATACGGTTCACTGATAGTTTAGAAGTTTAACACAAGTTCCAAATAAGGAGTCCTAATCAATAGTACTACCATCCATGCAAAGAGCATTACAGGTAACCAAATTTTGCAATATTGGAAGAAATATCAATGGAAAACAATCATCACAAGTTTTCATAAGCACCATGCAAGCTGTATCAGCAATCAAAAGGTGGTTGTCTCTTCGGAGACTTGATTTGGCTACATTATTTTCTTTGCATTCTTTTCTTTGTAGTTTTGTCATTGTCAAAGGTAGAAGACTGTATTCTTGTTGAGTTTATCAGATGGCATCGAGAAGTTTTTTTTGCAGGATCTCTAAATGCTAGTGTGTTACTCTCACCCACATATATCTTATTTACAGTGTTGCATCTGTTGGGTTCAGGAGGCAGATCATGTTCTCAAGATAAGTTGATAGCAACTTGCTGATTAGTTAAATCATCAATGGCCTGAAGGGCAAGCTTGTGCCCATACTCTATTTTACATGCCTCTCTTGTCATATAAACTAACTTTTTGCAAGCATGGGTATACTTCAGTTTTCTACTTAACTTCATTGACATACAGGGATGCAAGTTGTTTTCTAGCACTATCTGAACCCTTTAGTGTCCATCTATCAAACATATATCTTTCTGGGATTAGATTGACATTTAGATGTGTCATTACCAAGGATGTGCTCGTAGAGCAGCCCGTCTCTTTCAAATTTCTTGCACGCATAGCTGACTGCTTGATCATCTAAACTAGCATTAGCCAAGCATCTCCTATTCAAATTTCCTCCACACACGTTCTGAACATAATAAGAACCAGGAGCTTCCCCAATGGTAATATTGTACATTGCGGTGTTCATGAGGTGCTCCTAAAACTTGCCAAAAATAGCATGGGTGTATAAGGTGGAAGCTTGCTTCTCCATTTGATACCTTGACCACAATGTTGCAAAAGTTTGAACAGTAACATGTCATTGATTGTCATCATTATCCAAGCAAGACTGAACTAGCTTCTCATATTACATGATGAAGTTTCTTATCTAGTCCACTTGGATGCACAAAATCCTTGAATAGTGCACCCATGCTCTCGCTTTGTTGTGTGGTGCTCATGAATGGAAAGAAATATTCCGTAAAGTAGCAAGGCACCTATTTCTCACTAATTTTGTATATCTTATGCATATACTTGTGGTCTGATACATCATAGCAGTCAACCAACTCAGACCATCTTCTTTCAAATTCATCAGTAGTCAAAGAATCATTAATGGATGATTTGAAGTCTTCTTTGAAACCTCCCAACTTTGACAGCAGACACCCTAGCTTGAGTTTTCCATTTATGTATATGTGCCACATGCAACACCTATGGATGGTGTTTGATAGTACCATTGCTATTGTGATATGCGTCGCTTTGTCTTGATCTATCATGCTACTCTTAGGAGCTTTCCATCCATCGCTTTCAAAAATGTCTCAAACAACCATTCAAAGGTTTCTATCATTTAATCCTTGAGAAAAGCATACCCAAATAGCATAGTCTATCCATGATTGCTAACTCCAACAATGAGAGCAAACGGGAGTCGATACTTGTTTGTGCAATACGTTGTGTTGAACACAACACAATAACCAAATTTCTTGTATGCTTCACCTGAAGTGCCCAAAAGAGATTATTGACTATGTTATCACTATCCAACTCCATACTGTAAAAGAATGACAGATCATCTGCTTACAACTCCTCAAAGTACTTGATTGTAGCTGCCATGTCAGTGTACTCACTCTTGTGCCTCATAGCTGACAAAAGATTTCTCATGTCTTTCTTTGTGAAGGAGATGTTTCTCATATTCCCATGCAGATCGAATAGCATAGACATCACCCTCCTTGTAGGAATATTGTTTGTGTAGAGTAACTCTATGAGGTCATAGTCATCATCTGTGATGTGCATGTGTGACCTCACGAAACGAAGCTTTGAGGGGCTCAAAGGGGGGTGATTGTCCTCTAGTTCAACAATGGTAACAAGCCATTTTTCACAGTCAGTGTAGTGCAGTTTGCTGCTCTTCTACGAGGAGCTACTAGCACTTGCTCCTAGTTCATCCTTTTTTGGGCCACATTCAGAGTGGCAGTGAACTCATACCTATTGTGTTCTTCCGTAATATGGCACCTAGTATTTCTTGAAACCTTTATACCGATGCTACCACTACATGCATGATCATTGTAGTATTTCTGTGTTTCTTTGTTGGTGAAAAAACCCATGCCAACATATGATTTTGCAGGTTGTGAACTAATACAATCTGTATCTTCATCTTGTGCATTCAACTCTTCATCACCTGTATTTCCATCCCTCTATGTCAGATCCAGAAACAACACATTCGGAACCTCTATGTCAATCTCACTAGTCCAGAAAAAACTAGTGTACACAGTACTAACAGGGATACATATCATGCATAATGATAAACTGTAACATTCTATTTTTCTGTGTATTTTGAAGCTTCTAAAAAATTCACCATTTGGTTTTCTGGAATTAATTAAGCTTAAATTGAAATTTTGCAATTAAATAGATTTAATATGACTAAGTTACACTTCAATTAATCTCAAAATTACTTTATTTCGATTCCTTGTGCTGCAAGGAATTTTTTTAAATTTTTTGGGATTTTTCTTGATTTAATTGCTATTTTCTATAGCTCAATTGAATTTCTATCAATTTCTAAAATTAAAAAACATTTATAAATTTCTAAAGCCTTTTGTGCCAAAACCTTAAACCCAGCCTGTCTTCTTCGGCCTAGGCCACTAGCCAGCCGAGCCGGCCTCACCTGTGCGCCACACGTCATCCATCCGTGGCTGCATGACACTGCTAGATGCCCACCACGTGTCGGCCATCCGTCCACACTGCTTTTCCATGCCATGATCTCGGCCATTCCTTCCTCTCTTTAGCTAACCTATCAGGCGTATCATCCCCGTCTCAGACTCCATCTCCGTATCTAACCAAGAATCCTCGACATCTGTGTCATCATCGCCTCGGGCTGTGCGGCCCTGACCTCTCAGCATCAGCACCAATAAATACTCGACTATGCCACCCCTTGTCCTCTGCAACCCGAGCTGCCCGCCGTTCCCTGCTGAGTTCACCGTGCGTCGTTGCCTTCATCTTCACCGTCGCCCGAGCCGTTGTTGCCGTCTTTGTCTTCATCCCCAGCGTCGTCATCTTTTCTCCGGCCCTCATCGCTCCACCCCATCCGCCTCGCCTGCTGGTAAGCCATGACGCCGTGCCTCGCTTGCCCACACACCGCTTCGTTCACCGAAATGCTGCCTTGGTCCGTCTGCGTCGATGATGTCATTGTTGATGCCACCCCACACCAACGCCGTTTCAAATTCTCCACGACCCCAATTCACTGTGAGCCGTTCCACTGACATGTGGGGCCCACATATCAGAGGGCACTGTTTTGTAGACCCGTGAGCTGAACCTTGTCAACACTGCCACCTTAGTAGCCACGTAAGCCCTAGTGCACACATGTCAGCCATGTGTCTACCAACTCAGCGCAGGCAAGCCACGTCACCATTCCACGTGTCGGTCCACGTCAGCATGCCATGTCATCACCATCCCAACCTCCTATGCCAGTGTTGTGCCATGTCAGCCCTAGCCACCACATCAACTAAACCCAGAGCCTAGTCTTCCATGTACCTGGCTCACCGTGAACCATGTCTATGACACATAGGGCCCACCTGTCAACCGCTTAATCAATTTTCTTTAGAAAAATAATTTGGCCAAAATTAAATTCCTTTCTGACATCATAAATTAGGATTTTCTTTAGAAAAATAATTCCAAAATAGAAATTAGATTTTCTATTTCCTTTTTCTTAGATTTAAATCTTTCGAGATCCCATTCTTCTCTGTTTTAACTCTGATTGACCCAATTCTTTTTTTTAAATTTATCTAAAATTGAGCTCCATCTTTTAATTCTAGTTTTGGAGTTTTAGAGTTTATTTATATTTTATTTAATTTTATTTTTGTTTCATTTATTTTCTCTTACGTTAGATAACTTCTTCAAAGGAGCAGAAGTAGGATCAGAAGATCAAGAGCTGATACCTAAGCAAGGCCAAGACAAGTTGTGTCCTTTGATTATGTTGAAGAAGAATAATCACACCAACCGAAGCTACTTGAAGGTGGATACTTTAACAACTTCTCATATTAGGATCTTGTTTCCTAGTCGATTGCCTGTGGGCATGTCGAATGGGTACTTCGTTATTCATGTGTTTCCACAGCTAGTTCTGTTAAGCCCTTCAGGTGGTTAAAGTGTGTTTCTTAGTTATTCATGATGTGGCTGATATTTCATCTATGTTTTCACTATGTGCACTAGCGTAATTCTAGACTAGTTCAGTATATACAGAGAGTTCGAATTTGCATATTCGGGTCTCGACATAGACTTTATTAAATAAAAGAGTACATACATTATGGCCAAAGTTTACATCAATGGTCCATAACCTAAAATTAAATATAAGCAACAAAGAAGCCCATCCAGTCTGCCAACATGCAAACGACTATGGGACGCGCCCTACTCGTCATGGTCCTCACCAAAGTCAAAGCAGTCCTCCTTTGAGAAACAAAATTAAGTAAGGGTGAGCACAAAAATGTACTTCACAAGTTGCACTAGAAATGCAATATTAATGCAAGGATAATAAGTGAAGGCATAATAGGGCTATTGGAGCATAAAGCCAAATTGGAGTAAATATAGTAAATAGATGTAAATTGCTTAGTTTAGTACAATAAATAAATAAACAATGTTTTAATCAGATAATACTATTAGTATAGGTCCATCCCCTACACTAACATATCCATGAGCATCTCACTCGGACCATCTTTTCTAAAAGATCTCATCATCTTTTATTTTAACCAGTTTTTGAAAAACAAAGTCTAAATTCATTAAAAAATTACTTGGTTTGCCCATGACTGTGGGCACGGCCATCCAAAATAGTTTATACACTTTGTAAAGGTGGAACAACTTTATCCACAAGACATGATCGTCCTATATTGTTACTGGATAAGCACACTTCCTTTAGTGTTTGCGGGAAAATTATGATAAGGTCTTTACAATGCAAAGTCATCAACCTAGTCATGCCCCCACTAAGGTTATGCCCCAATAAAGAATCCACTAAATCGGGGGGGGGGGGGTGCTCTTGTGCCATGTGAGACTCAGTGGCCTACGCCATGCCCACACTCAACCTATAGCAAAACCAAGGTTGAAACCTACAAATTAATTAGCCAGATCTATTCCATACCAGACTTGTGATAGTACATGTGAATTTGTAGCAGTAGCTTACAGATTAGTCCTTAATTAACTTAGCTAGACTTTTCACATACCCCCTGTGCCACCAAGCACCCACCACCTAACCGGTTGTCTAAGTCTAAACCATATTTTATTATTTGTCAAACATATCATACACCTTCTTGACTCACCAAAGTCAAGAATACAATTTAATAATTATCATTTTATGTAAAAAAATGGTATCTGAAGCCTAGGATCAATTCTAAACATGTCTAAGCTTTGCTACAAAGTTTTCAGCTAATACTAATGTACTAACTAGAGTTTGATTGTAACAAGTGGGTATTAACTATGTGTTTAAAACTGGAGTTAAAATGCTTTCAATAAACATATGCATGCAGAATAATTTAAAATAATATAATTTTATTTGCAAACTAGGATCAACATGATCAAGGTGTCTAACTTGCTTTACTCTGCAAATTATTGGTGAGAGTTGTCCATGAAGTAGTACTCCTCGGAAGCATCGTAGTCTACATGTGAAAATAGCAAAGACAAGCTAAATTCAAATGAAATTCAAAAGTAAGGCAAAAACGGGTATATTGGAATTTTAGATGAATTTAGGAAAACTAATGGGTTCAATCGGAGCTAGAACGAAGGAGAACGAGCTCTCAGAATATGTAAATCTAGTAAAAAGAGAAGGAAACACTATTTTAGCATTTTTCGGATTTTTTTATTTATTTTCTTAGGGAAATTGGATTATTGAGCAAGGATGATGTCAGCAAGGAATTTTGGGTTTTGATGAAATTATTTTTCTAACGAAAAAGGCTACAGTCACTTACAGGTGGGCCCAGGTCTTATGGACTGGGTCCATGGCATAGGAGCTTGGTCCACGATGGATCAGGCTCAAAAAGCTGACTGGGCTTTACACACGAGCAAGGATGTGGTGCACACGTGGCGGCCAGCTGGCTGATGACATGGCATAGGCGGTGATTACGCATCGCAACCGAAGGACACTAGTGCTTCAATGGACAACAGAGGGCGATGATGGGCGCAGAAGGAAGAGGGTGCAATGGGGATCCCATTTCACCTTGGCACAGAGCTCAGTGGTGCTTGGAGATGGTTGGCGGTGAGAGGAGGGCGATGATAAGGTTCGACTCTGGCACATTGGTGGTTCTAGTGGCACTTTGAGGCAAAGGAGGGGTGGACGAGGTCGGTAATGATGCGGTGGAGCCGTAGGTGATGACAACGAGGCTCGATGCGGCTTGGTCCGGCCAGAGATGCTCACCGGAGCTTCAAGAGAGGAGAAGAATAACGCATGAGAGCTTGGGCAGTCGAGAGGGAGAGAGGGTGGGAGCGGTGGTGTAATGTCAATGGGTGCCTGATGGGGATTTTACAAGGCCGAGGAGGGAGCACGGCTCTGTAATTTCTCTCTAGAGATCATAGGCGGTGGGTTGCTAGAGGGTAAAAAGGAAGGAGAGGGCAGGAAAGGAAGGAGGAAATCAGGCACACGCCACACGAGGAGGAAAGGGGAGGGAAGCTGGCGTTTTGATTTTGGTACAGTGAGGAAAGGAATGAGGCAAGGAAAGCCAGCTGGAATTAGTGGCAACTGTGCATGAGAGGTCAATGGGAGAGAGAGACGTGGGTGGGCCAGATGGGCTGCGCGTGGGAGAGGAAAAAGGTGGGCTAGGAAAAAGGGTGGGCCAAGCAAGGAGAAAAAGGGAATCGGCCCAAGGGGGTTTTGGATATTTTAAATGCATTTTTTTATTTTTAAAAAATATAGGAAAATCCAAATAAGCTTAGAAAATAGCAAATAGAGTCCAAAAAATCTATAAAAATTCACATAAATTTTGGAGGATATTTTGAACTTAGGAAAACATTTTCAAATTAAATTTAGTTTTTATTTTATACATAAATACTTGTAGGAAAAGGAAAAACCTTTTTAAAATACATAAAATGAAGGAAAAACTTAGGAAAACTAGATAACACTTATTTTTATTTTTACTTTAGTTAAATTATTTATTATTTTTATTTTTGAAATAGCAACCTAGGTTGTTACACTTTGTCCATTACTTGTGGCAAAAAAAAGCTTCAGCAAAAGCAGCATTCATTCCATCCTCTTGTACAGGAGTAATCTCGCCCAAGGTCTTGTCAGCCTCTTTGCACATCAGCAGAACTGCCTACACCAGATGGATGAAAATTAGCTATAGTTTTCATGTCCCAAGGGAAACAAAACATTACATTGATCATCTAAGTGAAAAATTATGAAGTGGGAACAAGCCAGGCATTTTATCAAACATGTTGCATCCAATAACCAAGCAGCAGACATGGGGAACAAAATACAAAACTTGCCTTAGACAAGGCGAAGTAGCAGACAAGGGGGAGACTACAAATGACATGATGTGTCAGCCAGACAGTGAGGTTTCACCTTGCACACACGAAACCAAGGAGAATGAAGCCGATGACGAGATGTGTCAGTCAGACGAAATCAAGGAGTCTGGAGCTAGCGACAAGATATGTCGGCTAGGCGACGAGGTGTCGTTCGCGCCCCATGCACACAAAACTGAGGAGGACGGAGTCACTCGTGCTCTGCACGCTTGATAAAGGAATTGCGGTTTGGCACGAGGAGTTGGCCAGACGACAAGGTTTCACACGCGCCCTGTGCGCAAAACCGAGGAGGCGCTACGGAGGAGGACGATGGGGAGCTAGCGAGTGCACTCCCGCACGTGCAGCGGAAGATGACTGAGGGGGGCCAGGGTGCGGAGGAAGATAGGGGAAGGGAACAAGACGGGTGGAAGCCAGCTGCGCATCATTCGATCAGAGGAAGGGATCCTATGGCTAGATGTTGTGTCATCAAAAACACTATCCGACAGTATAATGTTGGTATCTGCTCTTTTTTCAGAGGGCTCTGGAACCTTCGTTGTCAATAGACCATGCCACAAAAGCAAGCTCAAGCGCAGTTGTGGCCTTGTGGGCTTCCAATCCGAAGAATTTTAGAAGGACCGTACACATTAGACCAACGAGTAAGGTGGTGCTCCAACTAGCTTTTGACTTAAGCTTGTAGATCTGGCTTTTGGTTGAAATTGTACTGTAGCGGTTGTTAGCTTTTTCTGTGAAAAATAAGAAAAAGATAGAAAAATTGAGAAAAAAATGAAAAAAAACGTTATATTGTCATAAAGAATGCAAAGGAATAAGGGGCAAAAAATAAAGGCAAAATAAGTTGAAATAAGTCAAAATTAGAATCGATGTGTGCTAAGTAGATTCTGGTTTAAATAAACCGAAAGCTAAAAAAAGTTAGGGGATGAAACTGTCTGAAGCGGGACAGGCTAGTCCGAAGAATAACTCATTTTACATGAACGCATGTCATGTCTCCATCCTTGCCCTGTCTGGTGCTCCAGCATTCTAGAGGTATACTTCTCAAACGACCTCAGGTAACGTTTTATAGCGGCAAGAAAAGGATTAGGAGGATCCCTGGGGAGACACGATTCATAGCGGCTACAGTACCTGTGTTTCGACCATGTATCAATCTTGTATCGGTCAACATGTAACGTTTTAGGTTCGTTGCTACTAATGCCTGTAGTACAATGCCTATTGTGCCTGCAATATTCCACTTTTGTCGCAGTTGAGAAGGGTAGGTCTTCACACCTAGCGGTCTGGAATTCTGGATGCAACTCTCGGTGTTGCATGTAGGGTATTTTCTCAGCGTGCAAACGGAAGTCAAGTCATGGGGAAAACACATGCCTGAGTTGTTGCGGATTTGTCCCTGGCTTTCGCACTACGAGGGCTAATGAGCAGGGGCAGAGGGAGAGGTTTTTTTATTTGAAAAAGGGCGGGAGAGATGGTTGCCGTGAGTTTTGGAGGAAGAGGTAGGATTAGTTGTGACTTAATTAGGGCCGAAGAATTCACGTCCATGGCCCAAAGTAGGAGCCAATTGCTAGAACGTGAGACTATTCTTTTGGACTATGGTTTATAGTTTTTTACTAAATTTTTTTATTTTTGGCTATTCGCACGAGAGAGTACGAAGAAAGACACTTACATGTGATTTTGGCTAATCTAGATGAAGTCGCTACAGTGTCTACTACAATCGACTTGTAGATCTCGTCTTGAAAAAACACTCTGTTTAAAAGTTAGGTACTATAGAAAATCCAAAAGCTGAAGATGAAAAGAACATGCCCTGTACCACCAACCATTACAATCCTTGGATATGTACTCAACAAACATGAGCAGGCCCTGTTCGTTTGGGCACGGGTGATGGCTTTTGGCTGTGCTTTTCGATACGGCAGTGGATGATGGAGATGCCAACACGAACGACACACACGGTTTTGGATTCGAAAAACAATTTGGAGAAACGATTTTAAGAAACCGCCTTGCTTGTTTGGCTTCCAAGGAAGTCAGAGCTAAAAACCATAGAAGGCCAAAAACAACAGGCCTATGATATTCATGCTTTCTATTTTCTCTCTCTTTTATATGTAAAAGGATGCCTGCAGGCTGACTATTCTAGGGATGCAATCAGAGTGGATATGGATAGATATCATTTATCATGTAGCCTATTCTATATTTTTTTCTCGGAATCGGAGTCAGATACAGATAATACCGAATACCCATTTCTCTATTTTGTATTCGTTTCATAAGTCTTCGAACGGTCGATCGGACGAAAATTATTTGTTTCTTTACACAAGACATTAGACAATAGGGTACAATCAAAGCGAATATGGAGGGGCTAATTATCGAGATGTCGAAGGAAGAACACTTAGTATTCCCCGTCTGTTTTGCTGTGATGATTTGTCTATATACTATGTTGTTCGTAAATAAAGTCACAACAGACTTTCTTATATCACTTAACATACGGATATATACGGATAGATATTATTTATCTCGTATCTTATTCCATATTTTTTTCCATAGAGTCTGAATCGGATACAAATAGTATCAGATATACATTTACCCTTTCTGTATTCATTCTATAAATCTTCCATCAAATAGAAATTATCCACTCCGTCTAGATCTCTAAAGAATGCTAAACGAGAGTACCGTTTATCTATATCCTAGTATGGATGAACAGCTGGACGAACGAAGTACTAGCTAGCCGACTAGTGCATTAATGGGTAAATATAACGTGGAAACCACTCTTTTCATGTAAACGTGTGAAAGTTTTAAAAAAATTCTAAAACATTATCATATTTGGTGAATATGATATTCTGTAACCTAGTAAAATTTTAGCATCAAACTCAGTCACATTTGCAATATATGAAAAGGACAATTCAGCATAAACAGTGATTCTCACTGTTTGTCACTATTCTTTTCATTGCTTGTCAATTTCATATCATCCGAAAGCATTGGGTTTCATCTTAAATTTTTACTGGGTTATAGAATATCATCTCTCATACATATGCTTTTTTTTAGATTTTATGAAAATATTTACAAGTGGTTTTTATGGAGCTTACCTGAAAAGGGTTGTTTCCATCTTATATTTGCCCGTGCATTTATTTTATACCGAGGAACCAAAAAATGAAACTTACAAGTTATGTGACTGCTGGTGGATCCAATCGACGCTTATATCTGGGAATGATCTGTTGAGCTTAATCTGAATATTAGGATATCTCTATGTATACTAGTATACTAGGAGTGTTGTGGTACACTCCAGTATGTGTTTCACGGCCCAACTGTTAGAAAAGAAAAAAAGGGCCGAGCCCACCTGAGCTGGGAAACCCGGTTGGGCAAGTGATCAAACTCAACTCTTATTTGGGCCCTGGGCGGCGTGCGCACCGACAGAGTAGCGATCGATTAGACATGCAGCTTCCGATCCGTTCGTCTTCCTAACTAGTGTGGCGCGACGCCACGCCAGTCACCGTGTTGATCGAAATAGAAGAGGCGAAAATTTGTGAGGAGTTTTTTTAAAAAAATCGAGGAGACATGCGTGTTTTCGGAAAAGACAAAGGCCTTTTTCGTAAAAAAATCGAGGGATTGTACGTAACTAAACGAGGACCCGTACGTAATTTAGAAAACCGCGGGGCGCTATCCTGCAAAGGATACGAAATTTCGGTGAAGTGAAGGGGTGTTTTTAAAAAACAAAACTGGCAAGGACCTTTTCGCGAGGAAAAAAGACCTTTACGTAATTTTCGAAAAATGCAGGGAAATCGGCTCCCCGACCGTACGCGAATTCTGCCGCCACGTGCCGGCCGAGGGAGCGCTGGGGGCGACGTGGAGGGGCTCGGCGGCCGGGAATCCCCCGGGGTATAATGCTGGTAAGATATATACTGTACGAAGCGAGGCTTACAGGCAAGCTGTTGCCAGCTGCACAAAGATTGGTCAATTGATATGCATACTGATGCTTATTTTGTCACTAGTTGGATGCCCGTGCGTTGCTACGGATTAAAACATAATCGTAACATTTAAAAAGTCTAATTGCAAAATGATAGGGAGCAAAGGAAATACTCTAAAATTAGTCTATCAAACAAGAACACTATAGATCAGTGGCGAAGCTAGGAATAATTAGCTTTCAAATGGAGTGTCTTTTCAAGACGGGGTCTATAAGTTGATTATAGTACACACTGTAGGAACTTCATTTATATCGGCCAAAACAGCATACGAGTTTTTGTTACTCCGTACTCTCTCACGAACAACCCAAAAACTATAAACCGCAGCCATAAACCATAAACCGAAGTCAAAAAGAACAGACCCAACTCCACACTACTTGCTTGGGCATCATATGTTGGCTGTTAAAAGAAGCAAGTTATAGCAAATCTATGATGCATTATTGATACATAGCAGCTATATAAGCATTTGAACTCAAGTAACCGTAACGGAAAAAACACCCTCTAACTAACTGATCAGTTGCCTACCCACACATAGAAGAGGCTCATGCGTCAATTAAATCTTAATGTTGTCACTATGAGTTTCCATAGTTCAGCAAGGATCCAATACTACAGGAGAGAATGAAGTGAGCAGCTCGCAAGAGTTCATTGTACAGAAGAAATACTGATATCTTTGGCACTCCTACTGCAAGAAGTATGCTGATAACAATTATATAACTACCACCATGACAATGATGTAGCTTTTGTTTCTCACAAAGTTTGCTACTAATAGCCCAAATACGCAGCACAGGGATGAATACACTGGAAATTTCAACAAATTGAATAGTACAATATTTCAACTGAAAACATAAATTTTATGGTAGATCATTGTTTGCATAGCAGCTATGAATTAAGTGCAGAAGCGTACTAATCAGTATGTAGGCAGTATAACATCCAGTATAAACAAGCCCTGTCCAAATGGGTGTGAGAGTTCATGGAGGCAACTACATAACCTTTACATAAATTAAGTTTTCAGAGGGTGATATTTTTAGTGAGGGAAGCATTATTCCACTAATTATCATATAAATATATGAAATTAGTACTCAATCCATTAGGTACAAGCAGATAAAAGCCCTACAAAAAGAGCACTAAACTGTTCGGTGCCAACTCAAGAGGCACAGCCTAGAATATGAAATACCTGAATATCTAATTCAGAACCAACATGACTGCATCTTAAAATATCGATAAGCCAGGAATACATTTCTTTTCAAGAATTAAGCAATAGTACCATTTCAGCATGAGCCAACTTCCTCAATAATACCGCATAAGCATCCACCAAGCACTCCACAGAACTAAGCCAAAGCCTCACTTCCTGAAGAAAACCAGGCACAAATAAGCTCAGAGTAGGCTAATTGCCTAATTCCCATTTGAGGCTTCGACAATTACATAATGCACTACCAAACACATTTCCAATTATGCATTATGAGATACATGAACTTCCATGTTTTTCCCCCTGCAATGTGCTTTATCATACTAATCCCTACTAAACAATAACATTAACATCCATGGAAGCAGGAATCGATCACTCCCATAATTGCTTGCACATCACAACTGTCCTTGTCAGGGTTGCTCGAACTATGGCATCACCCAGAGCATCAATACTACCATCCATGAGAGAACTGAGACCACGTCACATACCTCGCCATCCCCGCGGCCGAAATGCAGCAAGCTCTCGCCGGGCAATTTCAGCAACGGGACCGCAGAATCCGGCTTTGCCGCTGCAGCGGCCGCGGCGGCCAGTGCACCGATCAAATCCCTCGCAAACGCAGCCTCCCCCTTCCTCACCACGGCAAACGTCACGAACGGCCTCAGGAACCGAACCACTCCGTCCACCCCCCCTGGCGACCATCCTGGCTGCCTGCCGCGTCAGCTCCGCACGCGCGCCGTCGGCCCCCGACGCGAGAGCCTGGACGAAAGGGTGGTCGCGGGGCGGGAAGCGTGACCCGGGGGGCCGATGCGGAGGACGCAAGAAGCAAAAGCTACGGCGGCCTTGATGAGGCAGGAGGCGAGGCGGGGGGAGGGGCGCAATGAGGAGTGGGAGGGCGAGGTCGGGAGGGAGGAGGTCGGCGCGGGAGGCAGCGAGGCGGCCGAGGGATGCCGCGGTGTGGGCGGCAACGGCAGGGTAGGGGAGGCGAGGAGGGAGGAGATGGCGTCGTGGGCGGCAGCGGGGAGGGCAGCGGGCAGCGAGGGGAGGTTGCGGAAGAAGGCCACGACGCCGGAGGAGGGGGCCATGGCGACGCCGCGCCTCCTCCTTCCTCCGCCCCCTTCCTCTCCGAGCCAGCCGCCGCCGCAGCCGCGCCTCCTCCTACCTCCGCCCCCAACCAGTGAGATGGAGGTCGCGCCGCCTCCTTCCTCCGCCCCCAACCGGCGCGGGGGTGGGGAGGAGGAGGATGCGGCAGCGGCGAGTCGGCGGCGCGGGGTAGGGAGGAGGAGGCGGCGGCGGAGTGGAGGAGCGGGGCAGGAGGCGGCGGAGCAGAGGAGTGGGGGAGGAGGAGGCGATGGTGGCGCGGGGTGGGAGGGAGGGGAGGAGGCGGCGGCGCGGGGTGGGGAGGAGGAGGCGGCGGCGAAGCGGAGGGGTGGGGGGAGGAGGATGCGGCGGCGCGGGGGTGGGGAGGAGGAGGATGCGGCGGCGGCGGAGCGGAGGGGTGGGGGGAGGAGGAGGCGGCGGCGGCGCGGGATGGGGAGGAGGAGGCGGCGGTGGAGCGGACGGGTGGGGGGAGGAGGAGGCGGCGGCGGAGCGGAGGAGTGGGGGATGAGGCGGCGGCGGCGCGGAGGGCGGGGGAGGAGGCAGCGGAGAAATGGGGAGAGGCGCACGGCCGCACGGGTTCGTGGGGGGAGGCAGGGGTGGGCCCACATGTCAGACTACCTTTTTGAGGTGTAGGATGCACCATCACCTTGAACTCCTTCTTTTTAGGAGTAGAGATGCATCGTGCAACCAATCTCTCACCAAACTTCATGTGGACAGTCCGGTTTCAGAGGATCCCAGCCTTGGATAAAGTGGGTGCTAATACTCATTGCTGTTGCTATTAATGGCTATGTTTTTTGGTTTTGGTTTTGGTTGTCCGAAAGTCAAATTAGTCAGGATGATTTCTTAAAACGAACTTTAAATAGCTTTATGAGTTCTGTAACATTCCATTTTTTAGAAGTTTTTGTGCTAATGCAAGGATTTCATAGTCTACTTTCAATTTCAAAGAATTTAAGTCTAATTTGTTGTTTGCCACTCAAAAATTGCTAGGGAATTCAAATGTTCTTGCAAAAAAACAAAAAGAAAAAGAAACAAATTCATTTCTTCTCCAACCCTTCTCCCTAGTCGCTCCTCCTCCCTCTTCTTCCTGCCTCTTCCCCAACCAGCGCTGCTTCCATGCAAACCTAGGACGGCAACTGCCTCGTCGTTAGCGCTCTATCGCGGGAGCTCCTCGGCGTCCGCCTCCCTCGTGCACACGTAGTGTCGCCGTGGTCCGGCCCCTTAGCGGCACGTCAACTCGCCATCCCTCCCTGCTCGGCCAGAGGACAGTGCTGCCGCCCCGTCGTGTCCCGCGTCGTCTCCCGTGTTGCCCCTGTTCACGTTTACTCCTCACGAGGCTGCAGCCCCGCGAAGACCAGGCTCCACCTCGGCTCCCCCCACCCCGGCTACGCCACTGTGGTTCAGCCCTGCTGCGCCTATGCCGTTATGGCCCCCGCCAGCCCCGTCAGCAGTCCCCTCTACCTTGTTTTTCGCTCCGCCCTCCTACGACCGCCGGGCTAAGCAATGCACCCCTGGGACGACTTCACTCGCACCGTGACAAGCTGTAGTCCTCGTTGTCTTTCCGCGCCACTGTGGAGAGCTTCGGCCGCCACACCCCGAACTGTAGCCACTCGAAGCTGACGCCACCCGTACGGCCGACGCACCACCGCCCGAGTAGTTTCCCACTCCACCATCTCTCGCTCGGTTTCACCTTCCACCTCCCTCACCTGCCTCCTCTGCCGTAGGCTCTTCCCCAGCAGTCTCCACCACCGGCTTCACTCGGTGGACTTGGGGACCCCCTAAGACTCTCTCCAAGTTCACTGCTACTCCCTCTCTCTCCTTCCCTGCCTAATCGGCTTTTTCCCCCTATAGGCCACCAGCGAGCTTCTACTTCACCCCAGCGCCTGGTCTCTTCGGTGGACCGCCGTGCCTCAGACCGATTGCCAGCACTTGGAGCACTGCCCAGCCACCACGAAACCGACCCCAGCCTCACTAAGCTCCCTCCCCTCCTTCGGTGAGACGGCGTCGTCACCCACCTCGTCGCCAAGCCCATCCCTGTCGCCAGCTTCTTCGGCTCCACCCTGACCACAGCTCATGCTCCGGGTGAGTTCATAACCATTCAAAGAAGCTCCCATGTCAATCAATCGAACGCTAATGCCTCAAGTCACCGGATTGTGCCTTCTCCTGTTCCGGCGGCTGTCGTGCTTGCCGCTGACCGCCGTCGAGCCAAATCAGGCCGCTCCGCTTCTCCTAGGGGTGCGCGCACAGCCATGGCGCCCGTTTTGCTAATGCTAACGCACCGATGTGGCCCCCTCGCCGCCTGCCAGCTCTGCCTTCCTCACGGTGGGGAGACTGTAGCCATGCGATTTAATTAGCGTGGTGATTAACCTGGCTAATGACTACCTTAATTGGCCATTAGTAGTTAATGACAGCAAGACCACACACGTCAGTGACTGCAGAATGAAAATAATCTGAAAACTATTAAAAATTTCTGGGCCCCACCTGTCAGGGAAACACCCTCTCTCCTCTTTTGTTTTTTGGGATTTTTTTTAGAATGAATCTTTGAGGAGCTCATTCTCTCACGTCGTAACTCCAAATTTAACGAAACTTGTTTCTAATTTTTTTTCTCAAATCAAGATCTACCTATTGGTACTGGTTTTGTTCAATTTTGAGTTCAGTTGAATTTTATTTGGCAGTTATTTGGTTTCACTCGTCTGTGTTTACTTTTTGGGTACGTTCTCCCGAGTAGAGCTCGAAGGTGTGAACAAGCCCCCGATTGAAGCGACACAAGACCCCAAACTTTTGATCCAGGTGAGTCAATACTTTGATCATTTTGAGTCTATATTTCATGTGAAATTATGTTCATTTAAACTATCCCAATTTCATGCTTTACTTTATATGCAACCATATGTTACTCATAAGGCAGCTAAACACCCGCTTGTCGATTTAGTAATATATGACACTTGATTATCCATGAACCTTGTCACCCTAGGTAATACTATTAATCTCGATAGCTATAAGTCAAATTAAATGCCATGCAAAGGTCTTGTCTAGAGTTCAGGGCACTAGTTGCCCCAATCATCAATCTTTAAACATGAAAACTGGCTTTGGAATAGTCACAGGATGTAAGTGGCTGAATATTTGTGACAACTTAATTTATACTTCTCAAAACCCTAAAAACTTGCTATACCTATCTGGGTGAGCGGTAAAAGTGGTGGGTGTGGATGTAACACAAGAATCTGTGATTTGTGGAATGAACCGCCTGGACAAATTAAGGACTTAGTCCTATGATGACCTCTTCGTGTACAACAGTGCAGCCACAAGCTAGCAAAATGTAGGCTGGGCTGAATAATTTACTAGACCCTCTACTCATCTCATGGAGGCCGGGTGTCTATGTATATTATGAGGACTAGGGCGATGAAGATGGTGGAAACTAGGGTAGGCTTTAGTAGTCTTGCCTCTCACCTCAACCTAGCCGACTAGGATAACTTGTGGGTGGTTTCAATATTAGTTGGTTTTCTAGCTAATATTGGTGGCACCTAAGTTGTCTCAGTCGCTTGCCTGTGGTGGGTTGTGCCCTACCACGTTCGTCTACGTTTCCGCTTCCGCACTTTATGTGATGTAAACATTTGGTGAAACCCGGGGTCCGACAGGGCTGGTATCAAAGCATACGGCTGTAGAAACCTTAGTTAGACTGGTCGTATTTTAGGGCCTAAGTCCTATTTTCAAGAACTAAGAAAAACATTGACAAAATATAGTGTATGCTTTGTTTAACTCTCTTAGCTCCTTACTCGTCTATACTCCCTTTTGTATTTTCATCTGTTCTAACCTCTTAGTGTTCAAAATTTTAGATGGCTGAAGCTTTGTCAGTCGGTCCGTGGGATCACTTCTTCCATGGAGAAGATGACAAGGAGCTTTGTTGAACTCCTGCAATAGCTTTTGCAGTACCTAGGGTACAGCCGCCGGCCCATCTTCAGGGGTAGGAGGACCTGGGTTCAGAACCAAGACTTGTGGACAATTGAGATTTTCCTCTATGCGTGGGACAGGGAGCTCAACTCTCACACCATCCAGGTCAGGCCCCCTCGGATGCACCTCTCGGACTCCATCCAGGACACGGCGCGTCTAGCAGCAGCCTACTTGTGCCAAGTGCACGAGGAGAGTCTGCGACAGTCCCCCTTCTCCCACTTCCCTCGCATCCACCAGGGAGAGTATCTTCCAGAGCGCCTCAATGCCAGGGTGGACAACCCCCGGTTATCGCACTAGATCCAGGTGACACATGCGATGGTAGTCACCTACGCCCATGCTTTACTGGAGATTGGGCAGCTACGGATGCTCCTGACTTCCAGCTATGAGCACTCGGACGTCCTCCATGCCCAGCTCACTCACTGCCAGGCCGTCCTCCAGGTGGCAGAGCGCGAGAGGATTGCCGTTGAGGTCGGGCTGGAGCACCTTCGGTCTAGGGCTGCATACCCCTGCCTTCGCCACCATTAGTACAAGCCCTAGCGCCAGCACCAGTACGAGCTTTGACTCAGTGCCAGGGACCCCGCACCTTGCTCAAGGTGCGCAATAGCATGCGCCCGTCGCCCAAGAACGACCTCAGAGGACCCATCGGGGGAGTGTCGCCCCCCCCCCATTCCTGTTCCCCCAGCAGTAGATCAAGCCCCTCCTGTTCCCGTTCTCGCTCCCCATCTCCCAGCATCAGTCGGAGCCGTTCCCGTTCCCTCTTCCTAGGGGACTACATCTTGTGCGGCCGGAGCCACACCTCAGAGGAGTAGTCTATTGTAGGGTAGGTAGTAGTACGACTAGATTGTCCTTTGGTTTGCAAGCACTCCCTTCTCTCCAGTTGTACCCCCTCCCCCCATGTACGTAGCTTAGTAGACGTTGTGTATCTGGTGTCATGACTTGACGTAGCCTATATGCCATGTCTAGCAGTCATGTAACACTTAACCCTCCTGCTGTAATGAACTATTCTAGGCCTTATGCTTTTTATTGCATTGCTTCTCTTTTATTTGGATTTTTTGCTGTGCTAGTAGAGGGCTAGCAAACCCTCATATATGTGTTCTCCTTTTTCTTTCGGGCCCTATAAAGCCTTAGTTGTTTCCAGAGGGTGCCCAGAAAGGCTGCTACCTATGGTAGGGGTCAAGCTTCAGGAAACTCAGCTCGTGGAAGAAGCCGTGGCCATGGTCTGAACCTGCCGCCACCACCACTGGGACCCCTAACCATGGCACAAGTAATGCACAGCAAACACAAATCCCCCATGCAATGTTTACCCGTCAACAAGCAGGGGCAGCTAGCTGCAACTCAAAACTAGCTGATTTCTTGAGGACTAGATCATTGACCTTCTTCTCAGCCAATGAGCCTCTAGAAGCAAAAGATTGGCTGCGTGATACCAAGAAGAAGCTCAGGCTTGCCCGTTGCATCGAAGAAGATAAGGTGGACTTCGCCACTCACCAGCTTAAGGGTGCCGTAGTAGCATGGTGGAAAAACTACCTCGCCTGTCGTGGAAAAGAGAGTCCCCTAGGCAATGACCCCAAAGAAGAAGTAGAGGAAGTAGAGATAGAGACCCCAGCAGTTGGCACTTAGCAAGGAGGTCAGCAAGAAGAGCAGGCAACTGAAGAGGACAATGCTGAGGAAGAAGAGGAGTCGGCATCAGTCAAGTATGTCATCACCTGGGCTGAATTCAAGGTTGCCTTCCGGCAAAACTTTGTGCCAACAAGTATCATGAGGATGAAGAAGAATGTGTTTCAAAATCTGAAGCAGGGAAATAAGTCCGTCAGTGAGTACCTCACACGATTCAATCAACTAGTTCGCTACGCCCCAAAGGATGTAGCTGATCAAGAAGAGAAGATTGATCGTTTCTTAGAAGGGGTGCATGAAGAGATGAGAGCACAACTGATTCTACATGACCATGCTATGTGTCAAGGACATATAAATGATGGAGATGGCTCATGTAGATCAGATCTCATTCATCTAGTCACTGTGGTTTGTAAGATTATGAAGTTACCAAGTTCTTACTTGATTTGGAGCTCTTCTTGAGAAATCTTGATCTGAGGGTTTTAGCTTCGATTCATCAGTGATTTTGATTGCTGTGACATGTGGGAAAACATCTAGAGTCATATTGGTTATACTTAACTCATGAACAAGTTGCTTCTTTAAGTTTTTGAGATTTGCCCGATTTTGGTGCAACCTTGCATGCTTTGAGAAAATATTGGAACTTTGACCAAGATTTATGTAATCCTTGGATGAAATAGCTTACTAAGACCTTTAGTAAGGTATGTGCAAAGTTTGACTTGATATAATCATGGATTTTGGAGTTTGTATCAGAAGTGATTTTTACTCGGGCTGATTTTCTATTATGAAGTGGTCAGACCGCTCCTAGGCATGGTCATATCGGCCGCCGGCTTGTGGTCAGTCACACCACACCTCCAAGTGGCTGTCAGACTGATTAGATGCTGAACTTATGGGTCTTTACTATTTTGGATTGTTGTTTAGATTTAGACTGTTAAATCTGATCTTGGTAACTCTTGTACTAAGATTTTCCGAGTGCTTAGATAAAGATTTCTGCTTCGTAGCTGTGTAACCATTGCTGGTCCTGCACTACGATAGTAGCCGGTCTGAATCTGCTTTTTAGAAACATATATGGACAGCATTTTCTCTTAATTCACGCGCTGGATTTCATCTGGCGCTGTGGCAGCACAACGGATGAACGCTAGGCCGAGGAGCCCCGGAATAAAATCAAGGCGTCGCGATGATCATCAATCAAGGGCCCAGAGCTGTATCGGCGTGCGTGCGTCGGCGTCGGTCCTTTCCGTCGTGAAGTCAGGGCTGATATTTCAACCCCTCGTCTTTTCATTTTGTGAGAACCCCCGCTAATATCCTGTTACAGGCCCCTCCCAGATGACCAAGCTTTATTGTTATAACTTTTCATATGTTGTACTAAATAAGCAGCCTTGTAAAACCATTTTATTTGGAATGATCTTTGACGTGAGAACCGCTTGACAATGGGCATGGGCATCAACATGAAGTTGGGATTCCCGAATTCTAGACGCTCCCGAGGTGCACTCGCTCGTCCAAGAAATGGACCTCGGTTTCACACAGGCGTTGTCGTGTCACGGTCTCACGTAAGTTGCAACCAAACCAGTTACAACCATGAACAACCAATCAATCGCCTGCACGCACCGTGCCGCCGTGGCGCCGGTCCACATGGAACGGGAGCGCTAAGGGGGTGTTCGGTTTGTGGTATCAAAGGTGAAAGGGATAGTTCCGTCTGAAATGTTACGGTTCACTCGATTTAATTGAACGACACAATATAATATCTAGATGAAATATTCTTCACCAAACCATCTAAATAGAATTACCTTGTCCAGATGAAATGATTCCATCTACCGAACCAAACAAACAAGGTATCTTCCGGACAGATGGGTGCTGCACGGGTGGACAAGCAACCATTGGCAAGCTGTAAAAGAGCTCTTTCGAGCCTGTTTTAACTACGTATTATGGTTTTTAACTATAGTTTATTAATTTAATAAATAGTGATTATTAAGGTTTTGCTCATTTCGGCTTGAGCTTCTGGTTTCTGACTTATTTTTTACTATTTCTAAATTTTGTCTTTTTCTATTTTTTTAGCTTTTTTTGAGCTTTTTTGTTGGTTCTTTTTCCTATATTCGTTTACGTTATCTGTAATGGGCTAACCTGTTTTTTCTATTTTAAAATTTTTTAAAATTTAGTTACGCCAAATAAATCACCATCAGCTACCGTGTAATTTCAGCCAGCAACAATGTAATTTTAACCAGAAACTAGTTTATTTTAGCCCAACCAAACGACACCTAAGATAAACCAAAAATCAAGGAAAAGCAAAAAAAAAAAGACCAAACTTTTATGGCATTACTATGTCAAGTATGCATCCAAATGGCAAAAGCTTTAATACAAATTTGGTAGAGATCTTTTACGTTTCCAAATAAATGGACGACTTCATCGGAGTCGACCGTTAGGCCGATTGGGCATATGCTAGTGGGTGTACTCGCATACGGCCGTGGTGGTGCAGGTCCATAGTTGTAACCGGAAAAAGTACAAACGGTTCATTTGCCCCCGGCCAGGGCTCTATGACGTAACTTCAGGTGACGTTGGGTCACTGACGCGTGGGCCCTACGGGTTCGTAGGGCCCACACGTCAGTGACCCAACGTCACCTGACGTTACGTCAGAGGATCCGTCCCCCAGTAAACCTTAAGCTTCAGCTTTTGTGCTGTGCTATACTGTTTAAAGTTTTTCTCCGTGGGCGGTTAGTTTTTCAAGCGTATTTAAATTTAAAAAATAAAAATATGTTATTATAGATAATACAAAGATATAAGGGGGAAAACCCAAAAATTAGAAAAATAAAATTAAAAAAATTAGAAGCTAAAATTGGGAATTTGGGATCAATCCAGTTTGAGTCGCATTCGAATCATGCGTGCTCCCTACCTGGCAATCAGGAAGTCTGTACTGTGCAGACAACAAGCTGATAAAGAAGTATACTCCGTGTATATTAAAGATGGCATCTCTGGCTAATGCTTCGGTCCATCATTGCTTGTTTCCTCTTTCGGTGGATGCCTGTATCACATTTCTCCGCTCACTTCGGTTTATATGAGTTGGTTTCTAAATTTTTTTATTATGATTGATTTATTGTGTACTGTAATTGCTAGTGATTTTTAATGTAATTAAAATTAAAAACAAAAAACTAACCTACCACAAATAATACAAACGAATACAAAAAAAGAAAAAACTAAAAACGAAGAGGTAAAAAATTAAAAATAATAAATTAAAAACTAAAGTCGAAACGAGTGAAACCTAGGTTAGTAGGCCAGGACTTCTATGTCCAATTATCACACGCTGGCCATCCCATATGCTCCCTATGTAGCTAGGAGGGCGCTTCCGCAGCTAGCTTTATCAAGTGGAGAACACGAAGAACAAAGAATCAGCACCACACGTCGCGCATAAGTCATTTCGATTGATCGTTCTCGTGGTCCTTTCCTAAGAAAAAATGATGTTAATTTTTATTCTCCCAGCACCTTGGCATCTCAGATCAAATTACCCTTCAAACCTATTAGCACTGTCGGGTGATCGGTTGGGCTTCAGCTTTTAGCTTCCGACTTATTTTTCACTATTCATAAATTTCGTCTTTTTCTGAATTTTTAGCTTTTGTTGAGCTTTTTTGCCGGTTCTTTTTTCCCGTATTTATTTGTGTTATATGTAATGGGCTAACATATTTTTTATATTTTTTTAAATTTAATTATGCTAAATAAGTCTCTATCAGTTACAGTGTTTCTTTTTCAGCCAGCTACAGTGCTTTTCAGCTATAAACCACCAAAAGTAAGCCCAAATGATCACCTTGATTTGGCCCCTTCCCTTCACCAGGAGCCCAGGAGTCCAGCAAGAGGGAAAAGGGAAGTCAACACACGACTTGACCGGTAGCGGTCGGGGAGTCAAGAGACGTTTTAGGGTGCCTTTGGTTGAGCTTTTGGGAGCTGCTTTTGCTTCCAAAAAGTCAAAAGCCAACCAAAGGGGTGGAAACCAGAAGCTGTTTTTTCAGAAGCAGCTACTTTTGGGTAGTACAGTTTTGAAAGCACATTGGACCCTGCTTTTGGCTTTCTGCTTTTTGAAATGGTGAAAATAGAGAGCTGTTTCACAGTTGTTTCAAGGAAAATAGAGATAGGAGGTAAGTTTTATACTTGTTTGAACCAAACAGCTTACAGCTTTTCCACAGCCCACAACTCACAGCAGCTTTTTCAGAAGCCACAGCTCAACCAAACACACCCTTACTCGGAGACTCGCTTGTGATATTTTATGTATGTATGTATATATATATATATATATATATATATATATATATATATATATATATATATATATATATATATATATATATATATATATATATATATATATATATATATATATATATATATATATATATATATATATATATATATATATATATATATATATATATATATATATTACAAAATACGCTAAAAACTATGGACTCCCTTGCAATTGTTTTGTGTAGTTCACATTAGAATATCTTATAATTAGCATATGAGTATACCTAAAGTGATAAAGGAGTATTTCAAATTTATTTAGGTGGTATATTAGAGGTGGGTGTAATTACACCCGGGAGTAAAAAGTATTTTTCATATATATATATATATATATATATATATATATATATATATATATATATATATATATATATATATATATATATATATATATATATATATATATATACACACACACACATATACATATACATCCGTGCATTATAACGGAATTCATTAAATGTATAGAGAATTGTGTTATAGAAGAGAGTTGCTCTGATCGGTTAGAAAGTGAAAAATGATAAGAAGTTAAGGAAATAGAGCGGTTAGAGAAGAATGAGCGTACAACCACCAACTCATTCTTTTATAATAGTAATGATAATATTTTTATTTATATTTATAAAAAATAAAGAACAACATGCATACTCTTATCCGTAATATTTTTTGTCCATATCTATAATATTTATCGACCATGTATGCAATAAAAAATAGAACCATGTGAGTATTCGTATCGTACACTCTGATACAATATTTTTAAACAATATATGTAATAATTTTAATAATCATATATAACAAAATATATGATAGAAAACAATGTTGTATATAGAAAATAAAAAATATTGTAATAAAAATATGAGCGAAAAATGTAGTCATTTAGCCCTTCCTTTTATTGGATTTATTCATCATATACCCTCCTCATAGATGGAAATTTAGGATTTACCCTCCTGACCCACGTGTCAGTGACTTATGATGACCCCACATGTCATTGAAGTGGGAGGGTAAATCCTGAAATCCCCAATTCAAGGGAGGGCATATGATGAAGATCCCCCTTATTTATACTCCGCCGGTAGCCATCGCTGCATGCCGCCCCCGCCTGGAGTTGGATGTCACTGCATCCCCCACCTCCCCCTCCCCACCGCCAGTCGCCACCGCCAACCCGCGCGCAGCCAGCCATGGGAACGGCCAGCGGCGACCAGCTGGCAGGCGCCTCCCTGGACAAGCTCCGGCACGTGGAGTCCATGTCCGAGCTGCCGTCCGGCGCCGGCATGATCTCCGGGATCAACGCCGTCGTCCTCGGCGAGTCGCTCGCCGCCGAGGAGCACGACCTCGTCTTCCCCAGCCCCGAGTTCTCCGCCAACGCCCTCGTCTCCTCCCCGAAACAGGTGTGGGGTAATCGAAACTAGTACTGCTGCTTAAGTGCGCCTTTTTGCCTTCTTGATTTTTGTCATTGAAGCCAACTCGATTCTTCTTTAAACTATTTAATGGCTTGTTTTAGCGCTTGAGAGCTTTCCATTTGGGGGCTCATGCAACTGTGCAATCTATCATGTGTCGTCCTGATCAAGACTTGTGGTTAAAGTCAGACAGGGACATAAATAGCAATAGGGTTTCTATTTTTTAATCCTAGAGATTAAAAAATAATAGTGTTTCTATTTTTTTTAATCCTAGAGATTGCCGTATATGTTTCATGTACGAGTTGAGTTGCCGAGTCAGACTAGTTCGTTTCCGTGTGAGTTTTCTAGTCGGTTTCCGAGTCGGAGTGAGTGCTCGGTTGCTAGTTGTGCAAATAGCCTTTAAAAGGCCCAGTAGTCAATGAGTCAATGATGTGTGGAGACATAAAGCGTGAAGCGATCGGTTGTGATCGTATAAGCGGAAGCTAAGGAGTAGCAAAGAAATAAAAGGAAGAGAGAGAGAGCAGTTTGGCTGTGGGAAAAGAAGCATGTGCGATTGTGTTATGTAGTCACGTAAGGAGTTGCTTTGGTGCTGCGTGCTCTGTCTCTCGTCACGTAGAGAAGATAGAGCCTTTGCTCCATCACGCGTACGGGCAAGACAGGAGTTGCCTGCTCTTACATGTGCGCGGCAAGTACCAGGCTAGTGAAGTAACGTGAGATAGGGATCATCAGTGGGTCCCATCGAAGGAGCAGAAGGATAGCCAGTGTAGCTTCGAGATTTGAGAGTGGAAAAACGAAAAGATTGCAACAAGTGGTATTAGAGTTTGTTGATCTTAGTGATACCTGAAGAACATGGGAGAAGCTATAACACCCCACAACCATATAGGATACTACTATGGAACGTCATCACCAAAGTGAAGAATAAATAAGTACAACAAAAGAAATCACAAAGAGTTTAACACTTTATTGACACTTTAATAGAGAACCAACGGAAGCTGGAATAAATGTTTAAAACATGGGACCGATCCACTTCTAACCAAATAAAGAATGAATGAAATAACAAAACAGTGGCAAACCACGGTGCTAACAACTCGAGTGCTCCCACCCATGCATAATGCTATCACTCCACCGGGCTTTTACCTGAGACTGAAATGAGCAAGCGTGAGATTTGGAAATCTCAGCAAGTACCTAACAACGGTCGCAACACAGTGAGTAAAGGATAGGTGCAACCACGTGAAATAAAGGACAAGCATCATAAATAAACAATGGATACAAGAGGAAAGCAACGAACAACTGACATCGGAAATACTGTCATAAACGAGAGACGGACATCATGGAGACTATGAATTAAAGATAGTTGTTATGTGACAAGTTATAGCAAGGGTGCCGGCGACCTCATCCCACATACCCGGTTATACGAGAATAGCCAGACACAACCTTGTCCTCGACTGTATAACCGCAGACGGGGTGTAATATCCTGTGTAACGAGAATGTACGGCCCTCCGTACGTTACTAGGTTGGGTGGAAATCTCCTCTATATGTGGGTAGTCCCGGCGTGATAACCCTTAGTTCTTTATTTAAAGAATTATCCATGGTATAATTAGGGAGTCATTAATGAATTAAGGTAAAATTATGAGGGTAACGATTTAATACAATAAGACCGGAGAGACAAGATTGGTGATACTAGGTGATAAAGTAATTGATACATCATGGACAGATTATATAGAACAAAATTAAGGTAACTAAGAGATAGCGATGATAAGGCTATAATAAAGTTATGAGAAGTGAAAAGATGTGCTAGGGTTGAAAATGGAAAGACATAGTTTCTGATAAGAGGGCGATGTAGAATAATAATAAGATGATAGTGATATAGTAATCAACCTAAAGAGGTATTATAATGTAACTCACAAGTTTATCAACCAATCAAGTTTTATTATGTGATAAGCGATTATTAGTCAAATTAACATTTATTAAGGTATAACGATCATGACTCACATAAGGAACTGTACCGATAATACATCATGATATCGAGAAGATTAAACATAGAAGCGTTAAAGGACTGCTAGTGATTTTAACCTAAGTCTACAACAAGATCACCCGCTACCCCCATTAACGATTTAAGCATGAACTCTAAACATTACTTAAAAGCATGAATCTTATAACATTATTAACAGAGTATTATAATAAACCTAAAGGCATGTGAAATAAGATAATCTAGAACATCATGGCAGGAATACAATATTAAGGGTATATAACCAGCAAGCATTAATAATACTCAGGCAAGCATTAACAATATGATAAGAACTAGACAAGCATTAACAATATGATCATAACTAGGCAAGCATAATAATAACCAGGCAAGCATGAATACTATTATAACAACTAGGCAAGTACTAGAGAGATGATAATAACCGGGTAACTTTGGTGACAGGATATTAGCCATGTAATTTTTTTAGTGATGTGGTATTAGCCAGGTAAATTCAGTGATATGATAATAACCAGGTAATTCATTGATACGATAATAACCAGAGGACTTGGTGATATGATAATAACCAGGTAATTTAGTGATATGATAATTGTATTCAATGATAATGGTAACGAGTAATCATGAAAGATGTGAAATGTGGAATTAAAATAATTGGAGATAAGTTCATGCACGATTATAAGGAGTGAAAAGATTGCTGAGGTTGAGGACAGGAGATAAAATCGGATGGGAGATGAAGAAGGATAATACGACGGTGGTAGGGATCCATGAATGATTCTCACCCAGTATTACAACTTAACTCACACCAAGGGGTTGTCAAACAACTAGATTTTATTACGTGATAAGTTCTTATTAGTCAGGTTAACAATATCATACATAATTCCATCGAAACCAATCAAGCAATAACATACAAGTAATGAATTAGGGAACCGGTAATTAAATATATCATTCCGAAGCTAAAGATTACTAGTGGTTAACCTTATGTTGAAGTCACTCCTATACTACCCCCACCACAATTTAAACATCAATTATAATTACTAATTAGAGCTTGCAACTTAGACATTAACCCTAGCATTCTAATACATCTAAGAGTCTAAGGCATTAATTAACATCAAGCATTGCAATATGGAAATTTCTAATAACATGCAACCAGGCAATCATCGCAATGTAATAATTATGGTCTAGGACAATGACAATAGCCAATCCAGGACAGGTGACATATGAAACGGAAAGGTTACGGCCGCGAGGTACTTGCCTTGAGCACGTTTGACGAATTCGCTGCATGAAGGATTCGGGGTACGCAATTGTCCGAACGTTCCCTCAAAGGTCACATGAATTGCTGTTCGGCCGTGCGATTTGCCGATTGGTGAAACGAACCACGGCCCACTGAACGACCTAAGAAATTCTGCGCGAAGCGCTATTTGGTCGTGCATCTGACCAGTCAAACCACGTGAACATGAGAAAAAACATCACCGGCCGCTCCGGCTGGCCATCGCTGCCGTCGGCCGGCCACTGTCGGTCGCCTGCGTCGCGTCACACAGCTGCCAACTGCGGCCACCCGCGCCGTTGGCCGGCTGCGCGCCGAGCCACCCCGGCCACCGCTTCCGCCGGCGCCCGTGCACCTGGGCGCCGCCTCGGGCCGCACCGCCCATCGCCATCGCGACTGGCCTCCGAGCCGCCCGGCGCGCACGCTGACTCAGCCTGCCACGCCGCCACCGACTAGGGGTGGACCGCCGCCGCCGCTCGGCCTCGGCTGCCTGGAGACGAAGCCATCGGCCCAAAGTCGCCTGCACCGCGCCGGCCACCCGCTCCGACACCACCTTGAAGCTGCCGGCCCGACGCCGTCTGGCTCCACCTGCTATCGCCGACGCCCGATTGGCCCGATGTCGCCGGTGCCATTCGCTCCGCCGTCGCTCGGGCAGAACCTGCCGCTGCCGCTCGGGGCCGAACCCGCCGCCGCTTGAGGCCGAGCCCGCCGCCGCAGCCATTACCCGTGCGGTTCGTGAGAAACAGAGGCCGTTGGAGAGAGATTAGAGATGGGAGAGGAGGAGATATGTGGCTAGGATAGGAGAGAGATGGAGAGATATAACAGGAGAGAGAATACGGTTAGGATTAGTTTTCTCTGTTTTTTAAGGGTGCTACAGAAGCGTCGACTTAGAGTGCCCTGAGTGAGCTAATCTCCCTCTAGTATCCTCTCCTGACGACCAATAATTACCCGGTGTGGGTAATGAAGATGAAGGAAAGCATGCATGTCCAAGGAGTCTGGGGTGCGGTCGATCCGAAGGGGAAGGATAAGGAGGTGGACGACAAGGTGGATAAAACGACTTTGGCTATCATCTACCAGGCGGTGCCCCAAATGCGATGATGCATAAGCTCATCGGTAAGGAGACGGCACGGGAGGTGTGGGAGACGCTACAGACGATGCACGAGGGTGTTGATCGTGTGAAGGAGGTGCGACTCCAGAATCTATGGAGCGAGTTCGAGAATCTTCAGATGGGAGAGACCTAGTCGGTGGACGAGTTCGCCAGCAAGCTGACTTCGTTATACAATCAGATTAACTCTCTTGGCAATAAGATGGAGGAATCTGTGGCGGAGAAGAAATAACTGTGTGTGCTTCCGAAGAAGTACATACCTATTGTCACCACACTTATGTACTCCTCCGATTTGGACAAGAAGTAGATAGAGGAGATCACCGGCTCCTTCAAGGCGCATGAGGAGTTACTGAAAGGGTTTCAGTCACGTAATGAGCAGGGATCCTAGACTCATAATGAGCAAGCATTGCTAATAAAGGGAGATACAATGAGTGGTGGCTCATCAAGCAGCCGCGGTCGAGGTGGCCAGAGTGGTCGAGGCGGTAGAGGTGGCCTTGGTGACAAGGCTGGGCAAAACGTTGGTGACAGATCTCGTGATAAGTCACATGTCAAGTGTTTTGAATGTGGTGAATACGGGCACTATGCATCAGTGTGCCGCAACCACATAAAGTGTTTTAATTGTAACGAGAACAGGCACTATACTTCGGATTACCGAAGCAAGAAGAAGAACGGGGAGGTGAACCTTGCCCAAGATGAAGAAGAAGATGACGAACCAATACTACTTCTCTCATCATATGTTGAAAAAGAACCAGTTATGGTGATGCTGAATGAGGAGAACGTAGTTTCAAAGCTACGCACGAAGGAATGTAGCCACGATCATACAGATTTGTGGTATTTGGATAATGGAGCAAGCAATCACATGACGGGAGATTGTTCCATGTTTCATGAGCTCGATAAGAAGATTTGGGGTAATGTCAAGTTTGGCAACGACTCCACAGTGTAGATAAGAGGCAAATGGATGATGATGTTGCAATGCAAGAATGGAGATAAGAAGTTGTTGACAGGGATTTACTATATACCAAGTCTGTGCAACAACATACTTAGTCTCGGGCAAATGACAGAAAGAGGGTGTAGAGTGATGCTACAGGATGAGTTCTTGCGTGTGTACGATAAGAACAAAGATCTGTTAATGAAGGTGAAAAGATCTCTAAATCAGTTGTACAAGATTTCTTTGAAAACTTGTAAATCGGTTTGTCTGAAGAACAACCTAGAGGAGCCAGGTTTTGGCGAAGATGCAGATGCGGCAGCATGCAACGTCTTCGAAGGCATGCAGGGGCGCACGTCACGCACACATGCAGTCGGTGCAGAGGGAGGCAGAGGTTTTGGGGGTGGTGAACCCCATGCTAGCACAGCAAGCAACAACGCGCATGCTCGTGCAAGTGGCATGCAAGCAGCAAACGTGGGCGGTGTGCCCCATGTGCACGTTCCTCACATAGCTGGTTTGGGAGTTGCGCATGCAACAGGGAGGTCCCATGCACCTGTAGCAGGGTGACACAGGCATGCGAGCTTGCATGGAGAAGGTCCAGGGTGAGGCAGCGTTAACTCGGGTGATCGGCATAGGCCATATGCAGGAGGCACAGGAGTGTTGCAGCTATGGACAGTAGAGCACATGCACATGCAATGGCTCGGGTCATGGGAGAGGGCCCCACGGCCAAGGTGCGCAAGAAGCCAGCGACCGGCGGTTGGCGTGGACCACGCATGGATGCATGGAGGCAGCATAGTCGTAGTTATCTCTAAAAGGCGTTTGGAACATGCTACACAGGAACAAAAGCCACTCCAGAGTTAGACGTTGGTCCAAGAGAGAGGAGTGGGAAGCTCAGATAATAGCGAAGCCAAGACGGCCGTGGGAGCAGGTGCTCCAGCCTAGGCAGGCATATAAGGAAGGACGGGTTCAGTCCAGGTGCGAGATACGAGTTGAGTTGTCGAATCAGGCTAGTTCGTTTCCGTGTGAGTTTTCTAGTTAGTTTTCGAGTCGGAGTGAGTGCCCGGTTGCTAGTTGTGCAAATATCCTTTAAAAGGCCATGTAGTCAATGACTTAATGATGTGTGGAGACATGAAGCGTGAAGTGATCGGTTGTGATCTAGCTAAGGAATAGCAAAGAAATAAAAGGAAGAGAGAGAATGGTTTGGCTCTGGGAAAAGAAGCCTGTGCGTTGGTGTTATCTAGGGGGTGTTTGGTTTGTGGCCACAATCTGCCATACTTCAAGTTAGGCATGCCACACCCCCTTTGGCTACTGTTTGCTTGATGACTAAAGTGAGGCGTGCCATCAACCAGTGGCTCCTGCCGCCACAAAAATTTGGCCCAGAAGTGTGGCGGGGATTTTGGGCGCCACACTGGCCTCAAGGCGCGCCACACTGGCTGAAGGCGGGCTCTTTTTTCTCCTCTCTCTCTCTCTCCGCTCGATTCGTCCGCCCTCCGCTCGATTCCTCCGCCGTCCGCTCAATTCCTCCGCCGCCGCCGCTCCCACCGTCGCCTCCAAGCTCGGGCGCCGGTCCTTCCCTCCCCTCCGAGCTCGGCAGCCACTCCGCCCGCCGAGGCGCTCCCCTCCCGGCCGTGGCGCCGCTCCCTGGCGCGGCGTCCTCGTCTCGGCCGCAGCACCACTCCCGGCCGCGGCGTCCTCCTCGGCCGTGGCACCCCCCTCCCGGCCGGTCAGGAGCCATCGACGGAGGTTCGGCCGCTGCGCCCTAACTCGCCGGCTCGTCGCCCTGCCTCCCTCCTCTGCGGGTCGCCTCCCTCCCCCGGTTCCGCTACTACCCGGCTTGTTGCAAAGCTCGATTTTCTGAAGGCGGTGAGGGAATTTGTTAGCACCTATAATGAACTGTGTCATGATGAGGTTGTTAAATTCTAAGGGAATTAGTTGCATCTTGCATGTGTGAGAAGGCTTTCTTTAGATATCATACAATGGACAATCTGCTAGCGTGATTCAGGGTGATTGTTATTAGATAACACAAAGAACATATTACATGGCATTTGTATATTTGATAATTGTACAAGAGATGAACAGATGGAGGTACATTTCTAGCTTGATTTCAAATGCTTTCTTTATGGTAAGGTTGCAATTTTTTTCAGCATCGTTCAATTGGTACGTATACCATCTAATCCATCTGTTTTGAGTGTATGGTACTCCGTATTAGGCTATCAATATTTCTGGTTCTGGAATTTGGATAAGTCATGCACCGATCCCATTATTTATTGAGTGCTAGTCTATCGATTCATGTTTTGCTCTGTTTCACTTAGCAAATTAAGAACAGATCAGGAGGGTTTCATTCATGGCTTGATTTCAAATGTTTGTTCATACTATTGGTATCTTAGGTGTTGTTACTCTAATAATAATTTTTACACAAGTGTATTAGCCTACATGTGGAGTAATCCAAACACTTGCCACAATTTTTTGCCACACTTTTGTGGCAATGAACCAAACAATAGCCACAAAGTTTTTGCCACACCTTAGTTATCAACAAAACACCTCTTTTTTGCCATAAATTTGGCTAGCCACAAGTGTGGCAAATTCTTAAGTTGAGGCATGGCAAATTGTGGCCTCCAACCAAACACCCCCCTAGTCACGTAAGGAGTTGCTTTGGTGCTGCGTGCTCTGTCTCTCATAGAGACGACAGAGCCTTTGCTCCATCACGCGTACGGGAAGACAGGAGCTGAGCTGCTCTTGCATGTGCGCAGCAAGTCCATCACGCGTACGGGCAAGACAGGAGCTGCGCTGCTCTTGCATGTGCACAGCGAGTACCAGGCGGGTGAAGTAACGTGAGATAGGGATCTCCCTATCAGTGGGTCCCACCGAAGGAGTAGAAGGATAGCTAGCGTACCTTCGAGATTCGAGAGTGGAAAAACGAAAAGATTGCAACATAGTGCTTCTTTTCTTTCTGCGATTGATGATTGTGATGTGACAAAGTTGTGATCTTGGTGTGTGTGTGTGTGTTTTTTTTCCTGACGGGCATCAGTACCGGGAGATGTATGAGAGGTCCATCAATGAACCGTGCGGGTTCTGGTCGGAGATCGCTGAGACCTTCTACTGGAAGGAGAAGTGGAACCCCAGCGAGGTCTGCTCTGAGAACCTCGACATCACCAAGGGGCCTGTCCAGATCACCGTAAGCGTTGTCTGATGGCTCTTGACTAAATTTAGCATTTGTTTGTGGCGAGTGTAATGGTTGTGAAGCATGCGGTGATTCTTGGTGTTGGGCAGTGGTTCAAAGGAGGCAAAACCAACATATGCTACAATGCCGTCGACCACAACATCGAGGCTGGGAATGGAGACAAGATTGCGATGTACTGGGAGGGCAATGAGCCTGATCAGGATGGGAAGCTCACCTATTCTGAGCTCTTGGACAAGGTTTGCCAGGTAAATGCATGCTCATATCTGAAAAATTTGTGAATAATAAATGCTCTACCATGCGTGTCAGCATGTATCATTAGAGGCTTGAGGAAGGTGCTGAATCTGATGTGCTGTTTTATGCTTTTTGGTAGCTTGCCAATTACTTGAAGAGTGTTGGTGTCGGCAAGGGTGATGCTGTGATTATCTACTTACCAATGTTGCTGGAGCTGCCCATTGCCATGCTTGCTTGTGCCCGCATTGGTGCTGTTCACTCGGTAATGGCTACAACTAGGAGCTCTGGTGGTTATCCTGGTAAATCATATTTGTGTTTTTATGACCTGATGAATCCCTAAATCCATTCAGGTTGTGTTTGCTGGCTTCTCTGCGGGTTCACTAGCAGAAAGGATCATCGATTGCAAGTCTAAGCTTGTGATCACTTGCAATGCAGTGAAAAGGGGGGTCAAGTCTATCCCTCTCAAAGATATAGTGGATGCAGCTCTGGTTGAAAGCGAGAAGAATGGAGTATCCGTCGGTATGCACTAGTATCCTATTTCTGTACCCACATAGACATTTGTGACCTGCTGTCAGGTCTTGGGTGGTAAGTGGTAACTCTTTCAAATTTATTTCTCCCCGATTAATGTCAGCCAAGATGCCTTTAGGAGATCATATAAGCAAGCCTCCTATGAAACTAGATGCTTGCACTTAATGCCTTGGGTTAGTTTCTTCATTATGTTTCTATTATATGTAGAACTTGTTTTAGTGACTCACTTATGGGAGAGTAGTAAGTGTACATGTCGAATCCACAACCCAAGTTACAAAAAAGTTATGAAAGAGAACATAAGAACTAATCAAGTCTTATTTTGAAGGATTTATTTGAAATGCTTGCGTCTAATAAAAATATGATTTGATGAGGCCATTAAGGAGGATTATTTTTTTAATCTGCGAAAATTAGGGGCAGATCTATTGTAAGAGTGTAATCTTGTTTTTTAGAAGTATTTGAGTCGTATACGTGTACATATACTTGCGTATGCGTAAAAGTCTAGTCTGTTTGCGAGTCGTATCTGAGTTCGTCAGTTTGTCGTATACGTATACAAGTTGTATACGAATACGCTGTGTGTTGCCGTTGCCGCGTGAGAATAGGAGTCCGTTCTTGAGTTGGAGTCGGTTGTATCCATCCATTATAAAGCCTTCGTGCAAGCAATGTAAGGGGCAGAGGTAAGCAGAGAAAGTCGTGAGAAGGAGAGAAAGAAAGATTGAGAGCAGGAAGCAATAGAGAAAGGGAAGAAGTGCAGGAAGCGCACAAGATAAATAAGAAGAGAGAAAGAGAGGTTGGTGGTCTGAAAAGAATACGTGATCTCGGTTTTTGTTTGCTTCGTTTTGCCTGGTGTATTGTTTTTCTCCAACAGGAAGTATTACGTGGAGCTATTTTCATTTAGTCCATCAAGGAGCTGGAGGAAAATTTGTAACAAGTGGTATCAGAGCATGGGTGACAAGAGGAAGGTTCAGGGTGGGTTAATCTCCCTCCAGTACCTTCTCCTGACGGTCGACAACTACCCAGTGTGGGCGATGAAGATGAAGGCGAACATGCGCGCCCAAGGAGTCTGGTGCGCAGTCGATCCGAAGGGAAAGGACAAGGAGGTGGATGACAAGGTAGATCAGACGGCTTTGGCCCTAATCTACCAAGCGGTGCCAGACGCAATGATGCATCAGCTCATCGGCAAGGAGACGGCACGAGAAGCATGGGAGGCGCTTCAGACGATGCACGAAGGAGTTGATCGTGTCAAGGAGGTGCGGCTCCAGAATTTGCGGAGCAAGTTCGAGAATCTGAAGATGGAAGAAAACCAGTCGGTGGACGAGTTCGCCGGCAAGCTGAGTTCGTTGTTTAATCAGATTAACTCTCTTGGCGACAAGATGGAGGAATCTGTGGCGGTGAAGAAGTACTTGCGCGTGCTTCCGGAGAAGTACATATCTGTTGTCACAACACTTATGTACTCCCCCGATCTGGACAAGAAGAAGAGGAGGAGATCACCGGATCTCTCAAGGCGCATGAGGAGTTGCTGAGGAGGTTTCAATCGCGCAAGGAGCAAGGATCGCACAACGAGCGGGCATTGCTAGTAAGGGGAGATCCGAGAGACGGTCGTGGCTCATCATACAACCGCGGGAGGTGGCGCGGTCGAGGTGGCCAAAGTGGTCGAGGCGGCAGGGGTGGTCGTGGAGACAATGCTGGGCAAGAAGGTGGTGAGAGATCCTACGATTTGTCACATGTTAAGTGCTTTGAATGTGGCGAATATGGGCACTATGCGATAAGATGCCGCAGCAATAAAAAGTGCTTCAACTGTAACGAGTTTGGGCACTTTGCTTTGGATTGCAAGAGCAAGAAAAAGGACGGGGAAGTGAACCTTACCAAAGACGAAGAAGAAGATGATGGAGATTTAGTACTTCTCTCCTCATATGTTGAAAAGGAGTCAGTCATGGTGGAACTGAATGAGGAGAACGTAGTTCCAAAACTACGCACGAAGGAAGGAAGTCATGATCACACGGATCAATGGTACTTGGATAATGGAGCAAGCAACCACATGACAGGAGACCGTTCCATGTTCCACAAGCTCGACGAGAAGGTTTGTGGCAAGGTCAAGTTCGGCGACGGCTCCACGGTGGAGATAAAGGGTAAAGGGACAATGCTGCTGCAATGCAGGAACGGAGATAAGAAGTTGTTGACAGGAATATATTATATACCAAGTCTATGCAATAACATACTAAGTCTCGGGTAGATGACGGAGAGAGGATGCAAGGTGGTGTTGGAGGATGAGTTCTTACGAGTGTATGACAAGAACAGAAATTTGTTGATGAAGGCGAAGAGATCTCCAAATCGGTTGTACAAGATTCCTTTGAACACTTGTAAACAGATTTGGATGGAGAGAGGCACAGATGGACGAGGTGCAGAGGCAGCATGAGGCAAGCCTAGCGCACAAGAAGACGTAACAAGGAAGGAGACTGAGTCGGCAAAGAAGCAAGACGAGGCAGAAGGCATGGTCGTAACGAGGAGCGACCACGGCAAGCATGGCATGGTCGTAGCGAGCGGTTCAGGAGGTGCGCACAGGCATGCAGCCAACTCCGAACGAGCACATGCAGGCGGAGAGAAGCGGAGCGACGGTTTGGGTGGTCGGCATAGACCACATGCAGCAAGCATGGTTGTGGCGAGTAGAGCCTCGGGAGGAGCTCTCACGCATGCAACAGGAGGCAGTCGTAGATGGGTCCCGAGATGGCGGGAGGAAGCACAGCGTGGAGGACAGTGGTCGAAAGCAATGGCACACAATAGTGAGAGGAGGTGCTCGTGGAGGAAGCAGGAGCAAGTGCTCCAGCCCAGGAAGGCATGCAAGGAAGAAGCGGAAGCAAGAGAGAAGATCGACGTGATCAAGAAGGAAAATCAAGATTAAGGAGGTGATTGTTAGAGTGTAATCTTGTTTTTTACAAGTATTTGAGTCGTATACATGTACGTATACTTGCGTATGCGTAAAAGTCTAGTCCGTTTGCGAGTCGTATCTGAGTTCGTCAGTTTGCCGTATACGTATACGAGTTGTATACGAATACGCTGTGTGTTGCCGTTGCCGCGTGAGAATAGGAGTCCGTTCTTGTGTTGGAGTCGGTTGTAGCCATCCATTATAAAGCCTTCGTGCAAGCAATGTAAGGGGCAGAGGTAAGCAGAGAAAGTCGTGAGAAGGAGAGAAAGAAAGATTGAGAGCAGGAAGCAATAGAGAAAGGGAAGAAGTGCAGGAAGCGCACAAGATAAATAAGAAGAGAGAAAGAGAGGTTGGTGGTCTGAAAAGAATACGTGATCTCGGTTTTTGTTTGCTTCGTTTTGCCTGGTGTATTGTTTTTCTCCAACAGGAAGTATCACGTGGAGCTATTTTCATTTAGTCCATCAAGGAGCTGGAGGAAAATTTGTAACATCTGTATATTGTCAATGGTGGCTGTTGGGTATCAGAGATCAGTGGTTACGACTTACTGGGTTCGACAGAAAAAAGGGAAGAGGGGAAATTTTTTTCTCGAATACGCAGGAGAGCTGCGTATCATTGCATTAAGAAGAAAAGAAGGGGGATACAAAAGAAACAAACACCAAAGGCACCCGCCACACTCACACCCAAAAAGAAACAAGTTACAAACACACCCGAAATAGAAAAACTACAAGACCCAGCCTGAAAGAAACAAGCCATCTACCTAGCGACTACTTCTAAATGCGCTAAACCCTTAGCGCCAGCAAGGGACCAGAGATGAGCCTCCTCAAGGAAGGTTCTAATCACAAGCTGGATGTTCGGGTTAGCTCCATTGAAGACACAGTCGTTACGATGCTTCCACAACATCCAAGCCCCTAAAGTAACCAACGAATTCAAACCTTGCTTCACTTCCTTGGGGGACAAAGCGTTGACTCTTATCCACCAGTTAAAGAAACCCTTGTCCTCAGGGAATGGAGAGATGTCAGGTAGTTTGTAGTGGCGAAAGAGTAGTGACCACACTGTTCTTGAGAACACACAACTAGACAATATATGATCAATGGTCTCATCCTCCTGATCACACAAGGGACATTGCACTGGATGAGGTAAACCTCTACTAGCCAATCTGTCTGCTGTCCAACATCTGTTATGAGCAACCAACCATAGGAAAAAAAGGCATTTCTTTGGCGCCCAGGTCTTCCAAATTAATTCCCAAGGTTCAAATGTCACTGACCCAAAAAACAGTGATCTGTACGCAGATTTAGATGAGTACTGACCAGATTCAGTGAAGCGCCACCTATGAACATCCGAAACAGCAGGTTGTAGTTCCACCTCAGTGACTAAGTCCCATAGTTCCAAAAATCCAGCAAGTGCAGAAACTGTCAGAGCACCCTGAATATCCTGAATCCAAAAGTTCTGATCCAAAGCTTCATACACTGTACGTTTCTTTGCTCGCCTCTTATTGACCAAAGCAAAAAGGTGAGGAGCTAGATTTGCAACTGACCTTCCTTGCAGCCAATTATCAGTCCAGAACAAGGTAGATTTTCCATTGCCCACAAGCGAAACAACTGCCATAGAGAAGAAAGCTTTTACAGAGGAGTGAAGTTGTATCTGGAATTCAGCCCAAGGCTTGTTAGGCTGTGTCTTTGCCATCCAGAGCCACCTTAGTCTCAACGCCCAACCCAGACGTTGGAGATCATGCAGCCCAAGGCCTCCCAAATCTTTGGGCATACAAACTCTAGGCCAAGTGATTAAGCAATGTCCCCCATTGGCCTCTCTTCTTCCCTTCCAAAGAAAATTTCTTCTAATTTTATCAATCTCTCTTGCAGCCCACGAAGGGAGGTCCATAGCAATACAAAGATATATCACCATGGAGGTCATCACATGTTTAACCAAAACCAGTCTTCCCGCTTTATTCATCAAGTCAGCCTTCCAACCAGGAAGTTGATCCGCAATACGATCAATGATCGGTTGGAATTGTGCTCTGGAAAGCTTTTTAACAGAAAGTGGTACGCCAAGATACTTGCATGGGAAATCTTTAATTTCACAGGGCAAATACAGCTGCAGAAGTTCAATGTGTTCCTCAGAACACTGGATGGGGGTGGCGCTACTTTTTTGGATGTTGGTTTTTAGTCCCGTGGCAGTACCAAAAACATGAAGGATGGTAGAAATCAACTCCAGGTCAGAGGCAACTGGTCTAATGAACATAACCACATCGTCTGCGTATATTGACACCCTGTGTCTGAGAGGCCGGTTAGCAAGCGGTTGGAGCAATCCTTCGTCACTTGCTTTCTGAATCAAGGCATTGAGAACATCCATGACCAAAATAAAGAGCATTGGAGACAAGGGGTCTCCCTGCCGTAAGCCTCGCTGATGCTGAATTTCCTCCCCGGGTAGCCCATTTAAAAGAATCCTCGTGCAAGATGTATAAAGAAATTCACAGATAATATTCCTCCAGACGGGCCCAAAACCTCGATGTTGAAGAACCTCCAAAAGAAAGGTCCATGACACTGAGTCAAAAGCTTTTGATATATCCAACTTGAGAAGAATGCGAGGTAACTTTTGTTGGTGCAGGAACTTTGCAGTTTGATGCACCAGCATGAAATTGTCCTGAATGCACCTCCCTTTTACGAAAGCACTTTGATTAGTGGCTACAAGATCGTGCAATTTTCTTGCCAATCTGTTAGCAAGAATTTTGGTCACAAGCTTGGCAAAGCTATGAATCAAACTGATGGGTCTAAAATCCTTGACCTGGGTCGCATCTTCTTTTTTTGGAATAAGGGTTATATATGCTGAATTGAGGAGCCTAAGATGCCTAAAATCACCATTCTGGACAGCAACCAGAGCAGCCATGATATCTCCCTTTATGATATCCCAGCAAGACTTGTAAAACCTCCCAGTAAACCCATCCGGCCCAGGAGCTTTATCAGAAGGTATTCCCTTAATTGTAGCCCAAACTTCTTCTTCTGTGAAAGGGATATCCAGCTCCATTAGATCATGATGTGGTAAATCAAGCTGCTCGAGGTTAATAGAAAAATCCCTGTCCTTAGCCGACCCGATCAGATTGTGATAGAAATTGAAAACAGTTCCAGCCTTCTCTTCATGACTTGTGAGGATCCTATCATTGTCGACCAGCTTAGGAATAAAATTTTTCCGCTTCCTATGTTTAGCATGCAGGTGAAACAGACGAGTATTAGCATCCCCCTCTTTTATCCAGTTGATGCTAGATCGCAGCCTACTGATTGTACGAAGCAGCGAGGAAAGTCCAAGACAATGTTTCTTGAGCCTACATCTAAGGGCCGATTCCTCAATAGATAACATACGGAAGTCCTGAGCAATTTCCAGCTGATGAACAATCTCTCTAGCCATTTGGAGCTGAGATTTGATGTGCCCAACCTTTTTCTGATTCCAGCTTTGTAAAGCCCGAGCCAATTCCTTGAATTTGCAGGAGAGATATTACGGAACTCTAAGGGCCGATTCCTCAATAGATAACATACGGAAGAGGGGAAATCCAAGTCTTAAATTTGTAACATATGATCTTGTTTATCCAGTTGACAGGAAAAACCTGGTTAAACAAAACTGGGGAATAGAAAAAAATCACTACTCTTTTTTATAGTAGTAAGAGATATTACAATTAAATGAATATTTAGCCTTTGCTGTTATAGTCCATTAGTCTGCACGTCCAAAGAATGTATCCTGTATTGCTGCATTTGGCAGATAGTTATGCAAACCCCAGTATATTCTTATAGTGAAAGCTACTTCTCTTCCAGCATGTGGTTTATTCAGGGCACATGTTGGAATTATTGAATGTTATCCAATATATAGTTTACTTATGACAACTTATGTTGTTGTGAGTAGGTCTTTGTTTGACATATGAAAACCAATCAGCCATGAAGAGAGAAGACACAAAATGGCAAGCAGGAAGGGATGTTTGGTGGCAGGTGTGTGTTTCTCCCTTCACCAGCATCTTGTCAATATTTCCAATATGCATCCTATATTTTAGGGCAAGAGCATATCCTCTGAGAACAGCAATGTTATTTTACCATCATCTCCTTGGGCAATATCTTTCAGGATGTTGTGACAAATTTCCCAACAAAGTGCGATGTGGAATGGGTGGATGCAGAGGATCCTTTGTTTCTTTTGTACACAAGTGGCAGCACAGCAAAACCAAAGGTACTTTTAATTACACTGATTTGTCCTGTTATTGAATTACCCAAATATTAATCTCTTTTAATGTATATAGGGTGTGTTGCATACTTCTGGGGGCTATATGGTATACACTGCAACAACATTTAAGTATGCATTTGATTACAAGCCAATGGACATATACTGGTAAAACTCAAGTTTTTATGGTTTTTGAGGGGTATAAACATGTTCCTCGTTTGGAGAACTACTCGTAGAAGCTGCTGCTTCCTTATACATTCCATTGTTTTGTTGGCATCAGGTGCACTGCAGACTGTGGCTGGATTACTGGACATAGCTATGTGACATATGGTCCTCTCCTGAATGGAGCCACAGTTCTCGTTTTTGAAGGGGTAGATTTCTAAAAGCTTTTCTAGTTTGTATGTTGTGAAATTATGATATGTGATGATAAAAATGCAAACGTTGTTCAATGGTTTTTGGGCCTGTTCTCTAATTTCTTTTTTTTGATTTGTCTTCTTGTCTGACAACTCATAGCAGTTCGCCTAAACCAAAGTCCACTTTTATTTTTTTGAACAGTTCTTGGCTGCTTGCACTTGTTTTTTTATTCATTGAAACACCACTTTGTTTTTCTTCAAAAAGTTTCTGTTAGGTGCTTGTTTTCAATTGTCCTACTCCTAAAGTATTCCTTTGAATCATGCATGTAGACTCCAAACTACCCTGATTCTGGTCGATGCTGGGACATTGTGGACAAGTACAAAGTGACAATATTCTATACTGCCCCAACAGTTGTTCGTTCACTCATGCGTGATGGTACTGAGGTTTGTATGACGGTTCTTTATGCCAGCTTTTTTTTCCCATATAAGATATAGTTTCACAACATTACCAAGTGTTGTGAATGGGCCATCAGGTGATGCTGGATGGCATTATTTTACCCCCACTATGTTCAATTCTGTATCAATCTGGTTGTCTCAAACTCTAATAGAGGGAAGGAAATATTCTCAAATCCCAAGCCTAACTCACCAAACTAAATGATTGCCAATCACCCATTTAAGTGTATATTTAGTGCTCTGTTTACTAGATCTCAACCTTTGCCTACTAGCTTGTTATACTGAATATAGATAAAACTGCTTGTTGCAAGTGTGCTGTGGAGTTTATTTGCATCTTTACTGATACATCTGCATTCCGCAGCCCCGTGGACCTAATATATCTCACCAATAATTCATGCACTTCCTATTTGATATGTAACATACTTGACTTGCTAAGAAGCTCTTCACTTATCAACTGGAAGGATCTCTGGCTGTTTCTACTTTACAAAACTAATAGATTAAGCGATAAACACTTCTTCTGCAAGACCGAACTCTTAACTAGCTGATTCTGTGATATGTTTTGGATAACATTTAAAATCAAATTATTTAACATTTCTATATATTTGTCCTGAATATTTCTTGCTGATTTTCTGATATACTATTGCAGCATGTTACACGCTACTCTCGAAAATCTCTCCGAGTCCTGGGAAGTGTTGGCGAGCCAATTAATCCTAGTGCATGGAGGTATGTGGACCATTTATCAGGTGTTAAATTACTATACTACTGTGCAGACACACTTAGAAGAGGTTGTTCTTGTGCATGCTTTACTTCATTTCAGATGGTTCTACAATGTTGTTGGGGACTCACGATGCCCCATATCAGACAGTTGGTGGCAGACTGAAACTGGTGGCTTGATGGTAAATTCCTCTTTACAGTTTACACTTCTCATGAAATTTATTTTTGATTAGACCATAATGTGAATTTGATCTTCAATGCTTTAATTTGAACTGCCGTATTTGTTTTCTGTAGATGACTCCTTTACCTGGTGCCTGGCCTCAGAAACCAGGTTCTGCAACCTTTCCTTTCTTTGGTGTTCAGGTAAACACAATTTGTCTTTGAAATATAAAGATATATGACCCCACGATCTCTCTAATTCTGTCATTGCTGTCTATGGATTACAGCCAGTCATTGTTGATGAGAAAGGGCAGGAGATTGAAGGAGAATGCAGTGGATATCTTTGCATTAAAAAATCATGGCCTGGGGCTTTCCGGACTCTCTATGGAGATCATGAGAGATATGAGACCACTTACTTCAAGCCATTTGCTGGCTACTATTTTACTGGTGATGGTTGCAGCAGGTAAGTTATTGAAGTCTTCCTCCAATATGATATGAGATCCAGGTGTATTTTGACATCATTGTTTACTTTTCCAAATAATTTAGCTAAATAGTTTTCGCATGTCAGGGACAAAGACGGTTACCACTGGTTGACTGGAAGAGTAGATGATGTTATCAATGTCAGGTAAACTGCTTATTTTATTCATATTGTTACTTGCTATTAGTTCAGTATGTGGCAGTTGCAAAATTTTGAAGTTACAATTATCTTGCCCCTTTTCCGAATATGTAGTGGACACCGAATTGGCACAACAGAGGTTGAGTCTGCTTTGGTTTCACATCCACAATGTGTAGAGGCTGCTGTTGTTGGTGTTGAGCATGAGGTATGGTCCACTGCTATTTTTCCTCTCTTTCCTTCTCCTTTATTGTCCTTGGTATCCCATTATATGCAATTCAATCAATAAATAAATTATCTGCTTCAGGTCAAAGGCCAGGGAATATATGCTTTTGTGACTTTGGTGGATGGTGTTTCTTGTAGTGAAGAAATACGTAGAAGCCTCATAATGACAGTCCGCAACCAGGTATTTTCTTAATACTTTGGGGTCTTCATTTGGTCTCCATGGTTGTTGGCCTCTGTATTGCTTTTAGATTTTTACATATGTCTTGCATGCTAAAGCGGAGCTAGATTATCAATATGAAATTTCTACCTTGACTTCAAATGTATCTCTATGCTGCTTAAATTTATCTGTTCAGCATTTTTAAAATTGTTTTGGAACAAGTTGTGACCAACCCTAGCATAAACTATCATGACAGCTTTGTAGTTCAGAGTTCAGAAAAGTAGTTAACACTTCACACTCTTAGATGAACACACTTCAGGCAAACAGTGTGAATCGTATGTTGACTAGAACTGAAAGACATATCAAAAGAAACATGGGCTACCAAAAAATGTAGGCAAAAGCAGTTAATCTTAAACCTATCGGAATACTGTTTCTCACCTTGGCTGCTTCCATGCTGATTGTTTCTGTTCATTCATATGCTTTTCTATGATGTGAACAAAATTAATCAGAAAGCATTCATCTTAATATGATTCATCATGTCTGGCAGATTGGGGCGTTTGTAGCTCCTGACAAGATCCACTGGGCACCAGGACTTCCTAAAACCAGGAGCGGCAAGATTATGCGCAGAATTTTGCGCAAAATTGCCTCAAAGCAGCTGGATGAACTTGGTGACACAAGCACCCTTGCTGATCCTGGTGTCGTTGACCAGCTAATTGCGCTCAAAGATTGCTAGGTTGCAAAGGAATTAGATGGTGGGTGCACTTTCACCGTTGTTTGCACGATCCATTTCTCTTCCTACATCATGGGTAGAATGTTCATTTTAGTTACCTAGTCTCCTTTTCTTCAGTGCAAGTGCTCCTGGAGCTAGTGAACTAAAGTGAGGTGTAATGATATGCTAGTTTGGTGTTCTACTCTTGTAAACTTATGTACCACATGTCGACATAGCTCCATGAATGTAGTGATTGACTCAATAAAAACATCTCAATAAAAAATAAACTATTTTGCTTTTCTGTATAGAAAAGATAGTCTTTTGTTTTAAGATTTGATTTGAGAGTCGACCTTACATCTTGGCCTTTTTGTGTTAGTAATGTTACATACTTTATGGGCCTTATGGTATTTAATAAAAAAATCCACTTGAATTTTGATGTGGAATTTTACATGAAGGTAACCTTTTTTAGAGTTCATGTGGTAGTATCTTGATTCCTGAAACAACTTTATCTTAGGACCTCATAAGTGCGTTAATTAAACCTCCTTTTAGCATTTCAAAGGGAACCGATCCTCCACCACGAATTTGCTTGAACCAAAGTGAGGGCAAACTGCTCAGCTGAACAGACTATTTCAAGAGCTAAACTCCAGCTTCTAAGCAAAATGGAAAGGGAAAAAAAAAGGTTGCAACTGGTGCTCGTAGTGGCTGTAGTCTTCCTCCAGTACCCGTCGGATTCTGTACTATGGTCCCGTTTGGCAAAACTCTAGCTCTAGAAAATCTGTAAATTTCCTAGAGCTGGTCATCTGTAGCTCTAGGAAATCCTGGATCTAGAGTTGCAAGCATGTTAAGTGCATTTACATGACTCATTTCATTTATATTATATATTAAATAAAAATATTTAAATCACTTTAATTTAGTCAACAATCTCCTACTTTGGTCAAGTTAGACCGTGTGTTCTGTTCAGTGGATTGGGAAGACTTATACCCAAACTGATTACTGCAAAGTGGAGCAGCGGAAGACTCTGATCATTGTCCGCTCACCATAGGGATGAATGACATTAAATCAAGCAGAAAAAGATTTCAGTTTGAGCCCTTTTGGCCTAAACTTGACGGTTTTCAGGAAGCAGTGGAGACAGCTTGGAATTCAGTTCAGTCTAGTTCCTGTCCTTTTGATACATTGGCAAGAAAACTGAGAGCAACCAGTAGAAGGCTTCAAAGTTGGAGCGAAAAAAATATGGGTCACGTCAGCAGTCAACTTGCCCTAGCCAGAGAGGTCCTGCATCGTTTGGAAATTGCCCAAGATGGCCGTGTACTGTCCAGGGTTGAGTTGTGGCTCATGCACTGGCTCAAAAAGCATGTTCTGGCTCTTTCATCTTTGAAAAGAACAATTGCCAGGTGCCGTTCTCGCATTCTATGGCTCAAAGATGGAGATGCTAATACTAAGCTTTTCCATCTCCATTCTCGGCATAGGAGAAGGAAGAATTTCATTGGTAAATTAATTGATGGAGATCAAATGCTCACGACTCATGAAGACAAGGAGAGGGCTATCTTTGATTTTTACAATGGCCTGCTTGGTTCCAGTATGCACTGTGAGCTCACCATAAATCTGGAGGAGCTTGATATTGCCTCACTTGATCTGTCAAGCTTAGAAAGCCCCATAACTGAAGAGGAGGTGTGGAGAACCATCTCAGAAATGCCTTCGGACAAAGCCCCTGGCCCCGACGGTTTTACAGGTCGTTTTTATCAAGTGTGTTGGTCTCATATTAAAGAAGACATCATGGCTGCAGTCTCTGCAGTTTGGGGCAGACGGTTCAGGAACTTTGAGCTCCTCAACTCAGCCTATATCACCCTCCTGCCTAAAAGAGATGGAGCACTACATATCAAGGACTTCAGACCAATAAGTCTGGTGCATAGCTTTGCCAAACTTATAACAAAAATTTTCGCTAATAGATTGGCAGGTCAGCTTGATGGGTTGGTCTCACACAATCAAAGTGCTTTCATCAAAGGAAGGTTCATACAAGACAATTTTATGCTCGTACAGCAAACTGCAAGATTTTTACATCAACAAAGACAGTCTTGTTTACTGCTGAAGCTTGATATATCAAAAGCTTTCGATTCGGTTTCCTGGAGTTTTCTTTTGGAAGTACTGCAAAAACTGGGTTTTGGTCTCCTTTGGCGTGACATTCTTAGCGGTCTCCTTGCTTCCTCTTCATCGCATGTCCTCCTCAATGGTGTTCCTGGTGCAACCATCTACCATCAACGAGGGCTGCGACAGGGTGACCCGCTATCGCCAATGCTCTTTATCTTAGTGATGGATGTGCTAAGCCACATGATCTCTAAAGCCGGAGAGAACAGCTTGCTGCAGCCCCTATCTTCCAGAGCTTTGCAACATCGAATCTCCATTTATGCGGATGATGTTGTCCTTTTCCTCCGGCCGCTTGCTAGTGATATTGATCTTTCTCTTGATATCCTCAATTTATTTGGAGAAGCTTCTGGTCTGAAAACAAATGTGCAGAAAAGTAACGTGTTCCCCATACAGTGTTCAGAAAATGACATGACATTTATTCAGGATCATCTTCCTTGCGAGCTCTTGGATTTTCCTTGTAAATATCTCGGAGTCCCGCTTTCTTTGAGGAAATTGACAAAGGCCCAGCTGCAGCCCTTTATTGATCGCATTGCTGCACGTCTGCCTGGATGGAAGGCCGACTTGTTAACTAAAGAAGGGCGGCGTATACTGGTGCAGCATGTACTTACATCCATGGTGGTCTATATTGCTATGGCCATTGATCTTCCTCCCTGGGCCATCAAGGCTATTGACAGATTAAGGAGAGGTTTTTTGTGGAGAGGAAGGAAAGAGGCCAAAGGGGGTCATTGTATAGTGGCGTGGACCAAAGTATGCCTCCCCAAAGAGCTTGGTGGTCTTGGAATTTACAACCTCCAAAACCTTGGCTGGGCTCTTCGGATGAGATGGTTGTGGTTGAAGAAAACAGATCCTACTCGTCCTTGGACGAATTTTCATGTGCCGGTCCATAAGTGTGTCCAAGCTTTCTTCTCTATTGTAGTAGTTTCAGAGATTGGTAATGGGGCTGCAACTTTGTTTTGGACTGACAGGTGGATTTACGGCCAGAGTATAGCTGATCTTGCCCCTCAAGTCTTGGCTTTAGTTTCCAAAAGGAAAAGGAACAAGAGAACAGTTCTGGAAGCTTTAACTAACCTTACCTGGGTTAGGGATATTCAGGGCGTCTTATCTGCTGCATTTTTCATAGAGTATTTTGCCCTTTGGGATATCATCTCAGAAGTGGTGCTACAACCAGAGGTGGAAGACACTCATGTTTGGAGGTTCTCTGGTGATGGGCATTATTCAGCAAAATCCGCCTATGAAAGCCTGTTTCTTGGTACGGTAATTTTCAGATCTTATGAGAGGATTTGGAAAACTTGGGCACCTGGGAAATGCCGTTTTTTCATGTGGCTAGTGATCCGTGAAAGGTGTTGGACGGCTGATCGGTTGGCACGAAGGGGGCTTCCTCACCCTTCCTGTTGCCCACTTTGTGACCAAGAGGAGGAAAATATTAACCATTTGCTGTCGACATGCGTCTTTGCACGAGAATTTTGGTTTTTCCTTCTGCGCCGAATTGGACTACACGGTCTCACTCCCCTATCTGACGAGATCTCCTTTGATGATTGGTGGGATAAAAGCTCAAGAAGGGTGCCTGATCATTTAAAAAAGGGTTTCAATTCCATCATCACCTTAGGGGCTTGGACTTTGTGGAATCTTCGTAATCGCTGTGTGTTTGATGTTGAACCTCCTAACCTAGCTAGAGCACTTTTGCTTGCTAGTGAGGAGCTTCATTTTTGGGGTTTTGCTGGGGCGAGAGGCATAAATCATCTCCTTGCCCAGGGGCTGTTCGTGTATTGAGTGTGGTAGTGTTTTGAGTGTGGTAGCGGTCGTCTCCAACTCTTGTTAAGGGCGCGACTGTTTGTTTAGATTCCTAGTGGTTTTGTGTTTTGCGTATGTTAGGTTTCTTGTTTGGGTTCTTGCCCCTTTTTTCTTCTTAATATAATGATACGCAGCTCTCCTGCGTGTTCGATAAAAAAAAATTTAGTCAACAAACTACAGATCCAGCATAAATCTCGGAGTTAGAGCTGTGTCAAACGGGGCCTATATTACGTCTGAATCACAGTGTTATCATATACATAAACATCTTTAACATGTGCACAGGGAGAATACACCCTCTGGCAAGTGGCAACAGCCATTGTTCAGCATTGCTGGTCGAATAGGCAGCTCATAAGCCGAACAACGTCATGCTCTGACCACACAGGAAAAATAGGCCTGAACGCTTTCTTCTCCATGCTCTCACTGCTAGATTTAGGCCTAGAATCTATACACCAATGTATGTGGCCCTAATCGCCGTCACGCCTCTAATCGCCGTCGCGCCGAAGATCATGGCTTCATGCCCTAAACTCCGATGAACTTCAACTGCTTACAGGGACAGAAAAGTGAATTATTAGGTGCATCAGAACACGAACGTCACTTGCAGTGTCCACTGAAATCTGCAGCTCAGAAGTATGGTATGATCTGTGATGTCCAACTTACAAGGTTGTCCTTGGGCTCCCTCCAGTAGAAGCCATGGATGAACATGGGCAGGATGTTGCATGCCACTAGCACATATATCATCAGCGCGTGCTTCCCCATCCACTCCATCGGGATGGTAGGTTTCTTGAATCCATACACGTCCACCTGAAGGGTTCTTACGAGTTATTCACTTGTTCCAAAGTTCAAAGTTGATGATACATTTGTTGGGTCTAAGAGGGCTGACCAGGGTGTAAATTCCAGCGAAAAGGAACCCTGCAGCACCAGCAGTAGCCAAGGTGTAACTTATCGTGTATAGCGGCTTGTTCATACGCATTCCTGAAACAAATCATGAAAAACTTTTGATCAATCTCATGTTCATAGGATTTAGGAACAAGGTACATGAGGCAGGTTTAGTAAACCCTTACCAATGAAGTCCATTGAGAATGCTAGTGCTAACATGCTGAAGGAAGGGATTAGCCAATTGATGAGTCTTCCCTTGTGTTTCTGCAGGCCAATTTAGCCCATGGGAAAAAAATCAGAATACATTTCACTACACAAGAAGAAATGCTCAGATCTAGTAACAAAGACCAGTATTATACCTCAAAATGTATAATTATATGTCCGAATTGCAGCCCAATCAAGCATGTGACAATGGCCATGACGGAGCTGATAAGCAAAGAAAGAACAGACAGTCGGAACTTTAGTTGGAAGAACTTGCATTGCAAGATGAACTTACAGGCAATGGTGAAGACTAAAGAGTTGGCGAGTTACTGACCTAAGGAGGCCTTCGGGATCAAATGGAGCCTGACACCATGATGGAGCATCAGGTGGAAGGGGTCCATTTTCCGGATAATTTATACTACATTTCTGCAGCAAGAAAGCAAAATAATGATTGGAATTTGTGGGAAAAATGGAGCAAGAAATGCATCAAGCATCATATAGTACCTTTGTACGCGCATAAACCGGTCGTCTATAGAGATGGTCGATCCCTAAGATTGTACGGTCAACCATTCCAACTGCATTGCAAGCTGGCCCAGTGTCTCCTCTTACTCCACATTTCACCTAACAAATTCAATCAAATGTGAAACTCAACACTGTTTTTGTGCTGTATGCTGAACATTTTAAGTAGAAATGGATGCAGCAACACTTACAAAGAATGACTTCTCTGTGGAACCAGGACCTGATATCTGGTACTCCCAGTCTGGAACGTAGATACCGTATAAAAGAACAGTATACATGGTTGAGAGGAGCAACCCCACAAACCTAGCAGAACAACGAATAACATGTTAGAAATATAAATAGTAAAAAAACAATGTAAATTGTTATATGTTTTGATGGAGGCACTGTCCATTGGTATATGTTTTGTTATCAGTTATCAGCAGCACCAGTACTCACAATTCAGTTTAACTAGCGATCATTTATGAGGGTAAAATATCCACAAAGAATTGAGGATAATTGTGGTTGAACTCACAGTTGGTAGCGGTATCTCCGTAGCAAATCAAGTCCAGAATCTACGTCATCATCCCCCTTGAGCCAAATTTCACAGATTGCAGCCAAAAGATAAGCTATCGCAATTCTCTGCAACCAAGAACACATCATATGATAATCTGAAATGACATGTCTTCCGAAATCCACGACAATGTAATATCAATGCAAAATCTATAATTTTATATGGTCTGAAGTGTTTTCTTTTAAAAAAAACTACGAATGTTAAATACCTGAAGTATACCCATCAACCGTATTTTTGTAAGATCAATACCAAAAGTGAGACTGCGGACGCCATGAAAAAAACCACCTGCACATAGTAGCAGCACATAAACTGAAGTTGGATAGATCTCTCCAGACAATGTAACATGATGGCTCAAATTTTCTTTTTCCTTTTCCTTTTCTTCTTCTTTTTTTTAAAAAAAGAATGCACCATCATTTAATACCTTGGAGGACAAGACCAAGGCAGAACAACTTGAGGGCACGAAGGACAGCCTTCTTAGTCGCCTCCAATTTGTCCGGTACTCTCTGCACATAGTGGCAGAATTAACTTCGAACATGTTCTAGGAGTTAGTGTGTAGCTCCAAATGACAATGTAACTATCACGATCTTCGTGACCTCAGTAGTTTATACCTTGTATGCTAGAGTCAGAGAGACCCCTACTATGAAAAGGAAAAATGGCATGACGAAATCAGCAATCGTTACGCCGTCCCAAGGAGAGTGGTTCATTGCGGGGAGAAACGCTCCAGCATCATCAACAACGATCATAAGCTGCAACAAGGAAAATAGCCATGACCTGTTTCAGTAAGCCAGAGATAAAAATATATTTCATGGACGCTTTCCCTTTTCTCTTATACAAGAAAATCATGTGCGACTGCATCAAAGCATTTTCGAGAGAAATTGTTAGGACCATTACAAGTCAATGGTTTCCAGTGCTTAAAAGAATCTGGTCCCTAAACAGCAAAGAAGCATTTTCAACAGAAATTGTAAGGACCGTTGCAAGTAAACGATTTCCAGTGCTTAGAAGAATCTGGTCCTCAAACAGCAAGGAAGTATTTTCAACAGAAATTTTAAGGACCGTTGCAAGTAAACGATTTCCAGTGCTTAAAAGAATCTGGTCCTTAAACAGCAAGGAAGCATTTTCAGAATATATAACTTCCAACTTCTCATAGCTAGACCGCAAATCCGTGAGAGCTCCAATTACCAACAGATCCGATGCCACGCTTTAATGGTTTATATTATTCTATCCTCTAATCTGTGGTTAATGCACAACTAACCATCATTTCCAAAGCTAACTTGAGCCAAACGAGGAAGGAGCGAACGTGATGCCGATGGCAACAAGTCACGTTGCGGTAGGACGGCATCGGATTCGATCGCCAGGCACCAGTTTCACTGCTGCTCTGTACAGGAAAAGCGACACATATATTCTGTTTGCCAATGGACGGACTAGCCCAGCACAAGCAGGCAGCAGAGAATTTCTTGGATTCCTGATTCAGGCATGAAGACGTTTTTCTCGCCTGGCCGTCGGCCAGAGAGAAAGGACATGGGCACCAGAATGTCCCGCTCCTGCCATTGATAAATTAAAATTCGAACCAGATTCGGAGCTATTGACCAGCTCCCACTGATCTCTTACAAAGAAAGCAAGAGGTTGCAGCCATGGAAAGGAGAAAGCTACAGCTGGAGCCTACGCATGGGTGAAAAAAAACCGGGACGGGACGGAAACCGTGTGCAGGGTCAGTAACTCGCCACTGTATCTGTCAGTGTCCAATTAATCTTGACTTTGCCTCGCTACATGCCCTCCCATCGTGCTGTAAGCTTAAAGCCTCCATCAAACAAATAAATATACATCTTTCTTGGCTAGTACAGATCGCTGTTGCGATGTTTCCTTCCGTGCACGCGCTTTTAGTCTTTTCTCCCCTGTTTCTGAACTTCTGTTCTTGCCAAGTTTGCGCGTGCATTTGGCCTTGATGCAAGCCAGTGCAGGCTTAGAGAGCACTGGTAGTCTGTACTACTCCGGCCACATGGACATGTGTAAATACGGTTTAGACTTCCCTTAAATGGCTGTCAATTCACAATTTATTTTAGCGCTATTTATTGAAGAGCCTTGTGTAGGACAGAATTGAATCGTGCATTGCATCTTGGTTGGGGTGTTAAAGTCTACTCATTGGATTACATCTGGACCAGGTGTTCATCTCAAAAATGCAGCACACGTCCTGGATCTTTAGATTATTTTTTTTAAAAAAATAAACTTTTTGAGTACGAGATCTTGGGTGCTACTGCCAATAGGACTCTTTTACTCCCAGAGATCTTAACTAAAGGTTGGTGGATCTTGACTGTGTGATTGGGTACTAGCCGTGCACTCAAATGTTAGAGAATAATCCTGCACTGAAAAGATCAAATAATATCTTGATGGCTTTAGTTCGTGTCTAGCTACAGTTAGCAGTGAAGGGCATGACATATACTCTGGGCCTGGTCATCTCAGCAATAATTAATCACACGTTTTCTTTTGCTAAAGTCGTGTTAACTACGGACGGCCACATCACATGTCATGCCCAGGATTGAATTGTTGGAGGGACGTAGTTCGCCATTTGGCTCCAGGCCACAAGCTTACAAATGCTAACTTGATCCACCAGAAAAGTAGATCCGCTAATGACAAGATTCTTACCCCCATCCCTTTTTAATCAAGTAACTCATGATCATGTTACCAAGGCTGTATTGTCTGAGCTGCTATGGAAAATCAGACAAAAGCTATACTGGCTATTTCACCATTTATTGAAACCTGCACCTCTCAGTTGAGGTCGAAAACCTTGCCTTGTCAAAGACATGTACACAAACCTACAACCGGCCGGCTTTTGGCCGGTGGAGGCCGCGTCAGCTTGCCGCGCTTGCAGGCCAAGTAACGCAAAGCAAAGCCAACCAAAGCAACGAAAAAGTGTGCCGAAGAAAGCAAACAAGAGCAATCAAGACTCAGGAGTGGAGCTGATGCAGCGACCACACGGCGGTGCGACAGGTGGAGCGAATGCTTTGCTATCTCCGGTTAAAACACAAGCTACGAGCTAGTGATCGACACACGGTTAGCTAGGGGCAGCTCCTTCCTTTTTCTTCATTTCTTTTTCTGATGAAGCCTGCCATGCCAATATGCTACGATATCCTTTTTTTTCTTTTCTTTTTTTGGCCATCAAATATGCTATGGTATCTACATATGTAGCAACAGCAACGTCTCAACCTCAGCTGGTAAACTATTCTCGCTTTTCCAAAGCTGTTGCTATTATTCGGTATATATTCATTTGTCGGCCATTTGACTGCCTGGCTTGGGTTATTCGGCACGGTGCACCGGCGATCGAGAGGGACGTATGCCGTATAAAGAAAGCATCGGCGAAAGGCGTGGCTCGTCGCGCCGTATAAGAAAAAACAAGACCATTTTCAACCCAGTGGTATTGTCGATGGAGCTCAAGAGTTCAAGGTGGTGATCGGTTCGGCTGAAAAGCTCATAGCTTATGGCTGAAAACACTGTAGCTGGCTGAAAAAAAACATTGTAGCTGACAGAACCTTATTTAGCATAATTAAATTTTAAAAAATTTAAAAATATAAAAAATATGTTAGCCCATTACGTATAATATAAACAAATACGGGAAAAAAAGAACCGGCAAAAAAGCTCAACAAAAAGCCAAAAGTTCAGAAAAAGACGAAACTTATGAATAGTGAAAAATAAGCCAGAAGCCGAAGCCGAGTTGATCAGATTCAGATCCCATTTCAAAATACTGTATCTGTACGGTACCAATAAAAAAGTTAGGGACCCAAGTTGACGTCCTTCTTTTTTTATAGCTCTTTTACGGTATTTTAGAACAAATATGAGCTATCTATTTTTTAATCTAATAGATCAAAACAGTTAGGATTTAGTTTTACTACTACCAGCAATACTAGCAGTAAAATCCTAAAAAGAGTAATATTATAAAGAAAACAAATCCTACAGATGACTTGCCATGTGGAAACGGTGCCTCACTGGGGCGTCCACGCTCGCGTGCCTCAGCATTAGCAAACAGCGCCAAGAAATCAGAAGCGGAAGCCAGGAGGAGGAGGAAGGCGAGTGCAGGGCTACAGGCACATCTGGCTAGAGCGGCGTGCAGCGGCGAGGCCATCCGTGGGCAAGTTTTGGCTACCGGAGGACGCCACCACGGGGAGGCATCGATGCGCATTGTGATAACTACATGTTCATAGTCACCGTCAAGAAGCAGCTACCGCCGGAGAAAAAAATCAAGTCCGTCCGAGCCACCATTGCCTGAGGCTTGAGCCATGGGGGTACTATATATGCTAGGGAGTACGTACTTGGTAGAGGCTTTGTAGAAACAGAGAGTAGTCAGGTGGATAGTTGTGTTGTGATGGGAGATTGAGAATTGAAGGTTGCTTGCTCTGTCCATGTTTCGAGAGCAAAAAGTTATAGTCGTCTGTTAGAAATAGAGCTCTTTTAAATAAGATTTACAAAGAAAAATCTATTATACCCTTATAAATCGACAGTTAGATTTAATTTCTACTACCGATAGAATATACTATAAAAATTTTCTCTTTTTTTAATCTCCCGGCCAATTTGCGAGAAAAAACACTGGTTCCCACATACATCACGCTCCAATCATACGCAAGTGCATTTCGTCATCTTATTGTTAACAATAGCTTGCACTAGAGCACTAGAACCGACCGTCCCCAGGGACGCAAGCCATGAAACAACAGAATGGGTTTCTTGTGGCGTGTGACTCGATCGAGCCCCGATTACAAAAACTCACATGCGCGTGCACGCGACGGCGAGGCGTGTTACGGTGCACGTAGGGCCCGGGGAAGCAGCACCCTGACAATAGGAGGCCGGGGAGGTCGGTCGGTGCTTATTAATGGTGTGCCTCAAGTATAAACAAAGGATTGTCCGTGAAATCGTTAGGGTGTGAGTACTATTAGTATATAACCCAAGTATTACGGCCAAATTTCGGTAATATGTTACATATTGTATTTATTGTATAGCTCTATTGGCTTTCAAAAATATAAGTGTATTTGTTATACAGTTAATATATATTAGTTGTAATATATATATATATATATATATATATATCTGTATCATTATAATCAAACCTCATCAAAATAAGTGGTATGATCTTCTCTCTTTTTTCTCTCTCGATTAATGAGAGTATTTCTAGGAATTTTGTTTTTCTTAGTTAAGAGTGGTGATCGGTTCGGCTGAAAAGCTCATGGCTTATGGCTGAAAACACTGTAGCTGACAGAGACTTATTTAGCATAATTAAATTTAAAAAAATTTAAAAATTTTAAAAATATGTTAGCCCATTACGTATAATACAAACAAATACGGGAAAAAAAGAACCGGCAAAAAGCTCAACAAAAAGCCAAAAGTTCAGAAAAAGACGAAACTTATGAATAGTGAAAAATAAGTCATAAGCCAGAAGCCGAAGCCGAGTTGATCAGAGCCAAGAATTATTATGGAATTTTGTAGACCTCTAAAGTGAAGAAGGTATCTCAAATATCATCAGTTGATTTGATTGCAGATATATAGATTATAGACGTCCAGGAAAACATCCGTGTAGATCTTGCTCAATTAAACCGGCAACAGTTAAGAACGAGAGACTCTTCTCGGGCTTTTGTGTTCCCTAATAGTGCCCAGGACAACCTTATTTAGGGAGCTATAGTTTCTAAGGGTGTCCCCAATGCTCCTATGGTGGTTCGTATTTTGCCAAAAGGAAAAGGTTGTTCTTAGGGGTAGCTTCATTGCCGTATTGCATAGAGGAAGTGCTAAAACTTTTTTTTTAATCTGGAAAAGAGAGTCGACATTTAGGTAAGTACCGATGCCTCCATGAGCTCCTGTGACCTCACAGGATCGTTTGTGTGTCTGTTCTTTTCCTCCGAAGCACAAACGGAGTATTTTCTTAAGACGAGGTCTATAAGTTAAATGATCTACACATTAAAAGCCCAACATCTGTACCAAACAAAATCGCAAGTGAGTGTTTGTCTCTCTGTAATCTGTACCGTAAACAGTCAAAATTCAAAAATTTCAGTCAAAAACCATAAGCCGCAGCCGTTGCCAAACAAGCCCTGTGTGTATGCATTTGCTGGCTGTGCCCTTAGCCATATTGGATAGACGAACAACGCACAGAAACAGCCGTCCGTACGGGGCTACAGCTGGCAAGTAATACGGTTTCGATTAGTTTAAGCAGCAACCCTGCTTCCGTTCTGTTTTGTCTCCGTGGCCAAATCGACCCTCGTCCTTTCTTTATGGCGTGCCGTCTCTAGCTTTTACATGACAAAGTTCCTAAGACTTCGAAGTTATCATGACCTATGGTCCTACTCAAAAGAGTTTATTTTAACTGATTTTTGACTGAAAATCATTGTAACTGATTAAAAAAATACGGTAATTGAGGGTGATTTATTTGACATAATCAATTTTAAAAATTTTAGAAATAGAAAAAACAAGTTAATCCGTCACGGTCACGGTCAGTACAAACGAATACGGAAAATAAAATCGACAAAAAAGCTAAAAAACAAAAAATTCAGAAAAAAAATAAAATTATTAAATAATGAAAAATAAGTTAGAAATCAGAAACCCAAATCGAAATGAGCGGGCCATCAGTAGAACAAAAGAAAGAAAAGAAAAGCTGAGCTCCTGAGATGAGAAGAGGAGCAAACAGGAGGAGAAAGCCAAGAACAGGCCAGGGCAGCAGGGGAAGTAATCATGGGGCACACGAGAGGTGGACAGTTCACGCATCACGAATCATGGATTGGTTTGGTTGGTCGATGGATGGATGGATGAAAGGAACAAGGATGGACAGGGAAAGCGCGGCAGACGCCAACGCGAACATCGCAGCAGATCAAAAACAGTAACGGGAATTAAATCAAGAAATACCGGGGGGGGGGGGGGATGCTGTGTGCTACGTACCAGTACGGTGATCCCGCGGAAGACGTCGAGGGAGACCAGCCGCTGCCGGACGGCGGGCGGCGGCAGGGGTGGGGCCTTGGAGCCGCCGCCGCCGCGCGACCCGCCGAACTCGAGATCGGGCGGGGCGGCCGCGTCGTCGCTCCTGACGAGCTCGTAGCCGCCCATGGCCGCCGCCGTCCTCCTCTGCCGGCAGCACCACTCCGACGACGCTTCTCCGGGCAATGCCCCTGCATTCCCATCCACCATCATCGCGTTACTCGCGTATGCTACTAAAAACTCACAGCAAGATGCGGAGAAGGAAGGCAACTCGCTGGCATGCCTTCCCTTACCTTAGGCACTACTGGTTGGGACTTGGGCACCTGTCTGCCTGCCTTTCTTTCTTCCCTTGGCTTTCTTGTTTCGGATTCTGATTCGGTGCTCAAATGCAACAAACTTCTGATCTCTCGCTATCCCCCCCCCCTTCTCTCTCTCTCTCTCTCCTGCTCTCCTCTCTCTCTCTCTCCTCTTCTCCTTTCGTTTTCGTTTCTTTTCCTTGCTGAGGTTTATTTATAGCAGCAGTACAGCTCGGGCTTTTGCTCTCCCATCATTTTTGCTATCTCGCCATCGTTGCGGCACGTTAGCCTCCGCCTTTGCGTGATGCCCCCTTTAATGCCTTCGGAATCGTGTGTGGCTCAGCTGCTCTGCTGCTGGGCTGGTTCACCACCCGTCTCCCTTCCCTGCCAAAAGCCCGATCGCTGCAGCTAAAGCTTGAATCACAAGCAGGGGATGAAACGGGGCAATTGGCTGGAGTCGGACACTTGGGCTCCGCACACGAAAAGAAACGTGCTATAGGTAAGGTGAATCTGATACTTTACATTGACGTTTTTGTCTGTTGTAAAGGAAGATGCTTGCCATCCACATTATGCCGGGAGCGGTGCGGTTTAGGTGCATTACACTCGTAGATATTCTCTGCACTCCCGTCGGATCACAAAGTAAGCGTGGTTTTGGACGTGGCACGGCTTCGAAAATGCTACTTCGACCATCCAGTTTGCATTTGCAACATATTTACTAAATACTACGAGAGTGCTTTCTTTTTGTTTTTTGAGACTGAACGAGAGTATTTTCTTTTGTATAAATCTACCTATGGGTCTGGTCTTTTTTTGTTGCGGTTTATAGCTTTTGGCTACGGTTTGTGACTTTTGAACTGTTCGTGCGAGGGATTACAGAACAACAGAAACTCACGTACGGTTTTTGCATATATAAATGAAGTCGGTACAATATATACTATAATTAACTAGTAGACCCTATTTTGAAAAAAATACTTCGTTTAAAAGTTAATTACTGTAGAAAAAGTTGAAAAGCAGCTTTTAAAAGCTGAAAAGATATTATTCTGTATGGCTAATCTTGATATTAGATGTTGATGAAACCTACACATTATATGGCAACACTTTGGACTTAGATTAGGCAACGATTTCAACATCATGCCTTATGGGTCAAAACACCATTTCTCAAAAGACAAAAAAAAAATCATGCCCCATGGCTGAACTCGCTGGATTACTGAACGTCGATTCGTGAAGTCTGCTAGTATACTACAGGCTTGAGGAACTCACCAAAGGATAGATATGGGCCAAATCCCAAGCCTGTATTCGGATTAACCAAGGCCAATTTATGGGCCAAGTCCGTTCTTTTGACAAGGTCAGAGCGTCCGGAGAATTTCGCTCAAGAGGCCCACTTTCAAATGCCCAAAGGGCGCAGATTAGTTTCGCCCACTAGCACCTTCTCTCTCAAAAAAAAAAAGGACCCAGTAGCACACGTGCGGAGTCATTCAGTCAAAACTCTTCCTAATGGGAAACAATCGACATGAGCACGTGCTACATGAGCACGTGCAGTCGTGGACTGCCAAACCAACCACCCCCCGGGTCAAAATAATAACAAATTTAGAAGATAGTGTATCAATTAACCTTTTAAATTCAAGTTTAAATTTAAAAAGACAAGGAGAAATAGAAAAGGGTGATATTTGCTCTGGATGGCAGTTTTGTCTTTTTTTTCTTTTTAGTTATCTTTTAACTTATAGTTAGTGAAATATTTCTCTATTTCATATTGTATTTGAACTTGAAGGACTTTGGTGCTCTGACTAAAATAGTTTTCAACTTTTCATCAAAATCGCTGATTCAATCTACTAAATACGTCCCTATTTCTCTACCTCAATTTTCCACAATTTTGAGGATCCACTACTCCATTCATGGCTGTTTTATATGACTTTATGCATGTCTCATTGACATGCAGCAGGTTCCAAAAATGCTAACAGATAGAGTAGCATATTCTAGTATTTTTTTTCCCCAAATAGACAGTTGGGAGAAGAATAAGATAAAAGTCAACTTTTGCCGAGAGTGAGAAGCAACATATCGAGCGAAATAGAAAGCAGCGCGTTTGAGCCTCAAAAAAAGGAAAATGGAAAGAAAACAGTTTGATTGCCATTGAAGTACGTATGGACTATGGAGTGCAACAAGAAGTCGTGTGGGGAAAAAGCGGAAGCGACTTCTCTGGGGTACGACCCCATTTGCTCTTCGTGAGATCTGCCTCAGATGGAAGACACATGTGCACGCACCAATCTTCGTGCAAGGCTTCCTCCCTCTTCCTTCTCCCCCGAAGCAAGTGCGGCCGGCCACTTCTTCCCACGCCGCCTTCCGTCCAACCTCGCCCTTGCCGTCGAGGTAGGCCTCCGCCGCCGCTGCCGCCGCCGCCGAGACGGCTCCATCCAAACATGGACGCCTCCGCTGCCTCGACCACGCCGCCGGACTCGTGGGAGACGGCCGACCTGGACGAGCCCATGAGCCGCCTGCTCCTCTCCACGCGCCGCGTCTCCTCCTCGCTGGACCTCACCGAGGACGACCCGCCGCCGCTGCAGCCCCCCGCGCCCGACGCCGCCGCCGCCGAGACGGTTCCATCCACCGGCCGCCGACCTCAGCGCGAGAGGGCTCGGCGCAGGGCACGGAGGGGCGAGGTCCGGTGAGCTCGAGGTAGGCGACGGCGAGGCTAGGGAAGGAGGGGTGTGAGGGAGACGAGGTGAGAAAAAAAGGGATGCGGCAGATGAGGCTCGAATTCTACCTGATAGGCGCTCGAGGGCCTCCCGGAGGAACTGATCCACCTGCGCGACCAATCATCGCGCGCGGGCGCGGGGGGCTGCAGCGGCGGCGGGTTGTCCTCGGGGAGGTCCGGCGAGGAGGAGACGCGGCGCGCGGAGAGGAGCAGGCGGCTCATGGGCTCGTCCAGGTCGGCCGTCTCCCACGAGTCCGGCGGCGCGGTCGAGGCAGCGGAGGCGTCCATGTTTGGATGGAGCCATCCCGGCGGTGGCGGCAGCGGCGGCGGAGACCTACCTCGACGGCGACGGCGAGGTTGGACGGAAGGCGGCGTGGGAAGAAGTGGCCGGCCGCGCTTGCTTCGAGGGAGAAGGAAGAGGGAGGAAGCCTTGCGCGAAGATTGGTGCGTGCACACGTGTCTTCCATCTGAGGCAGACCACACGGAGAGCAAATGGGGTCGTACCTCAGAGAAGTCGTTTCCGGAAAAAGCAGCCTATGTCTTCCGCCCTCCTCCGCACGTCATTGCATATAGGGAAAGAAACAGATCAAATATAAATTGAATAGTCTTAAATATAAATATAATCTTTATTTTCAAATGAATACGGATATAAATACGAATTTCTATTTTTAAAATGAATACACATATGAATTCGAACATTCTTAAATACGAATCAAATGTCGTAATGAATTCAAAATGAATATATACTTGATTTGGTCGAATGCGAATATCCTAAAACTTTTGTAACAAATCTCGGTAGAACAAATTTATATAACATGACTATATGTCTATACGAGCTAGTAATGTAGCTCATAGAATTGAAAATTATGCGAAGTAATTTTCATTTCTTGTTTGTGAATCTTGATTCATCAAGAAGTTGCTTTCTACAATCATCTCCAGAGAGGTTGTCAGGGATGGAATTGGATCGAATACGAATCGAATAGTCTCGAATACAAATATTCTCGAATATGAATACGAACATTCTAAAATACAGATTTTACTTACCACATTCGCGTTTTCTTGAATACGAATATCGAATAAAACAAATTATCATTTATCATTTTCCATCTCTAATTGCATGTGCTAGCTAGCTTAGCTTACTGATCCTCTTTAGACTTGTTGTGTTCCGTGTGCAATCGCCCTTGCCATCACGATCTGGTCGAGTAGCCAACGAAAGTAACCTCGTCGATCATATCGTCGTACTACTAATTAATAAGCATACCAAAGCATTGATTCTGCACTGCATTGATCAGGGCTCAACAGCCAGGAGCCTAGGACTATATGCTTCTGTACAACATCTCTGACCAAGTTTCGATTGAGATAAACCTAGCCAAATAGAGTTACGCACGAATGAAGATAGCGCGGCGCAGGTTCTACCGTACGCCTGAAGTAGGGGACCCATCCATGGATCGCAAAAAGGGGAGAAAAGAGATATGTCTATACATGCATACAGATGGTGCTTGTTTATTGAGGAAATCCACTTCATACCACTAAATAAGTCGTAAGTCGTGCTTCTACTATTTGCCACTAAATAAGGCTATATTTCCTCTATACCACCAAATTTTGATTTTTCTTCCCTCTGTGCCATCACCGTCCAACACCTGCCATTAGACTGTTGCATTTATTCGAAAATGCCCAAAATGCCCCACGTTGAGGGCCCAACTCCACGCCGTTATCCCCCTCCCCTCTCCCATCTATCCTGAGATCTCATCTATCCCTCTCCTTCCCTCTCCTGACCCAGAGACGGCGGCCTTAGAGCGATGATGATGGCCTGTCCAAAGCGCATTGTCCTTGTGGTGGCCCCCTAAGGTGAGGACACGGTCCTGGTCTGACGAAGTTGCAATTTGATGTAAGTTCTCAACTTTATCATATGGTAGCCATGCAGGAAATGAAGCCACAAGCCATAGCTTTCTTGAGTACTTATCACAAATGGCTATGGACAAGGAGTAAGTTCTCAACTTTATCAAAGGTAGATTATATCACAAACAACCTGGCTAAGAGCTTCAATAACTAGATCAACAAGCACAAGGGTCTAATGTTATATGAATTGTTCGACAAGATTAGAAAAAGATAATGGGAAAGTTTGACAAGAGAAGAAAGGTTGCATCTAAGTTGCAAGGGTAGATCATACTTGCATCTAAGTTGCAAGGGCAGATCATTCTACCAAGTGTCATGAAGGAGCTATCTGAAAAAAGTAGGGGTTGAACATGGACTTTGAAAGAAGTGATCACGCTCTAGCCAAAGTGATTTATAGAGCACCAGGTGGCTGGAGGCATGTTGTTGACCAAGCAGACAAGACATGCACATGAGAGAGTGGCAAATATCTGGGAAGCCCTACACACATGCCTTGTGCTTCATTACCTCACTTAGAGTGACACATGTAAAGAGTTATGTTGATGATTATTTCAATGTGGCTAAGTTCACTGCAACCTATGCTCAGCTTATGCCGGCCCTTACAGACATGTCCTAGTGGCAAAACGAAAACCATGGTTTCTTTTTGTACCCACCTATACTGAAGAGGGCTACAAGAAGCCCCAAGAACCAAAGGTACAAGTTTTGTCATCAGGGCACTAGGGGCAAGAAGGGTAGGAAAGGGTAGCACTAATGTCCAATTTGCAAAGGGTATGGTCATAGTGGCAAAATTGCAAAGAGGCTGATCCAGAAGCTAAGGAAGCCTATGCTTTCATGGCAAAACAAAGGTAATCTCTTGTGAACTTTGCAATTGGTTCCATTAAAACTGTATGAACATATAGACTTAACAATGCACTAAACATGTAGGGTAAAGTAAGAGAAAACAATAAGCACTTCAAGTTCTGTACCTACTGAAAGAATTGATGCATGTACTGCATCATCAGATCAAACGCTTTTTAGGCCCACCGAGGTAAAATTTTGTTGCGTTATTTGTTTGCTACAAAGATTGCTATATTGCATCATCTGATTTCCTTTGACTGCTAGCTCAGCAAAAAAAATAGAGAGAGGACGAATTCTAACAAGAAGTCTCGGTTATCATTGCCTGAGTGTGCATCATTGAGGTACAAATTTATTGAGAATCTATTCTACCAACACTCACAAAACTTACTTACTTCCAAATCCAAATTGTAACTCTAGGTCCTATAGTGATTCAAACCAGGCCAGCGCTCCCTCCTTGCCCATTCTCCTAGTAATGCATGCTCCCTCTTCGGCCGTCGTCCCAGCAGTGCAAACCATTACAACACATATCAGGAAAAGGCTTATTGATTGAGAACATGGAAAAGAACGCAAAAATTATGTATTACACCTTGTGATTGACTATCACTTTTCACAATCTATTTAGAACAATTTGGAGAGTTCTTGTGCTGTCAGACTAATGCTTGACATCTCTTTTCGCAATATGTTTGGGAATATCATGTATTTATGCAGTGCTATGCATATCAGCTTTGATTTCTCTGTGGGAGTATGTTTGTTGAGAAAGTTTGACTAACTATAGAACAAATGATGTACAAAGAAAATTGGAGGGGGATAACGGCGTAGAGTAGGGTACTCAGCGCGGGGCATTTCGGATATTTTCGAAGAAATGCAACTGTCTAACGACAGGTGACAGACTACAATGACATAAAGGAAAGAAAAACAAAACATGATAGTATGGAGAAAATATGACCTCATTCATGAATACATAGTAGAAGCATAACTTATTCGGTGGTACGAAGTGGATTTTCTCTTGTTTATTTGTATGCTTTGCTTGGTTCGTTATCGGCAGTTCAGAAGTCGGTTCGGTGCACTCGGCACTTGTGGGGTTGTGGTGGATTAGTGCATACTAGAGAGCAAGAAAGAAGCCAACACGTCCCCTTGCCCCAGTTTGTTCTGCTCTCAACGAATGATGGTAATGGAAGAGTGAAGTAGTGATTGTTGCAACTTGTAAGCTACCACGTGGGATGCATGATCAACACGCTCACTAATCCCAATAGAAAACGTTGTTACTAGTCACTAGTGTTACTTATTCCCGTACCCGTGTGCTGTTGTTAATGGTTTGTTCCGTTTTGTTTTCACTGTGGTTCTCAATTCTTTTGGTATTAGAAGTTAAAATAAATAAAACGGTTTATTGAAGTGGATTCTTTAAATAACTTTTCAAACTTAAAACCATATGTATCGTTTGTATCGACGTCTCTATCATCTACTATAGTTTTAAAAAAATAAATAAAAATTATCGTAGGCTCTTGTAACAGTAGAAGAGGACATCGCATCGATATCAAGCCCCTTCGCCACCATCGTCGGTTCTCTCACACAATGGAAACGTGACATTTTTACACGCGCGGAGCGGAGGCAGAAGCTTCCGGCCAGCATACACACGCGCGCGGTAACAGACTGGTGAGGGGAGGGGGAACGTCGCGGACGGAGGAGCATGACGCGTGTGGTGATGTGAACAAACAGCCCCGTTTCCGCCGCGCGGCGCGAGCGCGGCGGTTAGTTACGTACGTCGCACCCGACCGTAGAACTAGCGCAGGTGACCACGGGGCCCATGCGCAGCCCGGCCGGTCGGTACATAGCAAAAGTCCGCGCGCGAGGCCGACAGGCGTAAGGAGCCACCCCTTCCATGTGATGTGCGGTGTGTGGCCGCGCCCGGCACGCACGGCAGCCCAGAAACAGCCGAAACAGCGGCCAAACCCCCCCGCGCCGCGCGGCAACCGCCGATCGATCCGCCCGCCGACGGCCAGGATCGCGGCCGCCACGCCTCTTGACCGGCGCGGCTGGGTAGGTGGTGGCGTGCGGAGCCGGCACGGTAGAACTGGGCGATACAAGCCAAAGCCACCGATCCCTTTCCTCCCCCCTCACGCACGGTTACTAGTTGCCGTCCGCAATTCCCAACTCGGGCTTCCCTTCTCGCCTCCTTCCTTGCGTGCTTCCTTCCGCCACCGCCCCGCGCGATATTTTTTATACCCCGTCCTCCTCCTCCTCCTCCTCCTCCTGGCTTTATACATTCCTTCGCTCACCAAGCCTGCCTCCAGTAGATACGTAGACGGTAGACTGATACATTTAGACGAAGCACGTCGATACGTGATCGAATTACGTCGCCTAACACATTCACTTCGAATAATATAGGAGGGGAGGGGGTTAACTGAACGAGCGGCTAAAGATAGTACTATTGTTCCTGTTGCGGTAATCGTCCACGATGGAGGTGTGCTGCTGCTCCACCTCGTCGTCCGTCCTCGCCGGGAATCGCGCCGGGCGGAGGTTCGCCGCGCCGGCGGCGGCGCGGTACTGGGGCGCGGCGGGGGTCGGGAGGACGGTGGTGCTGGCGCACCCGCTGCGCCCGACCGCGACGAGGCCCGCGCACGCGCCGGCCCCGCGGCGGGTGCGGCGCGGCGGGGCGGTGATCAGGGCGGTGTTCGAGCGGTTCACGGAGCGGGCCGTCAAGGCGGTGGTGCTGTCGCAGCGGGAGGCGCGGGGGCTCGGGGAGGGCGCCGTGGCGCCGCGCCACCTGCTGCTGGGGCTCGTCGCGGAGGACCACTCCTCCGGGGGGTTCCTCTCGTCGGGGATCAACATCGTGCGCGCGCGCGAGGCATGCCGCGGCATGGGAGCCCGGGACGCGGCCGCGGCCGTCTCCCCGTCGCCGTCCGGCTCGGGGCTGGACACGGACGTGCCCTTCTCCGGGAGTTGCAAGCGGGTGTTCGAGGTGGCCGTGGAGTTCTCCAGGAACATGGGCTGCAGCTTCATCTCCCCGGAGCACCTCGCCCTCGCGCTCTTCACCCTCGACGATCCCACCACCAACAGCCTCCTCAGGAGGTAGGTAGCTGTTACATCCTCTTCCGATTCTGTCCAGGAACTTATTATTCGTTTCTTACCTCAATTGTTCATTCCATCCATTGTGATGTCATCTATTGATCAAATAATCACCTATATAGCCAGTCGGATAACCATATACTGAGATCATCTTGTTAATGCTTGTTCTTTTATATGCACAAAGACAATTGCTCCAACTATTTGTCTGTAGCTCGCATGGAAAGCGTATCATTTGTCATCTAGTTGTAATTAGCTCCCCTAGAAAAGGTCATAGCTGATGTTTCACCCATAATAAGTGTACTAATACTACCCTCAGAAGTTGACTTGGCCAAAACAAGGTCTCATGAAGTAACCGATCATACTGATGTGTAATGTCATTATGGGATGTTTGAAAGATATCTTCTTGTCCTTATCACTATTTGTGCCATCATCGATAAATGTTTTTATTTGTTGTAGCTTGGGAGCGGATCCGAGTCAACTAGCATCAGTTGCGCTGAACCGACTCCAAGGGGAGCTTGCAAAAGATGGCAGAGATCCCGCAGGAGCATCTAATTTCAAAGTGCCCGAGAAATCTCCTGCTGGAACTGGAAGATCTGCCTTCTCCAAATCCTTAAATAAAAAGAAAGGTCAGGAGTCGCTGTTGCATTAAATCTTATATTCATGTTCGCCCATGATATAGGTTGTGGAAGTTAAATGCAAACTTATCTTGTTTGCCATTTCAGATAAGGGTGCGCTAGATCAGTTTTGTTTAGATTTGACCACACAAGCTAGTGGAGGGTTTATTGACCCTATTATTGGTCGTGAGGAGGAGATTGAAAGAGTAGTTCAGATAATATGCAGACGGACCAAGAACAATCCTATTCTTTTGGGTGAGGCGGGTGTTGGTAAAACTGCAATTGCTGAAGGGCTGGCTCTTCGAATTGCAAATGGAGATGTCCCCATTTACCTTGTGGTAAGCTTGAATTGCAAGTGATGGATACAGAGTCATGCATTTGTAAGTTCAGCTTGCACATCAATAGTATTCACACATTTAAGTTGTTATGCAGGCAAAGCGTATAATGTCACTGGACGTTGGTCTACTTATTGCTGGTGCAAAAGAGAGGGGTGAACTGGAGTCCAGGGTTACTAGTTTAATTCGTGAAGTCCGGGAAGCAGGTCAGTTAGTAATGCAATCTGAAATGTTATCATATATAAAGCTTCTGCACTTGGTCATGAATATTCAAGATTGCCTTATTTTGATGCAGGTGATGTCATTCTTTTCATTGATGAGGTTCACAATCTTATTGGATCTGGAACTGTTGGAAAGGGCAAGGGTGCTGGGCTTGACATTGGCAACCTGCTGAAACCCCCACTTGCTAGAGGTGAATTGCAGGTACCAGATCCATCCTACTTCTTACTTAGTGCTGTCATGTAGAAAAGAACATCTATTTTTACCATATATCCTATCTTATGGGCAACATTTATTTGTATTTATAGTGCATTGCAGCTACAACTCTAGATGAACACCGGATGCATTTTGAGAAGGATAAGGCTTTGGCCCGCCGGTTCCAGCCAGTATTAGTAGATGAGCCTAGTCAGGTATTGCAGATATTTTCTTATGAAAGTTAGGTAGTTTTATGAGTACATTTCTTTCTTAACCATTCTCAAAACTTATTGCAGGAAGATGCTGTGAAAATATTACTTGGTCTTCGTGAGAAATATGAAACTTATCATAAATGCAAATTCACTTTAGAAGCCATCAACGCAGCAGTTTATCTGTCAGCAAGATATATCCCTGACAGACAGCTTCCTGATAAGGCTATTGATCTGATTGACGAAGCTGGCAGTAGAGCTCGAATGGAATCATTTAAAAGGAAGAAGGAAGGGCAGTCTTCTATTCTCTTGAAGTCACCAGATGAATACTGGCAAGAGATAAAAGCTGTTCAGGCCATCCACGAAGTGGTAATGAGGCATTTTGCACTGGTTTTACAACTTTTTTTTGGTCCATCTGGTGATAAATATTTAATATTGTAATGTCCTCCATTACTCAGGTGTTATCTAACAAGATGAAATATTCTCCAAACGAGAATGATCAAGAGAATGGTAGTGCAAACGTTGAAGCACCGCGTGAGGACAAGGCTGGGTCAACATCTACCTCATCGCTCTCAGTTGAAGAGTAAGTTTTCTCACGTCAACATGTCATACAGGTAATCTCCATTCCCTACATATCTGCTCATCATGGAACCTATTGTAAAATGCAGACCAGTTGTAGTTGGAACAGAGGAAATTGCAAGAGTCGCCTCGTTATGGTCGGGTATACCAGTCCAGCAGTTGACCGCTGATGATAGAAAGCTTTTAGTAGGACTAGATGATGAGCTCAGAAAGCGCGTCATTGGTCAAGATGATGCTGTTGTGGCGATATCTCGAGCGGTGAAGAGGTCACGTGTTGGTCTCAATGACCCTGACAGACCTATTGCTACGCTGCTTTTCTGTGGTCCAACAGGAGTTGGTAAAACCGAGCTTACCAAAGCTCTAGCAGCAAGTTATTTTGGATCGGTAAGTTGCCCAATCATGTTATCATCATGTTATTTCAACAACGCTTGGTTATGTTTCATAGAAAGTGGCTTGACAAGATGTTTACTATTTTTTGAACAGGAATCTGCTATGCTTCGATTAGACATGAGCGAGTATATGGAGAGGCACACTGTGAGCAAGCTGATAGGCTCTCCTCCAGGGTACATAGGATACGGTGAAACTGGTACTTTGACGGAAGCAGTCAGGAGAAAACCATTTACTGTAGTATTGCTTGATGAGATAGAGAAAGCTCACCCTGATATTTTCAACATTCTTCTCCAAATTTTTGAAGATGGACATCTGACGGACTCACAGGTACTAGATCAGTTGGTCCTGGTAATATATATGCAACTGCTTTCATTACATGTCCATAAATAAAGTTCAAACAATAGAGTTATTGGACCAAGTTTGATGAAGTCCTGTCCATGGAAAGTCATGCTAAAAATTGGTCAGCACTTGCACTTCTATAACATTCTGTTTTTGTATGGGTCCTTCAAACTTTTGGGTCCGTTTATATAAACTTTTTGCTTTGGCTTATGAACAGTAATAGCTTTTAGATAGAGAGAAACATGCGTGTGATTTTAGCCGATATAAATGAAGTCGCTGTAATATGTACTACAATCAAATAGTAGACCCTACCTTGAGAACACACTCCTTTTGAAAACTAGGTACTGTAAAAAACCATTTATTGTAAAAAAAGAGAGCAGATTTTAGAAGCCAATATGAATAGAACCAAAGTTTGGGACATGATTGCTGAAATTAGACATCAAGACAAACTTTCAATCAAGATACTAACATAGGCTTGACCTCGTATGGTCTTAGGATAAAACTTAGGTAGTACCTAAGCCTCTCTGTGGCGAATGTTTTTTATTTACGTTCAGAGCTTTTATGTGAACAACAGGGTCGCAGAGTTTCCTTCAAGAATACATTGATTGTCATGACATCGAATGTTGGCTCTACATCAATTTCGAAGGGAAGACGGAGCATAGGTTTCTTTATGGAAGACGATACTGAATCAAGTTCATATGTTGCAATGAAATCTCTGGTAACGGAAGAGCTGAAGGCATTTTTCCGGCCAGAATTGCTCAATAGAATCGATGAGATGGTTGTGTTCCGTCCTCTGGAGAAGACTCAGGTCCGTTTCTCTCATACACTTTGCTCTGAATTGGTTTGACTGCTATTCAGTAAACTTAGATGCCTTAAGTCGGTTTACTTACAAGAACCGGAGAAAAATACTTATTTGGCTATGCAAATAGCCAGCAACTTGCAGCTAGAGAAAAATTATTGTTAACATATACCAACTGCCTTGAAGACTACACGAGACACTAATGCTCTCCTTGACATATTTGCAGATGATAGCTATTCTTGATATCATCCTACAAGAAGTGAAGGGTAGGCTTTTGGCCCTTGGGATAGGCTTACAGGTGTCTGATGCAATGAAGGACCTGATTTGCCAAGAAGGATATGACAAGAGCTATGGTGCGCGACCGCTGAGGAGGGCCGTCACCCACCTTATTGAGGATGTCATCAGCGAAGCAATTCTTTTTGGTGAGTACAAGCCTGGTGACACGATACTGATGGACACCGATGATGAGGGCAAACCTTGCTTGAGCCGTCTGAATGAACAGATCGTCCAATTATCTGACCCAACACGGACCTTCTGAAATTATCACCCCATGTAGTAGAGTAGAAGTCTAATTTTTCATTCTTTAAAGCAACGAGATTATTAATTCTTTTTTAGTTAGACGTGGAATATTTCATTATGTACGTAGCATTCAGGGAATTTGTCCCGGCATGTACTGTTGTTCCAAAAAAAAATTATCCAACTGTATACCTTTCTTCAATTGAGAAAATATATTATTTTGAAACTGTTTGTCTGCTGGATATTATTGCCATGACTTTATGGGTATAGAGTCGATATTTTAGACTAAGGTCGAGTGAATTTCATGTTGTTTCTGTCCTATTTACTGATTTTTGGCAGTGTTGCGATGTGCCTTGAAAACGGCCAGGATAAACTAGTTTGGTTCCTTCGGTGATTCTGCCCTTCATTTCACCGCTGGTTTTTTTTTCAAGGGAGTTTACAGCCATTGTGTTCAGCAATATGCCAATATGATACTGCTAGGAAATAAGACTAGCCTGATAAAAGCACAGACGAGACAGATCCTTGTCAGGCATAGTGACACCTCGAGGGTACTCTGGAAATTTACTGCAAAAATATTTTCTTAAAAACTACCAATTATTCTAGATAGTGTGTTGCTAACCCAACCCCAAAATTCTACCAATCCCCAACCATAAAATTTTACCAATCCCACTTCCATTACTCAGAAATCACATAACAGTGTGATTCAGTCGAAACTTCAATACAAGCATGCACATGCAACTAATATTCAGAAAAGTATTGTAGCACGCGAGTACTATAGCGCTGCATGTATTAGGTATGATTTGTTATTTAGAAATCTATCTATTAGATATTTGATATTATCTATTAATTAAACAAGTTATTATTAGATTGGATTGTTAGAGATAAGTTTCCTTATAAATTATTTCTTAGACGTCAAGTCGGGTCGCTCCTATAAAAAGGATGGTATGTATCCATTATGAATCTACTCTACTCTATAATACACCAAAATTTTCTTTGCTAAATCCACCCCCTCAACCACCCCCACAGTCATGCCTAATCTAAGTCCACACAGATTTGTGTACCAAGTAATCCAACTTCATACAAATTAATGGTCTGGATCTCTTCTCAAACCTTCTTCTCTTACTCATTGAAGATCCTAAGGCCAAAATCATTTGGATCATGCATCATTGAACCCACCCCGCGCTACGTGTGAGCCTCCTCCTCCTACCTTCTACCCCATCTCCCCACGATCTCCGCTCCTCCCCCGTTCTCTACGCCGCCTCCTCCCCTCCCTCCTCCATCCGCGCCTCCGCTCCTCCCCCCGTTCTCCGCGCCGCCTCCTCCCCTCCCTCCTCCGCCCTCGCCTTCTCCCCTCCCTCATCCGCCGCTCCGCCCTCGCCTACTCCTCCCCACCTCGCGCCGCCGCCACCTCCTCTTCCCTCCACTTCTCCGGCTCCGAGACCGCGATGGCTTCCGCCGCATTAGCCTCCAGCGCGCTGCGGCCTCCGCGCCGCCACTACCCTCCCGTCCCCCCGCCACGCGCGCATCCAGCGACCACCACCGCTCCAAGGCCGCGTCGAGGTGCGGCCGCGGTCGCCGCGTCAGTGCGCTGCCTGGCGGTGGCGGCCGACGAGCTCTCCATCGACCCCTCCTTCCCCGAGGGTAAGGACCGCGCGCTCTCCGGGTACGTACGTGCCGCACCGCGCCCACCCGCACCAGCTCTTCACCATTCAAACCGAGGCGCGGTTCAGTTCACCGTCGTTGCCTTTTGTTTTTTGGTCGGTCAGGGTGGCCGAAAGGCCGGAGGCGGACGTCGTCGTCATCAGCAGCGGGATCGGCGGGCTGTGTTGCGCCGGCCTCCTGGCTAGGTACAGCCAGGACGTGCTGGTGCTCGAGAGCCATGACCGTCCGGGAGGCGCAGCGCACTCGTTCGACATCAAAGGCTTCAACTTCGACTCGGGGCCGTCCTTGTTCTCCGGCTTCCAATCCAGAGGCCCCCAGGTAATCCCCTCGCCTCGGTGAGCTCAGGCGGTCCTTGATTAACGCATAAGCAGATAAGCTTAAATTTTGGCAATTACGGACGAGATATTACCAATGTTTATTCGTGGTGAGAACTTGAAGCTGATGTGATCATTCAAATGGCCCAGGTCCTCAATGAGCTAGGCGAATCGGTTCCATGTGCAGATGTGCTTCGTATGGCTACTCTTCAATGGTTTATGTACCTGGAGGCCAATTCCTCTCGCAGATTGGGCCAACTGATTTCTACAAGGTAACTCTCGGACTATTTGATTTGATGTACCATTCACTGTACTTTTAGCATGCACCGTTTCTTAATTTGCAGCGAGTTGTTTTGATACTCATTCCTATGACTGCTCTCTGATTGCTGGGTACGATTTGATGGAAAATTGCTAATAATATGACTTGTAATTGGTTAACATTTGTCGGAGTAACCAGTGTGCATAATTACAACTTACAAGAGATGTTATGTCTTTCTCAAACATGTCATGGTTGCTTATGGAACTTAGTAGTGCTCTTATCACAGTTATTCGATGTTTAATGTTAACCTTTTGTTTGTCAGGATGCTCTGGCCAGTAGTGATTACATTCTGACTTGTAATTCCTGCAGGACCTTGAGACATATGTTGGTGTTGATGCAGTCCAGGAGTGGAAAAGGCTTCTGGTGAGCTCCCTTTATCTGATAATTAGTTTCTTAGGAAAAAGTTTTCCATTTGTAGTAGACTCACTGAACTGCTGAAAAATGCATGATGGTAATGCATTCTCTCTTTGTGCGTATAAATGAAAAAATTTTATTGTACAATATCTATGAATATTTCTGTGGGTTCATAGATCCTGGTGGCAAGGGCCATCATTAGGATTAGCTATGAAATGGTGGTTGTGTTGCAACTTACAACATCCCCAAGTTTAGTGTTGCATCTAAACTTGGGTCAACCTTACTGTAATGTAACACATACCAAGGATTTATGTACCAGGGACCAGCTTTCAGGACCTGTTCTAATTACTGTCATGTGCCCCTAAACCAGTCAATGCAATGCAATGTCCGTGGTCAACTGCTCCAACCTCCCCGGGCTGCCAACCAAGCACCAGGACGTCGACATCGTCGTCATCAGGGAGAATTCCGAGGGCGAGTACTCGGGGCTCGAGCACGAGGTCGTGCCCGGGGTCGTCGAGAGCCTCAAGGTATGGCCGATTCCGTGTTGGTTGGAGGATCGCCACCCTGCATTGATTGACGTGTGATGTGTGTTTTTTGCGATGCTGTGCTGGAATTCACGACCGTTATGTAACATCCCGAAAATTTGAGTTTAAAAATTTTAAATCCTTTGAATTATTTTGCAATGAATTTTATTTGAATTTGGAGTTTATGGGTTTTTCCTGAAAAATTTGATGAAGGTTCCAAAAAGTTAAAGAAGAAGCAAACATGTTTAAAAACTAGAGAGTTAGAATCTAAAATAAGAATCTGAAAAGATGATCCAGAAAAGGAGGGGAGAGAATTGGCCTAAAATATAAAACTTTAATTATGTAAATAATAACAAAAAAATAGATGCATGAAATGAATCTGTACAATGATAAAAATAAAGGAAATTTATATATGTGAATATACATGTATCTATGTGTGTATATATAAAACAGATAGCAATGAACTAATAAAAAAAAGGGGGGATGAAGCCAGGCCGGCCGAAGCGGCCCAGCTCCACCCGCGCCCCTGCCCACACCTCTATTTCCCCTTCTGCCTGCTGGGCCCCGCTCCCAGTGCCTCCCCTCCCTTTCCTCTCCTCCTCCCTCGAGCGCCTGCTCTTCTTTCCTCTCTCTGCCTCTTCCTCCTTTCTTCTCCCGTGGAGGAGCAACCTCCACGTCGCCCCTCGTCTCTCCTCTTCGCTCGGTCAAAAGCCGCCCCCGCCGCTCCCGCGTCAGCGCGCGCCTGCCGCCGCCCCTGTCTCCTGCTGCGCCAACCCGCGCACGTCGCCTAGCGCCGAGCCCGGTGCCGCACGTCGCCACGCGATCCCCGTCGGCCGCGCAAGCCACGCCGAGCAGCGGCAAATCCCCCGAATCCCGCTGGACGTCGCCGCCTCAGACCGCGCCACCCTGGCCCCTACCACCGCCCGGTCTTTCCGCGCCACCACTGCCTGCTTCCGCACTGCACCCAGGCCGTGCCGACCAACCCGCACGTCGCCCGGTCGGCTCGGGGTCCTTAAAAGCGAGAAAGCGCCCCCAATCACCTCGCCCCCTTCCCCACTTTCTTCCACCGCCAGGAATCGGCCTCTAGAGCCCCACCGGCCGTCGGCCGTTTCTTTCCCCTCTAGCTCCGGCGAATCCAAATCCGGCCGATTGAAGCCACCTCCGGCCAATTCCTCCGCCCGGGAGCTTCCCCGTGGTCCCGCCAGCACATTCCCACCGTCGCCCGGCCCTCCCCGCCACCCCACCTCGCCGGCACCGTGCCCATACCAGCTCCGCAGCCGCCTCACGCCGCCCGCCTACCTCGCCGCCGTCTCGGGTCGCGCCGCCTACCCCACTAGCTTCCCCATCCATGGAGGAGTCCATTTTGCCGTCCCCGCCAGCTTCCTCGGCCGTCACTCGCCGCCGGCGACGCCAGCCTCGGGCGTCGGTTTCTCCTCTGTTTTTGGCCTCGGTTCACCTCACTTCTTCTTACCCTTGTTTCTCCTCTATCAGCTTAGGCGTCACGCCCACTTGGCTACCAGCGCGCCGTTAACACACCGATTGCCCAGGTCCCGAGTTCGATTCCTATCCTCCCCCTTCTTCCACTCTTTTGTGCTATTTTAGTTTTTAGTATATTTTATTTAGGAAATTAGGCAAGTAAAATTTGGGAAAAACAGAAATTGTTCAGGAAAAATAATAAAATTTAATTAAGGCTTCAGAGAGTTTATGTATGAATTAAATCCAGGATAGTTATTATGATAAATAATTAGTGTAACTTTAATAATTACATTGTAAGTCTAATTATTTATTAAAGGCGTTAATGAGGAGTGGCTTTGGATAAATGTCTACGTTTAATAAAGATATCCCCTAATTAACATGTAAACATATATGCTCAATGTTTAGCATGCCACCATTAAACAAACCTCAGTGTCGTACTTTAATATAGTAGTCCTAGATTATCAAGCATCAAAATAATCTCCTAGACATATAAATACTCTAAAGTAAACATGTAATCATTAACATGAGTAGTTAGGGTCACATAAAATAATACTTACCAAGCGTTGTCAGAAAGTTAAATTAAAAATAAGGCTAAGACTAATAGAAACTAAAGCATAGATAAAATAATAATGGAAGCATTAACTAAATCTTAATACTAGATTAATAAATAATAATGATGAGCATGAAATAATAAGATATGACCAGTGAGAACTAAATACACATAAAATGTCACCCCATAAAATGCTATACGCTTAGACTCTAAAATTAATTCGGTGGACCAAAATGCCCTGAATACTAGCGTTCGACAAAGTAATACCCAGTTAAACTTGTACATGAACCCATAGATCTAATCTAACTCATGGAACTTCCTTGATAAATACAAAAAATAATAAAAGATATTATTAAAATCAAGTTATCGTATTCTATTACCGACCTTGCCTCAAATCACCCAAATCACCCATTAACTCATAATAAAACTAAAATTGAATTTATTCGGATTTGTTTGGATCTTTTGAGTTATTTGCTTTTATTTGGATTCAGTCGTTGTCGCGTAAATAGAAATTGGAAGTCGTGAAGATTCAATGGATCAAGCGAAATCAAGCTTGAAGTAAAGATAGAGCCCAAAAGATCAAGGGAGAGCATTGTGTGAACTCAAGACCGTGGTAAACCGCGTCAGGCGAGTCAATACTTTGATCATGTTGAACCTACATTTTCTGCAAATTATTTTTGTTTAAATTATCAAATTGCATGCTGTTATCTTATATGCCAATACATGTTTAATTTAAGATTTTAGTTATATGCCCATTGTTTGCTTGATTAATATTACACCTCCTTTGAAATACTTGAATATGTGAACCTTGTCGCCCTAGCAAAATTATAATGGTAACTTTTGAAAATAAGTCCCTAAGTATACGCCATGCTTAGAATTGCATAGATACTCGGGGCGCTGAAATGCCCCCAAACATCATCATCACGTTTATTCATGAGAAATTGGTTTGGGCAGTCATGGTGGGAATGACTGATATCTTTGATTATGAATATTTTATGCTCCCAAAAACCCCAACTTACTTAAATATCTGGGCGGATTGAATGGGGGCTGGTATGTGGTGCAGTGGAAGCACAAAAATGGGTTAGTGGTAGATCGCCCAGATACCACTAAGGACTGAATCTTGTCATGACCTCCCGGGTAAAATAGTACAACCACAAGTCTGTAAAATACAACTTGGCTAAGTAAATTTATCGAAACTCCGGACTCATCTCACTGGTAGGGGGGTGAAGGGGTTACGCTATGGCAAGGGGGCCTGAAGGGACACCAGTGGAGGGTGAAGTTTCCCAGTTGTACTAGCGCAGAGGGGAGTGGAGCCCGTACGCTAGTAGCTGTGGGAAACATCCCGCGCACAGATGGGACCCACCGCAAGTGGGCAGTTTCCCATAAAGGTGAGATGACAAAAGGGACTAGATACTTTGAAAAGTCATTGTGATGGTCTGCTCAACCACATGACTAAGGAATCGTGTGGGGCAACGAGTTGATTGTCTCTTGTGGTGAAAGTGTACAAACTCTGCAGAGTCAAAACTATTCGAATAGCCATGCCCACGGTCAAGGGCGGACATGTGAACTTAACCAGATATAGTTCTATTTCAAAATGCTTTATGGATGGGATTGGAAAAGTGAAGGGCAGTGTAAGGCCCTAGTTTGGAATTGTCCTAGGTGTCGCCCCAGTGGTAAGCTAAGCGGCTATAACGCTAAAAGATGTTATACGGTGTGATGCCGTATATATGGAAAAATTATGGTGATATTAGGCATATGGTGTGATGCCATATGTATGGAAATTCATGTTAATATTCCTTGAACATTATGATTTGTTCCAAAGCTGCTAGGTCTCAGGAAATTTTATGTATTGTATTTCAAGTAGTGGCATTTCTATTCTTACAAAATAAAATATGGGTGGAATAAACAGGGTCGTGAGTAAAGGAGATGGATGTTTGTAGCATGTACTTAAAGGTATTGGTGGATTCAGGTCGATCATGAATAAGAAATGATAGTGTGGGTTCTGAGAGAAATAAATTAGTGGGGTCCAGTTGAATAGATAGGTTAGATAAATGATCTAATTGAATTATCAGGAATTTGGAAAAATAATACAAGTATTGGAGTATAATTCTTGATTAGTGATATTCTTGGTGGATATATATAATAGTGAATTAATATAAATTCTTGGAAGATACTGGTGATAATGGTAATTAATAGGAGATGATCAATTACTAGAGGGATGAATTGAATTTCCGAGAAGATTGGAGGATTCATAACAATTAGTGGATTATAATCTTGGTAAATTGAATTTTCGGTGGAGGTATATTTGTGGATTAGCTAGTGATAGATAATAGAAAATGAGATTGATTATTGGGTTATGGTTTTGAATCAATGACGAAAAGGATTGAATACGAATGATATCGGTGGATTTGAAAGTAATTATGTTAGAGAATCATTAGAATTCAGAGGTGAGGAGCTGATGAGTAGTAATGACAGGATTGGGTTATTAGTAATTCAAAATACAAAGTATGATCGGTGGATTAAATAAATGATGGCACTTGCTGTTTGGAGTTGTAGACAACAGTCATTAAAGAAAGTGCGTTTTTCCGTGGATTAGGTCAATTTTGGCCATTGTAGTGTGGAGTTAGGTAGCAACTATAACACTTTGATTGAGCAAGGGTAATAATGCTACTAAAGGCGATTTTGGCAAATAAAAATAACCCGAGCCTCTCCTTTGTTAAGCCATGCATACTATTTATTTGCATTCTGTGTATTGGCTCGCGGAGCATGGGGTCGGAGTGCTCACGCTCGCTTTTGCGACAGAAAAATTCAGATTCAGGAATCAAATTACCTCACCTCAGCAACAAGATTGGACAAGCTGGCCGAGAAGATGAAGATGTCAAGGGCTAGGTCGCGAACCTCCAGTTGGCTGCCTGTGGGCATGTCCTGAAGGTCCCACCTGTGTGCTTCGTTCTTCCGCTGCTGCAATTTAATGATTTCGGCCTAATCGGCCCATGAGTAAGTCTACTATTGTATTTACGCTTCCGCATGATATGTATTTTGATATTCATTACTGTAACTGTGAGCACTATCTACTGATCCAGGGAATAGTGCAGAAAATCACAGAGGAATCCGGATTGAAAAATCTGGGTCCCTTATTACTGGCACAGATTATGCGGTTGGTAGATTTTACAGATCGTAGTTAGTCCATGGATAAGATGAGAGTTTCCTGTTGCAAAATTGCTGCTGTCAGAGTAGATCACATGATTTATTTATTATGGGAGTGATGCCGTCAGCTTGTTAGCTCAACATGCGTAGAATTGAGTTCATCTCATGCCTCATAAGTTTGCAGTTGAAGTTATGGGCACAGTTGCCGGTACAGCTGTGTAGAACTGCAAATTTTAGAGTCCAAAATCGCAGTACCATTAAGGGGAAGAGACGAGGCCATTCACTATTTTTTTGTTTTAATGCTTAGCGTGTGCTTTGATTGACCAATCTTGTGATGTAGATTATCAGGCTTTTTGGACTTATGGGTCATTGTTTGCCTGGTAAGTGTTTGGGTAGTACAGAGTATTATAAACTATGAATTTGAGTAATTTCCTCCATTATTTAGAAGTTGGTATATTGCGCAAATGTTATGCATTTTTGGCTGACTCAGCTGTAAAGTTTCTTGATTAATTCATGATTCGTGTATTCAGTACCAAACACTATAGGCCTTTTGTAGAATATACTGTTGTTATTTGGTCAAACTGTGATGTGACATGCCATGAGGTTGGTATCATGGATTTGAGATGTATGTATCCTAGGCAATTGGTACTCTTTGTCTCCAGATAAACTGATGCGTGAGATTATTATGTACTGATTTATATATTTGCTTGCATATATTGTATTGCCAATACATGAATATCCACAAGGTTAGTGTGGTTTCTCTTATTATCAAATAGATCAATATATGCTGAAGGTGCTGTCCATATTCACGTATTACGACCTCTTACAACGTGGTCGTAGCCTCCTTACGACCACGTCACCCTTCACGATCACGTGGTGACCACACCAGAAGTCTATCGACCATGCTCACTCTCTCACAACGTAGTCGTGACCCTGTACGACCACTCAGAAACACCCTCCGACCACTTATACCGTGGTCGAAGCCCCCACCGACCACTCACACGTGATCGTAGCATCTTTCGACCACATTCAGTTACTCACAACATGGTCGTAACCCCTTACGACTACGTCTGCGAGTACGTGGCTGTACTCGTAGTCGTTTACGACCGCTCAAAAGCATTTACGACCACCTAGAACTATCTACAACCACTCTGTGCCATTTACGACCGCTCAGAACCCTTTACGACTGCTCTGTGCCATTTATGACCATGTGGTCCGTTGCGCGGCTGAGTTCATTCCTTGTGGTCGAAGCTCCCCTACGACCACACAGAAAGTCTATCGACTACACTCACACTCTTACAGCGTGGTCATAACCCTTACAACCACTCAGAAACACCCACCGCCCACTTATGCCACTGTCGAAGCACTTTTCGACCACTCTCATATCGTTTACAAGTGGTCGTAACCCTTTGCGACCGCTCGCCTCGTGGTTGAAGCCTCATCGACCATTCCCAACGTGGTCGTAGCGCCTTATGACCACGTTCACCCCCGCACAATGTGGTCGAAGCACTCTCCGACCGCCGACCACGTTCACCTGCAGATCACCTTCGACTTCTCACCAATCTGGTCGTATTGCTTCCTGACCTCACGATCAATCGATTTTGCCGCAATCGATCGCCTTTCGACCGCGTCAGTGATTTTACCACGTGGTTGTAAAATCACTGTTCCTCTGCCGTGGTCGTAGGTGCCTCTTGATCCCGCCTGCTGGGATTTTGCCGTGGTCGAACGCCTTTTGACCACGCCTGCCGATATTTGCCGTGTCGTAAGTCCCTCCAACCACGTAAGCGTTTACGGCCGGCGGTTGAACTCACAGCCATGCGGTCGATTTTCGACCACGTAATCTCCATGACCACGCTGTCGTCTTGCCTTCGGCTGAGGGTCCCGCCTGTTAGACTTTCATCTTTTTCCGAATTTATTCCAACAGAGGATTTCAACCGACCATAACTAATTCATTTTAACTCCGAATTGAATGAAACAAATTTCTAAATTTTTCTAAAATCAAAATCTAACCAATGTTTTGATTGCTTTGCTTATTTTTATCCGAATTTTTATCTTGTTTTGTATTTTACCGTAGCGTTAGCACGGGCACACTACTAGTCAAGAAAATATGAATAAACAAGTCTCTAGTTCCTAAAGTCTAATTGTGATCATTCTCTTGATCGGCTATTCTAGATCTATTCCTCGCTCAATCGGTGCCCTCCTTCACCTAGCGTCGTTCTACTTCAAGTAATCATCGTCCGACCTCTCTTCGACGGATGATTATCCCCTTGTTGTGCTAGTTCATAATAATCGGTATCAGAGACACTCACCATAGCTTCCGGTGCTGCACCATATCTCTGGAAGAAGTTGAAGGCTAATAACGAAGAGCAGAAGGGGTGTAATATTGTAGTCTAATATTCAGGAAAAGTACTATAGCGTGGGTACTGTAGCACGCGAGTATTGTAGCACTGCACATATTAGGTATGGTTTGTTATTTATGAATCTATCTATTAGGTGTTTGGTATTACCTATTAGTTAGATAAGTTATTACTAGATTGGATTGTTAGAGATAAGTTTCCTTATAAATTATTTTTTAGGCGTTAAGTCGGATCGTCCCTATAAATGGAATAGCAAGTATCCATTATGAATCAAGAAAAGATAAATAAATAAGTCTCTAGTCCCTAAAGTCCAGCTGTGGTTGTTGCCTTGACTAGCTATTTTAGATCTATTCCTCACTCAATCGGTGCCCTCCTTCACCTAGCGCCGTTCTATTTCAAGTCATCGCCGTCCGACCTCTCTCGACGGATGATTACCCCCTAGTTATGCTAGTTCACAACACTACCATCTCCACAGCCAAGATAAAACATTATTCATTCACATAATAATATTGCCATCCAAACCTCAATTTATCATAAGCAGGCATTACAGTAACGACCTGATCCATCAGATATTAAAATCTAGTGCTAAGATGAATGAGCAGCAAAATGACTCCTGCAGTATCCAACAAAGATGTATAGGTTCTTTACCATGAAAAAGCCACCTTGAAATACCGCAAAAGCAACACCAGTTGTAATTGCATTTGCAACTGGATTAGGACTTCCCATTCCACTAACTACGGAGAAGAGAGCACCAGAACCAAAAGCAGCTGCCATGCTATACAAATCCCAACAAGGCAAGTGAAACGTAAAATAACAAATATCTATTTATTAACTAGAATTAATAGCTCCCACCCAGAAATATGAAGCTGCACAATAAACACCATTTTTAGTGGCTAATAACCGAAAGGAATTATTTTTGTGTCTTAGCATTAGCAAGATTAAGATGCATATATCAAACACCAAATTGACAATACAAGTTATTACTCGAAGTGTAGCCAACCAAAATGAAATTCCAAAGCCTCACCTGCCTTGGATGTCCTCTTGCCCATGTATCCTCCTCATAACACAAGATATGCCTGCATTTGCACCAGTCATAACTGCGAAATTCCGGGCTCGCACCAAGGGTCCACCAGCTAAAGCCTACAAGTCAAGTAGCTTGATTACCTTGATGTGTTAAAAAAAATAATGATCAAATATTGGGATTTGGGAGATATCTATGTGGCCTCTATACGGCCAACATTTGCCATGTTATGAACTAGAAAATACTAGCCTAAAACTAAGCTGACCATTATACATAAGGCTCACAGGTCAGTAAGTCACAAGTGAACATTGCACATAAGTGAGCTTTTACTCTATTCTAACTTGGGATTAGTGGCCAAACGAAGTCATATATGTTCCTACAGTATAATTATTTATTTACTTATTCTTTGTATTATAGTTCTGTCCATTCTTGCCTCATTGCCTATGTCACTCCTTTCACCTGTATGACTGTATCTAATCCAGATCAACCAACTACCGCCAGGGTTGAGAGTGGTTCAGCTTGATCCAATGGGCCACCGAACTGGGCCGAAAATTATGAAATATGGCCAGAAGTTCAGCCCAATAAAAATTAGGTTCAATAGGATCTGAGCCTATTGGTTCCTAGTTCGAGTGAATGGAACCAAAAAAAATCGCTCCCTCGACCTGTCGCCGCCAGCTCGGCGGTTCGAGTGGCAGAAGGTGGAAGCGACAGCATTTGTCTTCCCGGTGCAAGTGCGGCCAGGGGCCACGCGGGTGGGGTGGATCGCCATCGGCGTCATGGGCGGTGCCATGGCCGCGTGCCTCCTCGCAGCTTGGTGACCGCGTACGCTCGCACGCCGGCCAAGACGGAGACCCTACCTGCCGTGGTGGCGATCTCCGACGTGTTCACCATGGTCGGCAACCCCGGTGACGTCCGCGCGGTCGTCCTGGACGTCGCCTCTGCCCCGACGGCGTCCTGGTGGACTGCACGAGCTCCTCACCTTCCCTAGCGCGCGAGATCGTGCTAGGCGCTCGCGGCAGCCGGGTGCTACGTCGTCGACTCTCCTGTCTCTGGCGGCGATGTCGGCGCCCGGGACGGCACGCTCGCCATCCTCGCTGGCGACGACGAGGCCGTGGTAGCCTGGCTCAACCCGCTCTTCGCCCACCTCGGCAGGCCGACCTACATGGGCCCACCCGGCAGAGGCCAAAGTGGCAAGATCGCCAACCCGATCGCGGTGGCCGGGGCGGTGGTCGGCGTCAATGAGGCCCTAGCCTTCACCATCGTCGCCGGGCTTGACGCGCCGCTGTTTCTCGACGCTGTGTCAAAGGACGCGGCGGGCTCGCGCATCATGGACATCTTCGGCGAGCGCATGCTGAGCCGCGAGTTCAGCCTGACGCAATGGATCACTTATCCGAACCCAAAATTGCTGCAAGAATTTAGTGGAATGACAGGGGAACAGAAGAATTGAAGAAGAACAAATGCTTCTTTCTTACCCCCAATCTTGTGGTTTCTTCTTGCTTCTTGGCTTCTTGCCTTGCCCAGTTGGGTTCTTCTCTCTCTCTCTCTCTCTCTCTCTCTCTCTCTCTCTCATGACATACTTGCCTAGGAACAGGGGAAATGTACTGGAATCTAGAATCTAGGGAGACATGCAGAGAGATATGAGGGCGAGGGACTGAGTTAGCAGAAGTAGTCTTGCAAGAGTGAGATGGAAAAGTGATTAAGAGGTAAGATTGCAAAGCTGAACTTAATTTTGATTTTGCATTTGTTTAGCGTAAACATTTGAAGCAGCTGTAAAGAGAGACATGCTTCCCTCTATTTGATTGAGATATTAACGTGTGGCAACTTACTGAAATGTGTTTTTCCCTCTGTTTGATGTGCTTGGATTGGAAGTTGAAAGGTTCGACCCTTAGGGCCTGTTTGGGAGAGCTCTACCAGCTCCAGATCCACGAAAAACAGCTCCACTCCATGAAATTTTACCCAAACGCTCCAGCTCCGCGAAATCTGGATCCACCAAAATCCTGGATCTGAGGGCCAGATCCATGGATTTCATAGAGCTCCTCAAGGGGTGCTCCACCGTGGAGTTGGGTGGTAATTACCCACCAATGCCACTGGTTACACACCCCATCCCACCAAAAGTGGACATTCCTACCAAAACCTCAATTTCGTGGATCTGGAACTGCTGTACAAGCCAAACACTCCATGGTCCAGATCCACGTTTTCAGTGGTAGAGCTCTCCCAAACAGGCCCTTAAGATCCATTGGGGCATGGGAGTCACTTTAGCTGCTCCAAATGGGTTGAACCATGGGTATAGTTCCACGCTCTGGTAGCATGGGTTAGGGTCGGGTTGCACCTGCTCCTAACCACGCCCACCCCTAATCACTGCCTCTACAATGATTTGTATCCAGCAAAACTGAATAAGCGCATTCTGAGAGTAACACCCGGTCCTCCATAACATCATGCGTGAGGCTCCGCTCTATACTAGGCCATTGTAATTGCTAATAGCATTTGTGTCAGTATTACGGTCAAATATGTAGATGAAACTAAGGGCAGATTGCTTCCTTTTGCTAACAAACATGGTGTAGATTAGATTAATATGAATCTGAATACGATTTTGGCACGACACATAGTTAAATCGTCCATACACATAAGTTAACACGAAGAATTCACCAAATGTAGCCAAAAAAACTTAGCAGAAGATGCGATAGGGTTGGCAACCTGGGCCTGCTTGAAGGATGCCATGGCCTGCAGGTTGGCGTTGGGAGGCAGCTGCGGCACGGGGAATGGTGACCCACTGTCGGCGGTGAGCATGCCCATGAGCCCCCCCGAGCACCTCGCCCTGCACCGCCCCCATGGCGGTGGTCACCACCGCCTCGATGTGGTTGGGCTGCTTCACCATCCACGGGCGGAGCCCCACCTCCAGCACCTTCACGCGCCCACTCCACTCCTCCAAGGGGTTACCACCGCACCCCTGCACCGCGGCCGATGACGACGAGGCCATCACCACCAAACCATCCCCACGCAATCTTTGCTTAACCCCTAGGCACTAGTGAGCAGGCTAACTTGGCTATGCTCCTCTTGCAGACTACAACCCATTGCTAAATCGCATTAGGTCCATAACTGCACACACAGTTAAAGGCTTAGAAAATAGGAAAAATTGATTATTTGCCCGACCAAATAATGGTCTTCTAAGATTTACCACTCCTAACATTGTAATTTAGAATTTGCCACTCTAAACATTGACTACTTCATAATATACCATAATAGCCATTTAATTACACTTTTTCCATATGAAATAACCTTATTACCCTCATATTTTTTTCTTATGTGTGCTACTGTTTACATTATTGTCTCGACGTGTAGAAAGGGGACAGCATCTTGCTGCACCCGCCAACATTAAGCACCTCTCAAGCCTCAAGGAAATGTCTGTACACATTGGGGGCGCAGGTGACAAAGAATCCGATAGAAAATAACCAACTTTTGGTACGTACGAATAGGTCATACAGTCACACAGGAGAAATACGAGGTAATAAGGTCATTTCGCATAGAGAAAATGTAATTAAATAGTCATTATGGTATATTATAAGGTGGTCAATATTTATAGCGGTAAATTCTAGATTACAATACTAGGAGTGTCAAATCCTATAAAATCATTATTTAGTGTGGCAAACAATCAATTTTGCCTAGAAAACAGGCACATATCTAGGCAGCGGTATGATTTGGCGAGGTTTCCATTCCATCATTTCCATGGCATGGTGCTCATGGCGGTTAGCGATGGGGAGGAGGGGATGGTGAAAAGGGTTGTTGTTTGCGATGGAGCAGCACGCGACGTTGGTTAACATGAAGCTCAAGTGGGTGAAGGACCGGTGCTCGACGGGGCAGTGTCGCGCGAGTGCCACCTCCGTGCCGCCCACCACCTGCTCGATCTCATGTCCTCCCAACCCGGCCACCGCCTCTCGCGCTGTGAGCTTCTCGATGACAGGTTCATACATAGGCTTTCAGCTCCGCAGACGCGGTGCTCTCATTCATCGGTAGGTATCGCACGCTATTCGCGCTGTTCCGAGGCGATGGCCTGTCCCTCACGGACGCAGAGCTCGACCTCCGGCTGTTGGCTAGACCACGGATCAAAATGCACATACTTAGTGGTCACAACACACACGAACACTTTTAACCAACTCAAACATACAAGAGTTTTGTTGCTGCGTAATGTTGTGCAACTTTTCTATTTTCTATTCTTATTTATAGTCTCAGGTTACAAGTAAACAGGCTAACAAAAAAGTCTGACTCTTCTGGCCACGATCCCCATGACTTGCACACTACATACTACCCAAAAGACTCACTCTACTAACCAACTAATATAGCTAGTGGACACGACTGGTGCAGACACACTGCTACCCGACCAAGTCTATGACCGCATACAGACCTGACCAACTTCAAATCCTTTGACCACGGCACTTCAATCGCAACTCTGGTAGTATCGCTCACACAGAGCTGGTACTAACAGTCTTCAACCACGCAGATCTTCCGATCACTGACTGGTTACTGTAGTTCTTACTACCGACTAGTTATTATAGATTCGACTACTGACTAGTTGCTGTAGCTCCAACTACCGACCAGTTACTGTAGCTACAACTATCGACCAGTTACTATAGCTTTTGACTATCGACTAGTTACTGTAGCTACAACCGGTTCACTGTAGCTATGGTCAATTCACTGTAGCTACGACCAGTTAACTATAGCTACGACCGGTTCACCACACAACTCGACTCATAACTGCGACTACTATAGTACTCTAGAGTCTCCGACTCCAGGGTCTTCGACTACATAGTCCTTGGACACACCAACTACATAGTACTAGGACACACGAGTACTCGGCACACAATTACACAGTACTCGAACACATAAGTACTCGATACATGATTACACAGTACTTGAACATACGAATACTCGACACACGACTACACAATACTCGGACACACGAGTACTCAACATCGACCACTAACAACAACAAGATTAGTTCCAACAATCAACCCCCTAATTTGTTGTCTTTATTTTGAGTACATCCTTGCCGAACTTTAGAGCAGCCCTAGTTCTTCATTTGCAATAGCAAGATGCGTCTCTTCCTTCTCCGACTTGCGGCACTTGCTGGCAAAGTGCCCACGTATGCCACGGTTGTAGCACTTTACATTCTTCTTGAACTTGTGCTCACTAGTGTCAGAGCCGTTGTCATCCTCGTCATTGTCATGGTCATCTCTACGACCACCACCACATTTGATGTGGCCATCTCCATTATCATGGTTCTTCTTCGTGTCGCTGCCTGACCTTCACCATTCTTCTTCTTGTTGAGAGTCTCCTACTTCGTGAGCATGAGCAACAAATGCTCACTCTATTTTGAGTAGATAAAACTAATTCGGATACGTTCATCGTAGGCTTTGTACCACTCGATGAAATCTTTGATGGTGAGGGTCTTCAAGTCCACACACTACTCGATGGAGGTGACAAGCTGCATGTAGTGCACTGGGGCAACACGAAGAAACTTGCTAACAACAATAATTTCATCCACCATGGTGTCTCCCAACGCACGGGTGCCGGTGACGACATACGTCACCCGACCGATAAAATTTCAGTGTCTCCCCTCCCTCCATCTTCAACCCCTCGAAGTCTCTCTTGAGGGTCTGCATGTTGGCTTCGTGCACGCGCTCAAGCCTCATGTGCGCCATCTTGATTGCCTCCCACGCTGACTTCACCGTGTCTTTCCCGGTGAGGAAAGACATGACTTCCTCCGACATGGCCTAATAGATGGCGTACAACATCATTCGATCCTTCTAGAACTCAGCGGTACCAGGCTCCACTGCTTCCCACACGTATTGAGCCTGAAGAGTGACATGCATCTTCATTGCCCAAATCATGTAGTTCGTGCGGGTGAGCTACGGGTACGATAATGTCACCGCGCTCTCCCTCTTTACAGCCACTTGCGAGCTAGAGGCAGACGAATCACCTCATAGCAAGCCTCGTATTGCGGATGAAGATGCACTCCTTCCTTCCTCGGCATCTTTTCTGACTCACGGGAATTACCACGGCTTTGATACCAAATGTTGGCCCAGACCATGGATTAAAATGCACACACTCAGTGGTCACAACACACACGAACACTTTTAACCAACTTAAGACACACAAGAGTTTTGTTGCTGCATAATGCCGTGTAGCTTTTCTATTTTCTCTTCTTATTTATAGTCTCAAGTTACAAGTAAATAGGCTAACAAAAAATGTATGACTCTTCTGGTCATGATCCCCATGACTTGCACACTGTGCACTACCCAAAAGACTCACTCCACTAACCAACTAACACAGCTAGTAGAAAAGACTGGTGTAGACGCACTGCTACCTGACCAAGTCTACGATAGCATACAGACCTGACCAATTTCGAGTCCTTTGACCACAGCACCTCGACCATGGTACTTCAACCACGGCACTTCGACCACGACTTCTCGACCACGGCACTTCAACCGCAGCACTTCGACCGCAACTCCAGTAGTACCGCTCACAAAGAGTCGACACTACTGGTCTTTGACCACACAGGTCTTTCGAGTACCGACCGGTTACTGTAGTTTAGACTACCGACCAGTTATTGTAGGTCTGACTACCGACCAATTACTATAGCTCTGACTTTCGACTAGCTATTGTAGCTCCGACTACCGACCGGTTACTATAGCTCTGACTGTTGACTGGTTACTGTAGCTCCGACTACCAACCAGTTAATATAGCTACAACCGGTTCACTGTAACTATGACCGGTTCACTACGTAGCTCGACTCACAACTGCAACTACTACACTACTTCGGAGTCTCTGACTTCGGGGTCCTCGACTACACAGTTCTCGGATACACCGACTACACAGTACTCGGATACATGAGTACTCGACACACGATTATACAGTACTCAAACACACGAGTACTCCACACATGATTACACAGTACTTGAACACACGAGTACTTGACACACGACAACACAGTACTTGAATACATGAGTACTCGACACCGACCACTAACAACGGCAAGATTGGTTCCAACACCGGCGGCCAGAGGTGGACTTCCTAGATGCCTGCGAGCCTGACCTCATCACCTGCCCCTGCCGGTTCCTCATGCTCACCTTGCTGCACTCGCTCCCACTTCAAACCGTCGACCTCCTCCTCTAGGACCTTGGCCTACCCTGCGACTATCGCACCTCCATCTTCTGCTGTTACCCGACCACTTCTCCCTCGAGCAGCCTGAGGGTGATGAGCGCTTCTGGCTCTGCCTCCTCTCCTGGGACAATCATCTGGCCATCTTTGAGCTCGAGAAGGGTTCCGCCGGCGGCAACACCACCCGCCTCTCCTTTCCGGTGAGCTTCATGAGAGGGTTTGGCCTTAGAAGCAAGTGCATGGCCTGGCTGAGGGAGTAGCAGGAGCTTCAGTACACTAGCCTGTATGCTAACTCGTCGGGCCTCAATCGTCGCATGGATGTGTCAAAGAAGCGAAATGCGGGTCTTCCATGGGCTGCTGCACCTCACTGTGGCAAAGATGATGGAGAGCCACAATGTGAGCAACATGAGGAAGCTGCTAGGCATGCCATAGAAGTTTATCAAGTTGTTTGAGCGCCACCCAGGTATTTTTTAGCGCCACCTAGGCATTTTTACCTCTCCAGGGTGCTTGGTACATAGAAGGTTGTGCTCAGGGAAGCTTACAGTGGTGGAAGCTAGATTCTCAAGTATTAAAATTAATCTTGATAATTTGTACGTGGTCGAAGCCATGGCCGAAGGAGCAGTCGAAGCCATGGTTGAAACTATGGTCGAAACTGCAGTCAAAGTGATCGTGGTCGAAGTAGCCGTGGTCATAGTGACCGTGGTCGAAGTGACCGTGTTCGAAGTAGTCGTGGTCAAAGTGACCGTAGTCGAAGACTCCGAACACGAAGGCAGTTGAAGACTTTGAGTACGTGTGAAGTCATAGCTACAAAGGTCATAGCTACCATTGTCGTAGCTATAGTAGTCGTAAGAGTTCTGTAGCATCATGGTCATAAGTCGTGCTTAGAAGAACACTGTAGAAGTCGGTACTCAGAAGGACACTGTGGCAGTCAGAGCATCCGAGTACAGGGGAAGTCGGAAGATGAAGTGGTCAAAGCCGTGTGAAGTGATCGTAGCCGTGAGAAGCAATCATAGCCATTAGAATCAGTCTCGTGCAGATCGTGGAGAGGTTTCGGGAGGCATGAGAATAGGCCAAAGTTTGTGGGCGCATGGAGGTCGTGTGTGTGTGTGCATGAGGCTTATTTAAGCCATGTAATTGTAATTCGTGTTTAGGCAGAGTGTTAAGTCAAAAAATATTGAGTGATTCAATCCCAACACTTGTGTATTAGTCTCCCTCTATGTGTGTTTATCAGAGTGACAAAAGGGATTATGAGAGGATTGAGCAATTCAGTCCCAAAAATTGGTATCAGAGCCTGAGTTCTCGGTTTTGTATATGCCCAGATACCTTCGCTTCAACAGCATGTCCATCACCGAGCATCTGACGGTGTAGACGACAAGGGAGGGAGACGCCTCTCTCCAGTACCCGATGCTCACCTCCTCCAACTACTCCACCTGGGCGATCAAAATGGAGGCAAGCCATGAACTTAGCACATGCTTACAACTGGCTCCACCCTACTGTAGCACATCTGACAACGGCCAACAAGCAGTCCTCCGCCAACAAGTCTAGCTTCCGCGCTGGGTTTCCACCTACCACTCGCGCACCAGTCATGTAACCAATTGTCCCGTCAGTCTAGCCACCGATCGACCAGACCAACTTCTTCTGCCGAAACCCGGACAGGGTTTTTTGATGATCGTCGACCGCCGAGATGGCCGATCGGTGCTAACAGGGCTTATGCTTCAATTGCGATGAACAGTTTATGATGGGAAATCGTTGCAAACTGCTATTCTGTTTGGAGCCAGAGGTTGACCATGATACTGAGGAAAGAGTGGACGGCCAACTCCTACACAAGATAGAACCAAAGATCACCTTGCTTGCAGTCACAGGCATCTGCATGGCAAAAATGATGCAACTAAAGGTCTGCATTGGCGATTTCGAAGGGGCGGCATTATTTGACACAGGATCTACCCACAATTTCCTAAATCAAGCTTGTGTGTCCTCGCTCAACTTGCCTATCCAACTGCACAGCGGGCTCCAGGTCAAAGTGGCCAACAGTGACAGAATTGATTGTGGCGGCATCTGCAAGTTGGCTCCCATGACCATTGCTCCGTCCCAGTTTGCTATGGATTTTTACATTATTCTTCTCTCCAATTTTGATATCATTTTTGGGGTGCATTGGTTGCACACACTGAGTCCTGCTCTATGGGATTTCAATCAGATGCAGTTTTTGTATCGGGAGCATACTCGCCAAATCAAATGGACTAGCCTACACTACCTTTCGGTATTTGTAGCTATGTTACAGGCAGCTGAGGGTGAAGTTCATACGATGACTCTATTGGCCGAATTTGACCACCGGTTCATGGAACCCTCCAGCCTTCCACTCGCCTGGTCATGCGATCATCGAATACGCTTGATTGCTGATGCTCCTGCGATCTTAGTGTGTCCCTACTGATATGCCCACATTTAGAAAGATAAAATTGAGTGCCAATGCGCTGCTATGCTAGCACAAGGCATCATCCGACCGAGCTCCTCCCAATTCTCGTCACTAGTCCACCTCGTTAGCAAGAAGGATGGGTCATGGCGCTTTCGCAAAGATTACAGGGCACTCAATGTGTTAGTCTAGGTTTCTTTTAGTTCTTTAGGGATCTCTAGGGAAGATCTAGCGGGCTCTATCCTTTCTCTAGGTTCTTCGTGTTCTTGAGGCAATCCCGAGGGGAGAGAGGGGACTAACCGTCGGATGTGGAGGAAGTAGAGGTGGTCATCTCGGGTTCGCTCGGTGGAGTCTGCGCACGGGCAGCGACGGTCGGAGAAGGGCGCGGAGCTCCTTGGCGGCTGCGCGTCCCGGGCGGTGGCGGCTCCTGGCGGCGGCGATCTGGAGAAGACGCAGAGGAGCCGGTGGAGCTTCCCGTCGCTACAGCGCTCCCCTCTAGATCGGTTAGGGTTTTCGGTGGGTCTGGCGGCGGCATGGTCAACCTCGTCAGTTGTGCCGCCCCGGCCCCCACCTCTTTATATGGCGCTGGCGACAGGGGCCCACCAGCCATTATGGGCTGGGCGCCCCCGATCAGGGCGCGAGCAAGGGGGGATTTGGCCGTTGGGCCAAATCCCCTGAGATCATTCTAACATTCTCCCCCTTGATCTCAATCTATACTTTATCTTTAATTACTTTTGACTTTACACATTCCATCACAGATTAGTGCATAGAACATGTCTCATCGTCACGGTCAATCGCCGATAGATTCAACAGCTACAATACACCTCCCTGTTCTGAAATAGTTACTTTAATCTTTTTGGGCCATCTTTTAGTCCAGGAATCATAGGTTTTCCCTTAAACCCATGCCGGCTACATGTTCTCTGAACACGTTGGGTGGTAAGCCTTTAGTAAGCGGATCCGCTAACATCTGTGCGGTACTTATGTGCTCAAGACTTATAATTTGATCCCGAACTTTATCTTTCACAACATAGTACTTTATGTCAATGTGTTTGGCAGCACCACTTGACTTATTGTTGTGGGCATACGTTACTGCGGGTTCATTATCGCAGTACAACTTAAGTGGTCTATTGATGTCGTCAACCACTTTTAAACCGGGTATGAACTTCTTTAGCCAGTTCACCTGCCCCGTGGCCTCATAACATGCTACAAACTCGGCATACATTGTGGACGATGTAGTGACGGTTTGCTTTGAGCTTTTCCACGAAATAGCTCCTCCTGCGAGAGTGAATACATATCCGGATGTAGACTTTCTATCATCTCCCGCAAAATCAGAATCTGTATACCCCACTATATGGAGTAAATCTGATTTTCTGTATGTCATCATGAGGCCTTTTGTTCCTTGCAAATAACGCAAGACTTTCTTTATCAATTTCCAATGTTCTATTCCAGGATTGCTCTGGAATCTGCCAAGTAACCCGGTAACAAAAGCTAAGTCAGGGCGTGTGCACACTTGAGCATACTGTAAGCTTCCGACAGCTGAAGCATATGGAACCGCTTTCATTTGATCGATCTCATACTGGTTCCTGGGGCATTGAAAATCCCCATATCTGTCGCCCTTGACTATAGGTGCAGGTGAAGGACTACTTTTATGCATACCAAATTTCTTTAAGACTTTCTCTATGTATGCCTTTTATGACAGTCCCAATACCCCTTTGTTTCTATCTCGGTGAATTTCGATCCCTAGAACAAATGAAGCTTCACCAAGATCTTTCATATCGAAGTTTGAGGACAAAAACTTCTTTGTCTCCAGTAGCAGACTAACATCACTACTAGCTAGTAGGATATCATCCACATACAGAATTAGGAAGATAAACTTCCCATCTTTAAACTTTGCATAAACACAGTTGTTCTCAACATTCTCTTTAAACCCAAATTTTCTTATTGTACTGTCAAACTTCAAGTACCATTGTCTTGAAGCTTGCTTTAACCCATAAATCGATTTCTTTAGACGGCATCCCATTCTTTCATTTCCTTCCACGACAAAACCTTTCGGTTGTGCCATGTAAACATTTTCCTCCAAATCCCCATTAAGAAATGTCGTCTTTACATCCATCTGATGTAACTCTAAATCATAATGTGCTACTAATGCCATTATGATTCTGAAAGAATCTTTACATGAAACTGGAGAAAATGTCTCATTGTAATCAATCCCTTCTCTTTGCGTAAAGCCTTTCGCCACAAGTCGCGCTTTGTATCTTTCTATATTCCCTTGGGAGTCAAGCTTTGTCTTGTAGACCCATTTACAGCCTACTGTTTTGGCTCCTTTAGGAATAATTTCCAAGTCCCAGACTTTATTAGTCTTCATGGACCTCATTTCCTCTTCCATGGCCTCAAGCCATTTTGAGGAATTTTCGCTTCTCATGGCATCTTCAAATGAGGTGTGATCATCCTCCATTTGAAATTCCTCTGTATGATAAATCTGATAATCATCAGAAATAGCTGATCTTCTTACTCTTTGAGACCTCCTCGGGGCCTCCTCATTTGGTACATCTACTGTTTGAGGCTGCTGTTGCTCCCCCTCATCTGTGGCAATAGGTTCTATATGATCCTGAAGAACAGGTTCTTCATTCTCATTCATTGTTGCCACGGGAGGAACAATAATAGGTGCTGGCACCACAGTATCTTGCACCGTCGGTGCAGCGACAGCAGGTAGTGTGAAGAATGGCTCTTGAATCATCGGAGTGGGCGCATACACCCGCTTCTCTTCAAGGTCAATCTCTCGAGCTACCATTCTCCCACTCATCATTTCATCCTCTAAGAAGACATCGTGTTTCGTTTCTACAAACTTTGTATATCTGTCTGGACAGTAGAAACGATAACCTTTTGACTTTTCAGGGTAGCCAATGAAATGGCAACTTACTGTTTTGGGATCAAGTTTCCCAAGGTTTGGGTTAAATACTTTAGCCTCAGCAGGACTCCCCCACACACGTAAGTGGTTTAGTGAGGGAACTCTTCCTGTCCACAACTCGTACGGTGTTTTGGGCACCGACTTACTAGGCACTCTGTTGAGAATATGAATGGCGGTTTTCAACGCCTCCATCCATAAACTCAATGGGAGTGTGGAGTAGCTCATCATACTTCGCACCATATCCATCAGGGTACGGTTGTGTCTTTCAGCTACTCCATCTTGCTGAGATTCGCCCGGCATAGAATACTGGGTCACTATGCCATTTTCCTGTAAAAACCTTGCAAAAGGTCCAGGAACTTGTCCATATGGGGTATGTCGACCGTAGTACTCCCCCCCCCCCCCACGATCAGATCGGACTATCTTAATCTTTAAATCGTGTTGGTTTTCAATTTCAGCCTTAAATATCTTGAATTTATCCAAGGCTTCATTTCTTTCTTTGATTGGATAAATATATCCAAAACGGGAGTAATCATCTGTGAATGTTATGAACGAGTCATATCCATCCACACTTTTAACAGGAAAAGGACCACAAATATCTGTGTGAATAATTTGTAGAACCCCTGTGCTTCTTTTAGCGTCTTTTTTAATTTTCTTTACATATTTTCCTTTAATGCATTCTCTGCATTGTTCTAAGTCTGAGAACTCTAATGGAGGAAGAATATCATTCTTTACTAGTCTTTCTATTCTCCCCTTCGAAATATGGCCTAAACGACAGTGCCATAATTTCGACGACTCATCTAGAGTTCTCTTTCGTTTTCTGTTTACATTCGTAGACGAGGATTCAATCACTTTCTCGCACGCAACGTTCTCATTATCGCATACGACATTCACATCATCACACAATGATAACAAATAAAGCTCATTCTGTAATATGGCAAGACCAACACATTCTTTATTAAACATTATTTCGCACTTGCCATTTCCAAAATTGCAATCATAACCATTTTTGTCCAAATTTGACACACTAATCAAATTCCTCTGTAAAGAGGGTACAAAAAGGACATCTCTAAGTAAAAGAGTGGAGCTATTAGCTAATTCTAATGAAAGATCGCCAACAGCTTCAACTTCAGCTTCGACTCCATTTGCAACTTTAATGCATCTTTCTTTTCTTTGCGTAGTCCTCGTCGAACGGAATCCCTGTAATGAATTAGCAACATGAACAGTTGCTCCTGAGTCAATCCACCAAGTGGATTTCGAATATTTCACATACAGACATTCATTAATAAAGGTAATAATGTTCTCACCTTTCTTTGCCATTATCATCTTTAAATAATCAGGACAGTTCTTCTTGTAGTGTCCTGTCTTCTTGCAGTGAAGACACTGGTCTTTGTCTACAGCAAATTTATTCTGTTGAGGCTGATGTACAGAGGCTTTGCCCTTGTTTTTTGAGAAGTAGTTACTGTTGTAATTCTTTTTCTTGTTATCCTTCACATAGTTGATAGAACCACCATGTGAGGATTTGATTCTTTCCTCCTCTTGCACGCACATAGCTATGCACTTTTCCATGTCCCATTTCTCGGGCTGCATATTATGGTTGACAACAAAAGTGTCAAACTCTTTTGGCAAAGAAGCAAAAACCAAATGAATAAGGAACTCATCCTTGAGAGCCAAATCCATCGGTTTAAGTTTAGATGCCAAGTTGCTCATTCTAAGAATGTGCTCTCTTATGCCATTGCCACTGCCAGAATACCTTTCTGTTACCAGCTGCTTAATCAGCTGTGTAGCATAAGTCTTTGAAGAGCCAGTGAACTGACTCTTTATTTTATCAAGGTATTGAGTGACAGTGTCACACTCTGCAATTGAGCCCACAATCGCAGGCTCAATTGTGTTCTTTATCACAGCCATACATTTCTTGTTGGCTGTGGTCCATTTCTTATGATCAAGGTCATAAGACATCTGTAAGAGAGCATGATCCCTCTGTCTTTTCTGCCATGCAGTGTCATCCTCATTCTGTTCCCTCACTGGCGCCAAAGGCTCAGTGGGACGTGCTGTAGTGAGGACCCAGTCCACCTCAGCCAAGATAAACGCTAAGTCTATCTTTTTCTTCCACTCTCCATAATTATCACCTTTGAGAGTGGGGATTTCTTTAATACAACTCATCAAGTTGTATCCTCCTGAAAAATATTTCAAATACAGTGAGAACGTAACATCAAAATTATATGCCTTATTTCCAACGTTGGTCAAAAATACGACATACAATTTAAAAAACAATTCTATCATACATTAAATCTACATCACCGTTGGGCAGAAATAGAAATAATGCATAAAATCATCATTAAAAAATTTATAATACTGTTATTAACAACGTTGGTCAGAAAATAACAATATCATAAATCTCTGGAAATTTTATCTATTTTTTCAAAATTAAATTCTCCCGTTGGTTCGAATTTAATAATGAAAATCATTCAATCTTAACTTTTGCAGCGGAAACTGTAATTATTCTAAAATAATTCATATTTCAGAAGCATTATTCTGTACACTTTTAATCTCTGAAAAAAATTAACACGTTGGTGCAAAAATTACAGAGATTTTAAATCAAATTTCATTCAAATTCATCAACAAATACTTCTGAAAATCGATAAATATCAAAAAATCAATTTTTTACTGTTCATTCGGCCAATTCCGGCCCATTCTTTCGGCTACGGCCCATTGCGGCCCAGCCCAAAACTCCACCCCGCGCGCGGCCTCTTTCTCCCTCGCGCCCAGGCCGCAACCTGGGCCTGGGCCGGGAAAGACTCTCCCCGCCTGGGCCGAAACCGGCCGGAGGGGCGGCAGCCGTCCGATCGGATCGAACGGCCGTCTGCGCGTGCGCCGGGGATCAAACCCCCGAAACCTAACCCTAACCCATTTCAGCCGCTGGCCTCCACCCGCAAAAACCGGATCGGGCGACGGCGCGGGCGCACTCGTGCAGAGCGGCGGCGCATGCGTGCGGGAGAGGCGCGGCTGCCTCGGCCCCGAGCGGCGGCCCCAAGCGGCAGCGCGCGGCGGCGCCCGCGCGGGCGGCGACCCCAAACGGAGCGGCCCCCGGCGGCGCGGAGCACGACGGCCCCCATGGGAGGCGGGGCGCACGGAGGGGCAACCCCGAGCCGGAGCGGCGGCGCGGCTACCCGGCGTACGCGGCGGCGACCGACGCAGTGCACGGCGGCGACCCTCCCGTGAGTCCCAAAAACCCTCCCCTTTTTCTCTTTTCTTTCTTTTCTTTTTCCGATCCGGTGGGCTAGGGTTCTTTTCTTTTCTTTTTCCCGCATCTAGATCTAAGCCTACTAGGCTCTGATACCATTGTTAGTCTAGGTTTCTTTTAGTTCTTTAGGGATCTCTAGGAAAGATCTAGCGGGGTCTATCCTTTCTCTAGGTTCTTCGTGTTCTTGAGGCAATGCCGAGGGGAGAGAGGGGACTAACCGTCGGATGTGGAGGAAGTAGAGGTGGTCATCTCGGGTTCGCTCGGTGGAGTCTGCGCACGGGCAGCGACGGTCGGAGAAGGGCGCGGAGCTCCTTGGCGGCTGCGCGTCCCGGGCGGTGGCGGCTCCTGGCGGCGGCGATCTGGAGAAGACGCAGAGGAGCCGGTGGAGCTTCCCGTCGCTACAGCGCTCCCCTCTAGATCGGTTAGGGTTTTCGGTGGGTCTGGCGGCGGCACGATCAACCTCGTCAGTTGTGCCGCCCCGGCCCCCACCTCTTTATATGGCGCTGGCGACAGGGGCCCACCAGCCATTATGGGCTGGGCGCCCCCGATCAGGGCGCGAGCAAGGGGGGATTTGGCCGTTGGGCCAAATCCCCTGAGATCATTCTAACACAATGAACATACCATCAAGGACAAGTTTTCGATCCCCCATGTGGACGAACTATTGGATGAACTGGAAGGTTCCTGCTTTTACACCAAATTGGATTTACAGTCCGGCTATCATCAAATTCGCATTTTTCCTGATAACGTGCTGGAAACAGCCTTCTAGACTCGCCATCGTCACTTCAAATTTCTGGTTCTTCCCTTTGGTCTATGCAATGCACTCTTGATGTTTCAAGCGATGATGAATTCGGTCCTCTAGCCCTTCCTTCGTCGGTTTGTCCTCATCTTCTTCGACGACATTTTAATTTACAACCGAACATGGGTAAAACACCTTTGCCATGTCCACCAGGTATTATAGATTCTCACTTCTCACCAGTTGTTCCTCCACAAGAAGAAATGTGTTTTTGGGCAATAGCAGATTTCCTACTTGGGACATGTCATCTCATCTGCTGGGGTATCCATGGACCAGGCAAAGGCATCGGCTGTGCTTAACTAGCCACGTCCCCACAATATCAGAAGCTTGCGTGGATTTTGGGACTCACCGGATATTATCGAAATTTATATAGGACTTCAGGCATATTGCATCCCCTATCACCAAACTCCTTTGAAGGACACTTTTCACTGCACCGTAGAAGCTACAGCTGCTTTTGATTCCTTGAAGCAATCATTGTTGCGATGCCCATTCTGCAGCTTCCAAATTTCTCCAAAGACTTCATTATCGACTGCGATGCTTCAGGTACTGGGTTTGGGGCCGTGTTACATCAGAGAGGTCGCCCCATTGCTTTTTTCAGCAAAGCAGTTGTTGCGCATCAAGTCCAACTTCCCACTTATGAACGTGAACTCATTGGGCTTATGTACGCCATTCGACACTAGCGTTCACACATCTGGGGTCACAGTTTTCAGTTCTGGACAGATCACTATAGCTTGAAACATTTGTTGGATCAACGGTTGATGACGGTGTCACAACATTGGTGGATTACCAAGCTCCTTGGTTATGACTTCACCGTGGAGTTCAAACCAGGCAAGGATAACATTGTGGCGGATGCACTTTCATGTCAACATGAGGATATTCCCCTGCACTCTATCTCATCCACTGAATTTACTTATTAAGAAGATTTGCGGTGCCAACTCTAATCACATGCGTCCTGGAACAGCAAATACACTGAATGGAGTGCATGAGCTCTGCCCACTAAATGGGAGTTCAAGGATGGTCTTTTGCTTTTTCATCGCCGCATCTTTGTGCCCGCTGATTTCCCTGGTGTTCAACAGTTCTTTGCGGTTGCTCACTCCGTAGGCCACGAGGGAGTTACCAAGACTTGGCATTGCATTCAGGCTAGCTTCTATATAGCAGGGGGATGACAGTTGCTTCAGCCATTTATCCACTAATGCCTCACATGTGAGAAGTATAAATCCCAGCAATTGCAATCAGCAGGCTTGCTACAACCCCTCCTGGTGCTTCATCATGTCTGGGCCGACACTAGCATGGATTGCATCGAGGGATTACCTCAGGTTGCCCACAGATCTGTCATACAGACTGGTTTCAACTGATTTTCCAAATACACTCACTTCCTCACTTTGAGTCATCCTTTTATGGCGCACTCTGTGGCCCAAGTATTCTTCGATCACATTTTGTGGTTACATGGGTTTCCCAAGTCTATTGTGAGTGATCGTGACAAAATCTTCACAAGTTCTTTTTTGGAAAGACCTCTTTTGTTTGGCCGGAGTGAAGTTGTACATGAGTAACGCTTATCATCCATAATCCGATGGGTAAACCAAGGTTGTTAACCGAATGATTGAGATGTACATCCATTGTTTATGTGCCAATCGGGTGTGAACGTGGCCTCAATGGCTGGTTGGACTGAGTTCTACTATAATACGTCATATCATTCTGCTCTCAAAGCAACCCCTTTCGAAGTGGTCTATGGACGCCAACCTCCACAATTGATACAATATGATGGCACATCTGAAGCAGTTCCTGACGTCCATAAACTGTTGGCAGACCGGGATGAATTCCTTAAAGATATTCGTTTATGACTCCTTCAATCTCAACAGCATATGAAGACCTTGGCCGATAGCAAGTGGAGGGAGCTCCAATTTAAGGATGGTGATTGGGTATGGCTGCGGTTACATCAGCGCCAACTTTCTTCTATTGCTCCTGATCTTAATTCCAAGTTGCGTCCATGATTTTTTGGTCTTTACAAGGTGCTTGCCAAAGTTGGTTCGGTTTCATATCATCTGGAGTTTCCTGCACAATCCGGCATTCATGATGTCTTTCACATTTCCAGCCTCAAGCCCTTTCATGGCAGCCCTCCTGGCATATCCTGGTTTTGCCTCCCCGTCATCATGGACGTGTCCAGCTTCAACCAGCACGCATTATCAAAGTTCGTTTGAATCGCGGTGTGTGGGAATTAAAGGTGTAGTGGCAGTCAGATTCCATGCAAGAACCAAACGAAATTTGGGTTAAACACGATGACTTCAGCAGAGAATTCCCTCATTTTCAGCTCGCGGATGAACACTTTCAAAAGGATGGGGGAAATGTTACAAAGAGTTTCATTGGAATTCAGTACAATCGCCGTAACAAGTCCTGATTCAAATATAGAAGGTTCAGGTAGCGCGAGTAGTTTACAATTAGGTGTCTGTCTCAATTAGAAATAGTCTCGGTTTCCAGCTCTGCGATTAAGATTTGGCTCTCTTGATACATAAAGTGCTCGAGGTTTGTAACAGGACAACAAGAATCAATATAATTATCTCCTTCCCAAGTTCTTTCTCTTCTTCGCTTGTCCTGGCGACGCACTCCTACAAGCTTCATTCTTCTTCCTCCAGACTAATCTCGGTTCCTAACACCTTTTTGCTGAGCAATTCGTTTTTGACCAAAGTTACACAGGAATTGAATTTGTTTTTGATCAATTGGACTGTTTGCATATGAACTCCCATTGCTTGCTATATATAATTTGGGGAAGTATTTGCGTAAGAGAGTTTTCAGGTATCACTAATTCACTAATCTTTTGATTCACATTCGAGTGTATGGATTGATCGAGAGTAACTGAGCATTACTATGGTTCAATATATGATTATACAAACTTTACGTAGACAAACTGAGACATGACTTGAGCAAGGGACTATGGTTCAATATATGATTATATAAACTTCACGTAGACAAACTGAGACATGACTTGAGTAAGGGTCAAGGGAACGATATACCAACATGACGAAACCAAGCCTCAATTAGGCAAAGAAAAAGGCCAGTCTGGACTAGAGTGGTCTACCAAAAGGTATGTTTTCAACTTTGTATGAATGCAATCTGGACCTTAAGTTTAAGTGGTGATCATTTGGGCTTTTTTTTTGTGGTTTATGGCTGAAAAGCACTGTAGCTAACAGAGACTTATTTAGCATAATTAAATTTAAAAATATAAAAATATGTTAGCCCATTACGTATAATACAAACAAATACAGGAAAAAAAGAACCGGCAAAAAAGCTCAACAAAAAGTCAAAAGTTCAGAAAAAGACGGAATTTATAAATACTGAAAAATAAGCCGGAAGCTAAAAGCTGAAACCAAAACGATTAAATGTTTTAATTCTAATTCCTGGCCGATTAATGGCGGGAACCAGATTTTGTGGTGAGGTCCCCGAGCTACACTGCTTCCGGTTAGGTTAGCTTATTTGGAGCTATTTTGTGCTCTTTCGAATCCTCGCTATTATATGTTGTTTGAAGTAAAAAAAAATCTAGAAATTTTAAAGAAATATTGGGGAAAAAATGAATTTGGTCTAGATTTGGACCAGTAACCAACTCCTGGCCTTGGTCTGGGATAAACATTCCGTCCGGAATGTTTAATCCTGGTTGTGATTAATTGCAAAGATTCAATTGAATCAAGTGCTTGGGATCAGTATCCAAGAAAAAGTAGGATTTTCTAGTGGGAAAGATTGGAAGGAAGGAAGTAGGGTAGATTCAAGATAAAGTTGGCTGGATTAAATGTCAGCTTTGTCCAAACAAATCACTCCTTACCTGCAGGAGCTAAACAGATGATCCCAGGATCACATGTGTCACTAAAAGTCTCAGGCAGTGAAAAGCTATCTCTATGTTCACTTATTGCGTAATGATCATCTCTTATGATTACTTTTGAAGAACAGTTGGTGAGTATCTGTCTTTAGATAATGACTGATGGTTGTAGTATTTGACCCATCTTGTGGATGATCACCAGCCAGTAGGGGTGTAAACGGAGCGGATATTTCCCGACCGACCGTCCGTCCATTTTAATTCGGATCTAATTCGGAGCATTTTCTCGGATATCCGAAATTTTTGTCGGATACGGATACGGATTCGGATATTTTTTATCGGATACGGATACGGATTCGGAACAAACAGTATCCGACGGATACGGAACTATCCGGATAATTTCTCGGATAGTTACCGGATTATTATCCGGTAACTATCCGGATAACGCTGACGGCCCGGCCCAATCCACCGACTAACCGAGCGAGTGGAGCGACACTAGGCGCAGTGTAGCCCATAATCGGCGAACCCTAATCCCTCCCTGGCGACTTGGCGAGCCGAGCGAGCTGCGAAGTAGCGAGCGGAGCGGCCTCTCCGACTCCATTCTCTGCAGACCGGCGCCGCCTCTCCGCCATCTCCGTCCCCGCAGACCGGCACCGCCTCTCCGCCCCCGCAGACCGGCGCCGCCTCTCCGCCATCTCCGTCCCCGCAGACCGGCGCCGCCTCTCCGCCCCTGCGACCGGCGCCGCCTCTCCGCCCCCGCAGACCGGCGCCGCCTCTCTGCCATCTCCGTCCCCGCAGACCGGCGCCTCCTCTCCGTCCCCGCAGCCGGCGCCGCCTCTCCGCCCCCGCAGACCGGAGCCGCCACCGTCAGCTCCCGCCTCTCCTCTGGAGTCCCGACGGCATGTGAGTGAGTTGCTGTTTATCCTTTTTGCTTATGGGTAATGCAAGATGATGGAAATATCAAATATGAGAGGAATTGTATTAGGAGCCTTATGATGCCCTCTTTCTTTCTGGCAGAACAATGACATGAATCTTTGGGTGAAGGATGAACTTGAGGGCATTTTTTGGATGATTTAATCACCATAAGTGTATCTTGGCCCAAATTTTGGCAGGTTCCTGTTACAGGTTCATCTTGTACCTAATTTTCTTGATTCTCTTATGCACTGAACTGGTAGAAGAATATATAAGCTTTTGTGATCTTGATCTTTCAAGCATAATACAACCATGAGAGCAGTACATCTATGATCTATGTGAGTTATGGCTTAAACAATTTTTCCCCTAATTATTGTTGTATTTTGTTGAACAGTGACTGCAATGTTAATGGATGTCATTGTAGCTCCACGCAAACTGGTCCTGAAAATTCCAATAAAATTTGTCTGCATTTCACTTTATAAAATTGAATTAGCTGGAGACAAATGAGCCTTTTTTCAGTTCTGAAATACTCTTTTCCTGAACCAACAGTAGTGTTCTTGTTCACCTAGACATCCTTTTGTCCATGATATTTTATTTACTACATTGTACATTAGCTATGTAGTTTTGTGTGACTTAACAACAGCTTTATGTAGATAAGTAGGCATCACGCTTCTGTTTGGTGCTTTGTAGGATATTGATAATTTGATATGGCTGCTGCAAGTGGAAGTGCGAGCATTTGTGCAAGCACAGGAGCATCCCCTGCTGGCACTTCCACAGCAGTTGGTATGGGCCACTCGGCACCAACACCATCGCCATCGAACGCCCGTGCATTGACAACCACAACCACAGGAGGTGAAGAACATGTGGTTGTTGATATGGATGAAGCGACTTGCACTGGAGAAGTTGAGCATGCTGAGAAGAAGCAGAAGAGGTGCACCTCGAAGGTTTGGGACCACTTTACTAAATATACAGTGACTGTTGACTTACCAAAGGGTGGAAAGGAAAAACAACTTTGGGCACAGTGTCATAAATGTCCTCATAAAGCTAGATGTGAGACCTCAAGAGGCACGAAAGCTTTATGGAATCATTTGCTAAAGCATGCCGTAAAGCAAGGCCAGCAACAACTCCAATATGAGGGTGATGAAGATAGTGCAACTGTTCAGATATTCAGGTATGATGCTGAAGCTAGCCTCAAGAAGTTCTATGTGGCAATGGTTATGCACGAATATCCATTTTGTATGGTAGAGCATGAGTACTTCATTGATTTCATCAAGTCTCTACGTCCTGGTTTTTCATTCAAGTCTCGCATAACCACTAGGAAAGAGATATTAGAAATGTTTGGAGATGAAAAGAAAAGGTTATATGACCAATTAAAATCTCTTTCTTGTCGCTTTTCTGCAACTATGGACATGTGGACATCTAATCAAAATAAAGGTTATATGTGCATCACTGTGCATTGGATTGATGATAATTGGCAAATGCAAAAAAGAATAATTAAATTCATTCATGTCAAAGGGAATCATACAGGAAGTAATCTAGCAACTGAGTTTATCAAAGGTGTCATGTCTTGGAATATTGAGAAGAAGTTATTTGCTCTCACTCTAGACAATGCATCATCCAATGATAAATGTGTTAGAGAAGTTGTGATAGAGCTGCATAAGCGTTCTCCCTTGATCTGTGATGGTGCCTTTTTTCATGTGAGATGTTTATGTCACATACTAAACCTTGTTGCCCAAGATGGCTTGAAAGTTATTGCATCTTCAGTCCAAAATATTAGAGCTACTGTTGTTATTGTGAAGAATTCTCCATTGCAATGGGAGGAATTTCAAAAGTGTGCAATAGAATGTGACTTAGATAATACATCTGGTCTTCCATTGGATGTGCCTACAAGGTGGAACTCAACATATGAAATGTTGTCACAAGCTATTTATTACAGGAGGGCTTTTGATAGGCTATTGTACTTGAATGAGGGTAAGTACGATAAGTGTGCTCCATCAAATGAAGAATGGGATATGGCAGAATCATTATGCAAGTGTTTGCAGAAATTTCATGATGCAACCAAGCTATTTTCTGGAAATCAATATCCAACAGCAAACTTGTTTTGGTGGAAATTTTGTGAAATTAAGTTAGCACTTGCAGATTGGTGTGAAAGTGCTGATGTTACTATTTCGTCTATGGCAGAGGCTATGAAAGCCAAATATGATAAGTATTGGGACAAGTCCAACATAGCTCTCGCTGTGGCATGTTTTCTTGACCCTAGATACAAGAAAAAGCTTGTGGAGTATTTCATGGGGAGGATTTATCATGAGAGGGCTGCCCATGAAGTTAGTCACTTTATGGATGTTGTGACCAAATTATTTCAAACTTACATGTCCAATACATTTGAAGCTTCGAAGCCTGACCCTCCTCAAGGACCTTCTCAGCCACTTGGTGATCCTGACTTGGGCCTTGATGACATTGAACAGTTCTTGTATGAGGATGTCGCAACAGCACATGGTAGTATAAATGAACTTGAGGTATACATGCAAGAGAAACCAATTCGATGGGTTGATCCTACGGGTAAGGGTGCACAGTTTGACATATTGTCATGGTGGAACACACACCAAGGGAAGTTTCCTGTTCTCTCACGACTAGCTCGTGATGTGCTAGCTATTCAAGTGTCAACAGTTGCTTCAGAGTCGGCTTTTAGTGCTGGTGGTCGTGTTATTGATCCATTTCGTAGTCGATTAGAGCCCGAGATGGTTGAGGCTCTAATATGTACAAAAGATTGGATATCTTCATCTAGGAAAGGTAAATAATAAGTCATTTAGTTCATCAATTGCATCGCTTACAACTTTTGTTTATTAACCTCATGTTATTTTTGAATTTTAGATTGCAAGGAGAAGATAGCATCACTTATTGATGAGTTGGATTTGGAGCTAGATGATAAAGAATGTGCTACCACAAACATAAATGAGAAGGTTTGATAATCCTACACATATATACACTATTACTGCTTCTCTAGTTTGATGGTTATTTACTTCCAATGAGTCAATGACATACTGACAGGACAGTGAGTAGAACCGAACTATACAAGTATTAATTTTGGGTTTCTATTCTTCATTTAATAATTTTGGATTCCAATTGATATTTTATTGTAGGACGAGATAATGACCGAGGTTGAGCTCCACTGAAACATGGTTAGAGATGGCTCGCTGGCTCGCTGTTGGCTTTTTGCTAGACAAGATCTGCGTTGTGGACTTATCATGTGATGTAAATGTAATTAACTTAAATGAACTAGTGATGTACTAGAGTACTTTATGAGCAATTCGTACTTTTGAACTATGTTGCATGTAGCTAGTTAGCTACTAGACTACTATTTGTTTAACTAGGCTCTACAATTTACTTGCTAGTTGCTACCTTGCTAGTTAGAATTTACTAGTTGCTTAATTTGTCTCTGTCATCATGTAAAAATTACTTCCGCGCATTATCCGACTAAATATTCGTGACCGAGACTAACCGTATCCGGAGCGTCATGTATTCGATCCGTATTCGTGACCGAGAATATCCGCATTCGTATTCGTATCCGGCACTATCCGTATCCGACTCCGACTCCGACAAAAAATATGGAAAAGGATACGGGATGAGCAATATTCGTCCGTATCCGATCCGTTTTCATCCCTACCAGCCAGTCAGCACAATGGGAAGCCTCTAATTGAGAACTATAAGCCCTTGGCAGCACTATTTACTGAGCACCTCTTATTGCGGATATTAATAATACTGGGTGCCTCTAATCTCAGAGATGCCCTTTTAATGACTCGTGGCCATTTACGGGTATGGCTGGAGATCCATACAAACTACATCTGAAGGGTAGGAATCATTTTTTTCCCCGAGTAGCTGGTACTAATAGGTAACCTTACAGTTTGCACTAGCTTAGTGGCTAGCAGTGATGAATTGTACAAAATATTGGCTAGTAAGCAATGGATTTTTCTGGCAAACCAGTCACTTGAACAGTTTAGTTGTAAAAAAGCTGAAGAATTGTTCGTGAGAGCACAGTGCACTTTTTAACAGCTTGCAGGACGATAGGCCATTGGAGAACTGAGATGATGTGCCTGTTTGATATAGCTACGGTTTATGACTTGAAATTTTTAAAATTTAGCTGTTTACGATAGAGATTACAGAGAGATACTTATTTGCAATTTTGATTGATACAGATGTTAGGCTTTTAACATATACTATAATTAATTTGTAAACTTCATCTTAAAAAATACTCCGTTTGAAAGTTAGGTACTATAGTAAAAATTAAAAACCGTTTTTAAAAGCCGTTAAAAAAAACAGGCCGATACTGGCATCAAATGCTCGATCTGAGATGTACACTAACATCGCAATTACCGCCTCACTGTAATTTTCAGTTTATGCGGAATCAACAAGAACCAAGATGTAGGGCATACTAGTTCCTTTTTTCTTCAATCTGCATCAAGCATGACATGAGTTTTTAAAAGTACATCTTACATTAACAGATTAACATGAATATACCTTAAGCATCTCCTTCACTTGACTCATTGCATCATGGAATTTAAAAGAACACTACGTGAAGGCCATAATTAGTGGTGGCCAAATGGGCAGCACGGCCAGACACAAGTTCGTTAGACATGATTTACTTGGTCTATCAGCCTAAATAGGCTGTGATGTGCAGCCCATAGGCCATAGGCTGAGGCATCGACCTAAGCATGACCTAAAGGGCTGACGATCTGGCACGAGCCCATTTAGCCGACGGGCCAAGGAGTCCCGAGAATTATGAAAAGATGTAATAATTTCAAAAATGTGTAGAATTCAAAACGGATAAAATAAATTATAGAAATATAATAACAAGCTTTATCGATGTTTAAATAGCTGCCTCGTTAAAAAATTTTATCAAGTAAAAACTCAATTTGAGAAAACTTTGGCAAAGAGAAAAGAGTACAACATATAGCGCTGCAGTAATGTAAAAAAAATAAGAAAATGTACAATGTACATCTATGCTCTATGTGTCGTCATCTAGATAGCGATTATTGAACGTGTTTTCCAACTCCATATTCTCTATGGAGTGTTGAGCTCGTGAATTAACTTATTCTCATTCTTTCACTGTAAAAAGTACTTCCACAATCTTACTCGTGAGACTTGTTCTTCTCTCCTCCAATATTCTTCTAGAAAGACTGAAAGTAGACTCGGAAGAAACCGTCGAGACAGGAACAGTTATCACATCCCGTGCTAATATGGATAGCACCTGATATGTTAGCTTGTTTGTGTCACTATCCCAAAATGTTGAAGTCTTCTGCATGGTGATCCACAGGATCGCTGTCCAAAAAGACAAATAGTTCTCCACTGGTATGGATTGCTCTAGCACTTGATGTTGTAGAACTAGATCTTCCGGAGGAACCTAATGTGCCAAAGATTTTTGCCCCACATATTTGTCTTCTTACATGTGGTGGGTGCTTGTAGAGGTCGTTGCAAACAAACTCCCTGAAACTTTTGTTTGTACTTCTGATAAACATCAAACAATTTAGTACGAACAACTGAAAAATAGTTAGAATAATCAATCCCTGCAGCATCACTCAGAAGTGAAAGAACATTAGTGAATCCTTCAATTTTAGTACTTAGATCTAAAGTAGATGCAAATGTGTATAAATATAGAACCTTTTCTTTCAATATTTCAAATATTTAGTTTTCATTGCACACTTAGCCTCCTGTAACACTATATATTTCATTAGTTTTCAAGTGACCTACAATCACAAAAAATATGATGAATAATTAAATGAGATGTTGGATATCACGCTCCAGCTAAAGCAATAGTGGAATCGTAAAAGAATTGCAAACATGCTAGTAACTTCTCAGAAACATACCAATGTTGCTCAGTCAATAGTGTATTGTTGTTATGACTGTGATAGTGCATGTGGATAAAAATAGAAAATGTGCTCTAATAGGGTAAAATATTTTGTAGCATCAAATAAGTTGAGTTCCACCTTATCGGAATATCCAAACCGAACTTTCTTGGTTGTACACCCATCGCAATGCAGAAGTTATTATATGCTGCAATTTGTTGGTTAGAATGATTTACAAAAGATATTGCATCGTGAAAAGCTTGAACATATGGATCCAACCTCTTTAAACCATGTGTAAATATAAGATTAATAATATGACAGGCTCATAGCTAATTTAGCAAGAAGGATTCGGCTTATGTAATAAATAACGGAGTGAGAATATCTATTGCCCTAGAGTTTGCTACAGCATTGTCCAAGGTAATTACAAAAAAAATTATTTGTACGACTAAAATTTTTCACAACTTTGATAATATATTCTGTAGTACGAGATCGACACGGTACCCCAGGAGATGGGACATGTGGGAACAAGCAAACCGCATGGACCGATCCTTTAGACCACAACGGCACTCGGACCAAACCCAACAAGTCAGCTCTAGGACCTTCAAGATGAAGGCGGCATGGCTCATCGAAGGCCCAAGCAGTGAGTCTTACATAACCGTGAGGCCCGGGCAAAGAACGAGTGCATTGAACGAGGGGGCCATGGAGAGGCACACCCGTCGACCGAATGGCGATGTTGGTGATTGAAGCATACTACCCAGAGGTGCTCCGAAGGACTACCTGGAGCACAGGTAATACAACGGATCTCGTAGACCATCTCAACGATCGCAATGGTGAGCCGAGAGGACAGAGGGGCCAAAGTACGAAGGACATGGTTTCAACCTAGCGGTTGTGAAGCTCTTGATCATGAGAGGCTACTGTTGGGGGAGTGACCCCTATCTTGGCCCAATCGGCCCATCAGGAGCAAGCCCAAGTATGCATGTAACTAGAAAGCAGAGTCACAAGGGACATGCCGAGGAAATGACATGTTCCCCCTGCCACCCCTGCACCACCTATCCTAATATTCAGTGTGTCACTGCCTCACCGTGCCTCCTTCCACCGCTGCCGAACCACCGCCTCCCCATAACTCCTCTACATTCGGGGGGCATGGTGAATCCATTGGTGGAGAGAGAGCTAAAGCACTAGAGCGACGGCGTACCATCAAGACTAGAGCTCAGGCAGCCGGTCAACCTCACCAATGCTGGAGGATGATCGAATCTAGCAATGCCGCGGTTAGGGATAGCGATATGCAGTAGTGTCATGGCCGAAGATGACAGTCGGTGTTGGAGCTCGGGGAGCCGGTCCACCTCACCCTCTCTTGGGGACGACTAGATCCGGCAGCACCATGCTTAGGGATGGCGATATGCGACGATGCTATGGCTGGACATGATGGATTCAATGACGGTGGCCTCGATGACGACCGGGGCTAGAGCTCAAGCAGCCAGTCAACATCGCCCCCTTAAGGGATGACCAAATCTGACAGCTCCATGGTAAGGGATGGCGATACATGGCGGCATTATGGTCGGGGGCAGCAGATCCAATGATGGTGGCCTCAGCAACAATCAAGGCTGGAGCTCGAGCAACCGATCGACCTCGCCCCCACCAGGGGACAACCGGATCCGGCAGCGTCATGGTCGGGGATGGTGATACGCGACGGCACCATAGCCGAAGATGACCGATCTGGCGGCGATGACCCCTATCAACGTGAGCAAGAGAGAGCGAGAGTGAGATCGAATGGTAAGGAGCTATACCATTGTTTTTTATGGAATGGTATATTGTTCTTAAGTTTTTCTCACATGTTTGGTACATTTCCATCATTCCACGTTCCAACTAAGGCTGTAAATGAGCCAAGCTCGAGCAAGCCTGCCTAGCCTCCCAAGCTCGAGTTGAGCTCGAGTGAGCCTGAGTTGGGGGCCAAGCCTAGACCTAAACTCGAGTTCGGCTCAAGTAAGCTCAATAACAGTCAAAACAATTCAATATATACTAATTTTCAATAATAAGAAGAGCTTGAACTCGAGTTCAGCTCAAATAAACTCGATAACAGTCAAAACAATTCAATATATACTAATTTTCAATAATAAGAAAAGTTTGAGCTCAATTCGAATAAGCTTAATCATGCATCAATATTTAAGCTCGAATCAAGCCCTAACAAGCTATTCGAATAAGGCTCATTGAAGCTCATAAGCTCGGAATCAAGCTCGAGCTCAACTCATTTAGTGTTCAAGCCAAGCTCAAAAAATCGAGCATAGAATAAGCCGAGCTTAATTAACTCATGAGTCTTAAGTTTTTTTACAACCTAGTTCCAACTATAAATGGTAGCCACTAGCGCAGTCACTAGACTCAAGGCATAGAGCTGTGGCATGGTTGCAATGTCTTGTTTTTTAGTCAAGTAGTAGTTGTTTGCCCTTTGCTTAGGCTTATACATGCGTAAATGAATGTCCTGTCAACTAATTCTTAAGAATGACATTTAGTATCTACTTTATTGATGTTTCACAAGGTTTATGTTAAACATTGAAGATTACTATTCAAAGATAGGGAAAAAGGAACGGCACCCGACTTCGATTTGATGCAATGAAATATAATGGTTATTTATCTTTCTCCTCACTTGTCTGCTGATGCTAAGACGGTCCGCGAGTTTTGCCCCGTGGATTGCTGCTTTCTGTGTCCGTACTTTTGGGCAAGAATGGCACATGGGTGATGGGTCTGCCGTGCTTGTACTGCTTCTGAGATGCTGCCATAGCAAAAGCATCAATGCCATCAGTACACATGTAAATATAGGCGCCCTACTTTCAGCTTCAGTTTCTGATTTATTTTTTTATTATTTATAAATTTCGTTTTTTCTGATTTATTTTATTTTTTTAGTTTTTTTGTCGGTTCATTTTTTTTCTATTTTTAAGTTTTTAAATTAAAAGTTATAAACCACAATTTTTCAGTCCAACCGAGCAGGGCTTAAGCTGCAAGGCTGCTACCACAGCTACGGCTGCATCATCTTGGTCTACTACTACTCGTACATTGTAATAAAACAGTACTGATAGTCCGGGGGGGACCATTCCTTAGTCAATACACACATAAATAAATACGGTCGCTGCATGTGAGGCTGCATCAGAGCTCACTGGCCGGAGAATCCCAAAGTATATTTAACTGTAGTTGCTAGCCTTAGCCACGGTGAAGACGAAGATCATGGATGGGCGCTCCTACCATGCATGTTCTCCTCGGAGGATGCCTTTAATAACTTTGCTGGGTTCGGGTAACTGATGTCTTTCCCCTGTTGAATCGCAGGTTTGCTTGATCTGGTCGTCTCTCAGAGAATCGCAGGTTAGCTTGATCTGGCCTTCTCTCAGGCATAGTTATTAAAACTGGACAAGTCATCGGTTCACCCGATCTCTTGATTTACGGTTCATCGGTCCAATCGATAATTAACCAGTTAGACCGTCGGTTCAATATGACTTAATAATATAGTTAGTTTCTCATAGAACATAACAGCAAGTGTGCTCGTTTGGTCATCAGAGACAGCGCGAAGATGTCAAACATCACGTCCTGGGCTTGAGTCCCCTTCCTGCAATTCTTTTTGACAAATATTTCCACTTTATGTACAGCATTAGCTGCCCTCCGATCCAATCGACGTCGGTTTTTACGCATTTTGTGCTAAACCAGTCGGTTTAACTAAGATTTCTTTAGTTTAGAGCGGTTTAGTTACGCAACTGATCCAATAGCAAAATCAGACTAAACTAGGTTTTAATTTCGGTTTTTTTTTTCTATCGAGCCACCGGTCCAATCCGGTTTAATAACCATGCTCTCAGGACTTGAACGAGAAAGGCACTTATGAGGCATCCCCTGCCTCTCCAGTCCGCGAGGCACTTATTATACGCAGGCTGTGGGTTGACGTACAACGTGAATGGTTTGCATATGGTGACAAAACGGAGCCAGGCGCGTACGCCGTGCCCAGCCATCCCTCGATTTACTCGAGGATAAAAACAACCACGTACTTTTGTTCTCTGTACCTTCTACTACACATCTCCATCCGATGGAGAGAAGAAATCATTTGGAACAGGGGGGCAGGCCGTGACAAACTCGCACACATGTTACGGGCCTACCGTGCAGCCAGGACGTGGAGCACAGGTAAGTGGTGCGTCAATCGATGGGCGACCAATTGCCGTCCCGATGACCAACAGGGCATGATGCATGCACGCAGCAAGCTCTAAACAATGGGGTTGGCGATAGCCTCTCTCCCGACGACGCAGCGAGACAAGCTGCGAGGCATGGGGACGGACGCTAGCTGGCTCTGCTCCTTGGCGTACTGAGGGCGGACGGTGGTGCGCCTGCGCGCAGGCGCAGGCGGATCAGCAAATGATTGGTGAAAACGTTCAGAAACGGCGCAAATAATTGGTACGACTCCTACTCGAAGATACCGAGATGGGCATGGCCGAGCTGGAAATCTGATGCTGTTTGCGGATTGAGAGATAGTTTCCGTAAAAAAAAAAAGGCTAAAAATGGTTTGTAGATGTTGAAAAGAAGAGGGACGATGGTAGCCGGACGGTCGGCTAGTCAAAGCTGGTGGTTTGCAGCCTGTGTTCTACGAGACAAGCGGTAATCCCGTGTGTTGCTTTGCTTCCGGGTGAGCAAGAATCTGTACGTACTCTGCAGTAGAGGCGATGGGTGAGTTTTTTTAACTGCCCTACGTAACTATGGCGCCTCATCAAGCCCGGGTCTTCTGCTTTCTTTCTTTCCAACGGCTTCAAAAACAGCACCAGCTTGTCCTGCTGCTGTCGTCCTGTCCTCCCAAGAGAATCCAATCAGGATTTGCGGCATGTGTTTAACCGTCTGTTGTTTAACGATTTCTAAAAGCGATTTTTATTTTTCTTATAGTATATAACTTTTAAATAGAGTATTTTCGTAAGATAGGGTCTACAAGTTAATTATAATATACGTTAAAAGTCTAATATCTGTATCAACCCAAATCACAAGCAAATATCTCTCTCCGTAATCTCTGAAGCAATCAGCTAAAATTTAAATATTTCAATTAAAAATCATAAACCGCAACTATATCGAATAGACCCTAAATGAATGTATACTAATGTGCTATAGTGTAGGCTATCATCAGCTCCGCTGTCAAGGGCGCGTCCGGTCGTTGTTTCCACCTGGGACCAAATCATGCTTACTTGGACCTGGCTCTTCGCTTGGTGACTGACTGATGAGCTACAAGCTTCAATCAGTCTATAACATTCATGCACTGACTTGAGCCGAGCCAGCCACCCACTCAGAATCAGATGAGATGGGATCTCTTGTATTCATTCATGGCACCCTGCAACCATAACTGCCTTGTCTGCACGCGTAGCATACTTTTAGGATCCTATTCCTGCCTGCCTTCCTGCGTTCTTCGTACACCTCTACGCCTGTACACCATTGCTGTTCATCTACTGCTGCTGGCTGCTGCGTTGCACCTGCGCGTCTAAGAGTGATCTACAATCGCATGTGTCACTGTGTCAATTTTTTGCAAATACCCTTGACATATAAATTTTCAATTTTGCCCTCCCGACTGCAAAAGCAAGGTAAAACGATATGTGGGTATGTTCTTTTCAGTTTTTAAAAATTATTTTTTGATTTTTCTATAGTAACTAACTTTTAAATGGAGTATCTTTTTAAGATAGAGTCTACTAGTTAATTATAGTACATATTGTACTGATTTTATTTATATCAGCAAAAACCGTACATGAGTTTCTGGTATTCTATAATCTCTCGCACGAATAGCCCAAAAGTCACAAGGCGCAGCTAAAAACCATAAACTTCAGCAAAAAAAAGCAGGCCCTGTATCATATGTTGAGCTTCCACGGTGCTGTAGGTTGGGTGTGTGCACCTGCCACATTAGGCGGTGTCGGCAGTAGACAACAACACTTGCACTGTTAACATATTTAAATTAGGTACTAATGTCATGTTTAGTAAGTATGTACCGTGGCTGCCGAGATCGGCTAGCTCAGGCATGGTGCTCCGAACTTGGCATGACGTAGGAGCTCAACAAGTGGCATGCTTCACCAGTCGTTGCTTGTGCGATTGTAAAAGAGGCTAAAATTAAAAATTAGTACATGGAAGACCATATTTGAAAAAAAGAAATCGCCACAGGGCCACACATTCAATCAACTCCCAAGTTGCAAAAGCTGCTACTAATCCTAGTTCACTGAGCGTTAATGGGCGGGCCTGTGCTTACAGGGACACCGTGATCACCGGCGGGTGGGCCAGGGTAAGGAGCCTAGGACACATGGCTTGGCCCGGTCCCAACCAATAGAGTGGCGGCGACCAGAGCGGTGAGGTTTGAACAAGAATGGAGAATGGAGGGAAGGAAAGGAAGAATGGAACAAGACAAGGGAAAGCATATCTGCGTATGCACAGGGTGCTTGCACTGCCTATGGCTCCACTGCGCCAGAGCCCACCCAGCTAATGCTAATGGACTAGTGCACAGTACCACTAATACTAGTGATATACCAATCGGCAAGGATGGCTTGCCCACGACCACGGCATTATTGATCCATCGAACGAGACATGCTGGCCTAATACGATGCTGCTACTGCTCCAAATGATGGATTTGTCCCACATGGTTGTGAGTTTCGTGTACTCGTAAGACTTCTTCAACTACCTTTAGTACTCAGATGAACATTACTCGAAAGTGAATAGTACTCGGACTGCTACAGTACTCCGATGGATTCTCCTACTGGCACTGAGTAGTCAGAACTCCCTGCAATACTCATAACACTCTATTGCTTGAATTCTTGTACTTGAGTTACGACTACGATAGTACTCGATCACACACACTGATCGAGTACTCAAACCACCTAACCACACGAGAACACTTTGGAAAAAAAACATACACAAGCACAACACAGGAGCTTTTGCGATGCGTAGCGTCTTTTCTAGTTTTCTCCCCTTTATATACTACTTAATACTTAATACATCAATCGGTTCCAAGACTTTGATGGTACGTTACCACCAATAAAAATCAACGTGACATCCAGTAAATACTAAACTTAATGCAGAATGCTAAATGCAGAGGAACGGCCAGTAAACAGACTCTCAATACAAAATTAACTCCTACTTCTAATCGACTCATTTACAACCGAAAACGAATATGTAGTGAAATTACTTAACAAACACTCCTAATTTCGCTGCACCTCCTTGATTCCAACCTTCTTGCGCATCTCCAGGAAATTAACTTGCCTAAGAGGCTTTGTCAAAATATCTGCAAGTTGGTCATCCGAACTAATGTACTCGATCCCAATTGTTCCTTCTTCAACACATTGTCTGATGAAGTGATATTGAGTCTCGATGTGTTTGCTACGATCATGAAACACCAGATTGTTGCAAAGCGAGATAGCAGACTTATTGTCCACCTTGAGTGTTACCTTTCCAGGCTCTGTCTCGGTCATCCTTTGGTGCCGTCTACGCCATCATCTCTTGGCCGCTGCCAATAGCCATCGCTCGACGCCCACTGGCGCTGGTGGATCTTCCAGAGGGAGGAGACGCTAATCTTGCACCCGCGCTACATCTTCACAGGACCTATATGATCACCGCTCTGATACTAAATGTTGGATTTGCCTTATATGGTCGTGAGCTTTGAGTACTCGTAAAACTTCCTCGACTGCCTTGAGTACTTGGACTGCTATAGCCTACAGTACTTGGATGAATAGTACTTGGACTGCTACAGTACTCTGGTGGATTATCCAATTGGTGTTGAGTACTCAGAACTCCCTGTAGTACTCGTAACACTCTATTGCTTGAGTTCTCGTACTCGAGTTATGACTACGATAGTGCTTGATCACCCACACTGATCGAGTACTTAGATCACCTAACTCACACGAGAACACTTTGGAGAAAGCACACACAAGCACAACACAGGAGTTTTTGCGACACGTAAACTTCTCAGTATCTTTTCTAATTTTTTTCCCTTAGATACTATTGAATACATTAATCGATTACAAGACTTTGATGGTGCATTACCACAGCAAAACTGAACTTAATGCAGAATACTAAATACAGATAAACGGCCAGTAAACAAACTCCCAATGCAAAATTAACTTCTATTTTTTAACCCAACTTATTTATAACCAAAAATAAATATGCATTGAAATTACTTAACACCGAATCCTCATCATGACACCGGTTGCTCGAGCAAGCGAGCGACTGATTATTCGACTAATCCATCCATCATTGCCTCCTCTCGTACGTGATACGTCGCGATCATCAGGCATGCAGAGGCACAAAAATACAAGAAAGAGCGTTAGTTGGCTAAGCCAAGACAAGATCCGTGAAAGGAGTGCGTATTATAAAGAAGGGGCAGCGGCCGGCCCCCCGTCGCCTTCCCCGGAATGATAAGCCATGGCACACGAGCCCACGACCATGCACGCACGAGAGAGAGGAGGGGGGGGGGGGGTCAAACCAAACCGATTCAATTCGAGCGAAGCGGGAACCAAGACCCGAAGAGAGATCGCTCTCTCCCCGCTGCCTAAAGCTGCCCCTCGGCGCCATCTCTTCGCTTCCCCTCGGAACAGTGTCGCTGCGGCGTCCCTATCCTGTTTGCTGCAGGGAGAAGAGCGCAAAGCGGCACAGTGCCCAGCTGCATCATGCCCTTGCCTCGTCACTGGTGCCCGTGTACAGGGAACGCTCGGTAGTGGGTTCGGCTGTTTCAATTCCCGGTACCGAGTTCGATCCCGGATAGGACGAATGATTTTCTATTTATCTTCTCGGATTAATCTCGAGAAGAGAAAATACACAACTGCACATAGCTGTGTTCACTAATCAAAGTGCATGCTTACGCTCTCAAAAAGAAAGGTGCGCATGTACAGTTCGCTGCCCCACCTGCCTGATTGGAATTGGAGTTTGGAGCGAGCCTTGACACCCAAACGTAGCTTTCGGCCTTCCAGCTGTTTGCAAAGCTGAACCCCTTTTTCCAGCGCTTCCATAGTAGAAGCAGCGACCGCTCGATTCACCGGAGAGGAGGGGGATGAGACGTTGCCATGGCAGCGCGCCGCCTGGAGGTTCGCGCGGCTCAGCGGGAAAGGGAAAGTTGCATGTGCGCAGCGGCGCGGCAGCGTACGGCGAGCCACGCACCGTGAGTGGTCACGGGTTCCGGTGCAGCGCGCGGCGCAGCCATGTTGTTGCCATGCGGCTGTGCGTGGTCAAACCGCGCCTGTACTTGCAGGTAGGGAGCTGGCTGGCCGCGTACTGAGCTGACAAAAATGGTCGCGCTGTCACTTATGGCCTGCCTGGCAGTAGCAATTCTCGGCTAGTGTTGTTCGGATTGTACCATCCGCCAACGACCCTCCAAAGCATAGTTAATGGCGAACTTAGGTCAGTTTTCGGGTGCGGATATAACTACGGCCGATAACTTTTACGAGGGCTTCCCCGAAAGAAAACGTTGATAAATTGTTTTCAACAATTTATTCTAATAAATTATTTTAATAAAGACAATAAAGAAGAGATTTTGTTTGTTGTTCAAGAAAAGAACGGCCTTTGCTCTAGGTCTGCTCCAAACGATTTAAAAGTTTTCGGTTTCTAGCTTTCATAAACCAGAAAACTACTTAAAATACCATACTTAATTTCTTAATTTCAGTTTTTGGTTTTTTAGCTTTTTTGTTTTTCTCTAATTACTTTGCATTATCCAAGAACATATGGTAGTGTTTTTTTTATTTTCCTCATTTTCTTATTTTTCTTTATTTTTTATTTAGAAAAAACTAACGGTTGTTGTACTGTACTTGCAGCAACAAGCCTGAAGCCGAGCTTTTTAAATTGTTTAGAGCGGCACCTGATGTTAGTTGGATGCATCAATGAGTTGAAAAATGTCGACTAATGCAGTACATCGCATCTGATGCAAAAGGAAGAATTTCGGGCGGTTTATTCGGCAGTCAATCCATGGAGTTTTGCATCGTCATGGATGAAGAAAGCGATGAAATAGACGGTGACTTGACACAGATTTGAACAGAACAAATTCAGTTGTTTCCGCTGTTAGTCCCACATGAAAAGACGTCATACGTAGCAGCAAAATCAACCCAAAAACCACAGCACATTTCAACTTACGAGCAGTTTGTTCTTGAAATTACAGACACAAGAGAACGTAAAAAAACAGAGAAAATCAAGAGGCAGTAATTGAGGAAATGTATACGGTTCCAAGAGGCAGAGCAGGAACTGGGAGGGGGTGATTAACCGGCCGGCCGTGAAGCTTTAACTCGTCGCCGCCGCCGTTGCCTCTGATGATGATGTCATCGGGGAAGATATGGACAATGCCGCCGTCGGCGTGTTGCCGTTGCTGTGGACGACCACGTGGCTAGGCGGCACGACCGTGATGGTCTTCGTGGTGGTGGAGCTCGTCGGCCTCAGCGCTCTCATGGGGCTGACCAACGCCCACGCCCAGCTCCGGTGGCTCCGACCGCCCGACTTGCTCGTGCCGCCGCCGTCGCCACCAGCGCCCTCCGCGGCGGAGAGCCAGTAGGACGACGACGTGGGGCCCAGGCCGCCAAAGAACCCGGCGCACTTGATCCGGTGCTGGTGCTCGTACACGTCTTCGTCGTCGTCGTCGTCGTCCGCGCCGGCGCCGCCCAGGTGGCCGAGCCCGCGCATCTTGTTGGGCTTGGGCTCGCGGTGGGACTCGACGCGCCGGAGCGTGCAGTCGCCGAAGCCGTTGGAGATGCGCTCCAGGAAGTCGCCGGAGAAGCTGCGGCTGCCGCACCCCACGGAGCGCGACCGCGCCACCTTCCGCCCGAAGGACGACGACGACGAGACCTGGCTCTGGCTCGGGCTCTCCGGCTCGCCGATAACCTCCAGCCTACGCCCCGACGCCGACGACGTCCCCGCGCGCAGATGCTGATCCTGTGCGCCAGCTGCAGCGCCACCCCTGGAGGCCCACGCTGCCGACGCCACCGATACCGACTTCCTCGCGGCGGCGCCGCCGCCGTTGGAGTAAGACGTGGAGGAAGCGGTCTGGTGTGCGTACGAGGCCGAGGAAGAGAGGTAGAGGAAAGACCAGAAGCTCTTCTTGCGCGGGCTCTCGGCCGTCACCGACGAGGTCCATGACGGGAACTGCTCCTCGGGCCTCGGCGCCACCGACTTGCTCCGCTTCAGCCCACCTCCGGCCATCGAAGCGGACAGAGCCGCCGAGGCAGAGGAAGACGACGACGACGAGGAGGATGAGGTCTTCTTCCTGTGGAAAGGGATAAACTTTCGCGAGGCGGCGGAGGAGTGGAGGGGCGGCGGGGGCTCGGGCGCGCGGCGGAAGGACGGCGGCGACGATGGCGAGGCACTCGGCGGCGGGTGGCCACCGAGCGGGAAGAACGGGCTGGACTTGGAGGAGGACACCAGCCTCCCAAGCTTCTCCTGCAGGCAGAAGGCGCATATCCCGCCGCCGGCAACGGCCGCCGCCGCGGCGCGTGGCCGGTACGGGTGCTCGCTGCAGTACTGGATGCCGTCCATCCCCACCACCCCGGCCGCCGCCTGGCCGTCGTCCTGATCCCCCACCGCCGCCGCCTCAGCCGCCTTCTCCCCCATCCTCCTCCCACTTCTTCCCTCCCTCCCTCTCTCCTCGTCTTCTCCCTCTGTTTCTTGGCAGGATATCCACGTACACGTACGCGCGCACCTTAGCAGCTAGATGATCCCCGGCATTAACCGGTTGAGTTAACTTTGCTCTGTTGCTGGACGTGATTTGATTTGCCTCCACCACTGGACCGCGCCCTGTTCTTGATCTCCTTCGTTGCAGTACAGAATCACAGATGAGTTGAGCAGTTGAAGAGAGAGGAAGAGAGAGGGGCAGAGAGAGTAGTAGTACGCTAGGCGTAGTACAAGCGCACAATGGACTGGCGTCTGGAGGACAGAGGAGAGAGCGCCCGGACCGGAGGAGGGGCAGGGAGTATGGTGGTACCGTGACGGTGTGGGTTTCGCTTGTGTCTGTGTCTCCGGCTTATTTTAGCGCCATTTCTGCCACTTTTTTTAATTTCCATCTCCCCAGTTTATTATTAGGACATGCTCCAACGAGCAACTGCCTCTTGTTTTCGACTTTTAACTTCTTAATTATACCTTTTCTTGATTTTTTATTTTTTAGATTTTTATCTTTTTTTCACTTATTTCTTTACATTATCTGTGATGATATAACATTTTTATTTTTTAAATTTAATTACGTAGAAAAAGTTAACAACAGTTATAGTATACGTTCACTCTACAGTGTAAAAAACACATAAACCTATGCTTATAAATCCATTGGAGCACTACCTAAGCGTGATGAGTTATGGGCCCCGGGTGCTTTCTCTACTTTGTGTGTTGAACATGTAGAATTATGAATTTCAAAGCAGTCAATCTTCCCCTATCTTCTCTCCGCCTTTCTCACTATCTAGTCTCTCTCTGACACCCCCATCGGCGACCAAAGACTAGGGGAGAACGGGAGGAGGCGTAGCCTCTTGCGCAAGGGGTCACCAACATTGTTGGCACAACTTGCAAGTCAACGGCACACTGGACAATCATATTTGGGCGACCAGAGGCGAGGAAGATGACGATACCAGGTGATGCATGTCCGCAACAAATGCAAGACGGTGGTGGAGTTCATGTTGACAATGAGATACAAGCCATGTCGAGTAGTTGGAGGAGAAGAAGATGACCAGATCTAGATCCAACGGCCGGAGTCCTTGACCGTGTCCTCGCCATCACCATAGACGGATCTTGTAGTCCCCACCTTCGGATCTAGCGCAACAATGCTTCCTAGTGCTAGCGTCGCCTTAGCCAGACCTCACTGTCCCTTCTTCCCTAACTTTGGCGATGGTAGCATGCGCAAGAGGCTATGACGCCACCTCTGTTTGCCCCCATTCACCGGTCTTCCTCGATTGCTGATGGGGAATAGGAGAGAAACAAAACAGTGAGAAGGGGGAGAGGAGGAAGTAGGGAGAAAAGATGGGAAGACCTTGGTAGGGCGAGAGCTAGCCAAATGGGCCATGCTCGTTTAAAAGATCAAGCTCCATTTAAGTTGGTTTTAGTAATAATGACAAATATTATTATGAGATTTTGGTAATAATGACAAATGCATTTGTGAGACTAACCTTATTTATTGATCATGAAATCATTAAGGTATGCATTCGATATCTTTCTTATAATCTTATTGCATTCCTCACATCCAATAGATGACTAAATGACAACTAACATACTTGTTTGAGTATATTATTACTCAGTTTCATTTGGATAAAAAAGTGAAAACCATAAGAGGTATGCATTTGAAATCACATTCTCATATATTAGTGCATTCCTTGGATCCAAAATATATATTGAACTCCACAAATCGTCCAAAATAAATATGTGCATATGTCTTCATTATACATACTTGTATACATATATTTAGTGGGAATTCACTCTATGTTTTGAGGTTTTGTAAGTATTGATCCATGTTTCCTTTAATATGCATATTTAGTATCTTTACTTTGAAATACATCCTTTAAATATATATATAGCTTGTGTAGTTTATACACACACACACACATTTATTTGCAATCAAGTTGTCATCTAATTCTTCCATTATGTGCTAATGGTTGGATGATTAATGACAACCGGATAAGTAAGTTTTGCTTAAAAAGCTTATCTTAAAGTATACAAGTGTTGTTTATATACTTATGAATACAATCTTTATCTCATATTTTGTTGAGATTGTCTTGAATTATCAAAAAAAGAAGATTGTTAAATCTAGTCCCTCCATTATGTGTTAATGGTGAAGTTTGGTAATCGATGTCAATTGATTTATGGATTAATATTTTCTATGAGTTGGATGAATATGTTAGGTACCACAAATGAGGATGATTTGAGATGACTTTATGTGTTGAAGATCATCAAGTCTAAATTGAAGATGGCTTCATTTGTTGAAGTCTATTAAGAGAAAGATGCATCATGAGTTGATGCATGTCTAAGAGAAGATAATCATGTGTTGATCATCAAGTCAAATGAAGACCCATCATGTGTTAATGGAATTCAAGAAGCGGATGCATCATGTGTTGATGCATGTCAAGAAAAAGATCCGGACTTGAAGTAATGATGTGCGTCATCAAGCTTCAAGAGGATACTCAAGGCAAAGATGTGACTAGCTAGGACTAAGGATGTGTTCTTAGTTTTTTACCGGTCTTGGTGTTTGGTTGAAAGACCGGATTGCTAGTATAAGTTGCCGTACTATTAAGAGGGGTTATGTTCAGTAGCTTGAGTCTCATCATGTGTTGGTAACTCAACCTCACCTCTTATAGCTCATTTTGGCATAAGGTTTGTATTTGCAAATGTGTTTTGTAAATAGTTGAAGCTCATATATTGAATCATTGTAATATGGGGCTATGCATGGCAAATGTGTTTTGCAAGTGCTTGAAGTCCAAGTTTCCATTCTTTGTGATATGGGGCTTATATTTACGAATATGTTTTGCAAATAGTTGAAGCTCATATTTAATCCTTGTGTCATGATTCTAAAAGTGCGCAAATGTGTTTTGCAATTTATTGGGAATCATGTTTAGTACTTGTATGCATGATACTAAAATTTGCAAATGTGTTTTACAAAATCTGGTGAAGTATCTACATTGCTTAGGACAATCGGAACTACCGCAGTATAACCTATAGTACTACAACAGACCGAAACTACCGGTGTTGTAATCATAGAACTATCGCATGCGTTGGTGGTCGAAGACCTGTGTGGTCAAAGATCAAGAGGTCAAGAACCAGAGCGGTCGAGCTCAAGTGGTCAAAAACCTGCATGGTCATAGACCAGAGTGGTCGAACCGACTTGGTCGAACCAACGTGGTCGAAACCGACGTGATCGAGATCTGTGTGATCATAAACCAGCGTAGTTGGAATCGACGTGGTCGTAGGCCTTCATGGTCGTAAACCAACGTGGTCGAACCAGCGTGGTCATAAACCAGAGTGGTCAAAACCAACGTGGTCGAAACCGACGTGATCGAGATCTGTATGATCATAAACCAGTGTGGTTGGAATCGACGTGGTCGTAGGCCTTCATGGTCGTAAACCAACGTGGTTGAACCAGCGTGGTCGTAAACCACAGTGGTCAAAACCAGTGTGGTCAAACCAGCATGATCGAACAAACGTGGTCGAGACCTGTGTGGTCGTAAATCAATGTGATCGAAACAACGTGATTAAAACAATGTAGTCGAAGATCGATGAGGAGGTCGGAAATCTGTGTGATCAAAGATTGACGTGGTCGAAGGTAGACATGGTCGACGTGGTCGAGACCTGAGTGGTCAAAACCAACGTGGTTGAAAACCAGCGTAGTCGGAGACCTGTGTGGTCGATCTGAACAACGTGGTCGCGGACCAGGGTAGTTGACGATTAGAGTTTTCGACTGACTCTGCGTGAGCGGTCCTATCAGCTCTATGTGAGTAGTCCGATCGGCGAGCGAAAGTACCGGCTCTATGTGAGTAGTACTACCAGTGAGCGGAAGTACCGGATTTGTGTGAGCGGTACTACCGGCTAGCGGAAGTGCCGGCTTGTGTAGAGGCACATTTGTTTTCAGAGAGGCACCTATGTGGAGCCTTCTCGGCCCTGAGGAGATTGATAGTTCTGCATGAGTTTAGCAATACTTCCGATAATCAGTAGTACCGGACTTTGCACGTTGGAACTACCAGATTTGTGTGCAACGGGTCATTTTTTGACTGTTGGCGAGGAGAGCAAAATTACCTGCCCTAAGCTGGTGGTACTTTCGATAATCCTATTTTTAGGGATTTGGCTCCAACGGCTAGTATTCTTGTGTGGGGTATAAATACCCCTTGTGATCGGTTGGAGATAGAGTTGTTTAACCCATTTCTATTTTCTTGAGCTAGTGTGAGGCTCTTCACTCAATTGTGTGTATGTTGTACTTTGTGAGCAAGGATAAGAGATCTAGATTGCATGTGTTGCATCTAGAGGTGAGCTTAGTGTCCATTTGAGCTTGTGCATTCGTTGCACGTGGTGAGAGTCGAGCGAGGGGTTTGACTTGTTACTCTTAGAATTTGCCGACTCCTAGATGGTGTTGGATGCGTCGTGTGTGGTAATCTTCTCAAAGAAAGTTGTGAGAAGACCCGACGAAGTGTGAAGGTTGGAGTTCACCTACTCGGAGTGGGAAAGAGCTACCACTAGTGGATTTGAGGTGGAAGACTTAAGTCGTGGAGCCGGCCTAATTAGTTTGGGTTTACCTCAACGTGGACTAGGAGGAGCAGCCACTCTCTAAACACCACGGCAAAAGAGATTGTCTATTGTGGTTTATTTTCTTGTTCTTAATTTACCTTCAAGCAATTTAATTTTGTAGAATTAAATTGATTGCTTGTCATCTAAAATTGCACACCTTGACATAGCCTAAATTTGTTGGTGCCCTTAGGTGAACTTAAATGATATAAGCATTGTTTGTGCTAAACCAAATTGATTTATGCTTTCACATTATTTACTTGGTTTAGACAAATAGAAAAGGTCTTGAATTGTTAATAATAATTAGAAGAGATTTTTTAGACCACCTAGTCACCCCCTTCTAGTTGGCCTCCTCGATCTTACACCGTTAGGGACAATAGCGGCCCGTTAAAGCATGATAGTGAGCCATTTACAGTAGGTGTGGCCCATTTAGCATGATTTCAGCCCGTTAGGCATGGCAACAGTTGGATTTTTTAATTTTCTAACAGTTTAGGAGTTTAAAATATAAAAATAAAAGAAAAATCTCAAAAAAATTTATAAATAGCCAACAAACCCCCTCATTCAGCCACCACCCAACCTTTACTCTCTTCTATAAATTCTCTTGTGAAAATTTCTATCCACTTTGTGATAATTTGGCAAAATTTAAAATATTTTTGCCAAAAATCGACTATAATAAAGAAAAGATGTAACAATACAAATTTTCATAGATTTTTGTTGTTCTTATTTTTCTTTGTTATGATGTAAAATAGATAATACTGTAATTTTCTATCTGCATTTTTCAGTCTTCTAGTTTTATCCATGGATTTTTTTTGATAATTTTCCTATGAGTGATTTCAAAATTTCATCGGAGGATCCTGCATCCTTTGGGAATGAAACGGCTCTACCTCAACCTCAAATGGGAGAGTAGAAAATACCATCGTCAGGCTCTACGAGTTCCTATGTCTGCAAGCACCGAAGCAAAGAGATCCAAACCCAATACATTAGAGACATGGGTAGATTTTAATAAGATAATGAAACAAAAATGGAGCCCGGGTAAAATATGTTGTTTGTAAAATTTATTATCATGAATTATCTACAAGGTTTGCATATGGAATAGAGCACTTAATTAGACATGCCCAAAAATGTAAAGGAAAATAAGAGATAACTATGAGGTAGGCACAACTGCAGTACATCCTTGATGGTACGGTAAGTAATTGGGTTTATAGTCTCGATGAAGCTCAAAACTCTCTTTGTCATTTAGCTGCCTCACAGAATCTACCTTTAAACTTTGGTGAGTCTAAATCATTTGAAAACTACATTAGAACTGCACATAATCCTAGATTTTTTGTAGTTTCTAGACAGACAACAACTCGAGATTTATTTAAATACTATAATAATGGTTGCGCTAAACTAAAAAAACTTGTTGAAACCTATACATTTTCAGTGGCCTTGACCTTAGACATATGGATAGTCGGGCTAGCGAGGATTATCTTAGTGTGGTTGCTTATTATATTAATGATGATTGGGTAATGGAAAAAAAGAATTATAAACTTTAAACTAATTGATGTAGCATATACATGTGATAATATTTTTGAATATATATTATCAAAGTTTTAGAAGATTTTTGTCTTACAAATTTTTTTTGCATTTACTTTTGGACATTGCTGCAAAAAAACTCTAGGGTAATAGATATTCTCACAATGTTATTTAGTACATATACCGAATCCTTTTTGCTACATTAGCGATACGTCAGTCACATTATTAATCTTATAATTAAATATGGTTTAAAGAAGTTGGCGGACATGGCCAAATGGGTGGTACAACCTCGCATGGCACGAGCCCATCTGGGCATAGCCCATTTATGCAGAGGCTCATTTTGCCCATTACTTAAATGGGTCATGTTGTGCCGACCCATAGGCTAAAGCACCGACCCAAGACGCCTTGATAGCCTCATGGGCCGTATCAACCCTGCCCAACATGATTAGCTTATTGGGCCGGCCAGGCACAGTTAGCCCATTTAGCATTAAAATTAAAAACATGTAAAAAACTACAAGATATATAAAATTATTAAAAAATACAAAAATAAAATTATTTATACTTATAAAATTAACTATATAAAATTAAAAAAATGTAAAATAAAATTATATAAAAATAAAAAAATGAACATGCCTAATGTTCTATACCGGGCTAGATCATGCCTCAGGTGTGTCGTTCTGTGCTGCGGTGGTGGCCTAAGCACAACCCCGTGCATTATGCCGGCCCGGCTCAGCACAATTCGATGGTGGGTCGTGCAGTGCCTGGGCCAAGCCAATAGTAGTGTACTTTGGACCAGCTCGGCAGATATGGCCCATTTGGCCACCTATTGAGATTGGATTCGTATAAAGTTTTACTTTTTGCGATGCAATATCTTTCCTAAATAATTCTAACCAACAAATAGTGACTTCTTAATTTTATCTTTTTTAGTTTTTAGTTTTTTTACTTTTCTTTTTTTATAGTTCTTTTGCATTGTTCATGATGATAAAACTTTTTTTAAAATATTCATGTGTAGTTACAATTCATTTTTAATCGCTAGCGTGAAAAAAAATAAAAAATCTAGATTTATAAACCCAAATAACACTAAAAAAATTCTCCCGTATGACACGGTGCCCGAGCAGGAGGCCACGTGGGGGCGACTTCTTTTCATGGGGCACTGCACACTTGCATAGGCACAGCACTCCGTTGTCGTTTGTACGTACGTTCGTATGTACACACGTGTAGAAGTACGTGCTTGCGGTGGGTCCCCGGGCCGCGGGCTCCACGTCGCAGCCACTCTTCACCGTCCTGACTCCAACGGAGCGGTCCAACCCCGGTGAGCTGGGGATCTTCTGAGGCAGCTGGAGCACGTGGTTCTGGATAGATCAATGATCTTGTAGATGATGATCGAGGTTTTTCTAAAAAAGAAAAATAGTGGTTGACCAACGCCATTTTCAAGAATTTTCGAAGAAGTTTATTGATGACAGGAGTGCTAAGTTTGTAACGGGGTCGCTTCGATGGTTCGACCAATGTAAAGGCCACATGAATAACTTAGAAGGCGTTTGATCGTGGATTGTTTTTCTATTAGGGAAATCATCCATTAGTTACACATGAAAAACCAGCATTTTTTGTTAACGGCGGAGTTAACGAGGAACCAAAGAAAGAGAGTTACGTCCATACGGTTCAACCTATGTCTTCTGATTTTTTTTAATAAATAAATGAGAATTTCTTTGAAGTAGTTTATCTAGACATATTTTTAAATCAATTTATCAATATTTGATTTATTTGCATAAACACTACTAAAAACTATCACTCATAGTCATAAACCATCAACTGTAGCAAAACAACAAACAACAGGATAAAATGCATAGGTTACTTCCCTCACCACAAAAGGAGGGAGTGACTTGTTAAATTTTATTGAAGAATCTGGCGAATGACCTAACTTTGGCCTCTCTAGCTACGACTAATTATAGGTCTTTTTTTTTGCTGAAGCTTATAATTTTTTGCTGCGGCTTGTGACTTTTGGGCTGTTTATATGAGATATTACAGAGTAATAGAAACTCACTTGTGGTTTTGCCAATATAAATGAAGTCGATACAATATATACTACAATTAACTAGTAGATTATATTTAAAAAATACTTCGTTTAAAAGTTAGTTACTATAGAAAAATAAAAAACTAAAACTAAAAACTGAAAAACAAATAGGACCTATATCTTTTTAATGGCTTAGGGACGGCCCTCTCTAAGCTTCTGGCGACGCTCCGTTACTGATTATTATTGCCTTGCACCATCCACTCACTGATCATGCCCCGGACGGAACAAATAAACTGATCAGATAAAAATAAAATCGGCATACTGTCAAGATTTCCATCACTAAATTAATGGACGGATGACAGCATATAAGTGCTCATACCATACTTGTTAATATTGTACCGAAAGTTATACCAACTTAATTCTTAAAATGGTACATTCTAGTATCGGTCCATACCGACATACCGTTTCGGATGATTTAATATAATAATATGAGTATATATATTTATAAGTATATTATTTTAGGTTTTTGTTTTTTAGAAGTCAAAAGAAACAGAACAACTTTTTGAAGCAGATTCTTAAACAGTTTTTTGAATCTAAAATTGTGTGTGTTGTCCATATCGCCGTCTCTACCATCCACGTTTGTGTCTCGAAAAACACAACAAAAACCTATTAATCTTAGTAAAAAATCATCAGTCAGTCTAAAAGAACAAGGTCTATGAGTGTATTCTTTTAGGCTGTGGCTTTGGCTTTTGAATTTTAGATATTCACGAGAGACAGTACGCAGAGGGAAATAGTCACATACGATTTTAGCCGGTATAGTTGAACTCGGTATAATATCTTACTATAATTTATCTGTAAATTTTATTTTTAAAAAATAAATTATTTAAAAACTAGTTATTATAACAATACAAGCTAAAGCCTAAATCTAATCCCAGCCGAAGGCAGCCTTCCATCCATGTTCCTGTGGGTCGATTGATATACCGGCTGCATGTGCCATCCCCGTTGTTAATTACGACGCGTGGTGGACTGAGATTCTCCGGTTAATCCATTTTTTAGGAGAAAATTTTTGCCCTACGTCTCGACCAAGTTCGTCAATTCTATTCCGTGTGTCCGTCCAAGTAGGTTGGCAAAAAAGCTCGAGCTCGTGAGCCAGTTCGGACTCGACTCGGGCTCGTAAAGGCTTGGCTCGGCTCGTGGATGAAACGAACCGAGCCGAGCCAGCAAAAAAGCTCGGGGTCTAAACGAGCTGAGCCCGAGCCAGCGGCTCGGTTGGCTCGCGAGCCAGATTCCTCCGCCGTTGGAGGGCATCGACGTGGCCACCGCATAAAGCCCGGGATTATGCGAACGGCCGCACGAAGGCACTGCGTGGCTCCTCCTGTTCCCAACGTCTTCCCCCGTACCAAGTTGCATTGTGCTTTACAGCTAGCTGGGTGTCCTCCCGATTCCCGAACCTCCCAATCACCACCTTTCTTCCCAAAAAAAATCGCACGCCTCTCACGCCGGTCGCGCCCAAACCCTGCCTTCTCCTCGTCTCGTCACTGCGCCCCGCGGCCCCTACCGCCTCCGACCGCGGGGCGCTCCTCGCCTTCCGCGCATCCCTGTCTCCGCCCTCCTGCGTGGCGCTCTCCTCCTGGCGTGGCCCGGTCTCGGAGTCCTGACTCGGCGTCTCGCTCCACCCGCGCACCGCCGCCGCCCCGCCCTCCGTCGCCGCGCTCGCCCTCCCGGGCCTCAACCTCACCGGCCCGCTCCCGGCCCCGCCGCTCGCCCTCCTCCGCCGCCTCCAAGCGCTCGACCTCTCGGGAGTTCGCCGCGCGGCTGCTGCCCACCTACTTCAAGCACGGCAACTTCTCCAGCTTCATCCGCCAGCTCAACACCTACGTACGTAACGCCGCTCGCTTGCCCCCTCCTCTTGAACCTCGATGCGCGTCGTGTGATCTCGATCTGGTTATGGGGATATCTGCTCTGGGTAGGCGCGTTCTTGTGGTTGGATTGGTGGGAATTTAATCCTCAAAGTTGCGCAGGTGCGAGGAATTGACTGGGGGCAAAATTTGGCGTCAAAATTTGATCTTGGGGGTGTTTGGTTCAGTGCCGACAGTGATAGGTGCCCATTGTTGGCTCGCGAGCTGGCTCGAGCCGCACCACGAGCCGAACCGAGCCCACAAAAAAGTTTGATATCCTAACCAAGCCGAGCCGAATCGAGCCTCCATTCCACCAAACTTTCACGAGCCGAGCCGCATGATCCGCTTCCTGGTACGCTAGGGTAGCTTCCTATCATCTGCACGACGCTGCTGATCTATTGCTAGTTCAAGTGCATACGTCCATAAAAATACACCTGAGACTGGCCATACATACATACATACATACATAAATACGTACGGTTCGTGTTGAAATTGACTTCATGGAACGATTAGTATGAGCAATGTTGTACGGATACAATCCGGTGATGAGATTTCTACGGGACAGCTAGCTGAGGGAAAAATAACAAATGGTATATGTTCTGCAACGTATGTTTGCCCATAACTGGAGTATCCTTTCACCTTCACTTTGGTTCCCCTTCGGCCTTGCCAGAATGGCAGTACGTATCGGAGAGGAGAGTATCTACGTACCGATGGACTCGTGCTAAATACAAACTACAATGTTATATAAGCCTTTAGTGATACATACACTATGCTTAATCCTACTTTTTTTTCAATAGCAACTTAATCGTGCCTTTGATCTACGTTGGAGCGCTTATGATGTAAACTGTTCAGTAAAATTTGTACCAAAAAAGTTAGAATGGAGCATGCATAGGAATTCTAAAGAAGAAGAATACATATGTATTCCAGGACAATAAGGTTCAAACAGATACATCTGCTCAAGCCTGATTAAACAAGAAAACCAGACATCGAGCCGCCTGGCCTAGGCCTGAGTTCGGCCTGATTGGCTAGTTGGCCTGACTGAGACAGGTCGGTTCTAGGCCTAGTTTGGTTTGTAGGCTAGATACCGTAGTAAAAGCTAAAAGCCACTTTTAGAAATCCTAAGATTGCAGAAGGAACATAGAAGCAGTGAACCTCGGGAGGTCCACACATTGACGTGAATAGTCCTGTGAGGGAGGGTAGAGGGGAAAGAAAGAAAGTATCGACCATTAACTTATTTTTTTTTAAAATAGTAGAGATAAAGATGTATTGATCTTCGAATGAGATTGCAATTCAGCTTTAAAAATAGTGTAGTTTGGCTGTCAATAAAACTGGAAACGACGATTTCATTGCCAATTTTATAGACAATGTACAGCCAGATCAATTCCTCGAGTTGTACAGCCAGATCAATTCCTCGAGTCCAGACCCATCATTTGTTTGGAATCCATCGCAACGAACTCTTTGACCGCATCAACCACATGCTTGAGTTCTCGCCCCACCATGTCCACTCGTTGCTGCCACTCAACTTCGGCCACTCGCCGCCGATGCCTGACTCCGAGCACTGTCCATCACCGCTCAACTCTCTCTCACCGCCGCTCCTCTCCTCCCGATGCTTACGCGTCGCTCCCCTTCACTTATCAATTATGGCTACTCATCGTCGACGCTCGACTCCGGCTTCCTCCCTTAGCCTCACCATCCCTCGTCGCCCCTACCCTCTCCACCACCTCTACTCGAGCCCTTCAAACTTGATGGATTCGATGGATCCATTGGGTGGGTGTCAGGATGCTCATTGATGGTGGGGTGAAGCTGGCACAAGCACGCAAGCACATCCCAATGTTTTATGGGGGAGGTGCCTATCGGTGGTTAGCTGGTGGTCAAGAGGTGATGATGGTGCTAAGAGTGGAGCAACAAAATCTTCAATCTGCTCTTAGTCGCCCTCGACATGCAACGGTGGTTGGTGTTAAAATACTATGTGTGCACTTCATGCTTCCACATCCTTCTCAGCACCTCATCCCTCAATGCCCAACAGTGCGATGATGTCAAAGCTCGGGCCTATTTTTTGAGCTACGACTTATGACTTATAGTTGTGACTGAAGACTTTTGGTCCTACTGTGAGCGCTCATGTGAAAGAACCAAAAGTCGATAAGCCGCTTCTAAAAAGCTATCCTGATAAACCGTTTTAAAACAACGACGGAGAAACCATCATATTTATTTATTCGAGAGAAACCATAAGTTATAACCTGAAATAAACAATGCCTAATTTGTGCTTCTTGGCCCCTCCTTTTAAAAAGATAATTTCTAATTCTGGATGGTACCCAAACATAAATATTGGAATTAACTTTGGCTTTTATCAAATTCTGATTCGACCATAATTAGAATTTGAATACATTTCCAAAAACCAGTTCCATTTTATGGGTGCCAAACGGTGTGTAAGTTTTGACTCCTTCCACTCATGTGGACTTCAAAAAAAAAATGGAAGTGCCCAACATTACCAAAAAAATATCGAAAAAACTAATTGGTGGGTGCTACTCTTGTCCTAAGATGGCTCTTGGGGTGTTGATCGCACTTTCATCGTCCCGAGAGTCATTAGTGGAAATAGTATCACCGGTACCAAGTACCAAACTGTAGTACCTTTGGTTGTTGCGGTTTGCAGTGGCGAAGTCAAAACAAAAAAGACGAGGTGCTACGTAACACGCTTCTTAAAGAAAATAAAATAACTACTTAGATTTTTCTTAAATTAATGAAAACTTAATTTAATTTACAGAAATTAAAAGGATTTAATATAAATAAAATAAACTTTAATTGATTTAAAATCTATTTTACTTGGGTTCCTTGTGTTGCAAGGATTTTTTTTGTATTTTCTTGGACTTTTAGAATTTGTTTGCTATTTATTTGAGCTCAATTTGATTTAATCTAATTTTTAAAATTAGAAAACCCTGGAAATCCAAAATTGGCTTTTGGGTCAAATTTCCTTTTTCCCTTGGGCCCATTTTCCCTTTTCGGCTGGTGCATTTCTTCTGACCTCGTCCACCTTACACGCCCCTGTGTTAGAACGAAAAGGCCAACTAAAAAGGGGTGAATAGGCGGTTTAAATTTTTTTCTTCAATTAATTATCAATTTCTATTTAGCTAAACCAAACAAATAATGCGGAAGCTTAACACAAAAAGGTTTAGCACAAATAACGCCTAAAACAGTCGAGTTCACATAAGTGCACCAATAAGATATGCTTATGTCAAGATTTGCAATTCTAGGATGATAAGTAATCAATTTAATTCTATAAATATAAATTGAGTACAAGAAAACAAAGCACAATTGACACAGTTGCCTTTTACCGTGGTGTTCGGAGACTTGCCGGTCTTCCCAAATATATGTTGAGGTTAGCTCAAACGAATTGGACTAACTCCACGAATTAAGCCGAAATACCTCAATCCACTAGTGATAGCTCTTTCCCGCTCTGGGTAGATGAGCTCCACCGTCACAACTTTGTCGGGTCTTCTCACAACCTTCTTTGAGAAGATCACCGCGCACGACACATCCAACGGAATTTAGGCGTCGGCAAACTGCAAGAGTAATAAGTCAAGCCTCTCGCTTGACTCTCACCACGTGCAACGAATGCACAAGCTCGAGTGGATACACAATCCACCTCTAGATGCAACACATGCAATCTAGAACCTTTCTCCTTACTCACAAGGTGCAACACATGCACAATTGAGAGGAGAACCCCACACTAGCTCAAAGAGAGTGAAATGGAGTGCCAAAAGTTATTCTCTAACCAGCCACAAGAGGGTATATATACCCCACACCTCGAAACTAGCCATTGGGACAGAAAAACAGGATTTTTGAAAGTACCGTATTCAAATGACAGGTACTTCCGTTCCCCTCAGCAACGGTCAGAAAACTAGCCATTGCAGGTAAATCTGGTAGTTCCGTCATGCAAAGTCTAGTGCTGCCGATCATCGGAAGTAATGTAGCACTCATGTGAATCTACCGATTTCCTCGGGGATGAGAAGACTCCACACAGGTGTCTCTCTGAAAAAATGTACCGCTACAGAAGCCGAACGTTACGCAAATCGAAGTACCACTCACACAGAGCCGGTAGTATCGCTCGCTGAACGGACGGCTCACATAGAGCCAATCGGATCGCTCACACAGAGCTGGTCGAAAGTACTGATTGTCGACTTCATTGATCCCTGACCACGTTAGATGGTTCGACCACTCAGGTCTCCGACCACGTTGATCTCCGACCCTGTTGTACGGTTTGACCACATAGGCCTTTGACTACGCTAATCTCTGACCACGCTGGTCTTCGACCACGTTGTTTGGCTCGACCACACAGGTCTCCGACTACGCTCATCTCCGACCACATTGGTTTTGACCACTCAGGTCTCAACCGCTTCGACCATGTCAATTTTCGACCACGGCAACCTTAAATCACGTAGATCTCCGACTACCACGTCGATCTTCGCCCACATTGTATCAATCATGTCAGTTCGACCATGTCGATTACGACCACACAAGTCTCGACTATGTCGATTCGACCACGCTAGTCTTCGATCACATAGATCTCGACAACGTCAGTTCTGACTGTCTTGGTTCGTCCACACTGGTCTTCGATCACACAGACCTTGACCACGTCAAATCCGACTGACCACATTGGTTTGACCACAATGGTTCTCGACCACATAGGTCTTCCGACCACCAATAGACACGATAGCTCCGTGATTACAATGCCGGTAATTCTGACTAGCGGTAGTACTGCAGAATATACTACAATAGTTCTGATTTACCTAAGAAGTGCATATACTTCAACAGATTTTGTAAAACACATTTGCAAACTACAGTATCATGCACACAAGGATTATCCATGATTCCCAATAAGTTGCAAAAACACATTTGTGTAGTTTTAGAATAATGACACAAGGATTATATATATAAGCTTCAACCATTTACAAATGTAAGCCTCATACAGTTGGTATGTATACAGAAGTGCATATATCGAGGTATGCATACCTCTTATGTTTTTCACCTTTCATCCAAATGAGACTAAGTAATATCATAATCAATAAGCATATTAGTCTCACAATTATATTTGTCATTATCACCAAAATCAACTTAATGGAGTTTGAACTTACAATCTCCCCCGTTTTGGTGATGAATGATAAATCTATTAACAACAATAGCATTTGGATGAAAATAAACATATGATTGAAAATTCAACTAAGGTAAAGGCATAAATAAACATAATAAAGATTTTCTCCCTTTTTAGTATCAATGTTATTCTCCCCCTTTTTGACATTATACACTTTAAAAACAATGCTATTATTCATTCTTCTATACCTTTTGGTATTTATCATCAAAAAGTAAGAAAAAAAAGCAAATTTAGCCAAATTGGAGATGTTCCAACACATGGAGTTTGATATCAATTGATTTAATTTAATTTTGGTCATAAAGAGTATGAAATAAACATGTATGATCAAGAGAGAATCTTAAGTAACTAAATGAAAAGATATTTGAAATATATTCATATAATCTTACTCACAAGAGCTCCTTAAAGGCTGTTGAAGTTTTTCCCTTTTTGACATTGTAGACCATTTATAGCATTTGAATCACACTCCAACTCGAAGTTTCAGAATTTCAGGAGTTTGGCATTTCAATTTAGCTTCAAAAGCTAGCAAAAAACCTAATCTACAAATGTCTAATAAATCTAAGAAATTTTGTCAGTATAGTTTAACAATAGGGGATAAAAAGACATTATTATGCCTTCCCCAAATTCTGAGCACACTGAAAGAAACAAAAATAACAAAACTGCTCAAAATCATGCAAGGTTTTGAAATTTCATCATTTTGTTAAAAATGAGAAAAGTACACAACTTTCTTAAAAGTAGTTGAAATGCTTTCAAATTTTGCAGAAATGAACTTTGGCATCCTAAGAAACTTTTTAAATAATAATTTTTTAAAAAAGAGTCTGATTTTTTTAAATAAGAATTTTTTAAAATGTTTTGAAAACTTTCTTAAAAGAATTTTTTAAATAAGTTATGTAAAATGCACTTTGAAAGCATAAGAGAGAATGATTTTTCAACTGAGCTCAAAAAACAATTTTCACTTCATGAAAGCCAAATAAAGTAAATGAGAATGAAACATTTATTCACAAGATACATAAAACATTTTGAGCTAACAGGTAAAATAGTTTTCCCAGTATTAATGCTTTACCCTTTTTGCTTTAGTATACTGAACATACTATATAAGTTTTTTCACAAAGAAAAACTCCTCCTTACACAAAGATTTCTCTTGGCATTTTTTTCGTCTCCTTTGACACACAAAAGATTCTCCTCTTTCTTGTTTTACTTCTTTTTTCATATCTCTTCCCCTTTGTTTAATATTTCTCTCCTTATGTCATCTAGCACCAAATATTAAAGATACCAATTGTAAACATTTTGTCCATACTTGGTGCCTTTTAATCTTTTGAGGTTCTTTTGTCTTTTTCGATGAAAGGTATATACCACTTATAATAATATTAGATACCATTTTTGAAGCATACCACTTGTAATCATAAATGATACCAAGTATAATTAATTCTAATTGTAAAGACTAGATACTACTCATGAGGTTAGATGATATCAATAATTAAATTCATTTGTAAAGACTTGATACTATTTTAAGAGCATACATGACACCAAGTGTGCTTGATTCCACTTGTGAAAACTTGATACCACTCGTATGATCAACTAGTATCACATACCCTTAAAGGATCTTCATTGTTTTTCACTTGATGAAACTTATAGGGAATACTACTTGCGAGAAGGTATCACTTGAAACTCCACATGAGAGAAGAGGATGATTCCATTTGAGAGGATACCATTTAGGAGAGATATACCACTTGCAAGAATGGATACCACTTGAAAGATATTATGTGGAAGAACTTGGTTAAGAAAAGATTTTGTTTGGCAAGAGAAAAATCTGATACCACTTGAAAAGGGAAAAGATAATATCATTTGTAAAGACAAGGATAAAACTCATGTTGAGGTTAAGATGATCAAAAGTCTACCACTCTTAGAGATAATGTCATTTTATGATAAAAGAGTATCACAAAAGGATCAAAATGGCATGTGGAGTCAAGAGATTACTCGAGGGTAGCTCACCATCTTTCTTGAGCGGTTTGTTGAGCCTTCCTCTGCACACCTCACCAAGTTAATTATGCCGTTGTAGCTTGCCAGCACTGAGAAGTCCTCTGCTTTGCCTCTCCTCCCTCCCCGCCGACCAACTCCACCGTTCTTCGGCCTCAATGAGCACGGAATTGAGTTCGCCATTGCTCATCCGTTTGATTCCACCAAGCCGAGTAACCGGAGATGCTCTAGAATGTCGGTGATGACCTCGTCGAAAAAGTTCGTTGGGAAAGCCATGCTTTAGTGCTTCATCGCTGACGTCGCAAACACATCAACGCACGTGTTTGACATGTCGTCCACACACCCGCCATGCCAACTCCACATACGCCCTAAGTTGCCACCACACCGCACCACATTGCCACATTAGCGCTACGTAGGCATCCTTGTTAGCCCTAGGTGCACATGTTGTCCCAGTCAGCTGCCATGTCATCACACTATTTCGTAGACCCGGTCTACCGTAGAACAAGGAAAAGGGGAGGGTCACTAATAAGCGGGGTGGTAGCGTGAGAGGGGTGGGCTAATAGGGTAGGCCCACGCTGTAGCAAGGGAGGTGACGTGCACCAAAGAAGCAGGCCGGGCGCAAGCGTGGGCCGAGGCCACACATAGGAAAAGTTGGGCCAGGGAGGAGGAAAATGAGGAATGGGTTCGAAATAAAAAGAGTTTTGGCCCGAGGCTTTTAAGGGATTTTAAAAGCATTTTTGGTTTAATTAAAGGCTAGAAATTCAAGGAAGGTTTAAAAATAGCAAATAAGGGCAAAAAATTGTAGAGAAATTATCAAAGTTTCTACACGGCTATGGCAACTCAGGAAAAAGAAATGAACTACAAAAAGTTTGTAAGATGAGCAATTAATGCTTTTTTTAAAATCTAGGCTAATCTAAAAGGAAAAAGGAAAAAAGAAAATCCAGAAAATCTCAAATAAATAAAAGCTAAAAATTTAGAATGTTACAGGAGCCAAGTTATTCATTATAGCTTAAAGAAACTAGCAGCGAAAAACAGAAATAAGCGTAGTAGCCATTTGACATGCCCACAGGCAATCGACTAGGGAGCGAAGTCCTAATCCGTGAAGTCGTTGAAGTATCCTCCTCCTGGAAGCTCCTGCTGATCTAGTCCTTCCTCAACTGAGCAAATATGGACTAAGTCGTGAGTACATAGAGTACTCAAAAAGTCGTTCGTAACAAAAATGCAATATATTATGCAAGGTTTACCAACGGATGGCTGAAAGATTAATTTTGTAGAAAGCAATAATTTAAAGTAAATACAGTAAATAGATTGGAAAGCGAACTTTGAAAATGTTAATAAATAAGTAATCAAAGGAATTGTGACAACCCACAAGTGAACTAACTATTAACTCCAATGAATCACCCGAGTGAGCGTGGTGATGGGAGTTGAGTGGGCGAAGATGACCGCGATGTCTTGTGACATGCTTGAAATTCACTACGTCCCCACCCCCGATGTGCTCTAGTGAAGATGCTTCTTTGAAACTACAACGCAAACATGAAGCTTGTGATTTTTGTGTTTGCAATCTGCTTGAAAATTGTAGTTTCAATCTAGAACTCGCCTAACTTTTGTCAAATTTGATTGGATTTTTGTTGATTATCTAAAACTTTGAAGTTTATTTTTAATATTTTAAAATATTATGAAACTCATTTTTCCATTCAACATTCATATTTGTAACTTATTGAAACATGCTGAAACACACCGATAATGCACTGAAACTCTTTAAAACCTGTTTGAAACTTTCTGAAATGTAGCAAAACTTGATGTAACAAGCATGAAACTTTTGCTTGAATTTTTGGGACTTCCTCAAAACTTTTTTGAATATTGTTTAAATTTGTAAAATTTGTTGAAATCTACTTGAAAATTTTTGCTTAAACCTTCTTGAAACTTCTACCTTTTAAACTCAAAACTTTCACAAAATTTGCTATATCGTTGAAACTTACATAAAACTTGATGCAGTGTGTTGAAACTCCATGAAAGTTTACTGTGGTAGGGATGGCCCCCACCCATACCCATCCGGCCTGTTAGGGGCTAGAAAGCCCAGTGGGGGTATGTACAAGGACATGTATGCCCCTCTACAGGATACTCAACTGTGAGGGTATTATTGTAATCATGTCTAAAGAACACACACACACACACACACACACACACACATATATATATGTGTGTGTGTGTGTGTATAGGACGTTGAAATGGGACACCATGGTGTCGGGGCACCAAGCCTCTTTGCCTTTGGATTACTTTTAGATGAATGCAAGTGCAATAATATATAATAAATCTGGGCAAACTCATTAACATTCATTAATTCAAAAAAGCATCGATTTAGAAAGAAAATCATTGATTTAGCATGCTGAATCTATCATAGATGGAAAGTCTTAATCATGGATGAAAAGTCTCAATCATGAAGCCTGGGCATCATGGTGCCCCTGTTATTTGTATTATATATATGCCCAAGTCATGGAGGTAGGGCAAGGATAGCTCATTTATCATAACCACTCAACTACTCTCCTAGTTTACTATTTGGTCTGTAACCACAACAGTTGGTGCCGCTCGTGGGGACGACAACGAGCAAGCCGTGGACTTGAGAAGCGATGGCGCCTAAGAAGGCATCATCGACAGCAAAAAGGAAGTGGAGCACGACAGTGGCGGTCGCGAATGCCAGGGCCTCAGGTGGTGGACGGTCTATGCCAATACCTAAGGTCGGCTTCAATGGCGATATCTGTGCGGTGAACGGCCCCAGCGTCGACCTCCACGTGGGTACAATCGGCCACCATGAAGACCATCGTGGCACGATGGTCGACCCCATCGATGGTGCAACGGTCGACCCCGTCAGTGGCGTCTGCGTCAACGGAATCATTGGCACCGACACTCGTGTCGACATGTCTAGCGACCCTGGAGCCCATGCGAGGGCGACCAGTGGTCCCGACGCTCACGTCAGTCTCGTTGCCGGCCGTGAGGCCAACCGCACTGATATACCGAATGGCTCTGGCGGGCAGGCCATTATCGCCAGTAACCTCGCAGCGCGTGCCTCCGCTCAAGCGGGTACGACTGTCCTAACAATAGAAGGCACTCTAATGGCGGCCCTCCGAACGTTGCAGAGCGAGCTGGCGGACCTCTAGAGGCCCATGTGGGAGATGCAAGAGGCTCGGAGCCTGCAAACACCGCCGATCACGGTGGCAGAGGTCGCACTCGACTGAGCCGACAACCATGACACCCCCGCTTTTGGTCGCAGCACGCTTCAACGTGTAGATATAGAGTCTCCACTCTCCGCCAGCCTACATTAGTTGGCATGGCCAGAAGACTTTAAATTCCCAACCGTCGAGTCATACAAAGGTGATACAGACCCCAGGGAGTTCGTTCGAGTGTATGAGATGACTATCGAGGCAGCTGGTGGGGATGACTCTACCAAAGTGAAGGGATTGTCGCTCGCCCTACAGGGGGTGGCGCTTTCCTGGTTCTTCTCTTGTATGTGTGGGAGTAGGTCCATGATCGCTTGTACAACAATTTCCAGGGTAATTAAATTGAGTGAGTCGATGCAGATCAGCTCTTTGCTACCAAGCAGAAGCCCTCGAAAAAGCTCCGAGAGTACTTCAAACGCTTCACCAAGGTTCCCTGTCAAGTTAAAGATGTGAACTAGACCACAATCATCAATACGGCGATACGGGGTCTTCGACCAGGGCCGCTAGCTGAGTACAATGCGCGCAAACCCATAAAGATAGTTGCCAAGCTCTTCTACAAGATGATGGAATATGCAAGAGTAAAGGAAGATGTGCAATGGCGCAGGGGTGACACCTCTGATACCAAGCAAGCACATGACCCACCGAAGGACATCTCTAGCCGCAAGCAACGCAAAGCCCAAAGGGCCAGATACGTCTTCAGCATCGATGGCGGGTCCAACAACAGCACCCTCGTTAGTCGGGGATGGGGTCGTAGAGGTCGAGGACGCAGACGAGGCCACGGCCGTGAGGACGAAGTGTGCGGTGACAGAGAGCTCCAACAACATGGCCTTTGGTGTTAGGTACATGGGCATTAGTGGCCTCCGCCTCCATAGTGTTGAGCCGCTCCTGTAGCCCACTCCGTTCATGGGTCCTAGCCACCTGCATGGTGCAGGCTAGAGCGAGAGCTTGCATGATGTAGTGCGGTCAGCAGCATCCCTACAAACATAATCAGCACGCGATGGTATAAGTACCTTCATCTCCATCACCTCGAGAGCGCTTTCCAGGAGTTTCCAGACCAGCGTCTGCGCAGTCTGCAGCCCCCTGGAACACCCTTAATGCCTCTAGCCGAGGGACAAAGTCCACCACGATCAGCCGTCGGGTCTCCGAGTCGGCAGCCTCGATAGGGGCGGACATCGATGACACGTCCATAGTAGAAGCGCTAGTCCCCCCGTGACTAGTCCCATCGTTGGAGCCTTGTGCGTGCCCCAAAGATCGAGGGCCCACTGACGCTGATGACGGTGTCAGCGAGCAAATCGGGGAAAGCCTTGCAAAGTCGCGAGGAGAGAAGGAAGTATTTGTACCTGCATCACGGCTAGGGGAAGATGGTTGGGAAATAGTCGCACCTGTGGTCACCAGATGTGTGCTCATGGGGGCATCACCGGCAACCTTGGCTACGGAGCCTGCTTCGGTGTCAATGGCCTCCGTGTCGGAGTTTGATCCCTCCGAGAGTGTAGTCACCACTACTTGGAAACAGTCGCTTGTGGCTGCAGGCGGACACACGCGAGTATGCTTGGCTGCGGGCACCCCAGGACGTGCCTCATCGGGACCCACAATGGTCGTGGGTGAGGTGCCTTCGCATTCACCTCCCGCGTCAATGTCAGGCTCGCCGCCATCGGCCCAGTCGCCTGCATCACTTGTGGGCCCACGCCATCCGCGTGGTCACCGCTATCAATGTCGTGGTCTACCTCAGCCTCTAGATCTGAGTTCGCATACTCATATAACTTAGAGTCGGTGCCTGCAGTGGCCTCCTCAACCTCGGTGGATTCCTCTTGGGGGGGCACCGAGCATGACGGTCGCGCTGCGGGAGAATGGCCCCTTCGGCGAGTAGGGGCCTCCCCCTTACCATTGCCCTCACGGGTGCGAAGCTGGCCAACGCTAGGTGCAGTGTGCTCTAGTACAGGGATACTGAGGGCTTTGCACACTCGGTTCACCCGACTGATGTTCGCTGTGACCGCTTCTCGAAGGCTATGCTCCTTGGCCATATACGGCCCAAAGAAAATGGTCGTCGCACTCTCCGTATCTTCGAGGGTGAGCTTTGCCATGAAGCCAAAGCACACTTATGATTTGCCGCATAGACAGATTATGTGCAACGTTTGCGGTGGAATACTTACTCGGCTTGGTGGGCCTCGCCAAGGACGCGACCGTGGGGCGTATGCCATCGTCATGGGCATGACCGGACTGTACATGCTATGAACGTGCCAAGGGAGCCATGATGTACATGCAGTACTCATCCGCAAGGTCCCACATGTTGAATCAGAGAGCAACGCCCACCAACCTCCACGCCCGATGCTCATCGTTGCAGTCGAGGTCACCGACGGGGACGTGTTGAAGTCCATCAGGCACCCCGACCATCTCAAACTACTGCTACTCTCCACACGGTGGTAGAACAACCACTGCATCCAATTTGATTCCCACTTCGTCTGGGTCACGTTCGTCGGAAATAGCTTCAGCACGTGGACCGCAGCACGAAGCTCACACTCTCGAAGTTGGAGTATTCCTGCCTGTCAAGCTTCTTCGACTGGCAGTGGGCATCATGAAGAAACACGAAAAAAGACACACTTAGCCAGACTGTCTCCATTCACGAGCCCCAACAGTACACCACCAGCCAGACAATGGCGTTGGGAGTCAACTGTGGTAGCTCCAACCCATACAGCCTCAGCACCTCACCGACAAACATCGCTGCAGGAAATCGGAGCCCAGCTTCCAAATAGGCGACAAATACCACCGCCTTTGACTTAGTCGGATGGGGCTCCGTCTCGTCAGCAGACCAACGACCGTATCGTCTCCTCAGTCACCAGGCTCTGCCCTAGCAGATTCATGCACATGCTGTTCAGCTTTCTCGCCGCATTCCATCGTTTGTTGGCCATCGAGAGGTCGCACCTAATAAGCTCATATTCCGCCTCGATCATCGACGACCCCCAGCGACTGGAAGAGCCGCCGCGGCTCGACAAGGCATCGACGCTTGGCCGACGGCAACGCTCCTCACCACGGGCCATTTCGCTGCAGCGCTCGGTGATGCGGCCGGTGATGATGGATGATACGCTTGCACCTGGGCTGTTCACAGGACGGCGTACTGAGCGGTGCAGCCGTAGAAGGGAGATAGCACAGCAATGGACGGCGGCAACGACCGACATATATGGTAGGAGCACGTGGTGGAGTGTCAGTAAAAAGGTAGTGCTATCACACCAGGGTCAGCGCATGGGCCAGCGACGCGAGTACCACGATGACTTTAAAGCTGTTTGTTCTCCTTGACTACGTCTCGGGAACCCAACCGACGAAAACCAATAGCGCACGACACGCTAACCACGCACGACCGCATGCCCCACTATGCAAAAACGACCACATGACCCCAGTCAGACTTCACTACGATTAGAGATCAACCAGCCCACGATCAAATTGCAACACATGTCGTAGGGATAGAGGGGGCCAAAAGGCTCGGCGACATGGTTCTAGCCTGTGAGAAGCATTTTACCATGTGAGGCTCCTGTGGTAGGGATAGCCCCCACCTAAGCCCATCCAGCCTGTTAGGGGCTAGAAGGCCCAGTGGGGTATGTACAAAGACATATACGCCCTTCTACAGGATACTCAACTATGAGGGTATTATTGTAATCATGCCTTATGGACGGACACACACACACACACACACACACACACACACACACATATATATATATATATATATATGCGTAGGGCAATGATAGTTCATTTATCATAATCACTCCACTACTGTTCTAGTTTACTGTTTGGCCTATAGCCACAACATTTACTATACTATTGGAAGTGCTTTCAATGGTGAAGTGTTGGCTACCTGCTCCTTTGAAAATTTGTATCTATTTGATGGGAAGGTGAAAAAGAAAAAATGTTGTAGCAAAGGCTCTGTTGTAAAGTATTGTGACCTTTAACTAAAATAACACTATTATGATTATTAGTTTTTTCTAAAGTGTTTAATTAAAAAGTAAAAAAAAAGAAAAGAAAGCTCTTTTACTCTACGGCTAATGTCAAGAAAAAAAAAAAACTAGTTAAAAAACCAACGCATTCTAGCTTGGGGGCTGGGGCTTCCTGGTCGCTGTTTGGAACAGGACTCGAGAAGTGCAGAGGGAGTCTCTGCGCGCCCCCAACTCCCACCGCAAACTGGCCGAAGGGGGCAAAAAGGGTAAAGGGCGGCAATTCGGTCTTAGCTTCCCGCGAAAGCTGTTAGGGGGGCGGCGCGAAGCGGGATTTTGTAGCGGGAGCGGGGGGAGACGGAGATGGGGAAGGAGAGGGAGCGGGAGGAGCAGGTGGCGACGGTGCGCGCGGTGCTCGGCGAGGGAACGTCGGAGATAGACATCATCCGCGCGCTGCACATGGCCGGCGACGACCCCACCAAGGCCATCAACATCCTCCTCGACTTCCACCACAAGCCGCCGCCTCTGCCGCCGTCGCCGTCGCCTCCGCCGGTCAAACCCACCAAAACCCCCACCGAATCGATCCCACCACCCAAAACCCCTGCCCGGTCCAAGCCAGAGGCAGAGAAACCTAGGCCCAATCACGTGCCCGCGCCCACCGCCGTCGGCGGCGAGAACTGGTGGCTGGTGGGGAGCGCCGAGATGGCGGGGCTGTCCACCTGCAAGGGCAGGCGCATCGCCTCCGGGGACCCCGTCAGCTTCTCGTTCCCCAACTCTGCGGCGGCAGCCTCCTCCGCGGGCAAGAACCGCCCCGGCCGCTCCGCCCTCGCTTCCTGCTCCTCCGAGATTATGCGCTTCTCAACCCCTCACCATGGGGAGGTGCATTACTTCGTCACTACTGCTTTCCCTAAAATTCTCTGGTGCCGCATCGCATTCGCACCATTGTATACTGTACCAATTTGTTGTTGTTCAGGTGGGTCGCATCCCCAACGAGTGGGCGCGGTGCCTGCTCCCCCTTCTCAAGGAGGGCAAGATCAAAGTCGAGGGCCTGTGCAACTCCGCTCCCGAGGTACTTAGCATCATGGACACCGTCCTCTTGTCCGTAAGGTATTTGAATTGCATATAAAAGTAACTCTCGTCCATTTGCATTTCTGCTGTTCCATGTACATTATTTTGAGTACGGTTGTGTACTTGGCAGTGTATATATCAACAGCTCAATGTTTCGTGACCAAAAGCAATCGTTGCCCAAGGCGGCTCGGTTTGCTACTGAGGACTCCACGTTTCATCCACTGCCCACACTTTTCAAGTTGGTTGGGATTGCCCCTTTTAAGAAGGTGAGAGGCGTTCGTTTCATTGCATCTCTTATTCATTTTGTTTTCTAGTGCAAAACGCATTACAAAAGTTCACAGTTAGAAGCTCTTGGAATGGGTAAAATCATTGTCGATAAACATTAAACAACAAAGAACTGAAAAGTATGAAGAAGGTACAATTTTGCTTAGCATTGTATATCACATAACTGAGAGATGCACAACATGAATGAAAGCATAAAGAGCCAAACTGAAAGATTTCCATATAAATCAGGTCATTTCTTCTGTTTAAAAATGTGTGTTCTTTTGCTAGAATTGGCATGTTCATGTTGTTAATATTTTTCTTTTTTTCTTTGATTCTATGTAAATTCAAACCAGGCAGCATTTACTCCAGAAGATCTTTGTTCCAGAAAGCGACCGATTGAAATAAAGGTAAATGATAAGTAGTTCATACTTCACAATGCTATTACTGTAATAAATGTTGGCCTCACCTGCGGATCTGCCTCATCAGAGCACCGCGCCTCCCGCAAAGTTGACATCCGAGAAACTGAGATTATTTTCTGGTGGAAATGAAGATGATCATGGTGAAGGAACTGTTTCAGATTCAGATTTGGATGATATAATTGGAATCTCAGACAGCTCTGCTCTGGAGGTAATCCAACAGTTCTCTGTTTGTTCAAAGTTTCAGATACAAGTTGGCTTTGTCTTGACTTCAGTAATGCTTTTAATTTATATCTTTTAGGAAAGGGATCCCCCTGAAGCTCTGCAGTGTGATCTACGCCCTTATCAGAAGCAGGCCCTTCATTGGATGCTGCGGCTTGAGAAAGGCAGTTCTTCCCAGGATGCAGCTACAACTCTTCACCCTTGTTGGGAGGCATATAAACTCGACGACAAGTATGGCTGCTTTATATTGTATGAACCATTTCTTGAGATTATGATTGTTCTAAATTAACATTGACATTTCTCAACTTACTACATTTGTTTCAGGAGAGAGCTCGTTTTGTACTTGAATGTGTTTTCAGGTGATGCCACCACTGAATTTCCTAGTACATTACAACTAGCGAGAGGAGGGGTAAGGATATTCTAAATATTTCACACATTTATCTTTGCCATGTCTATTGGTAATTCTGATTTCCAGTTTAAATTATTAATCCATTTTATTAACTGATTGAGTAAATTATAAGATTCTGGCAGATGCAATGGGACTGGGGAAGACTATTATGACAATAGCTCTTCTTCTTTCTGATTCTAGCAAAGGATGTATCACTACTCAGCATACTACTCAGATCTGTGGTGAAGCTAGCGGATTGGGTGAATTGCCTATTCAGTCTCATGATGCTGCGAAGAAGCTAGCTAGCCCTTTCTCTTTTAGTAAGCTCAGGAAACCTAAGACGCCACTTATTGGAGGTGGCAATCTAATCATCTGCCCGATGACACTACTTGGTCAGTGGAAGGTATAGTTCTAACAGTGGCACCATTTCATCATTGTCTACACTGCACTATTTGTATGCACATTTGGTACTTGTGCAAAATTGGAAACATAATTTGGACTTGTTTTACTAATTTCATTTCTAAATGTAATGCTAAACCTCACCTGATGTTTTCAATACTAAAATTGTTATTTTGCCTAATAGGCGGAGATTGAAGCTCATACTAAGTTGGGGTCCGTGAATATATATGTTCATTATGGACAAAACAGACCAAAGGAAGCAAGCTTTATTGTTCAGAGTGATATTGTTCTGACTACATATGGTGTTGTGGCTTCAGAATTTTCAACCGTGGTAATATCTGAGATCTTATACCATACACCTGTCTTTCAATGTATTCTTCTTATCCTGAAGCATTTGTTAATCCCTTCTATTGGTTGTGAGATAGCACCAGCCCATGTGGCTGACTGGTTGTTTGCACGCTTGCCCCACTATTACACCTTGTTAGAATTTGGCATCTGTTACTATTTACTTGTGTTCTCTTTTGTAAAGAAAGAGTTCAATGGAATGCAGATAATACATTACCCTTTTGCTTGCCTTCTGCCCTTTCTGCATACACTATTTCTGCCATGCGTGCAGTTTGTTTGGTCTTGTTTTTTTACCAGATTTGTTTGGTCAGGCATTTTCATCCAAAAAAAAAAAAATGGCTCATGCCTATGCAGTCTTGTTGGTCATGGAAAATGTGGCTTGCTTAAGGCCCTGTTTGGAATGCGGGAATTTTTCCCGATTCCTGCGGGAATTGAACTGTTTCCTGCAAAATTCCTGCAAAATTCCTGTGAAATTCCTCTGTTCCAAACAGGCCCTAAAATTTGGTCCATGCATGAGGGGAGTATAAAGAAGATGGGCATGCAAAGGATGGAAACTGTTACTGCCATTATTGCCATTTTATCTTTTGGTTGATTATGCAATTTATTCTTGACTGAACTTTGCATATTTGCTTATAGAGTTCCACAGAAAATGGGGGTCTTTACTCTGTTCACTGGTTTAGAGTTGTGCTTGACGAAGCACACATGATAAAGTCTTCTAAAAGTTTAATATCCCTAGCTGCTGCTGCTCTTACTGCTGATCGGCGTTGGTGTCTTACTGGTACACCAATTCAGGTGAGTATAAGTGTAGATCTGATTATCTGTATAATTGAACCAATCGTATTTATCCCTGCTAATGCAGGATGCTAGACCGAACAAATTCTAAGAATGTGCATTCCTAGTTTTTTCTGCATGTATTGGCCTATTAGGTGCTTATGCATTTGAGTTTTATGAGTTTTACTTAAATGGCAGAACAACTTGGAGGATATATACAGCCTTTTCCGGTTTTTGAGGGTTGAACCATGGAGGAACTGGGCTTTGTAAGTGCGATCACTTAATTGCTTTCATTGACCAGTCCTGTTCTTGTTGGTATGCCTGTGTGGATATTGTAAAACTTAGAAGCATTTAGTCAGGTAGAAATTAATTGGAATGTTGCAGGATGCAAAATTGAGGTTTTGACATTGTTTACCTTTCCGATTCTCTATTCATCATATGCATCACTGTAACTTTTATGCTGTCTGGATGACTCTTTTGTTTCATAGTGTCTACGTCCAACTTTACTGTTTGATGAGACTTGGCAAACTTGTTTTGTACCCTAGAGTGTTAGTTACGAGATGCAACATCACAGTGTTTTTTCTCTCGATTTGTTAACTTCATTATGCCATTCCCGGTTCTGCTGATCCGGATCTTCTATTTTTGTGCAAATCAAGTATGTTAAATCATGATGTTACCAGAGTCCGACTATATTTCCTTAGTCCTTACCATGCATTAAATTTGAAAAAATAATTTGCCCTCTCTACTTAACTTTTGTTGTTCGAATGTTACTTAGGTGGCATAAACTTGTACAAAAACCATATGAAGAAGGTGACGAAAGAGGCTTAAAGCTAGTGCAGTCCATTTTGAAGCCAATAATGTTGAGAAGGAATAAAAACAGCACAGACAAGGAGGGCAGGTATGTTGAAGTTTGGTTATGGGGTATTCTTACTTCTTAGGTGCATTAACTTGCACCATTGTTTTCGTGCAGACCAATCCTTGTATTACCCCCTGTGAATATTGAAGTAAAATATTGTGATTTATCGGAGGCTGAGAAGGATTTCTATGAAGCACTGTTTCGACGATCTAAGGTAATGTACCTTCAACTTAAGAAGCCCCATGTTCATTCGGATTTCAGAGAGATAAAGTCTTGTGTTGTTTTTATAGGTAAAGTTTGATCAATTTGTGGAGCAAGGAAGGGTCCTGCACAATTATGCTTCAATTTTGGAGTTGCTTTTGCGCCTTCGGCAATGTTGTGACCATCCATTTCTTGTTCTGAGGTTAGTTTGCAAAATTTAGTCACGATTACCCGATTGAACCTGTCTTTCAGCAAAAAATCAATGCATGAAATGCTTCTCAGAATATTAGGTTGCCTGACAAATTTGGGTCCATTTTGATCCTAAATGCAGAGCAATAACTTCATCTAAAATTTGGCATCTACATTCTTATTTTGTTGCCACTGGTTATTTTCTGATGATGGCTTCAATGTTGCCAGTCGTGGAGATACACAGGAGTTTGCAGACCTAAACAAGCTTGCAAAGCGTTTCCTGCATGGTGGTAACGGTGCTGTTAATGGGGATTCTTCTTCCCTTCCCTCTAAAGCTTACATTGAAGAGGTTGTCCAAGAACTGCAGAAAGGTGAAGGGGAGTGCCCTATTTGCTTGGAAGCCTTTGAGGATGCTGTATTAACTCCTTGTGCTCACCGTTTATGCCGAGAATGTCTCTTGTCTAGTTGGCGGAGTGCGGCAGCAGGTCTTTGTCCTGTCTGTAGGTAGTTCATGTTTCACTGTTCTTTTGTCTCTCTCTGGTAAATTTTGTTTTCCTGGACATTCTTCCTATTGTTGTGCCTTTGAATTTGATTGCCTGTTGCAGAAAGTTGATGAGCAAGCAAGATCTTATAACTGCTCCAACTGATAGTCGCTTTCAAATTGATGTTGAGAAGAACTGGGTTGAATCGTCCAAGATATCTTTTCTTCTACAGGAGCTGGAAGTTCTCCGCAGTTCAGGTGCCAAGAGCATCGTGTTTAGCCAGTGGACTGCATTTTTGGATCTCTTACAAATTCCACTTTCCAGGTAAGAAATGTTCAATTACAAGGATATGTCTTGAGGTTATCATTTATTTGTTATGATCGTGAGGTTTTCATAGGCCAACACTTGTGCATGAAGTTTTTTTTCTTTTGCTGCATATAAGATCTAAATTACCTATTCTTTGCTGCCAAGAGCCTCCTTTCCCGATAGTTCTGCACATTCTGTCTTCCAACATTTTAAACTCATTTCTGACTCGTTGCTGTTGTCTGGGTTTTTCTGACGTGTTGATCCTGTATTAAACTCTCTTAATGGGTTGGATAGCAGCTCTCCTGCCCTCCCTTCTAAAAAAATTAATATAATTGGAATACCATTTAAAAGAAAAAAAGAAATACTCTTTGTTGGTGCCTTTGGTGTGCTGTACAACATAACAAAGTTTGGTACTTTAATGTTATAATCTAGATTGCAAATCATGGGGCTGTTGGTCAGTTTCAAAATACAGGAAAGGTTTACAGAGTTGCCTGAACTAACCAAATCAGACAGTAGTCTATGACACGTTTTTCAAATGCTCCTTCCTGATATGCATTTGTGAAGTATTTAATCATAGTCCCTTTTTTGCGAATAATCTTGGCCCTTTGGAGGAACTCTACTGTTAATTTACGTCTATGAGTTCTGGTGGATCTTTGTTCGATTGTAGTAACGAAGTTTACCTTGATTTGTTTACCAATTAATGTTTGAGTTTTTGCATGGCAGATATAACTTCTCATTTGCTAGGCTGGATGGAACCTTGAATCTTCAGCAGAGAGAGAAAGTAATCAAGGAGTTTTCTGAGGACAAAAGCATTTTGGTATTTTTTTTGTTTCTGGACTTCACTCTTTTCTAGATAAGTGTGGCGTTATAAATTGAAACATCTGATATGCCATTAAAAGATGTTAGGACATTCAGTGCATTTGGTTTATGCAGGTTCTGCTTATGTCTCTGAAAGCTGGTGGTGTTGGAATAAACCTTACTGCTGCATCTAATGCGTTTGTCATGGTATATTTCCATCAAGCTTTTATGCAAAGCTTCTAAATGAAAACATTTTTGCACTAAACAGCATACATTTGTTTAGTGTTTTATAGCATCCTTCATAATGTGTCAATTTTTGGGCATTGTTCAGTGAACGTGGCATTGTTCACATAAATTTTGGGCTGTCATTTTTGTAGTTCAATCATTGTTTCCTTCAGGATCCTTGGTGGAATCCTGCTGTTGAGGAACAAGCTGTCATGCGTATCCATCGAATTGGTCAAACGGAGAGCGTTTCCATCAAAAGGTTCATTGTCAAGGTACTTTGTGGGGTTTGTTATTGGAATATATACAGGCTGGATCTGAAAAAACATGATGCAAAACCTTTGAGCATCATACAGTCATACTGTTTTAATTCTGATACGATGGTTCAGGGCACTGTCGAAGAACGAATGGAAGCTGTGCAGGCACGTAAGCAGCGAATGATTTCAGGAGCTTTGACGGATCAAGAAGTCCGCTCCGCACGTATAGAGGAACTCAAGATGCTTTTTTCCTGAGTTGATAATCATTCAATCACGCGTCGCGCACATTTGCATCTATGGCTAACTCAGGATGCTCACCATTCTTTTGCCTGAAGCCAAGAGAAGAAATTGAAAACGAGGGCGACATCGCCATTCAAATACCTTCCACCTTGGGTGGTTTTGATGTTGTTTTTCTCTTTTTCACTAAAGAAAGAAGACAGCCACTTGGGTTCGAACCTGGGTACCCGGCATTCGACGACACCCTCTACCATCCGAGCAACGTTTGGTTCCTAGGCTGTTTATTTGTTGTATACATCGTTTTGTATAATATAATATGAACACTGGCATTGAAAAAAAAAGAGTTTGCAGACGAGGTAAAACATTGCATATACAACATGGGCTTAGTTAATGGTACCGGCAACGCCACCGACCAAGGGTAAGACGTTTCACTGAGTGGGACAGTAACTGAAAGAAACATGGAAAATGATGTGTGCTTCCACGATGATAATCTATTTAAACTCAATCATTCTTCCCACTTTGCTTTTAAATGTAAAAAACAGGTGCAAGAGGTCAGTAATCTAGTACTAGGATCAATAACTCCTTGTGACAAATGAGAAGGATGGTTAGGGAACCTAGAAATGGCTTCTCTTTGAGAGAGAAGGGTCGATAGGGATGACATTTGCATCCAGCCAATCACTGAAAATACATATAGATAGCGGACGTGTTCTTTTTCAGCTTTTGGTTTTTTTACAGTAACTAACTTTTAAATGAAATGTTTTTTAAATGGTGTACCGACTTTATTTATATTGACAAAAATCGCATGTGAGTTTCTGTTATTCTGTAATATCTCATATAAATAGCCCGAAAGGCATAAGTTGTAGCTAAAAGTTATAAGCCTCAACCAAAAAAAATAGACCTAGCTGCTCAATCATCAATACAATGAATTTACTTTCGCCATGTATAGTCGTGGGCGCAAGTGCAAAGTTGGAGATTCATATGAACCATTTGTCTTTTTTGAGGGCAACATGAGCCACATAAACTGGAACTTCAAAACTGTATCAGTAAACATCTAAGCTGAGCAAACACGAATGTACTGTACAACCTACGGAGAAGAGAACAAAAGAAAAGGTAAACGAATATTATCACATGTGTATATGACATACTCAGACAAGAGTGGCCTACAGAGCGGCCAGACGTGCATGATTCCTAGCCATCGTGGTAATATGTTTGGCTTCCTAGCAGAGGTGGCCTTGCGGTCCTGTACCTTTCAGCCTACGGCTTTATCTGAATAAATAAACATGACGGTTATTTTGTCATTTTCTAAAGCAACTTATCGACATTCAATTTATTCACACAAACATTCGTATTAGAGTCAAAAATAAAAAACCAAAGCCGAAAAGAACATATGGGCAGTAGTGCTACGGCCTTGGGGCACCTGCTCCCCAGCTCCATGAGCTTCTCCTTTGGGTCCAAACCTATGCGTAAAAGCAACCATTTCAACGGAGAGAAAAACAAAGACAAGAATCAAAGGTGTGTTTGTATATGCAGGGACGTCACCTACAGGGCAAATCCAGTAGAGAGGCTTCATCAGGCTTCAATCTACCCTCTGCCTGATGCAGCCCCCCAACCCACCCCTCCTCGCCCCGCCGGCCGGCCAGCCAGCCATGCCTCTTGCCTTCTGGGAAGAAGAAGAAAACTAGAAGAGAAGATGGGCCTTTTCTCATGCAGCCAGCCTACAACCACCAATCCACAAGGTCCACAACCACTAGTAGCAAATAGCAACTTACATCCATAGATGATAGATCCAGATGCAAAATTGAAAAGGATCGAGTGGAAGCGGAGAGTTTGCATCTGGCTGAGGTCCCGAGAGTGAGCGGCAACTGGCGGTGTGAGGAGGAGTAGCCGTATGGGGATGCCAGGGCAATGCGGGGCGGGGCTGGCGGCCAGGGCGGCACTGGCGTGAGCAGATCTACCGTGAGGAGAGTTGGTGGCTGCAGCTATGATGCGACCATGCGGGGAGCCAACGGCGCGAGGAGGCCAGGCACCCAGGCCCGTAGGCCACTGAGCGAATGGCCGAGGGATGCATGGAGGGAGGAGAGGAGGCAGAGTGGCAGACCACAGGCGCAGGGCGCAAGAGGAGTCAGGAGAGGCCGAGAGAGCCAAATAGGATAGTAGAAGACTAATGATTATAACTTAGAACTTGGAAGTGAGGACTGAAGCCATTGAGGTCTGAGTCAGGGGTGACCGATTGATTCTTGGGAAGCCAACAACCAAGCTGGCCATTGTTCAAGTATTTATTCAACTAGCAGCATAGGCGCGGCGACACGCCGCGCCAGCCACCGTGTGCACCGAAGTAAAAGAGGCGATAATTCGTGAGGAGTTTTTCAAAAAAAAATCGAGGGTACATGCGTATTTTCGAAAAAGTTAAAGGGTTTTTTCGTAAAAATTGAGGACCCGTATGTAATGAAATGAGGACCCGTACGCAATTTAGAAAACCGCGGGGCGCCATCCTGCAAATTGGAGGGGGTTTTTCAGAAAAATCCGCCGCAAAAAAACCCGCCAGGACCTGTTCGCGAGAAAAAGGATCTGTTCGCGAAGAAAAAGGACCTGTACGTAAATTCCGGAAAACAGGAGGAAAACCCCTCCCCTGACCGTACAGGAATCCCCCCGCCACGCGGCGGCCAGCGCGCGCGGGCGGGGACGTGGCCGAGCGGGGGGGCGGGGAATCCCCCCGCTATAATAGGGGGTAGTATTATTCTCAAATCTCAATCTTACTTTTCATAACTATTTTACAAGTAATTCAAGTAGCACTCCCAACCGATGAGAGTACAACATAACCAAAAAGATTTCGACTAGAAATTAATCCTAATGGAACTAAAGAGGCAATAAAAATTATCAAAATATATTTACACAACAAGGTAGCCAATGGGTAGCCCAATGACTTGATGGTATGCTACACCAAGCGAGAAATATTTAAAAGTATTGATGATGATAAAATAATAAGACGCTTCCAAGGCATGACATCTTGTAGAATAAATTTGCCTTGTGGTTCGAATTTGCCTTATTATTCATGCTAGCATCTTCGTGGTGTATTTTGTTTATTTTGAATGTTCATGATCACTTACAATTTATATAACTAATTTTGCTAATTTTGATATACGGATGACAGATCGCTACTCGCTAGAAACATATTCATATGATTTAGGGATGCACTTTTCATTACTGAGATACCTTTATTGTATTTTTCTCTTTGTTTGCTTTGCTTCTTTTATTCATGTATAAATTTGAATTTAACAAAAGTAAAATACCATATTTATCAATTTAGCTAAGTCTTAACTCCACCCTCCATTTTTATCTTAGCTACTGCAAGCTGAACTAGGAGTAGTGGAGCCCGAAGTCGGAGGGGTCGGAGGACGGCAGCAGCGGCCGCCGGCCTTCCCGGACGTAGAGCTCCACCGCGGCGGCGACCAAGTCGGCGACGTGCCACTCGGCGCACGCCATGACGTGCAGCGGCCACATGCTCTGCCGCATGGGCACGGTCACCAGGCACCAGCACCATCCTCGGCGCTGGCCACTTGGGGGCGCCTGCCCCGTCTGCGGCGGCTCCCCGGAAGCTCCGTCCCCTGACGCCGGCGAACAGGTCCGGCTGCGTCCAGGGCCTCTGCTTCAGCAGTTGGCGATGCTGCCCCACCGCGCCGCGCCCGTGGAACGACGCCGACCGCTGCGCCTAGCGCATCTTCACTACGCCTGCCGCCGCCACCGCCCCACCGCCTTGACCCGTCCTTCTCCACCGGCGCCGCAGGAGGAGGCATCTTTGATCAATCAGAAGCAATGAATTACACACCACTATTAGCAGGATTAACAGAACAGCTAACCAACTACACGTCACTGGATAAGTGCATCCATGAAGAGCATCTGCATCTCAATTAGCTAGCTGAGCTTACAAAGGCTTTGGAGTGGAAGACACGAGGGAGGTGGAAAGGAGCCGTGGGTATTATAGGTGTGCAGATACTAGAATCCTTATTGGCCATCAATTATTGACCAAGTTGGGTCAATGATATGTAGAGTCTACAAAGGCTTCTTCCCTATTGAGCTTCCAGCCGTACTTCTATGGCCACCGCCCTCTATAGTTCCCTCTATCTCTGTTTCGATTTGAGATAGAAAGCCTTGTGGGCCCCACCTGTAATTTACCTAAACTTGATCAACGTGTCATCCTACGTGTTAAAACTGCCAACTGATCACACTACGCGAGCAATACCACCATATGAAGTTGGATTAGGATGTTATTTGAACTGGATTGCTATGTTCGGAGGAGGAGGTGAAATATCCGGTTTTATAGTTCGATATGCTAAACGAACTTTTGAACAAAGTTCGAGATGTTATATGAACTTTTTCTTTTGAGAATTTATTATCGGTAATATTTTTCTTGATGAAACACCACTATAAACATGAAAATAGTTGAGATTTGCTGCTCTTCATATATTTCACTATTTTTTTTATTTTTTATCCCAAAATTGCATGTGAAAAAGACAACAGTACCCTTCTTTCTCTCCTCCCCACCCTTGAACCCAAGGCTGGCACCGTCATGGTCGTCGACAAAGCGCTCGTGGAGGTGTCATTTCATCAAGAAAAATATTTTCGGTGACAAATCCTCAACATACATCTCTAGAAGGCAAATCAACAATTCTCTTTCTTATTCTTTGCCAACTCATGGCCATCGCGACACACTCCATTGCTACGGCCATGAGTGTATATGAAACATACGGGAGTCATCCCGCCTCGGCTCCGCAAGAACTTGAATCATCCCAGAGAACAACACTGGTACATCCATCACCTATTTTCCATGCTAGTAAAAATTTACCGTATGTTTCACGAATAATCTATCTATTATACTATTGAGATGATCCGAGCCATTATTACCTTAGATAATGACACTGGTCTATGTTATTACCCGACAAATACAGAATAAATTCATGTTTTATCGATTAATAAGTCATATCAGAGTATTGTAGTAGAACAATAATTAGAGACTGTTCCATAATATTATAATAACACTGTCACATAGGGCTAAAGTATTTAACAAGACTAAACAGTTGCTTGATTATTACAATACCAATAGGAACATGAGTACTCATAACAAATAATTATATAAGTACTGAAACTAAAGATACAAGCATGCTATTATATCCTGAGCTCTGCCTACAATATATTAGTAGCCGGTTACTCATGCCACGTCTCATATTGGGCATCCGTGTCAAACGTGTCATACTCAGGGTCAACTTCATCCCCCTCGGCATAGCTGCCCTCCACGTAGGCATCATCTGTACCGGATATATCTCTAGACGAACTAGTCTGTCACAAAGTAGAATAGTAACAAGGATGAGTACAAATATACTGAACAAACATTAATGGCAAACATGCAACTTTACGAACATTAACCAACATCCATGGATTCTATCTCATCTCACATCATCTCAAAAATAAGTGTTTTTATGTTGGAGAAGATTTCACATTTTGAATTTACAAAGCTACTGATCACTCGCATGAAAAGATAGAATCCCTATTTAGTCCCCGTAGCCTCCAGTCAAGGAGACATGCATTACGTAGGCTTATACCACTTTACCCATAGCTATTCTTATTGTTATTGCAATTGATTATTCGCATTTCCTTATATGTGATACCCAAATCAGAGTACAAAACTCTTTTTCTCTATTTCTAGTTGGGTCAAACGCACCTTCACTCGACACTCCATTGGGCTACATATAGGCTCTAGGTTTATCCTTTATGGCCTTAAGTCTAATTGAGACCTCGTCCATGAAATCTTCTAGATAATTTATATACCTATTATGAAGTGTATAATAACAGATAGAGTTATTAGTTTTACCTGTCTTAGATGAAACAAAGGTCAATATGACAGATACGACCCATTATACAAGTAAAGCTAGTAAGTCCTTAGATTATATTCATATGTAGAGGATCCCAATCTTGCTCTCTACACCTTCTCAAAGGCACTTTCTACCCACCAAATACTTACACTGTAGGCCAACTACTCCTTTAGTTGAGCCTACTACATTCCTATCCATCATTCTCCCATCATTTATCTGAATTAAGTAGAAATTCATATAATACAATTGATGATAATATTGCAATAAGAAGATAACTTGTTTTAAGTGAAGATACTATAGTTAAGATGGTCAAATGCACGCTTGCCTAGAATCTGGTAGTAAGCTCCTAGGTTCAGATGTGATCAGGTGGAGTCATTTCTCTTGGCTTGGATAGTCGCCTGCATTTAATACGTAGGCTATGCTACATTGATGTGTCTCGATGGTAAACCTTTCGTCGATTCAAAATTGATTGCTATGTTTATATTTAAATTCTAGTTTTGTGCACTTGTTTGCTACCATGTTTGCTGATGTGAAAACATGTTATTTTATCGAGGTAGTATGGCTGATAACTATTCGTTGCATGCCAATACAATTTGCACGCATATATGTATGTATGTGTGTGTATGTGTGTATATATAGGCACACACATACATACATATAGATTCCTCCATCTCTCTCCTGGCCAATCCAACAGGCATCGGCCCATCAACCTATCAACCTTCCCATTAGCTCTCCTTGCCCTCGATCTACCCTCTCCCTCACTCATTCCACTGACTCCCCATATGCTCTACCTCCAAGAGTCACCCTCTTCACGGGCTCTCGGGTTCCCAACAAATGTTGTCGGTCTCCTATGTCTCTCCCTCTCTCATGTCTCCCTCGCCATGCTCCGCTGTTCCCACCTCTCAAGGCCACCACCACCCAAGACACTGCACGCTTTGCTTGGCATCGCCACTCCAGATCTAGCCATGGTGACACCGACTGGGTCACCGCCGCTCAGATCTGCCCCATTACTGTTGCCATCCACAAATCCCTCCATCTTGACCTACCCCCTGCCGAATCCGCCCATGGCGACGATGGATCTCGTCGCCGACTACCGGGATCCAAACTGTCATGCCACTACTCCCTATTATTTCCTCTAATCTACTCTTCTACACCTTCTTTTTATTTGATTTTACTTTGATTTCTAGATTTTGCTCCTTGACTCACTTTTGCTTGCGGGGGTGGGTTCGTGCTCGAGGTTGACATGCTGTAATGTGGCTTAAGATCTCCTCATGCACCCGGGAGCATGTGGGGGTTGTCGGGTGTGCGTGGGTGGTCGATGGTGAGTACTATCAGTGCCATGGTCAACTCTCCCTTTGGTATATTCTACTCCCTCTAGCCATGTACTCCTATACTCTATCCTAATTGTGGATCCTAGTTGGTTCTACGGTGTGCATGTGCATTTGGAGCTGCATGTGTGTGTGGTCCTGCCTTATGATGCCAACAGTGGTGGGGATAAACGTCGGATACTTTGGTTGATCTTGTTGGGCTTGATTTGGGTGGGGTTGGTATTCTCCTCCTCCTCTTGAGTGCATGTGGTTCTACTTCCCCCTTTCAACTCCTTCAGGTCATGGCCTCTTGTCCCTCTTCTAGTTTGGTGACCTTTTTCTGGTCCAGTAGTCATGGCTCACTTCATATTCCCTTTTCCTTGCACTGAGGGGTTGGATTTGGGGGAAATGTGGATGGATCTAGTGGTGGGTTTCTTACCTTGGTTGCTCTGTGGTTTGGGGTGACTAATGTGCTCTCTTTCTCTCGGTCCCTCGTTGGTCCTCATCCTTTCTACTTATGTGTTGTATGGGATGGGTTGGGAAGACTAACGACTATCAGTGGATTTCTGTGTACCTCGGTAAACTATTTTTACCGGGATTGGTTGGTTGTAAAAATGTGCTCCGAATTGGTTCATGTTTGTTTTTACATCGAATGATAAAACCCTACAGTTTTGAGAGGTGCCGACTGGCCCCAGATGGTTTGGTATGTAAATGAGCGAATTGCCCATTACTGTTATTCTACAAAGGGTTCTGACGACAATGTTGGCTTTACTAATTTGGTTCTTCTCTATTCCCGATTATTGATTCTCCTTGCAGATGCTTGATTTGACTACTACAAGTCCTGCCAATGCTACTGATTTCAAAGAAATTTGTCAATTGTAATTGTATTGGGTTGTATTTATTCATATATATGGACACTTATGTGTTGTCTTTTGTATGAACTTGTGTGCATGGAGTCATAGAGTTTGTGAGTTGTAGTGTATTATTTCACTGTGATGAGACTCGTGAATGTATTTTATTTATTCAAGGTTCTTCTACTGTAATATGGTCATGTATATGTTTGTGGAAACACACTCGCCTCGTAGTTCAATCATTAGGTGTTAAATAAATTTTGTTCTAACTCTCTAACTCAATGGATAGGGTTAATTTAAACAAATAATAGATTCTGTGCCACTGATGAGTGCTCAATTTGATAAATGGCCATCGACGAATGGCCTACCTACTGTATACCACTCGGTTCAATCAAAATTCTATTATATGCTATTGCCATCAGTTAGGGTAAGTTTGCCCCTGGAAAATGATGATTTTGCCCTCAGTTCAAATCTATCCCTAATATAAAAATTAAATATAGGGCAAATTGGCTTAGCCAAAAATACTAAAATATTTTTGGTGGGTCATTGGGGCAGTCTACAACTCAAATAAAAAATTTTGTGAACTAAATCTTCCATTTGTTCCATTTTTGAAATTCAAAACAAAATCAGCCTATTTGAGCTATTTTTTAAACTGGGACAAATTCACTGTATAAAAATGGAAAATAATATTTTTTTTAGGAGCTAGTGATGTCTTAGGAGCTTGTGAGAATTTGTCTAGAATTTTTAGACCTCATTTAGTCTCTTAGGAGCTCACTGATTTATTGTATAACACCTCTGTGAAGTTTATAATTTTTGGAGATTGTTTGCTATTTCAAATAAATCATATCTTCGGTCTTTTGGAGGGGCATTTGGGTCTTTTTTCAGAAGATAACGGTCAACCCTAACGGTCAACTAACGGCAATGGCATATAGTGAAACTAATCTCAAGGTCAATGGCATAGTAGATAGACCCTTCGTCGATGGTAGTTTCTTGAACCGACCACTCACTAGTGGCATAGGATCTATTTTCTCTAATTTAAACTACGGGTCATTTCAATTATTAAAGTGATAAAAAAACCATCATATTTGCTCTTAAGGGCTATAAATTCTCATGTTAATCAGTGAAAAAAAGAGAAAGATCTACACTGTTGATTGTGGTGTGTTCAGATTATAATTGTTTTGGTTAAAAGAAAAAGTCCATGTTAAGTACAAACCAGAAAATAACTGAAATTCAGAATAAAAATAAAAAAACAATTAGCAACTTGATCTCCACATGAAATTCTAAGTAAAATCCCTAAATAAGTATAATTCAGAAATCCCAATTGGATTTGTACGTGAATTCCAACAAAAATAGCTGAAATTCAGAATAAAAATAAATCAAAATTAGTAATTTGATTTCAATATAAATTCCAAAGTAAAATCCCTAAAATAATTGTAATTTAGAATAAGAAATTTCAAAATTAGCAATTGGTTTGTATGTGAATTTCAACCAAAAAAATGAAATTTGGAATAAAAAATAAAAGAAAATTTGCAATATGATTTCCATACAAATTCCAAGTAAAATCCATAAATAAATGCAATCCAAAATAAAAATTTAAAAGTTTGGCTATTTGTTCTGTGTATGAATCAAAACAAAATTTGCAATTTGATTTCCATACGAATTCCAAAATGAAATCCCTAAATAACTAAAAATTCAAATAAATTAAATAAAATTAACAATTTGATTTATGTACGAACTCAAATGAAAAATAACTAAAATTTTTAGTTAAAAAAAGTTATGACGAGGATAGCATGAATGGCGTCGAAGGAGACCATGAATGAGTACAATGGCGTCGATCTGTCCTATGGGAAATCATTGACTCACGGGAAGCGAAGTGTCGAGGAGGCAACGATGGAGGTGAGGACAATATCGTGCTGCTCACCTTAGTAGTTCGATTAGAACAATGTCATGTTGCTTGCCAGAGCTGTTGAAGTGAAAGGCTAGAGTCGAAGGAGCCAAGGGTTGTGATGATGAGTGGTGAATGCCAGCGTTGTTGGAGTAGTCAATGGCGAACGAAGCTCGATGATGGAGAAGCCCTAGCAGAGAAAAGATAGAGCTTTGCATTGAAGACGTGCTATGGATGATCTAGGGCCATTTGGTAGAAGCATGCCATTGCTGGTGAGGTGCACGATATTAATGCCGATGGTGAGAAGATCCTCCATATAATTAAACAGCGACTAAAGCAGACATGTTGGCATCAGTGAAGATGAGAGGTTGCTATGGTTAGTGAGGAAGCCACAACATTGAATTGGTCAGTGTCGAAGAAGAGGAGCGATCGTCATGGGAGAAGAGGACATCGAGTACGTATAACATCATATATGTGTATATACACGCATGTATCCGTATGAATAGAAGCATAGACGTATATAAGCAGAGGAGCAAAGAGCTCAAAATAGAGATAGCGCAATCGTAGTGAATAGGCTTAGGGCCACCAAGGAAAGTGTGACGGGTGTCCCTGGTAGGAATTGATAACGATTGCACGCGTATGCGTGTTTGATGTCGTAATGGTCAGTATTAAGCAATAATTGGAGAGAAGTAGAAGATAATTATGTGGTAGGGTATTGCATTGGAAGGGGTAGCCGCTGAGAGGGATCGATCAAGAATTGAGTTTGCTATTGAAGGTTGAAGCAGAAAAGCTGTGACGACAAGAACAGATAGAAGACACGGTTCGATGGGACAGCCGGCGTATGAGGGAAAATAAGTTCAACGTAGGTTGCTCATGGTGCATGCATGAACAAGTTACTCTACTATCATGTAAACTAATAAGATAATTTACTGCATACATAGTCAACGTATTGCTTGGGATTAAACAAAGATACATGTGCATACATATATTTTAGAAAAGAATAACTAATGGAGAAAAAATAGGAGCATGTAGCTATATGATCTATATGTGATGGAGAGTGGTTACGTTTCTAAGAATCCAACAACTTATTATGCTCAATAATTTTCTTCCATCAAAGTTCATACTTTAATTATGTTTCTCGAGTTGTATTTTTCTTTGAGCTTATATTGTTATTTTCAATATTTATGATATGTTAAAAATTTAAACAGTCTATAAGATATATAAATATGTTTTTAAGCATCTAAATTATATTGTTTAATACTATAAATTTTAAAATAAATCTAAGGGCGTAAATACATGGGAAAACTGCTAGCTGTGCATAGATGTGACGGGAATAGAGCGGCAAAGGAGAGGTCAGCCGCGGCGAAGGACGGTGGACGGTAAGGTGGCAGAAATGTTGGTGTCACTAAGACTAACTATTGGAGGTCACCAGCGGTAGAAGTGATAAACAACAAGCTAGGAGTGCTTGTAAATAAGGTAGTGTGTTAGAAGGTGCCACTAAGCAAATGTGGTGAGTGACAGTATCACAGTCACCGACAGGAGGTTAACACGCCACGAATCTCAATAAATCCCAAAGTACATCATGATTAGCAAAAAAAAATCATTGTCATGACTTCCAAATATTTTCTTGAATAAGGTCCAAATGCAGAGTACCAAATGTCACTATTACTCTTGCGGAGCAAGAAGACTCTACTTGGAGCTTCCAGCGACAGGTTGCGTTGGTTGGCTCGGTCAGCTAGCCGCTCGACAAATGTCGCTGCTACTACGGTTCGAGGAAAGAGAGACGTCCGGTCCTCGTGCTTCTTTCGTGGTGTTCACCGGCCGAGATTCCTGCGCCCGTGCACTCCTCACCACAGGATGCACCCGGTTCTGCCGTCTCCGGCCGTGAGGCCTGAACCGCCCTTTATTTATGAGCGCGTCGGCCATTGCCGCCAGCTGTATTTGGTGGAGGTCGTGTTCTCCTCCGCGGGTGTCGGTGTCGCTGTCACCCGATCGAAAAATATCTTGCGCTATCCCAGGTTCCCAGAAGTTGCAATTTGCAAAGCCTGGTCAATGGCCACTTTATCCCGTTTATTGAAATGATTGAAGAAACCAGTTGCTTGATCAAATAAATCACGTGGCATGATAGCTAGCACACACAATTTGGGAAGCGCACGTCACAGGTGTTTTTGTTTTATAGAAAATTATCTCTACTATTTAAAAAAAAAGAGCTGCTAAGTGATACATGCTTGTCTGTCTCCCTCCTCTTCACTGAAAAAAATTGCGTCGGCCTGTGGGGCCTCAAAGCAGCCTCGAATTTTTCAACCCCTAGCATCATTCCCCCACCTCTCCAAGTCCTCTCCCCTTTCCTGACTCGGCAACTCTCCACCCACAAGCGCACTTAGGGTTTTGCTGCCCGGCTTCTTCTCGCTCACTAGCGACGACCGACGGTTGGAGTTGTCACTGGAACTCGTCTCTCCCAGCAGCCGCCCACATTGTCTCCCTCAGTGCCTCTCTTAGCCCCATGCCCCCTCACGCCACTCTAGATTTGGCCAGGGTGCGCCGCCTCTGCCTGGCCCCCTCTGCTCCGGTGCTGCCTCCCTTGAACCAACACCACCTCCACGTCGTCTCCCCCAACCTGACGTCTTCTCCCTCCTCACCTTTGCCTAGCCCATGGCTGCATCACCCCCAACTTCGGCACCACCTCCCTCCGCTGACCTATATCATCTCTGATTGGAGCTCACCACCTCCCCTCTTCCCTAGATTCCCCGAGAAAACCATCCCCTCCCCCTCTTCATTTAGATCTAAGCCCCCTCCCTTGTTTTGCTTTGTGTTTGGATCTCAAGCATCTAAAGATGTGGTTCAACAAATGCTGGAGAATCAGATGTTGTAGATTTACCAAATCAATAAAAATGTTGTTTGGCAATTAGAAGTTTTGCATGTACCTAGATATCTGGATGTTGGGGTGTTATGCATGATATCATGGAAGGTACCAGCAATGGTAGTTGTAGCTTGAAAAATATTACAAAAACTTCAACAATCTTATCTGTTTGTTTGTTAAAGGTGGTGTATGTCCAGATTGTGTACTTGGTTATTTGCGCCCAATGATTATTGTTATGATTCATAGTTATAGATGGACAAAAAAAACAAGCCCAACAAAAGCAATTCCGCATGCAATTGCAACTAGGGTGTTTATAGAAATTTGTATGGAAGAAGTGCATGCGAAAAACATACTATCCCAATATCTGAATGACGAAGGGTACCAGAGGGATTATAACTGCAAGTAATTCAAAAATAGGTGGGATATCATGAAAGGCAATTATGTCATGTTATGACTGGATTTCCGAATTCGAAACCTCTGTGTATTATCGCACTAGTCCCAAATCAAAGCTACTACACACAATCAAACAATGATGATTATATAACTAACAACGTTTTATTATAATAAAAGAGAGTACATGCCTTATGGCCACTTTATTATAACTGGGTTATAATACCTCTCAAACTTACAAAATACAGCGAAAGCAAAATGAAACTCTGACGATGGCCCATCAATACGCCACAGGCAATTGACTGAGAAAGCACAACCTAATACTCCAGGTGTCCTCCATCGTAGCCACACACGAGGTAGTCGTAGTCTCTTTCTTGATCTTCGTAATCCTCTGAGATTTGTTTTGAGTGTAGCATATGAATACAAAAAGTACTCGGCAAGTCTTGGAAAAATGCAATTATATGCAGGGCTTAACAAATGAAGGACAATATGGTTCTTTTCCACAAAGCAGCATTTTACTTCAATTACTATTATATGTTTTCAAAAGCATCGATTTAACATAGTAATTACAATAATTGAAACTATCATAATTTTCTAGTGAAGGTTCTAGCCACTAACACTAGTATTAAGGCTCTATCTGCCAAGGTTTAAGAATACAGGTTCTATTCACCCACACCACACTGGCTCTATCCATTAGGACACACACATGAGAGTTCTATCCACTCCTGAATTCCCCAAAAAAATTAATCTTGAAACCAAAACCAAATATCTAACTAAACCTTTGTAAGTTAATCAGTTAGGTCATACCCATTTAGACTTGTGGTTTTACGGTAGTGCACCATCTGAAGCGGCAACCGAGGCTAGCATAAGGTAAGAGGGAAGTAGCATAGATAAGAGATCAGGGGAACAACTAAACAACATCCTGAATAGACACACGAGAGAAAAGCAAACAACAACTAGGATAAACTTAGCTCAAAATAGTTTTTAAGGATGGTCGTTGTAATACCCGTGGGAAAGAAAAGGGAAGGAAAGTGAAGAAATTACCGTCAGAACCCTAGAGGTTAATTTCGGGCACAGTAGTCCTTTCACAGATATACCTGACTGTCCAGGGGTCAGTCGACACCTCTCACAACCATAGGGTCATCACTCGGCATAAACAAACCTAAAATATTCAAAGGACCTTGGAAACCTGTCCCCAAATATCCATAAACAACCCATAGCCACAGTAAAGGGATAGCAAAGCATATGAGAAGGTACAGCAAGGCACCTCTAGAAGACACATCATGACATCTCTGGTCAACACGGCCACAAGAAAAAAGGAGCACACACAGCCAGTCGAGAAGAGGAGAAGTAAGAGGAAACTTGGAGCATGGCACCAGTCGAAGCTCACTTCCTTCCCCATCCCTCATCTTTCCCCACACCATACACCAAATGAACCGAGAGCAAGAGGAAGGAGCAAATTGGTTGCAGGCGCCAGGGTGAGGAGCCATGAGCGACGGAGAAATGATAGCCCTAGGGGAAGGCGAGCACCAAGGGAAGGTAACGACGGTGCCAACCCCTAGCCTAGCCGACCGAGGTAGGCCATGCCATCCATTTTCCCCAAGATTTTATTATTCAGAGCCACACATGCAACATAGCAAAATACTAGAGCACCACCACCAAGACCATGCGCAGAAGAGAACGGACAGGGAAAGGAAGAGAGTACTGAGGAGGCCATTGCCGTGGCCTAAAGAGGGTGTGGTAGCACTTTGGGCTCAGGGAGGGCCAGAGAAGGTGGTGTAGAGGGGGACCGGTGACGCTAGACAAGAGGGCGACCACGGGAAGGAGATGGTGGTGGCGAGGCCGGAAGGAGACATGAGAACAGTGGAACAGCGGCTCAAAGCCAAGCCGAAGGAGGAGACGCCGGGCCGGGAGTCGACAGTGGAGGCGGTAGAGCCAGGGAGAGGCTGAGGAGGTGCAACGCCGGAGGGCCGGAGGCGCGGCGCTGGGATCCAATCTGAATCGGGAGAGGAGGAAGTGAGGCGAGGGAAGAAGTAGCGACCGAGTAGGTGAGGCTGCTCGGTTGGCTAAATAGGAAAGAGAAAAAAAGAAGAAAGAAAAAAGAAGAGGAGGAGAGAAAAAGAAAATAAAAGAGGAGAAAAATGGTAGACGTGTAAATAAGATTTATCTGCGATTATAGACGACGATTATTAAATTATGATCCTTTGGGCACTGGGGCATCGGAAAGGTGTCCGGTGAGAGAGAGAGAGGTTGTTGGTATCGGGCTTGTGTGTAGGAACATAGTTGGTTATCTATATGCGTAGAACCATTTGTTGTTTGCATGCTTGTGTGAATCGCAATGTTGAGTTAAGGGTTCGAGTGATGCTTTCAGGTGGAGGTTTTGGTTTGGCGCCCCTCCACGCATCGTCCACAGGAATAATCAGGTAAGTGTATGGTAGAACAGTAAATTATGGTAAATATTTGTTATTCGTGTTTCCATACCATGATTTACAGTATTTATGAGATCATATATATGATTATGGGCTAATCATACCTTGATGAGTACAGCTTATAATTAGACATCCACATTTGAAGAATGTTGCATCATGCAAAATGCATAAGAGCCAGGTCAGTGAGAAAGTCATATGACTAGTTCGGAGTGCTCTTGAATAAGACCTATAGAGAGAGGCACCTCCAGAGATGGAGGCAGAGGGGTTACCTCGACGGATGAAGCAACTCTACTATACCAATATAAGCAGCATACAGAGGCGCATTACGCATTGCACTCATAGACCTATGACGGTAGGCCTCCCACGACGGTGGAAAAATCAAGACCTACTTTGGTAGGCACCTCCAGGGATGGAGGCAGAGGGGTTTCACCGACGGTTGAAGCAACTCCACTATACCGGTATAAGCTGTATACAGAGGTGCATTGCATTACATTGCATTTGTAGGAAACGAACAGGAGACAGGGAGGAAATCTAGAGATTCTAGGTTACAGTTCATAAATGTGATTTAATGATTACTGTACCAACCCCACTATTTTATCGTGTGATTGCTGAGTCTTCAACTCATCCTTACTTTATTGTTGTTTTTAGGTATCTATTGAAGGCGACATGTACGGGCGGGAGTAGCACAGTCGTTTCACGTGCATAAGTAATTCACATATTATCTATAGTTAACATATTTAGCCTTGAATAGTCTGAGTATCTTTTTGGTAATTAGCAAATTTATACATCTGCTGTGCTTAGTGTCAAGCGTATCGACTTTTGTCATTAGGTTGATAATTAAATAAAGGAATTGATTTACAAGACTAGCGGCAAAAGTTGGAGTTCGTAGCATTATAGAGTAGGTGGTAGCACTTTGGGCTCAGGGAGGGGCCATGGTGTTACAATCGTATTACAAGTACACAAAAAGCTTGGTATAGTCCACCTAGCACACCAAGTAATATATAAGTATTCTAAAATTGTAGGACTTTACTTAGGATATTATGAACTGAAGAACTACTCCTCATTCCTTCATGATGACATGCTTCTCCAGGTCCTCCTTAGACTCATCCTTGCTAACCAACTATATAAATTACTAAGAAAAGAGAATCCAATTACCATTCCTAAAAAGTGAATAAGTAGATAGATAAGGAAGAATGCCAGGACAAAGCATAGAAAGACAAGAAAAGATAAGAATAGCACATTATTATTTACTTTATTTTATAAAATAAAATTTGAAGTTTTTCTAATAACGACCATTCTAACTAGGTCATGTCCCATAGTCAAATTAGCTCTGATAATGGATCTGTCGAGACTGGATTTTCGATTCGAACCCTCTGTGTATTACTGCAAACACAATCAAACAGTGACGATTACATAACCAACAATGCTTTATTATAATTACAGAGAGTACATGCCTTATGGCCACTTTGTTATAACTGAGGTTACAATACCCCTCAAACTTACAAAACACAGCAGAAGCAAAATAAAACTCTGATGATGGCCCATCAATACGTCACATGCAATTGACTGGGAAAGCGCAACCTAGTACTCTAGGTGTCCTTCATCGTAGCCACACACGAAGTAGTCGTAGTCTCTTTCTTGATCTTCATAATTCTTTGAGATTTATTTTGAGTGTAGCACGTGAGTATATAGCAAATCTTAGAAAATGCAATTATATGCAGGGCTTAACCAAGGAAGGATAATATGGTTCTTTTTCATAAAGCAACATTTTATTTCAATTACCATTATATATTTTCAAAAGAATCAATTTAACAAAATAATTGCAACAATAGAAACTATCATAATTTTCTAGTAAAGGTTCTAACCACCAACACTAGTATTAAGGCTCTATCCGCAAAGGTTCAAAAATACAGGTTCTATTCACCCACACTAGCTCTATCCACCAGGACACACACCCGAGAGTTCTATCCACTCCCGAGTTCCTAAAAGATTTTAATCTTAAAAGATCTACCATGTGAAAGTGCACATTGCGCGTCCTTGACCGTGGGCACGGATATTTGAATAGTTTTACACTCTGCAGAGATTGTACAACTTTACCCAGAAGAGATAAATTATCTTAATAGCCAACAAGCCTTCTTAGACATGAGACTCAGATAATTTATCACAAAGCCTTTACCTTACTCCAACTAGCTAAACACCATCCGCTGAGGTTTCATCACTGAAGGGCTAAATCCACCACAGTCAGAAGCCCCCTCTTGCCCCATATGAGTACAATAAATATCTGTGCCTCACTGTGAGTAAAACTAGTAAACCCTAGTACACACTTACCATTGATGATATTTAACTAAACCTTTGTAAGTTAATCAATTAGGTAGTACCCATTTAGACTTGTGGTTGTACGGTAGTACTTAGTTTGGTCAATCACAAGTATCAGTCCTTAATTGACTAGAGTGGAAGTGTGCCAGAGCCATGTGGAGACGCGAAGGGTAGAGCCTGTTTCGGTGCGAAGGACGGTGCGTCACGACGGAGGCTTTGTGGGAGCCGAACGGAGGGTGGTGCGTCGTGGTAGAGGCTCAGCCAGAGCTGAGCAAAGGCCCGTAGTGCAGAGCTTGTGTCATGTGGAGGTTAGCAGATGATGTGGCAAAGGCTTGGCCGGAGCTGAATGGATACAGTTGCAGAGGCCGAGGCTGAGGTCCCTGGCATGGAGGCGAAGGGTCGTTAGCCGTCACGGAGGTCGACGGACATCACAGAGGGTGACAGACAACACGGGGCCAAGCGAATGCTAGTACAGAAGTGGAGCAGAGGGTGCCGAGCCATGGCTGGCAGAGTGGAGCCCGGTGGTGCGGAGGTGTGGACATGAGATGGAGAACGACTTGTGGGCGCCAATGACGAAGGGGCTAGAGGTCTGCATGGATGCCAACAATGTAGAGGCTGCCTCACCGGGCCAGAGGCGGACGCAGAGTAGGCTTCGCCGATTGGTGGAGGCCGGCGTGTAGCCGCACCAGGGCTACTTCATTAGTAGGCCACAGGGGGTCGACAACGAGCAGCAAGCTGGTAATCACGTAGCGTGGGGGCTGGCAGGCAACGCGGCCGAGCATAGACGGGGCTGGTGAAGACGGTGCCAAAGCCGAGCAGAGGTCGGTGCATTGCAAAGGAGGCGTGCCCAGTGCCACGCGGAGGCTGACGCAGGGCAGAGCCCACATCGGCGCAGAGGGTGGTGCATCGTGATGGAGGCTCGACCGGAGCCAAGCATGAGTCGGCGACGCGGAGCCCTTATCAACGTGGAGGTTGGTGGGCGACACGGCCATGGCTCGGCTGGAGCTGAGCGGAGGTTGGTGGTTCAGAGCCGAGGGCGTCGGAGTGGAGATGAAGCCATGGCCGCACAAGCAGAAGCCAACATGGTGACGGAGGCTGGGGTCAAGGTCCCTAGTGTGGAGGCGAAGGGCCGTTAGTCGTAACGGAGGTCGATGGACATTGCGGCGAGTGACGGACAATGTGGGCCTAAGCGAAGGCCTGCAGGAAAGCAGAGTAGAGGGCACAGAGCCAAGATCGGTAGAGAGGAGCCCAATGGAGCAGAGGCGCAGGCATGGGGCCAAGGCCACAGCATTGGCCAGCATGGGTCGATGCACAGGCGCACAGCCAGAGCTCCTCACTTAGTTGATTAAGCCAAAAGCCAAGAGAGAGAGAACAAAAGAAAAGGTGAGGAAGCCACAGATATACTATGTGATAACACATCATCTGTAGTCTTCCTTATTTGCTTGCTCAAGACTAGAAGCCTCACTGCAACTCCCTCTCTCCCATTTCTATCATCACATAACCAATTCCCCTAGTGGTGGCCATCTCCAGTGCTCTTCCTTGCACATCTTCTTGAGCGCTCTCCACAGACGGCGCCAATTGTTGTGGCATAAGCTACAACAGTGGTTACTTGGTACCCTTCTTCCATTGAGGATGTGGATATGAATGAAGCAGGATGTGAATTCCTTATCCCACCACTCAACAATTGCAAAGGGTAAAGATATATTGGTATATATATTACTTATATATACCACACTATACTATTGAGCTTGCTACAAGGCCCACTAGCTAATTCTAGCGGCCCGAGGGCTAGGCACCCCCACAACACATACTATTAACACTTGATATGGTCATTCTTTTTGGGTTATGACTTCCCCCAATAAACAAATGGGATGTTTTTTTGGCTCTTTTTGAAGCAGCTTATCGGGATAGTCTTTTCGAAGCGCCTTATTAGTTTATCGGTATTTAGTTCATTTGCACAGATGCTCATATCAGGATTAAAAGCCATCAGTTACAGCTATAAACCATTAGTTGCAGCCGAAATAACCAAACAACAAATGCAGAAGCAGAACACTTACAATAGCTATCTGACAACGTCAAAATAAAAGATACAATGAGAATGGAAAAAAGGTTCCAATTCCATTGCCCATTTCAAGACAATTTGCCCAAAAAAAGAGAGAATACACTGATAAATGGGAACAGAAAGAATTAGCCGGAGAAGTTAGCAGCACTTGCTCCGAGGAAAACATAAGATAGTGATTTCAATTCAAGAACAGGTAGGATGAATGAACGGAAAACAAAAACATACTACTACTACTTAATGCCATAGTGCTTATCTAGTTCATTAGCCTCCTAAATATCAAAATAACCATAGCAATGTTCATAGCTAACTGTAGTACTTAGGTGGATAAATTATCAGGCCCTATTCCCTCGCACCGCAATCGATCTACTTCATATTTCCTTTCTGTTGCTGAAGAGCAGGGTCATCAATAACACACTTGTCCAGCTGCAGATCTCCCTCATCCAGTGCCTGAAAATCGAGCTCCCAGAACTTCTCCGGCTTGTTGGCTATCTCCATCAGATAGGGATCGCTAACAAGGCTACTGTATGCTTGTTGACTGGTGCCACTGCAAGAGCTCTGTAAAGTCGCCGAAGCATCGACACCCCAAATTTGCTCATCATCTGCATCCATCAGTTTGCCTGCTGCTTCTAACATGGTGCCTGAAACCACCCCCATATTGTCGGATAACGACCCGAGGTACTCGGCTTCAGAAGAGGTACCATCCAATCCTGGACACAGTACATTCTTTCCCTTGGACCTGCCAATTGTGGGATCTTGGCCATGAGGACCAGAAGCAGGAGGCATCTTCAATAGCTCGGCTCCGCTACCGAGCTCAAATTCATCTTGTGTGTCGAATCCCTGAACCAATGCTTCAATGTCCTCCGGTGCTTCGACTCCGTCGAGCCCTATGTTGTCTGGCAGCATGTCAAGATTGAGGTCCATGTCTTCCAAAAGAAAATTCTGAAGATCCGCAATGTCGTCAAGCGTGCCTGGAGGCACAGGAGAATATGCAGGAGGTTCTAAACCACTCTCTCCGGTGTGCTGTGAGCTGGACTCACCTGAGTCTGTGTGACCATGTGGTACATGCTTGAGAAACTTCCTTTTCACCCTGGTGCAGTCGATTTCCTTTTGCTGCCTGTGCAGCTTAAGTTGCCTCAGGAAAGTTGGGTTCTGAAGGAGCTTGGCCAAGAAAGAGACCATCTGCTTCTGCCGGTCTTCCGCCGATTCCAGCCTCTGATTCAGTGTGCACATATGCTCAATTATCTGACGGTGCTCCTGTTTCAGCCTGGCCACTTCCTGAAGAAGTGCGACCTTCTCTCCTCTCAGTGTGTGGAACTCAGGGTCCAAACTGGATTCACCAAAAGAGCCAGGCTGAAGGCCGCTTTGCTGTGTTGGCGAGGACCTCCGCCTGGCTATCTTCCTCAACAGATGTTTGCTGTGCCGCAGGAAATCCTCATGAGCAAACTCCCATCTATCAGCATGAACTTTGCGGAAACCCTGAGTATATCAAGGAGAAAGTGTTAACAGACGTCAGAAAAAAAAAAGGAAAATGGAGTATACAGAAAGCTCCAGCAGTATAATCATGAACACCGTTGAACATAGATAACAAATCGAGTTTCATTTGATGCAGTCAAAATGCCAAAGCCTCAATAGTATTGTCATTTACACCTAAACCTACCAAGAACTAGCTTCCACTTATCACTAACCAAGAACTAAACCTCCTAACCTGAACCTGACTGAAGAAATAAACCCAATAACTTAGCATTTGCTCTCCTAGCAGTTACTTAACCCCCAAATAGACACTCTGTGTAGTGGGTCTAGATTTTGTGCCTATCAAGCAACAAGATAGCTGAAGGACATGAATACCGAACCTGATTTGTGCATATTGACACATTTGACCTTTCCAGTCCTCGTACCACACAGGAACTGAACTTTGTCTGAATTAACTGAACCAAAGAGCTCATGTATTGACTGACACAGCTACTTAACCAAAAGACTGCACCAAATTCATTGCGCTATTAATAAATAATAATAATAGCTGAAGTGCTAAACTACTATAGAATTGTGTAATCTGCCAAAAAAATACTAAAAGAAAACTAGCTAAAAAAGCGACATAGAGAAATATTGGCGCCATTCTTTTATAGCTTCCCCGAATGATCAAACGGAATAGCCTCTACGCCGCCGTTTCGAAACGGTTTATCGCGATAGTCTTTTCAAATCGGTTTATCGATATTCGGTTCGTTCACACAAATACTCGTATTAGAACTAAAAGCTATCAGCCGTCATAAACCATCAACGGCAGCCCAAAAGTACAACCATTAAGCTATGAGTACAACTGCACCGCACCAAACCTGTGAAACAGAGGGCAGAGGAGCTGGAAGAATAGGCATAGCCACATAGGGGCATAGGGCAGAAAGAAAAAAACTGCGGCATTCGACAGGGGGCAAACAAAACGAATTCGCTGTATGGGCCTACTACTACGTAGATAAAGAATTCTAGATTCCAAAAGAATTGCAATAGAATTGCGTATGCACATGTGGATCGTGAAGCTTACCTTCCAGCGAGAGCGTCGCATTCCAGCGAATGGATTAAGCTTGCCCATCACAGGATCTACTCCTCAGTCATCATCTTAATCCAATTATTTTTTGGCACACGTCCAGTTTGGCATTTACATGTTGCGATTCCGCTCACGAACAAAAGAGGGCATAATTTACAAGATTCCGAGAAAACAACACCAAGAACCGAAAGAACCCAAAAAAAAAAACGCATTGCAAATCAGCAGCAACACCTCCATCGGCAGTCTACACGGCAACAAGAATCTTAGGCATCCAAGCTCATCAATAACAGAGCAGAGCACCATGATCATGGATACGTAACAGAAACAGACTATTTCACGAACAGAGGACGAAGGCATGTGATGTAATGATCCAGTGATGGTTTGCAAAAAAGAAACGAAAGGATGGGGGGATTGATACGCACATAGGTGTTGAGCTGCCTGACGAAGCTTGAGAAGTTGTTGTGCTTGAAGTGGTGCGGGAGCACGTCGCGCGCAAAGGTGGAGGGATCCCACACGACGAAGCTGCCGCCGGCGGGGCCCCAGGAGATGACCCCGTCCAGCGCCGGCTCGCTCACCAGGTCGTACGTCTTGGACAGAAACGGCGGCAGCAGCGGCCCCTGCAGCAGCGCCTCCAGGGGCCGCGGCAGCTCGGACACCACAGCCGGCGGCGGCATCAGCTGCTCCAAGGAGACAAATGGGTCCGGGGGCGACAGCTGCAGCGGCTCCTCCTCGAGCTTGGGCTCCAGCAGCAGGGCGGTGTCCGTGGAGGCGGCAGCGTCCGGGTCGTTGATGCCGGTGTGCGTATGGTCCATGGAAGCGTAGAACGCGCGGGGAGAGGGTCGCGAGGCGGCGGGGAGCGGGAATGGGCGGTGCGGAATTTATAGGCTTCGGGTGGAACCGACATAGGAGTACTGTGCACGGCCGACGCGCGCCCCGCGTGGAGAGTCTTCAGTCGGCTCGAGGCCCCGCGCGTGCGTGCCTGCCGCGCGGCCCGTTTCTGGGCGATCTCACGGCGGGCCCGTGTGGGATTTGGGGTTCGCGGCTCCGGCCCACAACTCGAGGCGGTGCGGCACAGTGCGGGCGCGGGGGAAAAATATCTGGGGGGGCGGAAAGCGCGGCCGGACGGGCGGGGCGGGGTTTGCTTGGTGGCGAAGAGATGTCACCTTCCTTTTCAGGTGCGCTGTGCCGTGTCGCGCGGGTGAGCTGGACACGGCGCGAGCGCGGGCTGGCCGGACGTGAGGCCGTGCGGGGCCCGCGCGTAAGCTGGCGGCCGGCCGGGGAGGGCAGGGAAACAGCGGAGAGAGAAAAGGACATGGGCGTCCGAGCCACCCGTTTGTCGTGAGCCATGGTCCGGCCGTGGTCGCGCGGGCAGCCACGCTCCCCCGCGAGGGCAACAGGAACACAACCGGTTAACATCCACGCCAACAGTGGCAAAGACTGTCACCGCTTACCAGCCTCCAGGACTCCTGTACAGGAAGAGGGGCGCACTGTAGATAGGAATGCTTCGAGGTGGACCCCAAAAAAAGTTCTAGCAAACTTCGAGTCACAAGATGCAAGAGCTCCTATTTAGAGGAGAGTCGTCTTCTACTTTGTAGACAACTGTGCCCTTCATCTCTCTCTCTCTCTCTCTCTCTCTCTCTCTCTCTAAAGAGTGAAATAGTATACGGAGTATATCACACGTCGTTTATCTAGGCGTGCATATCACTACAGAACAAAGTACATTGAGCAAGGCTATGCTTACCACTTGTTGGAGTCCCACACGTAAGAGCAGCAGTAGGCCCTAGCTGTCATCCTGGTAATGCTTTTCAGCGCGCTCCCTCTCACTAAGCATGAAAATGGATCAAATACAAATAAAATAGTCTCAAATATAAATACAAATTCATATTTTTTAAATGAACATAAATTCATATTTTTAAAGCGAATACAAATTCGAACGTTCTCGAATACGAATCAAATATCGTAACGAATACGAATTCAAATCGAATATGTACTTAATTCGGTCGAATGCGAATATTCTAAAACTTTTGTAACAAATCTCGGTAGAACAAATTTATGTAACATAACTACATGTCTACACAAGCTAGTAATGTATCGCACAGAGTTGAAAATTATGCAAAGTAATATTTACTTCTTGCTTGTGCACTTTGGTTCACTAGAAAATTGTTTCCTACAATTATTCCCAGGGAAGTCGCTAGGAATAGAAACAGATCGAATACAAAACGAATAGTCTCGAATACGAATGCGAATATGAACATTCTCAAATACGGATACGAACATTCTTAGATACAAATACAAATATTCTCGAATACGAATTTTACTTACCGTATCTGTATTTTCTTAAATACGAATATCGGATAAAACAGATTATCATGAACTATCCTTTACCGTTTCCTATCCCTACTCTCAACAACTCCTTGCAAGGTCCTCTAGCTCCTCGCGGAGATTCTAGCGTATCCTCTTCGTGTTCGTGATCCATGCATCCTCAGGGATTGTCTAATTGAAGGCTGCTCCTTCGCGCTATTCATTTTGCGCTCCGCTCCTGCTCGGATTCTAGGATCCAATTTTGAGGAGCTGGTGTATTTGGCTATGCTCCGACTGCTCCAGTTGAGAATCTGAGAGCTAAGCTCTACTAAACATGCCCTTAGCAATTCAGTTAACTGTGACAATGAACCAAACACTTCAACGTGGGCTAGTGCGGATAGATAAAGGGTCTAGAGGTTCTCTGACATTGGTGTTATATGACGCGTTGAGTTTTATTGACAGCTCAAGGACACATATGCCCTGCTCTAACAGGCTTAAGCTTCTGGCTGTGGTTGTTATCTTTTAGCTGAAATTACACTGTAGTGGCTATTAACGTTTTCTGAATTATTCAATTCAAAAATATAGAACAAAATGAGAAAAACACCGTTATAAATTCAATTAAAAAAATAGAACAAATATCTTCATGGATATTGAATAAGGAAAAAAAATAAAAAAAAAGCCAAAAACCAAAAAAATCTGAAATAAGAAACCGACATGTTCCAAATAACTTCTGGCTTTTGGAAGCCAAAAGTCGAAGCCACTTAGAGTAGCCCAATTGGTGGACGCCCTTAGCAACTTTTAAAAAGCAGGAACAGTCGAAGATGTTGCATCTTACACCAGACACCTGGCGTGAGATCACTGCAGGTGAACAATGCGATGCACTGGCTTAGCTTTTCTTAGTTACAACGGTGGACGCACACCACACGTATGTGCGTTCTACCAAACATATGCTAGGATTTAAGCAGAACACATCGGATAAATCTTGAATATATCCAGTACCTCATGAAACGTGGACATAACTAGTTAAACTCGACATCCAAAAAATTTCAAAATTTTTCGTACATGATACATAAAGGAAATATCTAATTTAGACTATAATAACTAGGCACCATGATGCTCATACACACACAGCTAGGGCGATTCAGGGATGAACCCGAATAGTCAGCTCGCACGCGGAGAAGCATGCGAAACGAGCTACGCTCGCTCCTCATGAGTTGGCCAGCTGATGACGGCCGAGATGGAGGGGTCCAACAAAATCTTTATGGTGGGCTTGTACAATGTCTTTATTTTCTTGTTGGCTGTCCCATTTGACATCGTTTAGCACGGTGAAATTTATAATTATCACAAAAAGTACTACAAAACAATTTAGACACGGCTCAAACGGTTTCTGCTTCTGATTCCTAGAACACGTTAGTTTTTTTAATTTTGGTTCTTTATAGTTTTTTTGCTTTTGTTTTGTTCCTTTGTATAGTTCGTAAAGTTGGTCATTTGTAATGTTTGTAAAAATACAGTGGTATTTTTTTTAATTTCTTGCTAACAGTCGCTACAATACATTTTAAATCAGAAGCCAATAGTTAGAAGGGAGTTAGAGCAAGAGCAACAACGTGAAGAATCACGGTGAAAAGTGACATAGAAGTCATGATGCCTACTAGACTAATCATGAAACGTGTAGAAGGTAGTTAACAAACAAGCGATGTGACAAGGGAAAAAAACGTCAAACTTCAGAAAAGAGGGCCGACGAAGCTAGACGCATGACGACGTAAAAAAAAAAAGCAGCTACATTTGCACTAGGCACATTAATAGGAGCAGCATAAAAACACTAGGTTTTTCAACGAAAACTTTCACTTAAAATGTAGGAATAAGAAAAGTTTTTTACAGCACAAGTGGATGAAAAGGGTGCTGGGCTTTGGGTTGGCCTGGCCGCCCTGGGACGTGTTTCGAGCCAAGGAAAGAAGACAAAAACACTCCTATATCAGATAGCTCTCCTGTGCTGGCAAGATTTGCACCTCAAGGCCTTGATAGTTCCACGAACGAATCTGTGGAATTTTAGACATTTCTAGCTCTCTGTATCACGTTAATATTAAATTTGACCCCAAATCACCGTAATACCAAATTTAGCCCATTTCCCGACCGCACGACTCCGAGAGCATAATACGTGGCACGACTCGATCGCACGACTACACTATTCACGATTTTTTTATTTTTTCTGTACCGTAAATCAAATAAAACCAAAAAAATGCTCACAAATTTTTCTGTACGCAGTCTAGGTCCCACTCGAACACCGCCGGCCATTGCCGAATTCGCATGTTATGGTCCAAGAAGAGCCAGAGCAGGGGCGAAGCTACGTGAGCTCGTCGGGGTCGGCCGACCCCGACGATTTTGCCGTAACCTCTTATAGCCAGCGATTTTTCACCACCTTGGACCCCAGTAGAAAATATGTTCGACCCCAGCAGATTGACAGCCCAGCAGTCCGGCCTATCTTCCGCAGTCCGGCCCTGCAGTCATGACCCCGGTGACCATTTATCCTGGCTTCGCCCCAGAGGCAGAGGACTGCACTCCGCCGTATAAAGCGGAGAGACACCTGATCCGATTATGCAAGTGTGCAGCCAAATCTTCACCGGCCTGATACAAACAACAGTCATTGTTGTTTGGAACATGCGCCGGACAGACAGCAGGAGTACCCTTTTTTTTGGGCAGTGTGATATGGGATTTAAAACCTAGAAGAATACTTCCCTACTCCAGGACGTGTTTGGAGCCAAGGAAAGAAGACAAACACCCATTTACTACTTCAGGTGTTTTTTTTCCATGATTTTTAATATGGTGTAATCAAACAGCTTTAGTTCATGCTTGATTCGATTCAATTGTGCGTTGGAATCGTTCGATTCATGTGCTTTTCCTAGTGCAAACTAACACATGATATGTGCTAGGGGCATTGTGTGCTGGATCGGTGCAAATGGCAATAATACAAAGAAATTTTACAACCAACGATGTTAGCACGTCTAGGGACACCAGTCGATGCCAAAGAATGAAGATTACTTTGACGCATGAACTGATGGGCTTTGTTCAAAGAGCTTGTTTATTTTCTATGTACAGTACATCGTACTCCAGTATGAATATAAACATTGTCACGAAAACCCACTTTGACGGTGCTAATGACAAATGTGGCAGTCTATGTAAGAACTATAAGCTTAATTAACTTTCACAAATCACAACACAAATGTAACGACGTGCTAACAATAAAATAAATATGATAACTAGTACCTTTTTGCTGAGTATGTCGTCAGAAGCTCGCACCTTCGATCAGGATATCGAAGAAGGGCTCATGAGCTGTAACTAATTTTCCTCTTGGAGTTGATGGGGTGGTAATGTCTTGATAAGCGGTTTCAGGGATTCCATGATACTGGCAAACGAGGGTCGCCTCCAGGGTTCTCTGAAAATACCAGAAGGAATGTTCCATCAAACAAATTTTGGGTACAACTAATGATAAAAAACATTATAGCAAGTATGTTCTAGATACTTGGTCCAGCAGGACTCAATTATTGCCTCCACTTTTAGATCAACACTACTTGGAATCTCAAGCCTTCGTCCCTTAAAACCAACAGCTGCTACAACCTGCAGGTGGACAGGTGGACTAACACTCAAACCATATTTACTGAAAACTGAAACAAGCTATGTGATGTTGTTCCATGGGAAAAAAAACTTCAGGATTTGTTCAATCGAGTACTTCTGAAACTGAAAACATCAATGTGATGCAGAAAACAAAAGCTGCGAACCTGAGCTGGATTTAAATTACTCCATGGCTGTTGCAATGTCATGAGCTCCCATAGGATGACACCGAAGCTGTACACATCAGACTTCTCATTTGATGGCTCATCACGTAGAACTTCTGGTGCCATCCACTCAGGCTAGAGAACATGATACAGAAAAGCACTTACATGCATGGATTTTAGTGAACGAAATCAAAAGCATGAAAGGGGACAATAATATGTACAACTTACAGTCCCTGCTGCAGTCTTGGAAGACAAAAATGTGTTTGCCTTCAATCTGGAGAGACCGAAGTCACAGACCTGCAGAATTGTAAGAGTACTTTGGTTAAGGTAGTCTGACATAAGATTAGACAGTAGGCAGGTAGCTGGCAATTAGACTAGAAAGCCAAATTCCTAACGCCCATTAAAATGAACTCAACTTGATCCTAGTGAACATAAGTACATAACAGATATAGAAATAAGAGTAGAAAATTAAAAGATGAACCACAAAGAGTAATTGAAGACAAGTTTTTTCCTAATTGAAGTATAAGTGAGATAAGACGGCTGAACTAACTTGAAATATCTGGAAAGAATGGATTCACAGGTCATACTTTCAGAGTGTATTTTTTGTCAACCAACAGATTTGGTCACTTAAGATCCCGGTGGACTATTGGAGGATTGCGCTTATGAAGATAGTTCACCCCCTTCGCCTGTATATGAAAGATCACATGCAATAAATAATATTAAAAAAGCGAGCACCTTCAACTTCAATTAAAAGGTAAATTTTTTATTTTATGCAAAGCATATGTCTACGCATCATTCTGTTACAAGTAAATACCGTATTGAGGAAAGTATATATGGTTTTACCACGTCAAAAGCCATACTCAAGCGCCGCCTCTCATCTAGATTTTCCCTTGCACCATGCCTGTGTAAAAGCATGTATAGGCTACCTCTGCATTTAGGGGGAAAAAGATTAGACTATTGCAAGCTAGACTAGCTGTAAGCACAAACCCATGGTTTATTTCAATTCTGAAAATTGAAATAGTAATCAGAAAGTAAAACACACCTTGATATATATTCGGTCACAATTGAAGGGTTAGGTGGCTGAGTAACAGCACCCATAAGAAGAACAATGTTTGGATGTCGCCGACTTTTCATAATTGCAACCTACATTGGAGAATTCCCAACATGTTAAACGACAAATGGTCTTTACTTTACATGATTACATATTCTTGTATATGCAATTCTTGGATGAGGCAACATCTTAAGCATCCTCTATGCAAAGAATGCACTGGACATTTACTTTGATGCAGATGAAAATCAATCCGAATAAGCACCATTTAATCATAGGCATTATTACATAGGTCCATTATATGCAGGCAAGTTCAAAGCAACATCTTAAGCATCCTCTATGCAAAGAATACACTGGATATTAACTTTGATGCAGATAAAAATCAATCCGAATAAGCACCATATGGTCATACACATTATTACATAAGTCCATTATACGTATGCAAGTTCAAAGTGTTGTTGCTGTCATCTCTATTAGATTTGGTAATTGCAAAGACAGCATGATAAAAATGTCTACAAATGCAGTCTTTTACCTCTCTCAGAAACTCTTTGAGATGCTCTGGGTGAAAGTCCTGCTCCATTAGAATCTTTACAGCAACATCCTGAGTTAAAAGTTACACTATTAATATAACTCTTTTATCCTCATATTAAGCATGATTGCTAGAAACTCAGGTTTTTTTTTTAATGTTTCAGGTCAAGGAAGTTTAATGTTTAAGAGGCAGAGGTCGACCAAAACTGACATAGGAGGAAGCAGTTAAAAGAGACTTAAGAGATTGGAATGTATCTAAAGAATTAGCCTCGGACAGGAGCGTATGGAAGTTAGCGATCCACGTACTGGAATCATAAGAAAGTTAGGGGCAGTGTTTTAGACTCTTGGCTTAGATAACAGGATATTCAGTTTAGGGTTTTAACATTGTAAATTTTATTTGAAGGCTCTTATCTCTTTGATCTTGAGAATGTTTCATTCCTAACCTACCCTAATTTGTTTGGGACAAAAGGCTTTATTGTTATTATTATTATTGTAGGTCAAGGAAGTTTAATGTCTGCCACTGGCCAATATTTCATTGGAACATCTACCGTTTCAGGAATATCTAACTTCGCAAGCCAACATAGGTTAGCATGTCCCTCCGAACAACAGACTAATGCCAAATTCAGGAATCTAGAAAGGACATTATGACATGCATTCTAGTACAATTGAAGAGTTCATCATCCAAGATGTAACTTGTAACATGCTTTACTTATACGCTGTATGGAGATATAGAGAATATCCCATCAACCCCAACTGTAAATACATGCTTGTGATAAGCAAGAAAAGAAATATACTGAGCCATTCCAATCTGCACGGTGCACAGTTCCAAAAGAACCTGAAAATTTTCTCATCAGTACAATCTACAACAACTTTTTGGAAAAAAGGGGGACTTTGTGATTATTCATTCTTTTAAAAGATGTCGTTCAAGTAGGTACTAGGCGGGCGGCAAGCAGGGGCTTAGCGCCTAGGCCGTCTAGGTGGCCAACTGTAGCATGGTGTTAGGCCGTTCCCAGTGAGAGTTTCATGGCGTTATTTCCAAGACTGCCACATCATGTAAAATGAAATGAAACATGGATGAAACATTCATCCTCAATGCATAGTTTCATTCTATTGTTTCATAGACATTTAATTTCATGACTCATATAGAGTTGGTAATCGTGCCAAGAGAGTTTCATCTAGATGAAACTCACTTCTTCTCTCTCTTCTTAAAAATGTTACCATATCATCAAAAATGCCTATGTGGCAGCCTATTAAATGCAGATGAAACTCCCACTGAGACTGGCCTTATTGAGTTTCATGCACCAGCCAGTTCACCCAAAAGCTTAAGCTGATGAGAAAAGATGGGCAAATCACTTATTCTTCAACACTCTCCCTCACGTGTAGGCTCCCTTAGGCCTAATACGTGGAATAGAAGTGGACTGCAATTAATATTTTTTTAATTGCATCAGCCAGGTCTTGAACTCGAGATCTCCTGGCTCTGATACCATATTGAGTTTCAGGCACCAGCCAATTCACCCAAAAGCTTAAGCTGATGAGAAAAGATGGGCAATTCACTTATACTTCAACACTCCCTCTTGTTGGATATTGATCTAAGGCCAAAACGGCCAGAAAAGGAAGGACGTGGGGAAATCCACGTCCTCCTGATTTTTAGCGCCCTGATCGGGGGGGGGGCTAACCATATTGGTTACGGTCCCCCGTTGCAACATCGCCATATATAAGGTTAGGGCACCGACCTCTCACGATTGACGACGTTCCCGTGAGAGTTCAACACCCTGAACAAAACCCTAAGCAAGCCAATCTAACGCGCGCTGTTAAGCAACGGGAAGACCGTCGCCGTCGCTGCTACAGGACATCGCCGGCGACCCTCTGGACGATCTGCACCGACTCGTCCCCACGCCTGCATTACGCAGGCACGAGGTCTTCGCTCTCATGGCGTTCATCGGCGACCGTAAGTCCTTCCCCTAAATCCTCAAACCCAGGTGTTCATGTTTTTAGTCCTAGGGTTAAGTTTAATGCATGAGGATTAAGGATTCAACATTTGGTATCAGAGCCCCCTAGGACTTAGCATGAACCCTAACTCGGTTTTGAGGATTATTGGTTCGGCCAGCATGTTAGAAGGAGGGGAATTGAAAATTTTCAGGCAAACCCTAAGGCTTTTCCCCAAATCCCGAACCCAAATCCCCAAATCAATCGAACATGTTTCGGATTGGGGTGGGAAGAACAAGAACCAAAAAAAAAAAAATAGATCGGGCGCGGAGCTTACGCTTTTGCCGGCGACGGGCCACTGCCTCTTGCTGCCGTCGGTGCGTTGGGGCCGTTGCGCCGCCCTGCCGTCGCCGCTCCACGGCCGCCCCTCGGCCGCCCCGTCGCGCGCCACCGCCGCTTCGCAAGCGTGCGCCGCCGGTGCCGCTCTCTGCTATCGGGGACCGCCGCCTCCTCACGGGCGCTGCGTGCACGCCATGCCGCCGAACGCCACCGCTTCTGGTCCTCCCGCCGCTCGCCACCTTGCGCCCCACGCGCGTGCGCTGCCGTCGCCTGTCCGCTTATTCCGGGTGGAGAGGAGCCTCATCCCCTTAGGGTTAGGGTTGGGGGCAGTTTTGTTCTGCCTGCGCACGGGTTCGGCCGTCCGATCAGATCGGACGGCCATCCATTTGCGGGCCAAAGTTCTTTTGGGCCAGAGAGGTTTTTGGCCGTTTTGATGAAATCGGACGGTGCGCACGCGTGTTGTTTTGCTGATGGGCTGCGCGTGCTTTTGTGGGCCGCGCCGCTATTATTGGGCCGTGCGTGTGGGTGGGCTGCGCGCGTGCATTTTGGGCCGTTTTCGGCTGGCTGTTGGCGCGCGCGCGCTTGGGCCCCGAGCGTTTTATGGGCTAAATGATGTTTCAGGGGCCGAAAGAAAAAAAGGGGGGGCTAAATTTAAGATATTTAAGGCTGATATTTAAGATCGGAAGCACTGTTGGGTTTTTATTTTCAGTGTATTTTTCATATATTTATGATATGCCTAATGTTTAATTAATGATTATTTGATGTCTCTTATGAAATTATTAACGGATAATGTTGCCAAGCTGCTGAAAAATATTATGCTCTTTTCCGCTGCGTAATGTTCTGCCCCTAATTGAATGGAATTGGAGGGCTGTATTTAATTTTATATGCTATTACCTTTTGACCAACGTTAATTGTAATTGCATGTAATCAATTATGTTTATTTTTATGTTTATTTTTCGCCATGCTATTACTCTTTGACCAAAGTTAATTGTAATTGCATGCGATAAATTATGTTAAATTTTTCGTTTCTGCCCAACGGTGATGCGAAAAATTCTTATGAGCATGTTGTTAATCATACCAACGTAAGATTAATTTTCATGCAAATTAATTATGCGTTTTCCTAATGTAAATTTTAAAATTTTTTCAGCTGCTTCCGTTTCCGCTCATGTTAATGCAATTGAGCCACTTAATGGTAGTAACTTCCAGAAATGGAAGTTTACACTTATGACGACTTTTCAGCTCTTGGATCTGGACTACGCGTTCAGATTCGATGAGCCTGTCGCTCCCACTGAAGGGGAGGACAATTATGATGACAAAAATGAAGGAATATAAAACTAATGCTGAGAAGTGGGAGCGGTCTAACCGTGTTTCACTTGCTGTGATGAAAAACTCCATCAGTGAGGCCATAAGGGGAGCAATCCCTGAAAAGGAAAGGGTAAAGGACTATTTGTCCTCCATCGAGGATCACTTTAAGGGGTCCTCTAAAGTTTATGCTACCACACTGATGCACAGGCTCATGAACACTAAGTACAATGGTACTGAAAATGTTCGTGAGCACATTATGACCATAATCAATATTGCTGCTAGACTTAAGACAATGGACATGGCAATTTCTGATGGTTTCGTTGTCCATTACATTATGATGTCTCTTCCTAAGCAATTTAAAGCTTTCAAGGTGAACTATAACACCATTAAGGACAAGTGGACCATGAGCGAGTTGATCGCTAATGTTTCTCAAGAGGAAGAGAGGCTCAAGGCTGAAGGGGCTACTGATTTTGTGAATCAAGTAGGCTCCTCAAATAAAGCTGGTTCCTCTAGAAATAGAGGTGGCTACAAAGGAAAGGGAAAGAAGGAGCAAACCTACTCCCCTTATCAGAAGCCACAAAAGCCACATCACCCACAGCATCCTAAGGCGCCTAAAAACGCTTCAGGTCCTGGGAGCTCAAATGAACAGAAAAAAAGTGGTGAGTGTTACTTTTGTCAGTCGAAGGACCATTTCAAAGATGATTGTCCTGGATGGCTGAAATGGCTCGCCAAGAAAGGTACTTATGAAATCACTTTTGTTGATGAAGCATTTTATGCTGATTTTTCTATAAATTCTTGGTGGATTGATTCTGGTGCCACTGTGCACGTTACGAATTCCTTGCAGGGATTCCATATGTTGAGAAGTCTCAGAGGGGAAAGAAGCCTAAGAGTGGCTAATGGGATGGAAGCCGAAATTCAAGCTATTGGATCAGTTTCTTTAGTTTTGAATAATGACTTTGTAATGAAACTCAATGATGTTCTTTATGTTCCCTCGATGAGAAGAAACTTGATTTCCATTTCATTATTAGATAATGATGGATATTCTTGTAATTTTGGACACAGAATGTGTTTGATCTATTTTAATAATGATAATGTTGGTCGTGCCATCCGACACGACAAGCTTTATATGTTATCCCTGCAAGATTCTCCTATATCTATGAATGTATGTGATGTGAATAAAAAGCGCAAGCGAATTGATGAGACTTCGTCGAAATTGTGGCACTGTCGTTTGGGCCACATTTCGAGGGGGAGAATTGAACGTCTCATTAAAGATGAAATTCTCCACCCTTTAGATTTTAATGATTCGGATGATCATTGCCTTGATTGTATCAAAGGCAAGTATGTAAAACAAATAAAGAAAGGTGCTATTCAAAGTACAGGGATTTTGGAATTAATTCATACTGACATATGTGGTCCTTTCCCTATGACATCAGTGGATGGTTATGATTCTTTTATTACGTTCACTGATGATTACTCACGTTATGGCTATATCTATCCCATTAAAGAGAGATTAGAAGCACTTGATAAATTTAAGATATTTAAGGCTGAAGTTGAAAATCAGCACAGTATAAAGATTAAAGTAGTGCGCTCGGATCGTGGAGGAGAGTATTATGGGCGACATGCAACTTATGGGCAGATTCCTGGTCCTTTTGCCAGGTTTCTACAAGAAAATGGTATAGTTGCCCAGTACTCAATGCCTGGTGATCCCCAGCAAAATGGAGTAGCGGAAAGAAGAAACCGCACACTTATGGACATGGTTCGAAGTATGTTGAGTTACTCCACTTTGCCTGTAAAGTTATGGATGGAAGCATTAAAGACCGCTGCACACATACTCAATCGGGTTCCCAGTAAATCAGTGCCTAAAACACCTTATGAATTATGGACTGGGAGAAAACCAAGTTTGAACTACCTCCATGTATGGGGTTGTGCAGCTGAAGCTAAAGTGTTTAATCCACACATTGGGAAGTTAGATCCCAAGACACTAAGTTGCCATTTTATTGGCTACCCTGACAGGTCTAAAGGGTACCGATTCTATTGTCCAGATCGTACCACAAAATTTGTAGAGACAAGGCATGCTGTGTTATTGGAAAATGATGGCATCAGTGGGGACTTGGAGCCCAGAAAAATTGATCTTGAGCAGAAGCGGATTTATGTTGCTTCACCGCTAATCCGACAGACTGATTTTCTTGTGCCCCAAGTGGTTGTGCCCACAGTTGATCCTGTAGTTGCAACTCCTGTTGCATCTCCAATTAATTCTGTGGCTACTCCTTCAGTTGAGGGCTCTGAAAATACAAGTGTAATACCTAATGATGAGCCTTCACAGCTCTCTGTGACAGTTAATGAACAACCTGATGAGCCTGCTAATGAACCCGTCAGGAGATCAGAACGAGTGAGGAGATCTGCTATTCCAAGTGATTATGAGGTTTATTTAAATGAAGATGATCTTGGGAAAGTAGATGATCCTAGCTCTTATAAGGAAGCTATGAAGAGTAAGGATTCATCCAAGTGGCTAGATGCCATGAAAGATGAAATTAAGTCTATGGGCGATAATGATGTATGAGACTTAGTAGAAATTCCTAATGGAGCCAAAACAGTAGGCTGCAAATGGGTCTACAAAACAAAACGTGACTCCAAAGGGAATGTCGAAAGGTTTAAAGCGAGACTTGTAGCGAAAGGGTTTACACAAAGAGAAGGCATTGACTATAATGAAACCTTTTCTCCTGTCTCAACTAAAGATTCATTTAGAATCATAATGGCGCTCACATCACATTTCGATTTAGAGTTGCACCAAATGGATGTTAAGACTGCATTCCTGAATGGAGACTTGTATGAGGACGTTTACATGACACAACTGGAAGGTTTTGTTGTGGAAGGCGAGGAACATTTGGGATGCAAGCTAAGGAAATCCATATATGGCCTGAAGCAAGCTTCTAGGCAATGGTACCTTAAGTTTGATGAAGTCATAAGGAAATTTGGATTTAAGGAGAATGATGTTGATAATTGTACTTATGTTAAGTTCAGGGGGAGTAATTACACCTTCTTAATTCTTTATGTGGACGATATATTATTGGCCAGCAGCTGTGTGGACATGCTGCGAGAAACTAAAAGATTTCTCTCGTCCAATTTTGATATGAAGGATCTCGGTGAAGCATCTTATGTTCTTGGTATTGAAATTCACCGAGATAGGTTCAAAGGAACATTAGGTTTATCACAAAAGGCATACATTGACAGAGTACTAAAGAGATACAATATGCATAAATGCTCTGCCTCGCCTGCTCCTATTGTTAAGGGCGATAAGTTTGGGAAATTTCAATGCCCAAAGAATGACTATGAATCTGATCAGATGAAGGCTATACCTTACGCTTCTGCTGTCGGAAGTATTATGTATGCTCAAGTATATACGCGCCCTGATTTAGCTTTTGTTACCGGAATGCTTGGCAGATATCAGTCAAATCCAGGACCGGACCACTGGAAAGCCGTTAATAAAGTCCTGCGCTATATGCAAGGCACTAAAGGTCACATGCTCACATATAGAAAATGAGATAACCTTGAGGTTGTCGGCTATTCTGATGCTGATTTTGCGGGGTGTAAAGACACTAAGAAGTCTACATCAGGTTATATTTTCACCGTCGCAGGAGCAGCAATATCATGGAAAAGTGTAAAGCAAACACTTACTGCATCGTCGACAATGCAGGCTGAATTTGTGGCATGTTATGAGGCTACCGGGCAGGCTGTATGGCTTAAGAACTTTATCCCGGGATTAAGAGTTGTAGACAACATTTCTAGACCACTGATTTTGTACTGCGATAATCAACCCGCAGTTTTCTATTCGAGTAACAACAAGTCGAGTGCAGCTGCCAAGCACATTGACATAAAGTATCATGTTGTGAAAGATAGAGTTCAGGATCAAACAATTAAGGTTGAGCATATTGGAACTAAATTTATGCTTGCGGATCCGCTCACAAAAGGCTTACCACCCAATATTTTTCGTGATCATGTTGCCGGCATGGGTTTATTGGAGAGCCTGTGATCCTGGAATAAGAGGACCATATAAAGTAACCAACTCCCATGAAGTATTATGTTATCCGATTGATATAGAATGGAGCACTATAAGTACTGTTGTCCAGCGGTATTTAATTGACTGTTGTGACGCATTATTTTGGTGTGAAGTTTTATTGAGAGAGGGCTTATGACGTTTAAGCCTTACGATCAAGGGGGAGAATGTTGGATATTGATCTAAGGCCAAAACGGCCAAAAAAGGAAGGACGTGGGGAAATCCACGTCCTCTTGATTTTTAGCGCGCTGATCGGGGGGGGGGGGGGGGCTAACCATATTGGTTATGGTTCCCCGTTGCAACAGCGCCATATATAAGGTTAGGGCACCGGCCTCTCACGATTGACGACGTTCCCGTGAGAGTTCAACACCCTGAACAAAACCCTAAGCAAGCCGATCTAACGCGCGCTGTTAAGCAACGGGAAGACCGTCGCCGCCGCTGCTACAGGACATCACCGGCGACCCTCTGGACGATCTGCACCGACTCGTCCCCACGCCTGCATCACGCAGGCACGAGGTCTTCGCTCTCATGGCGTTCATCGGCGACCGTAAGTCCTTCCCCTAAATCCTCAAACCCAGGTGTTCATGTTTTTAGTCCTAGGGTTAAGTTTAATGCATGAGGATTAAGGATTCAACACCTCTCACGTATAGGCTCTCTTAGGCCTAATACGTGGAATAGAAGTGGACTGCAATTAATTTTTTTAATTGCGTCAGACAGGTCTTGAACTCGAGACCTCTTGGCTCTGATACCATATTAAGTTTTATGCACCAACCAGTTTACCCAAAAGATTAAGCTGATGAGGAAAGATGGGCAAATCACTTATACTTCAACAGGTGTGCTACGGGTGATGTCAAGACATATATAATGTTTGGAGGAAGAATAGTTACCTGGAATAACTTGTAATGTTGTAAAGCATGAATAGGAATGTAATTAGCAAAGCATAAAGAATTTAACTAATAATTACTTAATCACTTAATGACTTAAAGCTTTAATATGCTTTGCTGTTTGCTCAGCTGCAAAGCATATCAACCATTCCAATATTCCATTCAACCGACCAACACCACAGCCCTCCCCATGCGCTCCTCTTCTTCCCCATATGCTCGACCACACCGCCAAAAACAACCTCCCCTCCCCTCACTCTTCCTCCCCATGCGCTCGGCGCCTCGGCCACAACCCAGCCTCCCCAACCGGATCTCCCCTGAGTCCCCTCCGACCTCCCCTCTGTGGCTCAGTTGGCATCACCAGACCTCCCCAGCAGGATCTTCCTTGAGTCGAACGGGGTGGAGGTGGAGTGGAATGGAGGCGGAGGTAGAGGGGAGGAACACACTACACACCTGGGATAATCCGGCAAGGTGGAGGGTGAAGCTCGGGCTGCTCGGCCAAATCCAGCGAGGACGCGAATGCTTGGCCAAATCTGGCGAGACCGTTGGAGAAGCTCGGCCAAATCCGACGGTTCGGCAACGCCGACGCGTGGGAATCCCTGGAGGCGGAGGCAGCATTGTAAGTCTTTCACAACCCTAGCTTTTGCACGCTCAGTTATCAGTGTTACAAAATACCGTTTCCTCCCCCTTCTTATCTCGCTGAATACGCACGCCTAGTGCCGCTGCCGCAAACGCCTGGTTTGTCGCCGCGCCGAGCCCACCTTTGACCACCTATGCTCGCCTATGACCGCCCAGCAGCCTAGCTGCCTAACCTCCCGCTGAGGGGCCAAGGCCCAGCGGCCAGCTACAGCCCACCGCCTACGCGCCGTCTCGGCGGCCGTCTAGGCCGCCTTTTGGAACGCTGGCCCTTAGAGGTCCAGAATAACTGAAAGCCTCACTTGGGCTGAACTATTCACCTTTGGCCAACAGTGTATGAAGAATATACAACCGCATGCTAATATGTGGTCATAATGGAGATTAAACAAGTATATTATTTCAATGATAAAACGTACCAGCACCAATTTTCTCTTTCAGAACAAGTTCGCTCCATGAAATAATCAAGTCTTCTATGTCGAGAGATATATCGCTAAAGGGATCACTTTGTCCAGGCTGGAATTTTTTTGTACAAATAATCTATTTTTTATTCAAAATTACAGAAATATACCCACAGGAAAAGTTTTTACAAAAATAGACTTCAGTCGCCCAATAGGGGGGGCGACTGGAGCTAATCGCCCAACCAGGGGCCGACAGAATCTCTGTCGCCCTACCCTCGGGTGACTGCAACAAGTCGCCCCCCATTGGGCGACTGCACTCAGTCCCTCGTGAATTTTTTAAATTTTATCAATTTTGTAGTTTTGAACTAGGAAAAAATCTGGTGTAGTTGTAATAAAAGTTTATGTTCATTGTATGTTGTAGGTGCGTAAAAAATTTTGGGAAATTTTTTAGGAACGATTGACCTTAGAACGATCGATACATACGATGGTAAGTGATATTTTGATGTTACTGAGAATTCATGTACGGAGAGCAAAACTGACCTCTTTTGCCGGCAAAGCTCCATTGCGCTAAGTTTTCTCGTTCTATATAAAGAGCACGGTTGTGGTCCCATGAAGGTAGTAGTAGAGAACTCTGTAAATCGAACGAAGAAGTACCTTCTCCGTCGTGCAGATACATACCATGGCGGACGGCGAAGGGCCAATCGGAGCGGGGTCACCAAAGGAAGACCTTCCCGTGGAAAGAAGGGAGGACTTCAGTCCTAACTACCACTTGATACCCAGTAGGCGTGCTCAACCAGTGTGGCCAAAATGTAGACATAATGAGGACGCGGTCGTATAGGTCGTCGAAGGCCATTTCGATGGCGGGCGACGTTTCTTCCGATGCCCACACACCGGGGTACAAATTGCTAATAGTACATTTTTTGTTACTGCTTATAGAGCATATATGTTTACCGTCCTTTCCCGCAGGTGGCAAAATACGACTTCTCCCACTGGATCGACCCTCCTCATGCACTGTATATTATCAACTACGTGGATAAATTATGGGATCGAATATTTGAGTTGAAGGAACGAATCGACACTCTCAATGAGGAGAACAATGACCTCCTCCAACAGATGCAACGCGAGAGGGGCAATGAGGAGGCTGTCAACATAGGAAGCTCCTAGATTCGACATATTACTGTGCAAACCCTAGCTGCATATGTGCGTGCCACTACAACAATGGCCAGCCCCGTCTGAGGCGTCCCCCTCAGCAATACTCCATGTGGGTGCCACGAGGCTTGTTTGACATATAGACAACGAGGTGTATGGTTGTACCGTAGTATGTACGACTGTTGATCGCAATAATGTGCAATGTTGTTAAGCATGTAATGGATTGGTTATTATCTTCGTGCGGTTGTTATCACGAGCCATACCTGCAAAAATATTTCAAGTTAGCACTTATAAGGAACCAAAAATATCGCATTTTAACTAACAGCAAATAGAACTAGTACATTACAGAAAAGGGGAACTAACATAGCAATTGTACAAATGGTACATGAAATATACGATACATTTAGTACGACATTTCGGTCATCATAGTATCCAACAACTAGTAGTACATGCCATGCCGCTCTGCTTACTGATCAGCACATGCATTGCATCGTCTAGCTATGTGCCCCTCCTGACCGCATCGCCCGCAACGTGCACCAGATGCTCTGGCTTGTGATTTGTCCATATCATGTCTAATACACCGGCTCTGTCGATGACCCTTCCCACCCTTCAGCATGTTAACATCTGGAATCCAGGTCCTCACTGCAATGTCCAAGGTGGCGAAGTTTCCAACCACCCTGAACCCCCAGAGCTCCCCACACCAAGCCTATAGTACCCTCTCCTTAAAGAAGTAATCCGACATGAAGTTCGAATGATCCATGCCCACGGGCCCGCATGTAGCAAGGACATGAGAGCATGGCTTGTGTAATAGCTTCAGCTTGTTGCACGTGCAGCTAGGTTCATTTGCATGATCTCCAAGGCATACCTCGTGGGTAACAAGGGAACGAGCCGTCCCAAATCTAGCTCTATCATGGAGTATCACGTCGAAACGATGCTCCCTGTTGCCCATGAACTGCACTGTGTGCAATTGACCCTTCTGTGCCTTCGTCTCCATGTATGCCGTAATTTTCGACGAATACAGGGCTCGGGGATTGGCCGCATGAAGTGCGACATTTGCGTGCCCCTCCCTGAAGTAGCTGATTGTGTTGTGAAGAACACCTTCCATGATGGCGACAAGGAGCTGAGAACGGAGGCCCTGAGAACCCAATTGTACACCTCAGCAAGGTTAGTTGTCATTATATCATACCTTGCGCCGTCCGTTTGTGCAACAGCGACCACTTCTCCAATGGTTTTCCCTCGATCCACTGCGGGAAGCACTTAATGTTTCGTGAGCTCTTCCTTCTTGGACCAGCTGGGTTAGGCTCATCGAGTGCAAGCATTGTGGTTGTGCCGCCCCAGAAATAACCGGCCCCTTGCTCCTCTCGTCGACGTTCTTCCTGGTGTGCTCATCCAACAACGCCCACAAAGCATCAAATTTTCTCCGCTGGTTCTGTATAGCCAGCCTCTTGAATAGCTCCATCAAGGTTGTTTTGGGAACTGCTTGAAAAAGTTAGCCCCTAAGTGACGAATGCACCACCTGTTCCTCATGTCCGGCCAAGAAAAGGGCTCCTTGGGGTCTTCCTGAAGTTTTCTTATAGCCTTTATAATCCCGGCGCGGCGATCATGAATTACACACACACTAGGACGAGTGCCAACAACTCCAACCCTAACATGTTTGAGAAACCACAACCAGCTCTCATAATTCTCACTTTCCATGAATGCGATGGCCAGCGATAATATTTGGTTGTTGTCGTTAACGCCTATGGTCGTCAGGATCTACCCCTTGTATTTGCCTGTCAAAAAGGTCCCGTTAACTTAGATCACTGGCAACATGTGCCTGAATGTCTCAATGCAAGCATCAAATGCTAACAAGGCTCTCTGCAGCACCGCATATCCTGGTGGACTTGTGGGCGGCTTGTCTTGCACGGCAATATATGTGCCTGGGTTCCTGTCCTGTAACACCTTAAGCATACGAGGAAGATTGTCGTACGCTGCCTTGAAAGACCCAAAATGTTTTTTCAACACCTTCTGCTTCGCACGCCACGCCTTCGCGTAGCTAATCTTGTACTTGAATTTATTCTCGATAGCTACCACGATATGTGCGGCCTCCATGTCTTTCTTCTCCACTATCTCTCCGTACATCAAATTGGCTATAAAGGTGGACGTTAGGTTACGATGCCTCGCCAAAACACTATTGAGAATGCAAGAGTGCGGCTCCACCTTTGACACAATCCAGTGAGTCTCATACTTGGGTCTACATGTGTGCACCCTCCAAGGACAACCAGCCTGCTCGCACTTCACAGTGTACTACTCCTGGTTTGATTTCACGACACGAAATGTCCCGAACATCTGTCTCATGATACTCCCACGCTGATTCATGCTCATCATGTGCGGAAACACCCTTAGCGTTAAACCGATTGCATTCCTGCGGGATAGGAACTTCATCCTCATCCAAACTGTCCTCCTCGTCGTTCTATACAGCTTCCTCTTCAGCCTATGCCCTCTGGTCATCACAGTCCATCTGCTGCACGATGACTCAATATGCTCCCCTTCGTCAGCTTGTCCAGTTCTCTCTGTATGGCTTGACCATTGTACCTCTCATCCATGTATCGCATCAGCTTCATCACGAGCAACTTGATCATCTTCGCCAATATGCGGCCCGCCCGAGCTGTTAGCACCTCCCGAAGCAAGGGCGGACGCATGACCTTGCGCAGCTTCCAGTGAGCCTGGTTGCACAAGCAAGACACACTCGTATCCACGGCGCCAGCACCCTTTCACAAAGCCCTTCCACGCAGCAGTGCGCACCAATGCCTTCAACTCCCATCTGATGTCCGTGGGAGACCGGCTCTAAAGCTCCTACACGACGACACTGCACACCTAGGGGTCCAACGAAAAACTCCAGGTCAGCCAATGCAGCACATCTGCGATCCGAGCATATTCGCCATCCGGATGTACGAGAGTGACTTGCGGAAAACCACTCAAATCCACACCATTCGGACCTTCACGAATGGTTCCAGTACCATAATGTACTCTCAATGTAGTGGCTATTGCCATTGCTAATGTCGGCCCTGCATATATGTTTCAATTTTGTGACATGTCAAATAACATCGTACAATACTAATCTTTCTATACTAAAAATTGTGTTAAAATTTCTATACTAAAAATGTTCCATACTAAAAAATGTATACTAAAACTTTTCTATACTAACATTTCTATACTAAAAATTGTACTAAATTTTCTACATCTACAATTTTCACTAACACTAACATTTGATAAAAAAATAATACTGCAAATACAATATACTAAAAAAATACCTAGATCTGAGGATATGAATGGATGGAATAACTCCCACTCCTTCCTCCCTCTCCTCTCCTCCCCCTACTCTCCCTCTCCTCTTCCCCTCCTTCCTCTCCTCTTCTTCCCCTCCTTCCTCTCCTCTTCTTTTCTCTTCTTCTCTCCTTTCTTCTTTGAGCGCAGAGTGAGTGAAAAAAATGAGTAGCAGGGTGGCGGCGGCCGAGTGTGCTGCCTTAAACCCCCCTGTCGTCCGGACGTTGGGCGACTAAAACCCCAGTCGCCCAACCGTACAACGACTGGAATTCCAGTCACCCGACGCTCGGGAGACAACAGTAATTCGCCCAACTGTTGCCATATTCCCCACGTGTCGCCTCCCGGTTGGGCGATTAGCTCCAGTCGCCCCTCCCTTTGGGCGACTAGAGTCTATTTTTGTAAAAAAATTCCCACGGGTATATTTCTGTAATTTCAAATAAAAAATATAGTATCCTCAGGATAACTGAAATCGTTATCAATATTATCAGCTTTGGATGCTGGAAATGTCTAGTTACTTTTTAGGTAGCATCCTGTCTGTATACCTCCTTTGCATTATAAAATTTCCATCTTGACCACTTGGCTGAGCATCACCCTTAAGATGGGAAAAGGTAGCTTGAAAATCACTGTTTGTTGCATGTGAAGAGTTTGGACCAAGATTTGATCCTATGGCCTCATCTAAGTCAATAACTGTTCCTGAAAATTTTCAAAATATACGTCAGATGATATTTTGAAAAGATCCTGAATCTTTTGTTGTCCTGCATGCTGGAAGTCCAATTTCGTGACTTTAAATTGTGGTGGTAAAATTGATTTGTTAGTTTGCTTGCTTGGACTAAAAATTGAAGACAGCTTTTTTTTCTTAGCTCTTTTTCTTTGGAGACCATTCCAGCATAAATCAAAGCTGAGTAACGACTCTACAACTAAGAAACATTATAATCCATATTATCGCATCCCAAAAAAGTATCACTTGGTAAAACAATTATGCTAGAATATATATCAAAGCTAGACATCAACGACATAAAGTTTTTCTCAGGAAAAAGTCCATAATAACATTTATTATTAACTTAGAACTAGGGAACAAAAAACCAGCGGTTACCAACTGGTAACTGCCGGTAATCAGATTTACCGGTGGGAACAGGTAAAAAAACCATCCAGGTTACTTTTAGGTCTAATGCAAATCCTAGGTTGGTTTAGACCTTTTCGGTGCTAGATTATCTATTATATGAGCTAAACATGCTTCAATTATTGTACTCCCAACTTAAATTCCAATTTTGGGCCTTTTTTTAGCGGTTTTCCTCGTTTTTAGTGGTTTTTCCAGTTTTTAAGTAGTTTTTCTAGTTACCGGAACAGTTACCGGTTTTCAAATAACCCAAATTCAAAATTTGATTCATGAATTTTGAACGGTCTTTTGGGTTTTCTGATAACTGACCGGTTACCAGTACCGCCCATCTGCCGGGATTCCCTCTGGTTCTGGGTTTTTGATCGCTACTCAGAGCACAACTTTACATATGGGTTAATGATGTCAAACTCTCTTCCTGTGCAAATGAACTCATTTGGATATCACCATCACACAATGCTTATTTACATAGCACAATATTTAATTACAGGGTCTGGTATTGAAAACAGAATAAAGTCAAGAACTTTTTCTCGAAAAGCCAGGAGATTTGCGTTTCATTCATTAAAGAGAAAAGATTAGCGGTACAAAGTTGGCCTTACGGCCGAATTGAAAATCAACAATACAAAGAACAACTAGAAGGAGACCGACGCTAGACTAGCAAGAACCTAGCCTATTTCTAAGGATTGCCAATTTTGAATTGGTAATTGAGGACCAAGCGAAGAATTCCTGCTTGATCCGGAGAACGCACTCGTCAATGTTGAAACTACTATGATCATGGTGTAGCATATTCCTTTCTTTCCAAATCATCCACACAATGAGGATCACTAGGTAGTCAACAGCTTTGCGAAGGACCTTGGGGACCATCGCCCTGATAGCGACCCAACAATCACATAGGGTCGAATATGAGAATAGGTATGACGGGCAAATCGCCAACAAAGACAACATGAGAAACCAAATAACCTTAGCCACTGAGCAGACGACGAGCAGATGGTCGATTGTTTCGGCCTATTGGTCGTAGAACAGACAAGCTGCAGGGGGCTAAATGTTGTGCTTCCGAAGCCTCGCGAACATCAAAATCCTTCACTTGAGAGCTAACCAAGTGAACATTTTGGCCTTGGGGTGCTGAGCTCTTCCACAACTGATTCAGTCAAGAACTGAAAATAAGCATCCATCCACGCAAGGTGCTCTTACACAAGTGATTAAGGAGAGAGAATATATCCACATCATTAAGCATCCATACAAGAGTCATCTTCTCTGATGCAACTATCTCTTTATAGGTGCTTAAATAGTAGCATGATCTATCAATTGGAGGTAGTTATAAGCGTAGTGATAAGTGTAAGCACCTGCTAAGCATCGGTGCCTCATCAAGCATCAATGCTACATGATTAGCACCCCATCTATCCTATGTGGTAAGAAGAAACGGTTTTCTTTTGCTAAGTACCTGCATTGGAGATGGCCTGACAGCTAGGACATAAATATAAATAGGCAAGAATGAATAGATAAATTCAGTTAAAACATGGTAGCTGAGAAATAGCAAAACCGTTTTTGTTATGGTTTTTTGTTTTCGGTTAAAATAATATTTTATCTTTTTCTAAGATATTTAACTTAAAAATATATGAAAAATAGATAAAAAAAAACATCGTTATATCTCTACGAATGGTACACATAAAAAAGCTATGTTAAATTTAACACATTCTAAATGATTTTGATTCCGGAAAACTAGAAATTATTACTGTTTGAAACGGGCTAAATGGTAGGTTCGAGTTTGTGTGCGCGCTGTGGACCGGTTCTTTTCCAAAGGACGGCGTCGCCACCACGCCGTGCTTCGTTCGCGGCACGAATCGTTTTGTTTTGTGCACTCCACATGAGGCGGCCGCGTCGCCCACCCACGGGCCGATGTGCCGTCTCGATTTTTTTTCGCTGTTCCTTGGGAATAGTGAATCGTGAACTAACGTGGATATACGAGTAGGTATGAGGTGGGGAAAAGGCTGGCCCGCCCATGCCTGAACTGGGAGCCTTGGGCCGAGTTGATAAAGAAGTTTGATTTTTGGTTGGGTGCATTAGCACAATATACAGTTTTATATTTTCTAGCCTGTCTTTATTTGTAATTAGAATCCTTAATCCAACATGTTATAAAATTTAAAAGTTTTATAAAAAAATATGTACCATGTTAAAATCAAATTAGACTTGAATACATATCTCAAACTAAAAGTATGGCTAACACGTATTTCTTTTGAAACTCTTTGAACTATGTTTGTGCAAGATCCAACTATTGATACGGCTGAGATTCAACATAAGACTGTATGTAAAGAACGTTTGGAATTTGAATGATGGTGCTGCCATTTAAATTTTAAACAATTTTTCCGTAGTTTGGTATGGAAGGATATTCCATTTAATACTTGACTATTTTAGGTGTACAACTTAATTAGTTGCTGGTTTCCTTACTAAATCAATTTTGCATCGTGCCAAAACTAACCTCAATCAATCAAAGGCTGAGCTAGATTGAAATCTCCTCTACTTTTAGAGGGGTACGTGGGTGTACCGTGAAAGATCCAACATAAAAAAAACTACACTTTGGTGTTGGGTTTGCTCTAGCTTTGAGTGCCTTAGCAGCAGTATACATGTATTGAATTTTCTAGAAGGTAAATACTCCGTATTCTATTAGATGTTTTCTTTAACATGGTCTATTAGATGGTTTGTTGCTCTTAAGGTTGTGTGATCAAACCATAACTGTGTTGCTGCAAATCTTCTTATTGTTGTTTTTAGGCCTCCCATTTTTGTCATCTTTTACACTAGGTCAACCTGGTAGGTACCAAACTGTTTAATGCGGCAGGATCCTGCATGTTGTCCCTTGGTTCAGATGTCCCTTGTTCAATGGCAGACAAGAGGAAGATGTGCAAACAAGTGCAATGTACGTAACCTTCCTGTAATAGGGTTGCTGACGAATGACGACGATTGCAAGACAAATAACTGATAGATCATGAAATTCGAACCACACGCGCGTCCTGAAAAACCAAGCTGAAAGACGCAACAACGTGATGACGATTGCAAGACAAATTAATCTTTGCTCGAATCCTCTCCCTGAAACGATCTTGCTGAAAGTACGGCAGGTTGCTCGACAGTGACGCTGCAACAGAACCATACCAAATGGATAACTCGTGAGCTCATTCATCGTCAGTTACAGAATGGCACATGTGTAAAGTCACACAGAATTTATCCCCATTTCACAAGAGCTGCACGTAGAAAAGCTCATCTTGAACCGACCGGTGGCAGCAGACCAGACCGGATCTAGAAGAGGGTCTCTATCGTCGTCTTGCTAAGCTCTTCAAGCTTCTTCATCCGCAGCCTCTCGCTCTCGCTGACTAGCTGCTCAAAATACACAAGGTGCAGTGAGTGAGTTTTGATACCAAGATGCTTGAAACGTACTATAGTACTGGGCCTAAGAGCATGGCCCCCGGGCGCCCGGCCTGGCCCAAGTCCAAGCATAAGGCAGGGCTGGGCTTGAGGTTTCTAGCTTGCAAGCAACCAGGCCAGCCCGTGGCTTGGCCCGATATTGTGGACTAAGCCTAATCAGCCCAGTGATATCTGTTGGGATGGATCTTTTGTCTGGCTCAATCGATGTCAGCAATCTGTATGCAACTGGGCTACTTTTTTTTTTTTTTTTGCGTGAGGGCCATTTAGAATGCAGGAATTTTGTAGTAATTTTACAGAATATAGTTCAATTTCCGTATAAATTGGAAAAAATCTCCTGTTCCAAATTGCATTGCAAGTTCCTACATTTGAATTGAAGTTTCACTTAAAAACATAGATTAGCTTAGCGAGCTCCTAAATTTGCCATCATTGGTCAAAGTAAACGTATTCCCTCCGGTTAACAAGAAGTGACGCCAAGGGCCGGTCCTGCTATTTAGTGGGCCCGTGGGCAAACTAAAAACAAGGGCCCTTATTCGAGTTTACATGAACATTTGCACGAAATACAACACAAATAACCTAGACTAATTATGAGCAATAAGAACTGCCGATGTTTTAATATCGATCTTACATATGATTTGTTTGCATTCGGAGGAACTCTTAAAAAACCCGGTATATGCGCATGCAGAGTAAAGATACGGGAAATTTTATCGTGGTTCAGGTATTCTCATAAGAGAATAACAACCATACGTCTAGTATGATTGCTAATTGCTAGAAAGAAGAATTACAAGAGAGAATTATGTGAATGGATAACACTATCTTCTCCTTCGACCAGAATCATCCCCTCCCTCTTTGACGTTAGCCTTTATATAGCTAGCGAAGCAACGGCAGTTGTCCCACACCAGAAGACACCTCAACGCTTCAGATGATAACCGCATGACGAAAGTTACTGTCAGAGAGACATATAAGGCCGTTCTCCGTGTGCGGTTATTGGATAAACACATGTTCTGACTGTCTTATCAGACAAACCCATGATGCAGTTGTTCAGTGTAGATAAGTTAGTCGAAGATAGATTACCTTAGGAAAGACTACAACCATAAGGTGATCGCAAGACAATTTACGACTACATGGTCGTAAAAGGACTTACGACCAGGTAGTAGTCACAGCATGATATACGACTACATGGTCGCGAGAGAACTTACGACCAGAAAGTAGTCGCAACAAGACTTACAACTACGTGATCATAGGAGGACTTATGACCAGGGAGTAGTCGTAGCAAGACTTACAACTACGTGGTCGTAGAAGGACTTACGACCAGGGAGTAGTCGTAGCAAGACTTACGACTACGTGATCATAGAAGGACTTACGACCAAGGAGTAGTCGCAGTAAGACTTACGACTACGTGGTCGTAGAAGGATCTACAACCAGGTAGTAGTCGCAGTAAGACTTACGACTATCCTGAGTGACTTCTCTGCTACTAATAAGGGGTATATTCAAGGAATATAATGACATAATAATTTGAGGATTATTCTATCCTTGTCATGAATTAATTACAGCATGTTCGAGTAAAACCAAGCTCTAAAAAATATACCAATTGGGAGGTGCTTCTATACTTTCCTCAATAGTGATTTGTCCAATTTTTAAAGCATGACAAATTGTAGATAGATGTTACTTACCTCTTCATTTGCTTCAAGATTAGTGCTACTCTTGTTAGAAAGGAAAGCATAGAAGCATTGCTCATACCAATTAATGAAACAAACGACCTCTCACATGCAATGCAAACAAACACACCATGGATTAAAAAAATGATAATAGAAGATCATAAACAATCTAGATACTAAATTTTTGATAATAACACGATGTATTATCCAACATATTTAAGCCATGTTTGAAACATGGAAATTTTTTCAAGTCCCATGTGAACTAACTTGTTTCTTAAAAGAAACTAACCTATCTCTTGTTAAATTCTTGTGTTCCAATCATCCAGTTAACTTCGTGAAATTGCACATCTGTGAACAGTTGGCCACAATTTCCTATCACATTCCCCTACTCATTAACTCTCTCAATTCTAATGGAGATCTTCAAAAATCAAATGAATCACAGCCAACAAAACTGAAATTATATGCAAACAATGGCTCTGTTTGAACGCATCTGTGGTCTAATTTCTGTTTAAGAGTGAATGAGTTAAGAAAATGACCTAAAAACGACAAGTTCAATGGGAATTAATGAAATTGCAGTGTCTTCTTCCTTTGACAACGCCGAATGGAAGCTACGGTGGCAACATTTTGGGAGACGGGGTTCAACAAACAGAACTACTAGTTCTTAATTTGATGTTGCAGCAGCAGCTATGGGCTAATGGGCCTACAATATTTGCTTATCTGTAGTCTAGGATAAATGGATAATTAAGAAGTACTAGTACACCCATGATACTCAGGTACTGTTCATATTGACTTATGCTTCTAGCTTTTGCTTGGAGGGTCACAAACCAATATAAACACTACTTCCCAATGCGGCTTCTCCATTGCTCCATGGGTACATTATGCATCCTACTTCTCTTACTTCCATCTCACGCACACATCTCTCTCTCCCCGACTTGCGCTCTCCTTCTAAAAGCCGCTTCTTTTAACCACTACTATTTTTTTCAGTCAAAAGCCATCAGCTGTAGATAATATGAATAGACACTTTGTATGGAGTCAAAACATATTAATTTTAACAAAAAATACTGTGGAGAATATATAGTTTGGATATATGAAAATGATGTGAATAAATTTGTCATAAAAATACTTTCATAATATTACACTTTATAACTTTTTTGGCATATATGATAAAAATGTGGTAGTCCTAGGTGGTGATCGGTTCGGCTGAAAAGCTCGTGGCTTATGGCTGAAAACACTGTAGCTGGCTGAAAAAAGCATTGTAGCTGACATAGGCTTATTTAGCATAATTAAATTTAAAAAAAATTAAAAATATAAAAAAATATGTTAGCCCATTACGTATAATACAAACAAATACGGAAAAAAGAACCGGCAAAAAAGCTCAACAAAAAGCCAAAAGTTTAGAAAAAGACGAAACTTATGAATAGTGAAAAATAAGCCAGAAGCCGAAGCCGAATTGATCAGGGCAGCATCTTATTATTGACTTTGAAAAATAAAAAACATATTTTGCTGGCATGGTTGGCAGTTTCTATTTGAAGAGACGACCTAGTATGCAGGCAAAAAGTCCTCCAGATTACATAATACCAATAACAAACCTGGGGGGATTCCGGCCCCCAGGCATCCACGTCGCCTCGAATGCTCGGCCGGCCGGCGCGTGGCGGACGAAATTCGCGTACGGCCGGCCGAGGCACTTTCCTTGCCTTTTTTGGAAATTACGTAAAGGTCATTTTTCCTCGCGAAAAGGTCCCTGCAAGTTTTTTTAAGGAAAAAATTTTTGGATAGCGCCTCGCGGGTTTCCAAAATTATGTATAGGTCCTTATTTACTTACGTACAAGTCCTTACAGGTCCTCAATTTTTTTACAAAAAACCCCTCTGATTTTCCCGAAATTACGTATCTGACCTCGATATTTTTAAAAAAACTCCTCACGAATTATCGCCTCTTTTACTTTGGTACATACGGTGGCTGGCGCGGCGTGTCGCCGCGCCTTTGAGGCTAGTACTATGTAAGAGATGAGCAAAGCAAGTGACTGAGGATAGTTCGGGGTAGGCTTCAAGCATGATGAAAAGTTCTAGACATCTATGATGTCAATCTCCCAATGACCTGTTTGGATAGGGGGTTAATTGGATTCGCATCGTGTGGATTCAGATCAAATTTAAACCCCCTCATCCAAACACTCCCCTAAAGAGAATTCTTTGATTTACTGCCAAGTTAATTTATAAGTTTAGGGGGCTAGGCGAAACTTCAATACAAGCCTAGTGACCTGCCAAGCTAGTTAATTTAGAAGTCCTAGGTGAAATTATGGGGGGAAAAGCTTAGAACCCATGGTGCAATTTGTACTTTTTTTTGAAGGGTAATTTACCCTTTCCCTAATGGAGATAAGTTTCTTAAAAACAAGTTGATGCAAGCATAACTTAGTTACTGGATTATGGATCTTTACCCTCTCTAAAGGGAGTATACGGATATTTAGCAATAGCAGGCAGGTTGTAGTCGATTGGTTATTCACCTCCATTAGCCTATTGACAAGCGTAGCCTTCTCATTGCTCTTTTCATTGTACACCTCGAGGCACATTTTGTATTCCTTCTCCTGCTCATCCAAAACCGAGCAAAACAAAACTACGAATGTCACTTGGCCAACTCTTTGAACAAAGTAAAATGCAAAAAACTACGGGTCACTATGAGTGGAATCAACAGAGGCTTCACCTTCTTGAGGCAGCTCTTCCCAAGAGGCTTGAGCTGCCGGTTCACCTTGTCGATCCGCTTGCGTATCAACTCCACCTCCCTCCGTGTTGGATCAGCCATCACTTCCAGCTCCTGCTACAGTTAATTAACCTCAATTTGCCATCAGATCATCGACCAAACTAGGCTTAATATCTGTCTATTTCTAACGAAAGAATTTCACGGCAAACAGTTCATTCCCTAATAGAATAGTTAAGTAGTACGTACCTGGCGGATGGAGGCGAGGCGCTTGGTCTCCGCCTCGACCCTGCTGAGCATGGAGAAGACCTTCTCCCTCACCTCCAGCTTCTTCCGCTCGATCTCCTCCTCCTCCTCCTTGAACAGCGACAGCGCCGATCGCGACGACTCCCATTCTCGCGCCTCCTCGCCGTCGCCGACGTGGCCGGTCGACGAGCTCCTCACGCGCACGATCTGCATCCGCTGCTCCCTGCTGCTGCTCTCCATTTCCCCCTGCTGCATCGATCGATCTCAGCTGCCAAGTGCCAACTAGCTCGATCTGACGATATATCTCTCCAAACAGTAGGGAAGCACACCTTGCACTCTTTAAGTCGTAGAAACTAGCAGCTAGCGAACTAGCCAACCACTCGATCGTCTATTTGTCTATTCTCTCTTCTTCTTGGCCATGTATATATATATTTTTGCAAAGGAATAATAGTACTACTTGGTACTCCTGTCCTACTTGCAGTCTGAACCTTCAAGCAAGCAACGGCAGTGCGTATTAATTAGAGAGAATGATAAAAGATAATCCGTTTTATCTAATATTCATATCTAAGAAAATATAAATATAGTAAACAAAATTTATATTTAAATATATTCGTATTCATATTTAAGAATATTCATATTCATATTCAAGAATATTTGTATTCGTATTTGAGACTATTCGATTTGTATTCAATCCATTTTTGGAACCTGGGAAAAATCTGGACAAATTTTGTGATTCAAAATTTAAATTTAGACGGTTTGAAACCAATAACCATTCCGATAACCAATTAAAAACCAACAAAACCGTTAGGAATTTGTTATACCAAGATTTGTTATATAAGTTATAGGAGGATATTCATATTCGACCGAATTAAGTACATATTCGATTCGAATTCGTATCTGTTATAACATTTGATTTGTATTCGAGAATATTCGATTTTGTATTCATATTTATTTTAAAATTATAAATCTATATTCCTATTTGAGACTATTTAATCGTATCTCATATGTTTCATTCCTAGTATTAATTAGTTTACCAATCCCTGTATATCTTTGTGCAGGTGTCAGTCATATCTATGGGCCTGTTCTCTTAAGTCAAAAGCTGATGGCTTTTAGCTTTTGCTATAATACCTAACTTTCAAACGAAGTATTTTCTCAAGACGGATCTACAAGTTAAACGATCTATACGTTAAAAGCCCAACATCTGTACCAGCCAAAATCGCAAGGGAGTATCTGTCTCTCCGTAATCTGTACTGTAAACAGCTAAATTTAAAATTTTCAGCTAAAAGTCATAAGCCACCGTCAAAAAGAACAGGTGCTATATCTAATAGCGATCGATGATAACATAAGCCCTGTAGGAATTGATCCATGGAAGGGATGGCTGTAATGTATCCCAGATGGAAAGACAGCATCATTTCACGTTCATGTGACGTGAGCAGGAGGGCAACTTGGGATTGGTCCAAAGGCAACAGCAAGTATAATAGCTAATAGTAGGTATTGGGTGTGTGAGCCCGCTGTCAGAGGTCGAGTAGAAGTAACTCCTGCAAAAACTGTTTTGTATCATATCATAGTGGTGGGGAAGTGTCTGTTGTCATGAGTTGGTGTGCCCATCTGTGCTCTCCTTTTCTCTAGAACCGGAAATGGTATCTGAGTGGGTAAATAATGTATTCTTAATTTTTTTCTCTAAATATCTAGAAATCTTTTTCTCTAATCCAAACATCAATATAAAACTGCGACGTCTCAAATTTAATATCTCGGGAAGGGAGGCATGCGAGATATATGCATGCACGTGAGATATAAAGGGTAATTGAAGAATGCATTATAGGTTGATGCATATCAAGATAAAGATCTGAACTTGAAGTTAGGATGTTCATTGTCAAGCTTTAGAAAGATGTTCAAGGGAAAGATATAACTAGCTAGGTTAAAAATATGTTTCTAGTTTTCTTATCGGTCTTGATGTTTAGTTAAAAGACTATATTGCTATTATAGGTTGTTGTAATATTAAATGGGGTCATGTCTAATAACTTAAGTCTCATCATGTATTGATAACTCAATCTCACTTACTCTAGCTCTCTTTATCATAATGCTAGCATTTGTGAATGTGTTTTGCAAATAATTGTAGCTTATGCATAATCCTAATGACATGCAACTTATAATTGCAAATATGTTTTGTAAATAGTTGAAATCTATGTGTCTTACTCCTTGTGATATGAAGCTTAGGATTTGTGACAGTCTTTTTCAACTAGTTGAAACGCATGCACAATCCTTGTAGCATATGACTTAGATTTATGAATGTGTTTTGCAAACATATTGAATCCATGTTCCATAATCCTTGTGGCATGATTTCGATGTGTGCAAATATATTTTGCGACTTGTTGTGGATCATGCTTTGACTTTTGTTTACATGGTACTACATGTTGCGAATGTATTTCGCAAAAGTATTGAAGTACATGCAATCTGTCTTTACTGAAAAATACACTATGGTATGACCGCACTTTGTGTGGTGGTATGACCGCGGTGGTTAGACCGGCTTTGTGTTAAGTGGTTAGACCAGCCTACGGTATGACCGCTCTAAGTATGGTAGTATATCCGGGGCGTTCCAACCGGTCATTGAGGTGTTTAGCTTAATTCGTGGAGGTGGTCTAATTCATTTGGTCTTATCTCAACATGGACTAGGAGAAACCGACAAGGTTTTGAACACCACGGTAAAACATCGTGTGTCGATTATGGTTTGTTTTCTTGAGCTCAATTTATATACTTGCAATTTATATTTGTAGAAATTAAATTGATTGTTTGTCACCCTAGGATTGCAAACTTTGACATAAACTTAGTGTTGGTGCACTTAGGTGAATCTAGATGATTGGGCCTTAATTGTGCAAAATTGATTTGATTTACGCTTCCACACATAAACTCGGTTTTAGCAAAGAAGTGATTTTAAAAGCACCTATTCACCCCCCTCTAGTCAAGTTCCTCATCGTTACAAGTGGTATCAGAGCTTGGTCTGTTATTTTATTAAGCTTCACTGCAAGAGAGTAAAGGACAACCACTAGTGATATAGTGCACTATTTGATGGCACAAATTTTGCTCATTAGAAGATCCAAATGTCATGTTACTTTAAGTCCATGAGCCCTAAAATATGGTGGATTGTAGATGTGGGTTTTTCTACTCCAATGGATTCTCTTACTCCAACAAATGAGGAAGAGAAAAACTTACATCTCGACGCTTGAGCAATTAACACTTTATTTAGTGCTTTGAATGTAGAGGTGTTCAATGATATATGCGATCTCAAGAGCTCTCATAAGGTGTGGACACAACTTCAAGATGATTATAAAAAATTCACCTCAACCAAGGAGAATTGTATAGAAAAATAGATGTCAAGAGAAGAATGCTCAATCTCTAAGTCCGACAATGATGAGTCCATAAGCCCATCCACATCATCTCATTGCTTTAGGGCTAACGGTAATGAAAAGGTAAATAATGATGTTGAGCCTACTTATGATGAGCTTATGGATATGCTAGAGGACCGAAAAACTGGATAGACACCAGCAAGTGCCCCTGAGGATGCACGGCACGAATGCCAAATGTTTCCGCTGCAGCACCATAGGACACTACGCAAGCAGATGTCCCCAAAAGAAGATAAGCAAAGGATGTCAACACCACCAACCTCAGCCTCAGCAAAGGAAAATGTATTAGCTTCAAGCGCCCCAGCAAGGAACGAGCTGCTCTTGCCAAGGTCCTATTACCAGGCCCAAAAGCTCTGCCAACCACTGCATGCTTCGATGCGGCAAGACAGGACATGATGCCCAATCATGCCCTCCACTACGATAGGTTACATGCTTTACCTGTGGATAAACCAGACACCACAGCTACAATTGCCCAGTCCCCTACTGCCTCTACTATAAGGAATATCATCCACCAGAAGGTTGCCTCAAAAACCTAGTGGCATGTAGACACTGTGGACAAAAAGGACATCAAGCAGATCAATGCAAAGCAAACTACCCCAACTATGAAAAAGACCACCAACCTGGGGAATGCCCAATGAGCAAAGTCACATGTTCTCTCTGTGAAGGACAAGATCACTACCCCAAGACTGTTCCATGAACCTATTGCTGACCAAAGCAGCTGAGATACAATGACTGAGCCTCCAGGTCGCCATCAGACTTGTCATGGCTAAAGATGACAAAAACAACTAGTATCGGCCACCCATCAATTTTAAGGGGGGTAGCCAAAGTAATCAGGGAGTGTCAAAGCACCATGACAATGGGCCACTACTACCACTCTAGCATAAAGGAGGATTATTGACTAGCATTGAAGAACAACAAGCACCCAGAAGAACAAGCACATTGTGATGAAGAGAAGACAACTGCAATCTATCCAGAAGAACATTGTTTCTCCTGCGTTCCTCCTTCTCAAAGATTGAATGACTCCAAGGAAAGGGCAACCTGTCAAGCAAAACCTTGTAACCAATTGCTAGCTAGCTTGTCCCCTCCCCCTTCTTTCTATTCTACTCGAACCTCGGGGACGAGATTCATTTTAAGGGGTTAGGATCTGTAACATCCCAAAAATATGGAAATAGTGTAATTGCTAAAATCTAAAATCCTTTGTCGATTTCCAGTATTGTTTAAAAATTTTCAACGTTTATTCGAGTTTCTTGATTCGGTTCCTTGCTAAAATTTCAAATAATAAAAATCAAATTAGAAAGAAATCTCGATTTTCTTTTGCTAAGTCCAAAATTCAATTTCAAAACTAGAATTTGGAATTTCAAAACTGAGATTAGAAATTGAAATCAAAGTTAATATTAAAATTTTCCCTACCTAATTAATTTAGAAAAGAAATCGAATTCTCAAATTTTCTAAAGTCTCTTAGGCCCCGACCCATTTCTTTCTGCGGCCTATCCCTGCTTTCGGCCCATGGCCACCCCGCCCAACTTGGCCTTCCTCTCCTCTTGGCCCCTTCAACCTTTCAGCCTAGCCAACCGCACCCCCCGTCTCTTCCTTCTTCCTCCCCTGTTCTGCTAAGCCGCACCCACCGCAAGCTCCGGCCATGCTACACCTGCCCACATCAGTCGTCGAGCTAGCTCCTCCCCTTCCCTGGCACTAGATTCCCTTCGCCGTACCTAGCCTCCGCCGCGCGTCACTCTTTCCTTCTTCCCCATCGTGCATCACTCCGGTTTCTCTCCTCCCTCTGGCGGCCGTCACTCAGCTTCAATGTCGCGCCAGCCAAACGCCATCCCCTCCCTAGCGTCAGCTCCCTTGCCTTGCTCCAGTGTTAATGCCATGCATAGCCTGCCCTAGCCCTGCCGTGCATTGCATCTCGCCATAACCGGACTACTTCTGCCCTAAGTTTCCCCCTCCATCGCGTCAAGACCCATCAGCATTGATGCCTCATTGATGCCCTGCCGCAATAACGTCTCCTAGCTCCTCCCCTCCACTAGCCCTGCCGTGCGATCAATGTCATTGCCCAGCATTACTCAGCCACCCGAGCGCATGCCTTCAATGCGCCAATGACCATCTTTCCTCCTCCCGCCTATAAGAGGCCTGAGCTGCCCCATTGCTCCTTCCTCCAGTGCCCTCCTCTCCCACCAAAGTAGAGCACAGCCAAGCTATTTCTACGCCCATGCTGGTGACCATCCTATCCCAGTCGCCCCTGGCAAGCTTTTCCCAAGCTAACCGCGTCACGGCACACCCCCAAAAGCCTCCTCTTCTCCCCTCATTTTAATTGGAAGCCTGTGCCTCGAGCCCACCATATGCTACCTTTTCTTCAAGCCCGACCGCCATCCTCCACTTCGGCACCTTCCCCTCTTCGGCCGACCTCACTCTAATTCCTAGCTTGGGAGCACCTCCTTGGCACCCTCGAGCTCCCCCAACCGTCGCCCAGACCTCCCTTCGCCCGAGCTCCTACCTCCGCGTGAGCCTCCCTCTAGCTCCACCGACCCCCTGGGTAAGCTCCCCATTGCTTGCATGTACTCGTGCTCCCCCTATTTCTCTCCCGCCTTCCTCTAGCCACCATCGCCGTTGACGGCCTCCCCACACCCGGCCGCTCCCCCACCATCGCCAGCCCTTCTTGGCGTGCCCTGGCCCGAGTTGTCGCCTCCCCAGGCTTCCTCACCTCGAGAGCAACCCATTTTGCACACCCATCGTCCCTCCGGCCGTCGAACACGCCGGTGAGCCCGCCTGCCCAGGCCGTCGAGCCCCTCCCCTGTTTTCAACTAACTTCCCCTGTTCTTCCTTTGTTGGCCCTCTATCTCTCTCTTTCTCTCGTGACATGTGGGCCCAGCTAGAAATGGCACCCAGTCCATGTTGGTCACTAGCATGTGTTCCATATATGGTTAATTTTGAAATCTCTTGCTTAATAGGTATTTAATTAAGCAATCTATTAAAATATGGTTTGTAAATAATATTTAGGAACAAGAATTTAATTGTAAGATTATAATGAAAAGGTCTATGTAAATTAAACTAAATACTTAACTTTGGTTATTTGCAATGCCCCTAAAAATTTGACCTAGTAATCCTCATGTAAAAGATTTGTAAAGTAAGATCATGCCATGAATTGTTTCCCTATTTAAAAGCAATTATTGTAAAATACCAGTAATTATCGTAACCTCAATAAAAAGAATATCATGACTAAAATATTAATTATGAAGCTTAATAAAATATTTATACCCATTTAATCTTGCTTAAGTCATGGCTCAAATTGCTTAAGAAAACTCGAATACTGATCACAAATCCTATCAAAGCACAAGTGGTCCAAATATTGATTATCATATCTCTATCCTCTGATCCAAATTTATCAATGCAAATTAAAATCATCTGGTATAACCATAAATTGAACAATTGTGATAAGCCATTTTAAAGTTGATTCTAAGTAATTTTTGTAAATCATTTAAATTTAAATCTCTAATAATTATCTGTATATTTTTTAGTTTAAAATTAAAAGATATCTTTGTTTATAACTAAGAAAATAAATTCTTAAATATTATCAAGGGGCCATTAATCCTTATCTCAGATCCAACGCACGACAAGATGACTCTCGAAAGTAGTTGTGTAGCACTAATATGTATCTCAAATCTAGACCTTGCAAAAGGATGCATAGAATAACAGTATCTCAAGCAAACAAGCATCTTTAATTAAGAAGCCATGCAAAAATGCTATCTCACCAAATTAATTAGTAATCATCCCACCTTATCACATGATTTAAATTCGCCAATAATGGTTAAGAATAATTATTAATGCAAGGTTAGATTTTATCAAAGAACACACCATTAATTCATAACTTATCCTCCCAATGTATCACAACCATTGATTGTTATTAACAAATTTGTTAATCAGCCAAATAATTAGCCTTGCTCATAATAACAAATGAATAAAATGACCAACTCCATACTTTAAGTTAACTACTAAATTAATGATTTAATTATCTGGCAATAGCAGTTTCAAATAATATGGCATCTTGAATTATCAAGTTAAATCAACCAATTCACATTATCTACATCACATGTGAAGCCCACATCCTAAAATCACCAAGCTTTATCCCTCATCAGATCATACCTAGTATCTCGATTAAACTCTCTTATGTATCCATAAGTCTTGCCTAACATATGGAACTTTCTTAATAAATATAAATTGAATAAAGAAGCTATTAATTAAAAGATCGAAACTTGGTATCTTGTAATCGGCTGTGTCCAAGTCATACTCCAATCTTAAGTGGAATATTCTTGTGAATATTCCTTGAACATTAATTCCTCCTTTTATCCTTCCTGGTGAAGTTACTCCATCACTTCACTCTCACCCAAAAAAAATTCATATGGCTTGTCTCTATCCCGCATCCCGCTCAATCTTCTCTCTATTCTCAATCATAATATGAGTAAAATTCAATTAAATCTATTTTAACTTTTGTAGTTATTTGGATTTATTTGGTATTTCGCTTGTTTGCCACGTATTAGAATCTGAAGACTCGAAGAAGCGACAAATTCAAGCAGGATCAAGACTTAGTTAAAAGCAAAGGCCAAGGATTCAATATTGCTGACTGAGTAGGCTTAGAGTTAAACCAAGGCCATGGTAAACCAAGCAAGGTGAGTCATCACTTTGATCATATTGATCCTATATTTTATGCAAAATTATGAACCTTTAAATTGTCAAATTGCATGCTTAATTTATTACGCAAATGTATGTCAAAACTTAAGGCAGCTACATGCCTACTTGACCGAATTTTTTCTATTTTAGCCCTTTTTTTTGAAAAATGTTCACATTTAGACCCCTGGTAGTTTTAATTCCGTTTTTGGACCCAGGGGGTCGGCGCTGTGGGTCACGGCGCCGAGCTAACACGTCTCGGCGCCCTGATCCATGGCGCCGAGGTCGCAGGCCCGCCCCAGCGTGGCGGCCGGCGTGGCGCCGACGTGGCAGGTACCTCGGCGCCGTGGGTTGTGGCGCCGAGCTCGGCGCCGTGGCTCGTGGCGCCGAGCTCCCTGCCACGTCTGCAGACACTCGGCTGTTTAGGGTTTGCACCGATCAGCCTTTTTTCGCAAAATGAATTACTAGTTGTATTTTTTATTTGGATTATTTAATTATAGTAATATATTTAATTATTTATAGAGAGCAAAAAATACGACATATGTTTTGAAAATTCATTATGTATTGCAGATGATACATGTAGGAAATTTTTTGTAGATTTGATGTGGAGTACAGTTTGCTGCTACGCAAATTATTTTTGCAATTATGAAAAGTAAGAAATTTGCTTGGTAGAGTACGAACGAGTTTTGTGTGAAGTAACGATTAGTGTATTTGTGATTTGTATACAATGCTGACCGTGAAAAATATGTTGAACTGGCAATAACATTTTTTGATCATGTTTTGTTGTTTTATTGGAAGAAATTTATTGAATTTTTTTTAGGACAACTGTGATAGGAACAATTGGACGAAAGGAGGGGAAGTGATAATAAAACACGTAGGAATCATTGCATGCGAAAAGCCGAGATAATCTTTACTATTATAAAAGAAGGAGTTGGTGGTTGGTACGGCCTCTCCCACCCTTTCATTCTCCTTTGATTCTCAGCCGACCGATTTAAACAATATAATCTTCACCGTCCGTCTCGTCATCCTCCCCCACCCCCTCTCAAACATCTAACAGCCCCTCCACTTCTAGGTTCAGTTACATCTCCTTCCTCTTCTCTCCCCACCTCACGCAACCGCTGCTTTGCTCCGACGGCAACCGCGATGGCCATTGTGGTCCTCCTCCTCGCTTTCTTCGCGAGCGGCGCGAATGAATCCGGCAATCTGAAGCTATCGCGTTGCGGGCCGTCGCCAGTCGCTGCGAGCAGCGGAGCCATTGTTGCCAGTGCCGTAGAAGAAGAGGAGGTGGGACCCGTTGCACTCGTGGCGGACGACCTCGCCGCCTCCCCCACCGCAAGAGAGAAGCCACCGCCCCACTCGCCGTCTCTCTCGGCCCTTCCGCGATGGCGGCGTCGATGGCGTCTCTCCCAAATCGATCAAGATTTGATGCCGGAGGAAGGATGGTGAGGTCCCTCGACCGCTACTCCTCCGCCAAAGACGTCGCCTACAGGTTCGCTTCCTGCTACCCCTCTTTGGGTCGCTGGGATCAAGAACCAAACCCTAGGAATAGCTCTGGGGGGAGGCGAGAATTCGGTTTGATCTTTGTCTTGGATTAGTAGTACTCTGAGGCCCCTTGCTGTGTTTTTGCGTGATTTTTTTTTGTCCAACAGTTTGGTAACTGTCCACCAAAATTGATTTGTGTGAGGTGCTCTTGGGGGGATTTAATTTGAGAATTTGGTTGCTGGGCTCAGATGCTAATGGGTGGATCCTGAATCTTTCGGTTTTATTTAGTTTTGGATGCTAAGGACGAACTACATTGATCGGAGAGCGCACCAAGTCCCGTTAACTGGAGTGTATCATTGGCCCTTTGTTTCTTGCAAGAGATCATGATCTGTGAGAAATACTAGAACTCAAGAAAAATAAATTGAATATGGCATTGAGAGTGGGCTACTGAAACTGACATCCTGATACCTGATTAGAGACAAACAAATGTACTATAGAACATAAGTTGAGCTTATGAAGGCGTATAGAACACGGAATTGTCATTTTTGTGAATATGACATTTCCTGTGGAAATGGGATGGTAGTTTCAGATGTGAAAGCGTCTACGGTCCAATTTGATGATGTATGTTATTTTTCTTACTGGCAGCTGTGGGTATTGCGGGTATGCATTAAACTTGAGCTCCTCGACACGGAACACAGCAAACATTGGATCAAAGTATGGCAAGCAGATCAGGAAAGGTGTTGTCTCATTCTTTGCAATTGATGAGAGCCGGTTCACACAAGCTGATGAAGTGAGCTGCATGCCATACTTCCACTCAAGGCGTTCTTGGGGTTTCTTCAGAAAGAGGACACGATTGATCTGCCGCAAGTGTGGTGGTCATATCGGTAATGCGTATGAGGATGAGGTTTCCATCTTGTAAGATGGCTCAGATGACACACACATGAGCTCCGAGGGCAGCAGCATGGCAAGTCGAAAGAAATATGTTATTAAGATTAATGCACTACAACCCTCATCGGACGACTCCGTTGTTCCCGTCACCCTGTGACGGGAATATGAACTGCTGCAATGTGTACCTTTTAAATCCTGGTTGCTCTGCTCTGTACTGGACTGTGACTCGAGTTAATGCAGCACCAAGAAGAACTTGATATAGTGAGAGATTTCCAGAGGAATTTGCCATCATTATGCTATTTGAGTCATCCTTCTGCGCATACTTTATAGTGTTTTTAATTTCCTTTCTGCACTGATGTAAGTGTATATTTTTTTTACAGGATTACTGAATTTTGCTTGTGTTAATATTATAAAATGAGAGGGTTTGTTGTGTGTACTTGTGTGTATCTTGCCTTCAGAGTGTTTGCGCCATGTTTACGATTTTGAGTAATCTCCTTGTATCAAGTGTTTAGTTTCACATATCGGCGTGTCTGAGGATGTTCGTGTGTGAGGGTATCCACATATTTAGGTATCGAAGGAAGAATGCACTGAAATACTGTAATCTGTCTATTGAATTTTGTGTATCGAAATGATAAATGTTCTCTTCAGTTATTCTGTAAGAGCAGACTTTTAGTTTATATTTCAAAGCCATGCCAGTATGCAGATCTGTTTCAGTATTTCTAATTTGATATGCATTTCAATCTAACTTCATATACTTATTTCATTGTTGTTCTGATGAGCTATGGTTCAGTAATTTGTATCATGTCGTTTCATGACGGGTTATTCGTTTATTTGATCTGTTCTGCAGAATTGAAGATGATAGACAAAAGGCCTTTTTTTTGCTGCGGTTGTTGGTTTTTTGCTACGACTGGTGGTTTTTGCTTACGTTTTTCGATATTGCAGCGAACGGCATAGATGTTGACGTGAACACGACTGGTGATGGTTGCTGCGTCTAATACCGGACATGGTTTGGTTGGTGGGTGCAGACACACCTGTGGGGGGTGGAGGATGTGAGCTATGAGCAGAGCCAGGGGCTACTCTAGGAGACCGAGGCGGCCGTGCGGCTGCTTGACAGCGCCGGTGGGGCGATGGATTTCTCATTTCTCGGGGTTGGATACCATCATGGTGAGGAACACAAAATATTCCATGTTTCGCAATATACGCTATATGCTTACGGAAGTTGCTATTTTTGTAAGGTTATGTAGTTGCCTACTAAAATTCTTACTAACATTCATAGAAAGAAACAATGGAATTGAACTAATAGTCTAATACAGTGTTTCCCTGTGATTGGCATACTGATTAAGGTCTATAATGTGATGTGTTTTGTACTGGCGTTTTACTATTTTTTTGTCCAACGTAAGTTTTCTACATCTCTAATGTTCAGGGCACTATGATAACTCTGCTATGCGCATATGCCTATGTGAAGTAAATTCCAGTACTAAATCATACATGTGTGCAAAATATTATCCTATTGTTTGGGCGCTTATGCACATTACTTATCTAACAAATAAATGTCCAATCATATCACTCTTTTATTGTCTGTCTGCACATATTTTCTTATTGTGCTAAGCCCTTTTTTTTGTTTATGTTGTAGCTTCTGGCTTCACCAATCATGGTAGAGACTCTTCACTTTCAGTATGATGAGAGGGATTCCAGTTTAACCTTCAATTGGTTGGAGAGATGAACCATAAGTCATGTCTGGAAGCCCATGCCCTAACCAAAGAGATCCGCTGTTACTGATGCCAAACCACATACAAGGAAGGCCAGTTATGCGATGGAAATAGAATCAGGGAAATTAAAACGCAATGCCCAAAAGAGAATTCTGTCATGCAAGTTGAACCTTCTCAAACAAACACTGACCTTGGAGACTGAAAAATCAAATATTGAGAACACGAGATTTAATGTAAACGTTGTATATGTAAATGTTGTATTTCTTTAATGTAAACCAAACAACCTGCTAAGTTGTATATGTAAACGTTGTGCTTCTTTATAAGCCATGCCAAAAATGACTAATTCTTTGGAATCTATGCTTTCATACTTGAATTTTAAAATGCTTGAAAGGCACGGCAGTGTTAACATATGTTATCTTTGTTTCGTCTAGCATTTAAAAAACTTAGTTATGTTCTTCATGCATACTCATGTAAGGTTTAAAATTCCGTTGCAACGCACGGGCACTTTACTAGTAAGCTTATAAAGTTGGGACGAACATGGCGCGTACATTTTTATTACATGCATAGCATATAGCATGATATCCGACTAACCGACCCAGCTGCTCGTACAACCTCTCGTGTGGACCGGGTCTATTACATCTTGTCTACTGGGTGTAGCGTGGTTGTTTCCCCTTTTTGTCGCGCCCTGAAGATGGCTCCGCTGCATCCTTCTTCCTGTCACTCTTGGTCTTGAGAGCTGCCTCACGAGCTTGAAGCTCTTCCTCCTGACGCTTGATGGCTGCTTCATGCAGACTTAACTGCTCCCGCCTCTTTTGCAGCTCATCCTCCTTGCCCTTCAGACGGATTTGGTCCACCCTCACGTGGCGCTCTTGCTCAAGCCGCATCTGTCGTTCCACCTTGCGAGCCTGAGTCATCTTGATAAAGTATTGTGCTTTGTTTTCTACCTCCATTGGCCGGTTCCGTGGCCATGCCGGCGACACCCGATCCACCCATTGCATGAACCCACAAGGCTATGTGTGGCGTGGTAGATGTCATGGATCAAGTTGAGAAACGATAACGAGAAACAAAGGATTTAGTTGTCGTCGTTACCACGAAGTCGTCATCTAGGTTTGGACACTTGAAGAACCTACGGCCGTAGTTGGCTCGTTGTACTGGATCTGTCCAGACGCACAACATCGTCCGAAAGCCGCAATGGCACTTCAGGCTCTCATGCCACTCCGGCACTCCAAATGGGTCGGACCTCCAGGAAGACATTGTTGTGTAGTAGTATTGTGATGTCTTGAGGAAGAGATGTGGTATGGAAGACATAGGAGGCCTTTATGTAGGCAGGTTATCTGGTGCAGTGGGCATAGTCCATGGAGAGGATCTTATAGCTTTTCCTGGATTCCAGTGTAGCAATAAATGGCCCTATGTAGGCTTTTCAGAGACTATAGTCTCGTATTAAATTCATAGTTCGTAGCCTTTTCAGAGCTTGGACCATTCAATGTATTTGGTACAACATAGCCTTTTCTGTCGTTTTCTGCTACAGGCCTATGTCACTGAGCAAAGCTGGGCTCTTTTGTCATGTCTCTATGCAAAGCTGTCGCGTTGTATCATGAAAATTCCTATGTAGGCTTTTCAGAGCCTGTAGTCTCGTAATAAATTCATAGATCGTAGCCTTTTCAGAGGCCAGTAATCATAATTCTCGTAATAAATTCATAGTTCGTAGCCTTTTCAGTCGTTTGCAAGAAACAGTACGTTCCACGAAATAAGTGCTACAACATTGCCTTCTCAGAGGCCAGTAATCATAATTTCTGAAACAACAAGCTACGGTACATTGCAGGAATTATAGAACCACAAAGTACAAACTACGGATTCGAACACAAATATCACATGAATATAACATATACACATATATACAACAAGTAGCTCATTACAAACACATCTCAGTCCAACCACTTACCAAGTGCCTCCTAGCTCATTACAACATATATACAACGACTTTTAAGCCCAACCACAAGCCTACACATAAGTATCACTGCCTCCTAGCCTTACCCTTACCCTTACCAAGGGCGTTGGTGCCTGGAGTGTAACGGCTAGGCTCGCGGCGGCGTCTGCGTGGTAGAGGCTGTGTAGGCTGAGTCGAAGGAGCGTCTACGAGCTGAGACGGGCCTATCTCATCGTAAGTCTGCTGCTCCACCTCGTCCTCGTCGTCGTCCTCACCGCCCTGGGCCGGGAAAGTGTCGCTCCTCGTGGGGGACGAGCTCTGTCCCGTGTACGACCCTCGCCGCGTCGGGTCTGCAAGCCGTGTCGAAGGCACGTCTACGTCCCTCGCCGCGCCTGTGCTGCAACCACAATGACCAGCCGCACGACATAGACGACCTGCTAGCCTCTGTCATCCAACATTTTGTTAACCAACAAGATACGAAGATATTAGGTAATAATTTTGTGAGTGGCTTTGTCGAAGCTTACCTCTAGGAAGCTACGCGTCCTGACGTCGCCGACTGTCCTGGAGAAACGCTCTATGTCCTGTACGGACTGCTTCAGGGTGTTGCCCTGCAAACAAGCAAAAGAATGGATAATTTGCTGTATGTAGTGCTATTTATGTCTATTGGAAAATAAGCAATGAGATTGAACATTACCACACGGTCCAGGACTGGTGCTATCTCCACATGCGTCCCAAGTCGAGTGGACTGGTCGTAGGGCGTGTCTTCGTCGTCGGAGGACTCAATGTCGTTATAGTCATCTTCAGTCCATTGTCCCTTAAGCTTGGACCGCGTCACTACTGCAACTGCTAATAGAAGCCTTTTTAACCCACTATTTGTTTGATATACGCATGCAAGAATGGTATGACTATAACTGTCGGGACCCGGAGCAACAACTCCAGAACCCTCTGTGTTATTCGCACTATCCCAGGAAAAGCTAGTGCACACAGACTGAACAGTGATACATATCATGCATGATAACCAAACTTTATTATAAAGCGATAGTACGGGCCTTAAGGCCAAATTTACAATAAGGTGGCTTCATGGCCAAACATGAAATAATCAGCGGAAGGTAAATAAGAGGAGCAGCCCATCCTGCCTTCCCACAAGGCGAATTGACTGTAAGACGTGGCCTATTCGTCGCAATCCTCAACATAGTTGACGTCGTCGTACTCTGGCAACATTGTTTATAGCAAGGTGAGCACATAAAGTACTCCACAAGTTACACCAGGAGATATAACAGATTTGATGCATGCATAAGGGGTTACAAAGGAAGGCATAATGTGGTTCATTTGCATAAACAGCATTATTGAATTAAATACAATAACGTAAGTGCAAAAGCTGAATTTGATACAATATATAAAATCCAGATTTAACAAAATAATAACGTTAGTGCAGGCAACAACCTAACACTAACCTATCCACGGGTATCCCACCCGGACCATCTTTCCAAAAGTTTCACAAATTTCCATAAACCAAATTTTATTAAAACTGAAGTCTAATCCGTGAAAAACCATACTAAGCATGTCCTTGACCGTGGACACGGCTATCCAGGATAGTTTGTTACTCTGCAGAGGTGTACAACTTTACCCACAAGACATGTCCCCCGTTTTGCCACCGGATTAACACACTTCCTTAGGTGTGCGGCCGAGGAGATCATGACAAAGCTGTTCCAATGTTCCATTACCAAATTAGCTACGCCGCCACTAAGGTTTCACCACAACATGAATCCACATGTTGGAGCCCCCTCTTGTGCCATGTGAGACTTCTCATGGCCTACGCCACGCTCACATTCAGCCTATAGCGAAACTAAAATGGAACTTCACAAATTACTTAGCCAGGTCTGTCCCATACCAGACTTGTGGTAGTACGGTGTGACTTTGTAATAGTATTTCACAGGCCGGTCCTTAACTGACTTAGGCACCAACCACATACCCCTTGTGCCTGGCAATCAACATTGTGTCACCAAACAACAATGCACACCAGCAGGCACCCACCACTCTAACCATTAGCCTAAGTCTAAACCAAGTTTTCGTATTTTGTTTGAAAATATTTCACAATCATTCTTGACCCACCAAAGTCAAGAACACACTCGAAAACTTTATCATTTTATGTGAAACAATTCTTTCCACCCGAATTATTCTAAGCATGGCTAAGCAATTCCATAAAATGTTCTAGTCAATACTAATGTACCAACTAGGTTTTCATCTATGGTGACAAGGTATGTTCGTTCAATTTCAAGATTGGCCATACACAAAGGAATTGGGTATAACTAGAGTTTAAACCGAATTTAAACTAGATTGAATAAAAGTACGCATGCATATTAATTTAAAAACAACATAATAATTTAAATTACTGGGATCAACATGGTCAAAGGTGTAACTTGCCTTGCTCAAAGTCTTGCTGCGATTCGTCGAAGAAATACTCTCCGGATTCGTCGTAATCTATACGCAAAGAGCCAAAAGAAAATTCAAATAAAATCCAAAAATTAAAAAAGAGTCCAGAAATGGGTATTTTAGGATTTTAGAAAAATTTAGAAATTTGAACGAGTTAAATCGGAGTTAAAATGAAGAAGTTATGGCCTTCGGAAGTTCTCACGACCACGGCAAACGTGATCGGGCGGAGCTACGACCACGGCAAATGCGATCGGGCGGAGCTACGACCACGGCAAATGCGATCGGCGGAGCTACGACCACGTAGTCGACTTACGACCACATGGAAGGTTTACGACTACGCAGGGAAATTACGACTACGGCCACAGACCAGTCTACGACTACGACTACACTGAGAACCTACGACTTCGACTACCAGAGAAAACTTACGACTTCGAGTACACAGAGAACCTACGACTTCGACTACCAGAGAAAACTTACGACTTCGAGTACACAGAGAACCTACGACTTCGACTACCAGAGAAAACTTACGACTTCGAGTACACAGAGAACCTACGACTTCGACTACCAGAGAAAACTTACGACTACACGGATCTACGACCACACGGAAGGGTGTTACCTTCGGAAACTGGTTGGCCGCGGGGTGGTCGGAGGGAATCAGGCAGAGTGGCCGGAGACGACGGATGGTCGTAGAGGTTCGGTTACGAGTGGAGACGGTCGGACGACGAGAAGAAGCGGCAGCGCTCGAGTCTTCGGCAACAACGGGGCTCCGGTGGCGGCGTCGCTCGGCGGAGAGGGGAATGGTGGTCGCCGGCGCTTGGGGATCACGAAGGCGTCGTCGGCGAGGCGCGGAAGAGACCAGGGCGGCGCCAATTCCTCGCCGGAGCTCGCACGGCGGCGGACGAGGAAGCACGGGTCGGGGCCGATTCGGTTCAGGGCAGAGGGGGAAAGAGGTGGCGGCGCACGGGAAGGCGAAGGAGGGGATAACGGGCTCGGGAAGGAGCTTTATAGGGCAGGGACGGAGGTAACGGGCTCGCCGGAGTTAAGGACTTTAGAAACAGTCGCATAACGGTGAGAGGCTTTAAGCCGACAGATAACGGACGGAGGTGGGGCGGTTACTAGCGCGCGAGCTTAAGGGCCAATAATGGCTTCGGTTGCCGGCCGAGGGAAGAAGTAACCGAAGCTTTTAAAGCTCGGATGGGGTGTTAATGGAGGCCGGCCGGTTGGGAAAGAAGGGAAGAAGGAAACTTCTAAATTTCTTTTTAATTTCCAGAAGTAAATTCTCAAGAGTTAAACAAAACTTAGGGAGGCTTAAGAAAAGAAAAAAAAATAAACTTTTTTTTTTGCTTTAATAAAATATTTTAAATACATTTCCTTGCCTTAGATTTTGAAATAAAATCCAGATAAATCCAATTAAACTCCAGAAAAACAAATAAATTGCAAATAAAATTTTTGGGATGTTACAAACCTACCCCCCTTAAGGAAATCTCGCCCTCGAGATTTGAACTAGCTAGCAAAGAGATGGGGATGGTTGGCTTTCAGATCTTCTTCTCGCTCCCAAGTTGCTTCGTCTTCGGTGTGATTGCTCCATTGAACTCTGCAGAATCTGATAGTCTTTCTTCTGGTCTGGCGCTCGGCTGTCTCAAGAATCTTGATCGGTTGCTCTTGATAGGTGAGATCCTCTTGAAGATCAAGGGCTTCTAGGTCTGCTTGTTCTGGGGCACTCTGAGACATTTCTTCAGCTGAGAGACGTGAAAGACGTTGTGCACACCCGACATGCTTGGCGGCAAATCCAACTGGTATGCAACTTCTCCCTTGCGGCTTGAGATCTTGAATGGCCCAACAAATCTTGGTGCAAGCTTTCCCCTGGCTTGGAATCTTCTGACTCCTCTGAGCGGAGATACTCTGAGATACACATAGTCCCCAACTTCGAAAGTCAGGTCTCGACGACGATTATCGGCATAACTTTTCTGCCTGGATTGAGCTATCTTCAATCTGTCTTTGATCTTCCTCACTTTCTCTTCAGCATCTTGAAGTAAGGTTGGTCCCGCATCTTGGAATTCTCCAGACTGTTCCCAATGCAAGGGTGTTCTGCACTTCCTACCATACAGTGCTTCAAAAGGTGCCATCTGCAGACTTGTCTGATAACTGTTGTTGTAAGAGAACTCAGCATAGGGCAATGAGCGATCCCAACTATTTCCAAAATCCAGAGCACATGCTCTCAACATATCCTCTAGCACTTGATTTACTCGCTCCGTCTGGCCATCTGTTTGGGGATGATAAGCTGTACTGAAATTAAGCTTACTTCCTAACTCTTCATGAAGTTTCTGCCAAAACTTGGATGTGAACTGACTACCTCTGTCCGATACTATCTTTTTCGGAACTCCATGCAAACATACAATTCTAGCCATGTAAATCTCAGCTAACTTACTTCCAGAGTAAGTAGTCTTGACTGGGATGAAATGGGCTACTTTGGTCAACCGGTCAATAACCACCCAGATTGAGTCATAGCCGGATTGAGTCCTAGGGAGTCCGGTTATGAAGTCCATACCAATCGCTTCCCATTTCCAATCTGGTATTGGTAGGGGTTGCAAAAGTCCTGCAGGTTTCTGATGCTCCGCCTTGACTTTCTGGCAGGTATCACAAGCTTCAACAAACTCCGCAATTTCCCTTTTCATACTGACCCACCAGTATCTTTCCTTAAGGTCTTGGTACATCTTGGTACGACCTGGATGAATTGAGTATGGAGTTTCATGGGCTTCTTGCAAAATCGTTTTCTTGATCTCTTGATTATTGGGCACACAAATACGGTTTTCAAACCAAACAGTTCCATTCTCATCTTCACTGAATCCTGGCGCTTTGCCTCTTCTCATATTTTTCTTGATTTCTTGAATATCTTCATCCACCTTTTGGGCTTCCATGATTTGATCAGGTAAAGTAGGTTGAATCTCTAGAGTTGAGAGAAAACTTTGATTCACTGGTTTTATACTTAGACGGGAGATTCCTTCCTGAAGTCGAATCTGATCTTCTTTTGACAACACACTGTTTGCATAAGTCCTTCTGCTTAGCGCATCTGCCACAACATTTGCTTTGCCGGGATGATAATGAATTCCAATATTATAATCCTTGATCAACTCTAACCATCTGCGCTGCCTTAGGTTGAGTTCTGCTTGAGTGAAAATGTATTTCAAACTCTTGTGATCCGTGTATACTTCACAACGATTACCGATGAGGTAATGACGCCAGATCTTCAAAGCATGCACTACGGCTGCTAATTCCAAATCATGAGTAGGATAATTGCACTCATGTGGTCTTAGCTGGCGGGATGCATAGGCTACCACTCTGCCTTCTTGCATAAGAACACATCCCAAACCTTGACGAGAGGCGTCACAGAAAACTTCAAAATCCTTATGCACATCGGGTAGTATAAGCACTGGGGCTGAAACTAGCTTATTCTTGAGAGTCTGGAAACTCTGCTCGCAGGCTTTCGTCCAATCAAACTTCTTTTCTTTCTTCAGAAGCTGAGTCATGGGCTTGGCTAACTCTGAAAATCCTGCTATGAAGCGGCGATAGTAACCAGCAAGTCCAAGGAAACTTCTGACTTCTGTTACTGACTTGGGTGACTGCCATTCCATTACGGCTTGCACTTTGGAGGGATCCACTGCAATTCCTTCAGCTGTCACAATATGACCAAGAAAAGCAACCTCCTTTAGCCAAAATTCGCATTTACTGAATTTGGCATAAAGCTGATGCTCTCTAAGCTTTCCCAAGATTATCCGAAGATGATTCTCATGCTCTTCTTCATCCTTGGAATAGATAAGAATGTCATCAATGAAGATTACAACAAACTTATCTAAATACTCCATGAATACACTATGCATCATGTTCATGAAGTAAGCAGGCACATTTGTTAGTCCAAAGGACATGACAGTGAACTCATAATGCCCATAACGGGTAGAAAATGCAGTTTTAGGGATATCTTCCGCACGGATCTTCAACTGGTGATATCCTGATCTCAAATCTATCTTGGAGAAGACACTGGCTCCCTTCAGTTGATCGAACAGATCATCGATCCTGGGCAACGGGTACTTGTTCTTGATAGTAACCTCATTAAGCGCTCTATAATCTACACACATTCTCATGCTTCCATCCTTTTTCTTGACGAACAAAACAGGTGCACCCCAAGGTGAAGAACTGGGTCGAATATACCCTTTATCCTCCAATTCTTGAATCTGTTTCTTCAACTCGGCTAACTCATTAGCTGGCATACGGTAAGGTCTCTTGGATATTGGGGCAGTGCCGGGGACTAGGTCAATCACAAACTCGATTTCCCTATCTGGTGGCATCCCTGGTAAATCCTCCGGAAATACATCTGGGTATTCCCGTACTACTGGTACTTCTTCTTGCACTTGAAGATGAGTGAGAACACATTCTCCTTCTGCAGGGGTTTCAGGGAAAAACTTTACTTCTACTCCTTGATCATTGGTGAGGGTTATGGATCGGGTAGCACAATTAATCTGACCATTGTTCTTGGCTAACCAGTTCATGCCAAGAATTACATCCAATCCCTGAGATTCCAACACTATTAAGTCCGCTAGGAACAGAACCCCATTTATGATTAACTCTATTCTCGGACACAAGGTCCTTGTTCTCATTTCCGCTCCAGGGGAGAGAACTAACATGGGTGTACTAAGAGAAACCATACCTAACCCATTCTTAACCACAAAATCCAAGGAAATAAAAGAATGGGAAGCTCCGGAATCAAAAAGAACTGAAGCTGGTACTGAGTTTACAAGGAACATACCCAGTACGACGTCTGGTGCAGCCTGAGCTTCTTCTGCGGTGATGTGGTTCACACGTCCTTTAACATAGTTTTCTGGCTTCTTGAACTACTGACCTTGATTCTGACCTCCCGAAGTATTAGCTGCAGCTTGAAGCTTCTTAGGGCAAGACTTGGCATAATGCCCTGTTTCCTTGCAATAGAAACAGGTCACTCCATCAGATGTAGTAGTGTTCTTCTGAACTTGACCACCAGTAGGAGGAACAGAAGCTGCCTGATATTTGGGGCGGTTGACTTGGAAAGTTGGACGGTTAGCTGCTGGCCTGAAGCTGCTTGATTGAGGCTTGAAGTTGCTAGAGTGCGGCTTGAACTGCCCAACCTGAGGTGGGGTACTACGGGGCTTGGGAAAACCTCCAGGGTTAGCCTTTTGCGAGGTCATCCTTCTCTTCCGGTTTTCCATCTCTACAAACTTGCCCTCCTGGCGAATGGCTTTGCTAACCAACTGATGGAAGTCTGCATAGTCACTTGATATAACTGGACAGAAATATTGTCATTCAGGCCCTCCAAAAATCTTTCTTGCTTGGCTTCATCGGTAGCCACATCTTCTGGTGCATAGCGCGCCAATTGATTGAACTTTTGCAGGTACTCATTCACTGTGCGGCTTCCTTGACGCAGAGCTCTGAATTCCTTCTTCTTCAGGGTAATGGTGCCAGTTGGAATATGAGCCTTGCGGAAACTCTGATCAAACTCATTCCATGAAATGGCTTGAGGGTTGGTATGAGAAGCAATCAGGGTATCCCACCACTCGGATGCAGGTCCATTTAGCTGGTGAGCGGCAAACAAGACCCTTTCTCGGTCAGTGCATTGCAGAATATCCAACTTCTTGCCAATCGCGCGAAGCCAATCATCAGCATCCATTGGCTCGGCACTACTTGAGAAGGTTGGAGGCCTTATCCTCAAAAATTCCGACATCCGGTTTTGAGGAGCTTGAGCTGGTGGCTGAGGAGCATGCTGAGCAGGGTTGTTGATAGCTTGAGCTAACAGTTGAATCAACTGATTTTGATTTGCCATCATTTGAGCCCAGTCGGGTCCAGCTGCTGGCGGAGGAGGAAGGATGGGGGCAGACTGACTTCCTTGCGCTCCGGTGTCGTTGGCGCTGTCGTTGACATTTCTCCTTGTGTTCACCATCTGTCAGACTCTTCCAGATTTTAGAGGAAAGAGAGAGAGGACTAGGAGAAGGTCTATGTAACATTCCCACCACGAAACAAGAAACACAACAAAACTCAAGGAACAACCAACCATAATATTTTATTGAATATAACCTTGAGGCTGTTGACAAAGGAATAACAGCTCACAAGTATCGTTCTATAACTTTAAACTATGGTTTCTATGGCTGGTGCTACTACTAGTGGAAGGCTGGATTTTAAGCTTCTTTGGGGGTGGTCCTGTAACAGAAGAACCCTCATCTTCTACACGATACTTGGCTAATTCCTCTTCTGCTTCGCGGAGTCGCTGCGCCATGAGACTCAACTCCTTCAAGGTGTCTTGGTACACATAGTCCAAGGACTTGGTGTACTCCACCTGCTGAACGAGCCGAGGGTTACTCTCAAATTCTGTCGAGGAGAAGACACTGCTGGAGCTGGCAGGGTACTTGCTGGGGAAGTATCAGAATGTGGTGCGCTGAAGCTCTTGGGCGTAGATGTCCCTCATCTGCCGAATTGCTTCACGAGCTGCATCTTGGATTCCGTTGAAGAAGGTGTCCCGGGGTAGAGGAGCATCAAAGGTGTGACATGCTTCCTCATCTCCCATGTTGGCGTAGATCAACACTTCCACTCTCCAACGTTCTTGATCTCCATAGGTTTCCAAACATCCTTGGTACATGGGGCGTGCCGTAACACCCAGCTCTTGAAGAAGATCCCAAAGGCGGTCAGCTAGGTGTCCAGCTAAGATTCCACGGGTGACTTGGGTAGGACGTTCAGCCATCTATAATTTTGAAAAAGAAAAGGAGTTAGTCATCAATTATGCGTATTTATATTTTTAAAAGAAAAGAATAGACAAGTGAAAGAATAAAGAAGATAAGAGGTAGAAGGATTTTTAAAATGTTCTTATTATATATATATATATATATATATATTTAGAAAATAAATCCTTAAGGTCATCCATTCTATTCTACCTACGGTCACGTCTTAGGGTCAACATGCTCTGATACCATCTCTGTCGGGACCCGGAGCAACAACTCCAGAACCCTCTGTGTTATTCGCACTATCCCAGGAAAAGCTAGTGCACACAGACTGAACAGTGATACATATCATGCATGATAACCAAACTTTATTATAAAGCGATAGTACGGGCCTTAAGGCCAAATTTACAATAAGGTGGCTTCATGGCCAAACATGAAATAATCAGCGGAAGGTAAATAAGAGGAGCAGCCCATCCTGCCTTCCCACAAGGCGAATTGACTGTAAGACGTGGCCTATTCGTCGCAATCCTCAACATAGTTGACGTCGTCGTACTCTGGCAACATTGTTTATAGCAAGGTGAGCACATAAAGTACTCCACAAGTTACACCAGGAGATATAACAGATTTGATGCATGCATAAGGGGTTACAAAGGAAGGCATAATGTGGTTCATTTGCATAAACAGCATTATTGAATTAAATACAATAACGTAAGTGCAAAAGCTGAATTTGATACAATATATAAAATCCAGATTTAACAAAATAATAACGTTAGTGCAGGCAACAACCTAACACTAACATATCCACGGGTATCCCACCCGGACCATCTTTCCAAAAGTTTCACAAATTTCCATAAACCAAATTTTATTAAAACTGAAGTCTAATCCGTGAAAAACCATACTAAGCATGTCCTTGACCGTGGACACGGCTATCCAGGATAGTTTGTTACTCTGCAGAGGTGTACAACTTTACCCACAAGACATGTCCCCCGTTTTGCCACCGGATTAACACACTTCCTTAGGTGTGCGGCCGAGGAGATCATGACAAAGCTGTTCCAATGTTCCATTACCAAATTAGCTACGCCGCCACTAAGGTTTCACCACAACATGAATCCACATGTTGGAGCCCCCTCTTGTGCCATGTGAGACTTCTCATGGCCTACGCCACGCTCACATTCAGCCTATAGCGAAACTAAAATGGAACTTCACAAATTACTTAGCCAGGTCTGTCCCATACCAGACTTGTGGTAGTACGGTGTGACTTTGTAATAGTATTTCACAGGCCGGTCCTTAACTGACTTAGGCACCAACCACATACCCCTTGTGCCTGGCAATCAACATTGTGTCACCAAACAACAATGCACACCAGCAGGCACCCACCACTCTAACCATTAGCCTAAGTCTAAACCAAGTTTTCGTATTTTGTTTGAAAATATTTCACAATCATTCTTGACCCACCAAAGTCAAGAACACACTCGAAAACTTTATCATTTTATGTGAAACAATTCTTTCCACCCGAATTATTCTAAGCATGGCTAAGCAATTCCATAAAATGTTCTAGTCAATACTAATGTACCAACTAGGTTTTCATCTATGGTGACAAGGTATGTTCGTTCAATTTCAAGATTGGCCATACACAAAGGAATTGGGTATAACTAGAGTTTAAACCGAATTTAAACTAGATTGAATAAAAGTACGCATGCATATTAATTTAAAAACAACATAATAATTTAAATTACTGGGATCAACATGGTCAAAGGTGTAACTTGCCTTGCTCAAAGTCTTGCTGCGATTCGTCGAAGAAATACTCTCCGGATTCGTCGTAATCTATACGCAAAGAGCCAAAAGAAAATTCAAATAAAATCCAAAAATTAAAAAAGAGTCCAGAAATGGGTATTTTAGGATTTTAGAAAAATTTAGAAATTTGAACGAGTTAAATCGGAGTTAAAATGAAGAAGTTATGGCCTTCGGAAGTTCTCACGACCACGGCAAACGTGATCGGGCGGAGCTACGACCACGGCAAATGCGATCGGGCGGAGCTACGACCACGGCAAATGCGATCGGCGGAGCTACGACCACGTAGTCGACTTACGACCACATGGAAGGTTTACGACTACGCAGGGAAATTACGACTACGGCCACAGACCAGTCTACGACTACGACTACACTGAGAACCTACGACTTCGACTACCAGAGAAAACTTACGACTTCGAGTACACAGAGAACCTACGACTTCGACTACCAGAGAAAACTTACGACTTCGAGTACACAGAGAACCTACGACTTCGACTACCAGAGAAAACTTACGACTTCGAGTACACAGAGAACCTACGACTTCGACTACCAGAGAAAACTTACGACTACACGGATCTACGACCACACGGAAGGGTGTTACCTTCGGAAACTGGTTGGCCGCGGGGTGGTCGGAGGGAATCAGGCAGAGTGGCCGGAGACGACGGATGGTCGTAGAGGTTCGGTTACGAGTGGAGACGGTCGGACGACGAGAAGAAGCGGCAGCGCTCGAGTCTTCGGCAACAACGGGGCTCCGGTGGCGGTGTCGCTCGGCGGAGAGGGGAATGGTGGTCGCCGGCGCTTGGGGATCACGAAGGCGTCGTCGGCGAGGCGCGGAAGAGACCAGGGCGGCGCCAATTCCTCGCCGGAGCTCGCACGGCGACGGACGAGGAAGCACGGGTCGGGGCCGATTCGGTTCAGGGCGGAGGGGGAAAGAGGTGGCGGCGCACGGGAAGGCGAAGGAGGGGATAACGGGCTCGGGAAGGAGCTTTATAGGGCAGGGACGGAGGTAACGGGCTCGCCGGAGTTAAGGACTTTAGAAACAGTCGCATAACGGCGAGAGGCTTTAAGCCGACAGATAACGGACGGAGGTGGGGCGGTTACTAGCGCGCGAGCTTAAGGGCCAATAATGGCTTTGGTTGCCGGCCGAGGGAAGAAGTAACCGAAGCTTTTAAAGCTCGGATGGGGTGTTAATGGAGGCCGGCCGGTTGGGAAAGAAGGGAAGAAGGAAACTTCTAAATTTCTTTTTAATTTCCAGAAGTAAATTCTCAAGAGTTAAACAAAACTTAGGGAGGCTTAAGAAAAGAAAAAAAAATAAACTTTTTTTTTGCTTTAATAAAATATTTTAAATACATTTCCTTGCCTTAGATTTTGAAATAAAATCCAGATAAATCCAATTAAACTCCAGAAAAACAAATAAATTGCAAATAAAATTTTTGGGATGTTACAATAACTATGCCTTTCTTCTTGTTACATGCTTCCATCTATTGTCATTTGACTCGATTCACTCTAGCTAGTGCATACCATAGTCTAGTGAGTTGTGAGACCTGAAGTAATGCTTGGTGTATCTAAGTTCTAACAAAATTATATCAATAATGAATAAATGGAGGTGCAGGCACATGCTGTTCACAGAGGTGAGATCACACATCACTATATCTCCATCGCATATATTGTTTTATGCTATGTCCCGTTCAATATATATATATATATTGATTTATTCTATGCCACTATTTTACTGTTACACAATATAAATGTTGCACAAACAGATAAATTCAGGGGTAAATATGAGCAATAAAAGTAGACTAGAACAAAATGGCAAGTTCCTCTACAAACCTCTAAGAATGTGATCTTGAGCTGATTGGGGACGCGGTTGGGGAGGCGGCCAGGCAGGCGGGCGCGCCTGGGATGCGGTCGGGCGGCCGCGGCGGGGAGGCGGTCTGGGAGGTGCCGGGCGGGGACGCGGCTGGGCGGCCACGGCGGGGAGGCGGGCGGCCGGGGAGGCGGTGGGGGCTCGGCCGCCGGCGAGGCGGCGGCGGCGGGGAGGCAGAGAGGAAAAAATGAACGCGAATGAACGAAAGAGATAGAGGGAGAAAGGAATAGGCCGCGTGCGGCCCGGCGCCAAGATCCACGGCGCCGAGCTCAGCGCCGTGACTAGTGGCGCCGAGGTGCTTGCCACGTCGGCGCCACGCAGGCCGCCACGCTGGAGTGGGCCTGGGCCCTCGGCGCCGTGGGTCACGGCGCCGACCCCCTAGGTCCAAAAACGGAATTAAAACTACCAGGGGTCTAAATGTGAATATTTTTCAAAAAAGGGCTAAAATAGAAAAAATCCGGCCTACTTGATGATGTCGTAATATTATTGTTATGCTATTCCTTGACACTTGCAATACTTGACCTTTGTCACCCTAGATGTTAATGATAACTTTACTAGCTATAAAAGTCATATTAAATGCCATGCTAGTATTGTTAAGTCCAGGGCACTAGTTTGCCCTGATCAGCAATCTTTAAACATGAAAACTTGTTTTGGGTCAGTTACAAGATGTAAGTGACTGATAATTTATGAAAACTCGGTTTATGCTTCTCAAAACCCTAAAAATTTGTTATACCTGTCTGGGCGGATGGTAAGAGTGGTTGGTGTGGATGTAACACAAGAATATGTGGTTTGTGGTAGGTACCGTCGGGACAAATTAAAGACTTAATCATATGATGACCTCCTAATGTAAAATAGTACAACCACAAGCTGGCAAACTTTAGGCTTGGCTGAATAATTTACTAGACTCTTGAAGTCATCTCACAAATTGGGGAAGGAGTAATTGTGCAAGAGGAATAAAAATCTGGCTTGAATGGGACACCAAGTAATGGTGATGCTCTCCAGCTACGCTAGACGTTGTGGAGAGTGGAGTCCAGCTGCGCTAGACGTTGTGGTGAAACTTCCCACACAACTTATGGGACCTTATGCATGAAGGATAAGCCCATATAGGTGAGATGACGATAGAGTGAGATATTGTAAAGGTCTTGTGACGATCTCTCGATCTACATGACCAAGGAATCATGTGGGCCCATCGAGCTGATTGTCTCTTATAAGTAAAGATGTACAGTATCTGTAGAGTATAAACTGTTGGAATAGCTGTGCCCACGGTCAAGGGTGGACATGAGAATTTTCTCGAGTTAATTCTATTTCAAAAACCTATATGGGTGGGATGAAAACTCTTCAGGCTGAGGTAACCCCGACTTTGATTTTTTTTCCTGGAGGAAACTATACTCCAATGGTGAAAACTACCATTTGGTGGAGGCAACCATGCACTGTAAAAAGTGGACGTAACCTAGGCTATAATTAATATTGCATTCTCATATCAACTTTAGAAAATTGATTTTAATTAAAACTACTAAGTCCCAGGAGCTTTTCTACTTATTGTACTTTCCAAACAATGCTTTTAGCAACTAAAAGAACCTCAAGCCTTCATTGACAGATTTGCATCTATTATTATTGCATCCTGTGTAGTGGCTTGCTGAGTGTCATTGTACTCACTCTTGCTTAATTACCATCATTTAGTCAGTAAGGAAAGAGGGACAAGTCCTGCTGTGCGTTGGAGTCAATAGAGCTGGAAGTCAATGAGGCCAAGCACTAGATCGCGAACCCTAGTTGGCTGTCTGTGGGCAAGTCCTGAGGGTCCCACCTGTGTGAAGTTTCCACTGGTACATTTTATTTATTTTGGCCTAATCGGCTCATGAGTAAGTTATTACTGTATTATTTACGTTTGATATGTTTTGATATACAGTAATGTATCTATAAAAACTATCTACTGATTTAGAAAATAGTGCGGTGGAATCACAGAAGGATCTTGGTTTGCTAAACCCGGGGTCCGACAAAAGCCTAGTATGACCTAAGTGGTCATAATCTATCACTCAAATGAGTTTTGCCATTTGAACCAAAATTATTGACATAGGAATTTATAACTCATACATGCAAAATAGATGCTTAAAATACCCTATTATGCTCATTTTGGCAAAGTTGACGTAAATTCTTGAAAATAAGTTTGTGTTGCAAAACAAAAGAATAATTTGTTAATATATATTTTTAAAAAGGCATTTATCTTTGGATTGTAGTTGCGAATGCTCCAAAAGTGGTTTATACATCTTTGTGAAAACTTGGAGCAAATGACAATATGGTATCTCACTTCTCAAATTTCAATCCTTAGTGTGGATTTTGTTGCATTGCAGTTTGACCGCTTCCCTTTAGCGGTCTGACTAGACTCGCTGAGTAGTCAAATCGGCATTGTTCAGTGGTATGGCCGCTTCTTTGTCGCTAGTTTGACTTGACCTGGGAAAGTTTGGTTGAATTTGTCCAAATTATTGATTTCAATTCTTTAGCCATTCTCATTGCTCTCCAAAGTTAAGGTGAACTTTATTATCCTTGCTAGCTACCCTCAAGTACTCTTCTTGATTCTATATGCCATTTTGACCGTTACCGTTATGATGTTTTTATCATACAAATGGCATTCTCCCTAAAAGTGAAAGTACTTTTGATCATCTTGACCTTGGCATGAGATTCATCTTTTTCCATCCAAGTGGTATCAAATTTTATTCCTTATCGAACAAAATTTTATTTTGACTAAGCTCTCTCCTACAAGTTGTGTCTTGTCACATCCTTTACAAGTGGTATTGTTGTAGGGGTGGCCCCCACCTAATCCCAGCAGGCCTGGTAGAAGGTTATAAGGCCCAGAATAGGCCATGTGTAATGACATAAGTGCCCTTGAAGGGGATATTCAGATGTAAGGGTATAATTGTAAAAGCACTCCCCAGGTATATATATATATGGAATACTGGCCATGGGGGAGGACCCAAGCCATTACGGTCATTGTCTCCCAACTCTCCACTACCATCTCTCTCTCTCTCTCTGTTTGGTCTGTAGCCACAACAGTTGGCGTCGTCCGTGGGGAGGACAGGAGCAAGCCTGATGTCCGAAGAAGGATGGCACCGAAAAAAGCTTCATCGGCGGCGACGAAGGGAAAGGAGGCGGCTGGGTCGGAGCGTCGCATGGGCACCAGGGCTTCGGCATTGGCTGCTGCGGGCGCAGACGTCGACGCTCGCGCAGCGACGGCCGACCCCGCCACCGGCGCCCCGACAACCAACCTCGCCGCCCTTGCCGCGACGCTCACCGGCAGCTCGGGAGCTCGCGAAGCGATCGTACCTGTGCCGGCGGTGGAAAGTGCCCTGCTGGTGGCCCTCAAATCGTTCCAGCAGGAGCTAGGGGATCTTCGTGGGGCTGTCCGCGACATACAAGAGGCTCGGAGCCAGCAGGCCGCGCTAGTGATCGCGCCAGAGCCCACGCTGGAAGGGGCGGACAACCGCGACGCCCCCACGTCCAGCCGCGTGCCGCCGCGGCGCGTCGATCTGGAGTCCCCGCTTTCGACAGGACTGTAGCAGGCGGCGTGGCCCGAAGACTTCAAGGTCCCCAGTGTCATCGAGTCGTACAAAGGTGATACGGACCCCCGCGAGTTCGTGCGCGTGTACGAAACCGCAATCGCAGCCGCGGGCAGAGATGACACCACAAAGGCGAAGGGCCTCCCCCTCGCGTTGCAAGGGGTGGCGCTTTCCTGGTTTTTTACCATAAAGCCAAACTCCATCTACGCCTGGGAGCAGATCCGCGACTGTCTTTACAACAACTTTCAAGGGAACTATGATGAGGAAGTCGACGTAGACCGACTCTTCGCCGTGAAGTAGAAACCTTCAGAAAGGCTCCGGGACTATTTCAAGCGCTTCGCGAAGGCGCGATGCCAGGTCAAGGACGTCAATGAGACGACTGTCATCAAGGCAGCCATACAGGGCCTCCGCCCGGGCCCCCTGGCCGAATACAACGCACGCAAGCCTATCAAGGCAGTCGCCAAGCTCTTCGACAAAATGGAAGGGTATGCGCGGGCCGAAGAAGATGCGCGGAGACGCAACGCCCCCGCTCCCGACCTCACCCACACGAAGCGCTTGCCATGCGAGGAGCAGGTGGGCAATTGTCGGGACCCGGATTACCAAACCCGGCCCCTCTGTGTATTACCGCACTAGTCCCAGATCAAAGCTAGTGCACACAGTCAAACAGAAATGATTACATAACCAACAACGCTTTATTACAATTATAAAGAGTACTGACCACCAGGTCTCATTATTACAATTGAGGTTTCAAGACCTCGCACAATCCAAACACAGCGGAAGCAAAGAAAACTCAAAGCAGACCCATCAATATGCCACAGGCAGTTGACTGGGGAAGCGCGACCTAGTCCTCCGGGAAGAATCCGTCACAGCCACAGACGAAGCAGTAGTTGTAATCACCTTCTTGAGCTTCATGTTCCTCTGAGGTTTTATTTTAAGTGTAGCATGTGAGTACATAAAGTACTCCGCAAGTCTTGGGAAAAATGCATAGATGCAAGGCTTAACAAAGGAAGGCTATATGGTTCTTTTGCACAAAGCAACATTTTAAAATTTAATTACTACTAATTATTTTCGAAGGCAACATTTTAACCAATTAATTGTTTTAACAAAACTACCAATAATTCTCTAGTGAAGGTTCCGTCTACCAACACTAGCTAACAACTTGAACAAGTTTAATACTGCGGGTTACATCCACCCTCTCTGGCTCCAACCGCCAGGATACCCTTCCGAGAGTTCCCTCCACTCTCGGAATACAAACTTTTTGATTTTTAAAACCAAAACCAGAAATCTACCATGTGAATGCATTCCTTGCCCGCCCTTGACCGTGGGCACGGCTATTCGAATAGTTTTACACTCTGCAGAGGTTGTACAACTTTACCCACAAGAGATAAATTATCCTAAAAGTCAACACGCTTCCTTTGGCATGAGACCCAGATAAAATATCACAAAGCCTTTACCTTACTCTAATCTAGCTAGATACCACCCGCTGAGGTTTCACCGCAGGTAGGCTAACCGCCCGAACCGAAGCCCCCTCTTGCGCCATATGAGTACAGTAAATCCCTGTCCCTCACTGTGAATAACCAGTCCATCCCTGGCATCCACTTTCCACTGGTGGCACCTAAACTAGACTATCGTAAGTTAGTCAGCTAGGTCGTACCCATATAGACTTGTGGTTGTACGGTTAATGCTCAGTCTGGACAAACACAAGCGTCGGTCCTTAATTGACTAGGGTGGAACATACACATTACAAGATCTCGTGCTAACTGCACCAAACCAAACCAACCATCCACCCTAATCTAAACCAACTTTCACATTTTTATTTTATTTTTAAAATAACAGCGGCAACTCCAATTACCACTACATTTATAAACACAAGGTTCTACAATAAGTCATAATTTCCCATTTCAAAATTATAACAATATTAAATAGCAAGACTAAGCATGATACTACCGTTCTTATATTAGCAAAGATTAAATAATAATCTCGTTATTGAGACAATGGCAATCCTAATGTTACAAAGGTACAGGATGTTCAAATTCAATTGAGGGTATAACAACATTTGGTTTAACTAATTTGCTACGACAAAATTAGGGTTCTATGTAAATAGCGATGCACATAAATTTAAAATAATTAAAAACATTTCATAATCATGGGTTCAAAATGATCAAAGGAGACTTGCCTTCTTGGTCGCTAGTTGGGTCTTCTTGCTGCGACTCGACGAGTTCCTCGGCGACGGCGGAATCTACGCGCGAAAAGACGGACAACCAAAACAAATAAATTCAACCAAAATTTAAATAAAATTCAAAAATTCAAAAAGAGTGCATATTTAGATAGTTTATGATTTTAGAAAAATTTAGAAATTTGAACGGCTCAAATCGGAGTTAAAATGAGAAAGTTATGGCTTCCGGAAGATTAAATAGGAGGGAAAAAGGAAAAACCGGATTTCGGGAATTATTTTTGTACTGGAAAATGCCATTTATGACGTCATCAAAGTTCGAATTTGCTGAGCGGGAAAATGTATTTGAATGACGGGTGGGTCCGGTCTACCGTGGACCGAACCCACGGACCACGGGCCTTGCCGACGTGGCGCACCGGCCACATGGCGCCACGCGGCAGTGAGGTGGCGGCCACGCGGGCGGCCACGTGGGCGAGGCCGGCCACGCGGGCGGCGCGTACGGGAGGCGCACGGGAGATGGCCGGCCGGCCTCGCCGGCGGCCGGCGGCCGGAGGTGGGGGAAGCGGCGAGCGGCGGCGGGTGAAGGGGGGGTCGGCGGCGGCTTACCGGCGGCGGCGACGGGAGGCGGGGCAGTGAGGGTGGCCGGCGCTAGGAGGCGGCGGCGAGGTCGGTTGGGGGCGGCGGTGAAGCCACGGGAGGCGGCCGGCGGGAGGGGAAGAGGAGGGGCGGTGGGAGGCGGTGTCGAGGGAGGCCGGGAGGGGGTATTTATAGGGCAATGGGAGGAGGGGAGGCCGGCCATTTGGAGCTCGCCGGAGTAATTGCAAACCTTGAATAGGGGGCGAAATTTAAGGGGGAAACGGCCGGGGAATGAAGGTAATTGATTTGGCATCCGTTACCATGTTTTATTCGGGCATTAAAGCGAAGGAAACGGCCGAATTCAAAGCTCTATTTTCGGGTTAATGGAGGTGGAGAGAGAGGGTTGGAGGAGGAAGAAGAAGAGGTAGAAGAAGGATATGACAAGGGGGGCCCATGTGTCATAGAGAGGGTGAAATGGTGAAGGGGTACGGGCCGTCGGATTTGCGACACGTGGCAAGTGAGTGAATGAGAGGCTTTGGATTTTATGAAGGGGTAAGTTGTGGTGGATGGCTAGGATTAAAACGTGGAGAGAGGTGGATTTAATCTGAGGGCGACACGTGGCGGGCTAGGGATAATTTGATTTTTATTTTCGGAATAAATTTCAGAAATTACTAGAAACTTCATAAAAGCTTGGAAAATTAATATTTAATGCCTAAAAATTCCAGAAAAATCATAGAATATTCCTGGAAGTATTTTAGACTTACTAAAAATATTTTTAATTTCAGATTTGAATTTTAGAATTTTATAAAATTCTTTTTAACTTTGAAAATTGATTTTAAATTCCAGAAAATTCTCAAAAATTACTTAAAAATTTAGGGAAGGCTAGGAAAAATAAAATAAACTCTTTTTGGCTTTAATAAAATATTTTAAATACATTTTCTTGCTTTAAAATTTTAAATAAAATCCAAATAAATCCGAATAAATCCAGATAAGACTCAAATACATTAAAATAATTAATTTAAAATTAAATTTTTCAGAAAGCGAATTTTTGGGATGTGACAAACCTACCCCCCTTAGAAAGAATCTCGACCCCGAGATTCGGACGGACTGGGAAAAAGATTGGGGAACTCTGCTCTTAGATCTTCTTCATGCTCCCAAGTTGCTTCCGATTCCGAGTGATTGCTCCACTGTACTTTACAGAACTTGATAACCTTGTTTCTGGTTCGACGCTCTACTTCATCCAATATTTTAACTGGGTACTCTGGATAAGTTAAATCCTCTTTTATCTCAACCTCATCTAAGGACATCTGCTCTTCTGGCACTCTGAGACACTTCCTTAACTGAGACACGTGGAAGACGTCGTGCACTTTTGTCAACTGGGGTGGAAGCTTCAGCTGATAAGCGACTTCTCCCCTTTTAGCTAAAACAGGGAATGGTCCGATGAATCTAGGAGCAAGTTTGCCACTGACTCCAAAACGTCGCATTCCTTTGAGAGGCGAAACCTTCAGATATACATGATCTCCAGGTACAAATTCTAACGCTCTTCTACGATTATCCGCATAGCTCTTCTGTCTTGTTTGTGCTGTTTTTAACCTGTCCTGAATTAAACGAACTTGTTCTTCTGCCTGTTTTAATACATCTGGTCCAAACACTTGTTCTTCTCCGGTTTCTTTCCAATACAGCGGTGTCCTGCATTTCCTGCCATACAGGGCTTCGAACGGAGACATTTGCAAGCTGGATTGATAACTGTTGTTATAGGAGAACTCTGCATAGGGCAAACTCTGATCCCAATTAGCCTTGTTTGTGAGAACACAAGCCCTCAACATATCTTCCAAAATTTGATTTACTCTTTCGGTTTGACCATCTGTCTGGGGATGATATGCTGTGCTAAAGTTTAAATTTGTGCCCAAAAGTCCGTGTAACTTATGCCAAAATCTTGAGGTGAATTGAGTCCCCCGATCTGACACGATCTTCTTTGGAACTCCATGCAAACACACGATCCTGGACATATACAACTCGGCGAGTCTGTCTCCAGAGTAGGTAGTCTTTACTGGAATGAAATGGGCGACTTTCGTCAGACGGTCCACAATAACCCAAATCGAATCATACCCTGATCTTGTTCTAGGTAGTCCGGTTATGAAATCCATACCAATTTCTTCCCATTTCCACTCAGGTATCTGCAAAGGTTGCAAAAGTCCGGCAGGTCTCTGATGTTCCGCTTTGATCCGCTGGCACACATCACACAAAGCGACATATTCGGCAATCTCTCTTTTCATACTCGACCACCAATACCTTTCTTTGAGATCTTGGTACATCTTTGTACTTCCAGGGTGAATTGAGTATCCAGATTCATGGGCTTCCTTCAAAATTAACTCCTTTATCTCTCTCTTTTCAGGTACAATGATTCTTTTCCCAAACCAAATGATACCCTCTTCATCCTCTGAAAATTCTGGTGCTTTTCCTTTCTTCATGTTTTCTTTAATCTCTTGGACATACTTATCCTCCTTTTGAGCTGTTTTGATCTGGTCCTCTAGAGTTGGCTGAATCTCCAAAGTAGCCAGAAATCCTTCCTCCACTACTTCCAAGTTGAGTCGCTGGAATTCTTCCTGAAGTGCGGGCATGCTGTCTTTAATCAACAATTCGTTACAGTAAGTCTTTCTGCTTAAGGCATCAGCTACCACATTGGCCTTGCCTGGATGATAATGTATCCCAACATCATAATCCTTTATTAGCTCGAGCCATCTCCTTTGCCTCATATTGAGATCGGGCTGGGTAAATATATACTTTAGACTTTTGTGATCCGTGTAAATCTCACAGCGGTTACCGATCAAATAATGCCTCCATATTTTTAAAGCATGCACTACGGCAGCTAGCTCTAAATCATGAGTGGGATAATTCTCCTCATGGGGTCGCAATTGCCTTGAAGCATAGGCTACTACCTTTCTTTCTTGCATCAAAACACAGCCTAATCCTTGCCTTGACGCATCACAGAAGACTTCAAAGTCTTTTCTAATATCCGGGAGTGTTAGCACTGGTGCAGAAGTTAGCCTTTTCTTTAACTCTTGAAAACTATCCTCACATGCTTTACTCCATTGAAACTTCTTTTCTTTCTTTAGCAACTGAGTAAGAGGTCTTGCAAGCTTGGAGAATCCTTCAATAAAACGACGATAGTAACCAGCCAAGCCCAAAAAGCTTCTGATCTCAGATACTGACTTAGGTTGTGTCCAATTGAGCACATCATTAACTTTATCAGGGTCTACGGACACTCCTCCTGCAGAAATTACATGACCCAGGAAGGCCACTTTCTTCAACCAAAACTCACATTTGCTAAACTTGGCATACAACTGGTGTTCTCTGAGCTTTTCCAAAACTATCCTTAAATGTTCTGCATGCTCTTCCTCATTCTTGGAATATATCAAAATGTCATCAATGAATACCACCACAAATTTATCCAAATATTCCATGAACACCTTATTCATCAGATTCATGAAATATGCAGGAGCATTGGTTAAGCCAAAAGACATCACTGTATACTCATACAATCCATAGCGAGTAGCAAAAGCTGTCTTTGGTATATCTTCTGGTCTTATTTTCAATTGATGATAACCTGATCGAAGATCGATCTTTGAGAAAACACATGAACCTTTCAATTGATCAAATAAATCATCTATCCTCGGCAAAGGATACTTGTTCTTAATTGTCACATCATTCAAGGATCTATAGTCTACACACATGCGAAGACTGCCATCTTTCTTCTTCACTAGTAGTACTGGTGCTCCCCAAGGTGAAGAACTTGGTCTAACAAAACCTTTCTCTAGCAACTCTTGAATCTGTTTCTTAACCTCAGCCAGGTCAATTGCGGACATACGATAGGGTCTCTTGGAAATCGGAGCTGTACCAGGTACTAAATTAATAACAAATTCAATTTCTCTGTCCGGCGGCATTCCTGGTAAATCCTCAGGGAATACATCTGGGTACTCATTTACTATAGGCACCTTTTCCAAAGTTATTCCCTTCAAACTGTTCAATCCACACCTATTCTGGGAAGATGTGTTTGACTTATACCTTACTTGGATTCCTTCCGAATTGGTAAGGGTAATGGCACGATCAGCACAATCTATCTGCCCTTTATACTTGGTTAACCAATCCATGCCAAATATTACATCTAGACCCTTGGAATCTATTATAATAAGATTCGCTAGAAATTTCACTCCATTTATATCTACAGTGGCTCTAGGGCAAACTGTGTTAGTCATCATTTCCTTTCCAGGTGATTGGACTAGCATAGGGTTCTTTAGCAAATTCACATCCCAATTATATCTTTCAACAAAATCTTTTGACACAAAAGAATGTGAAGCTCCAGAATCAAATAATGCTGTTGCAGGAATTGAATTGACAAGAAACTTACCCAGAACTACGTCGGGTGCATCCTGAGCTGCCTCCGCAGTGACATGGTTAAGATGTCCTCTGCTCATCGCCTGCGGAGTCTTTGGAGTTTGAGGCGTTCCCCGGCCTTGACCTGTAGTTGGAGCTCTTGCTGGCGTGGTCCCTAGGTTGAAGCAAACGGGAGTCACAGCTGGGCGCTTCTGGGGACAATTGCTGGCATAATGCCCCATGTTCTTGCAGTTGAAACACTGCACTCCTGCTGCTGAAGTCCTGTTCTGCTGTGGCTGACCACCATTGCCCGGTCGGGGAGCTTGAGGATTGGGACGAGGGGCAGCAAATGGGGTCCTTGGCGCACTTGAATCTGAGGGCTTATGGAACTGGAGCGTGGTGGGGCGAAATCGAGAACCGCTTGCTCCCTGCTGAGCTTGGAACTTCCTCTTTCGGGTTTCAAACAATTGACGCTGAGCGTCTTCTTGTAGGAAAGCCTTATTCACCATGTGCTGAAAAGTTGGGTAGTCATTTGACACAAGTTGCACCTTAAGATTGGGATCAAGTCCCTGCATGAATCTCCAGATCTTGGTTGCCTCTGACGTGACCTCTTCAGCTGCATACCTGGACAGTTGGGTGAACTTGTTCAGGTATTCGGAAACACTGAGGTTTCCTTGCTGCAGTTGGTAGAACTCCCTTTTCTTCATTTCCATTATTCCCGTAGGAATATGCGCTGTGCGGAAAGCCTCAACAAACTCATCCCAAGTGATGGTTTGTGCATTTTGATGAGCAGCACGATAATTTTCCCACCAATTGGCAGCAACTCCTTTGAGTTGGTGGGCAGCATACAATACTTTTTCTTGGTCATTGCACTGAGCTAGGGTCAACTTCCTCTCTACATCCTTGATCCAATCGTCTGCCTCCAAAGGATCTACTGAACCAGCAAAGGTAGGAGGTCTGGTCCTCATGAACTCTCCTAACTTGGACTGAGGGGCCTGGTTTTGTGCCTGAGGGGCTTGCTGTACTTGGTTCTGGGCCAAGGCTTGTAGAAGCTGCAGTTGCATTGCCATCATCTGCTCCAAATTGGGTGCTTGAGTAGGAGGTGGTGGAATATTGTCCTCTGGTTGTGCGTTGGGGTTACGGCTGCTGCCAGGGTTGCTCCTTGTGTTCACCATCTGAAGCGGTTTCCAAGGTTAGCAAAAGATAAGAGGGAAATTAGCATAGATAAGAGAGTAGGGGAAAACTAAACAACATCCCAAACCAACACACAAGAGAGAAACAAGCAACAACTGAGAAGAAACTTATTCTTGAAATCAAAATAGTTTTAAGAATGGCTGTACCACAAGTGCACAAAGGCTTGGTACAGTCCACCTAACACACAAGTAAGCAATATATAAGCGTTCTAAAATCGTACAACTTTGCTTGGGTACTACAACTAACGAACTAGTCCTTGCTCCTTCATGATGACGCGCTTCTCGAAGTGCTTCTTAGACGCAGCCTTACTGAGCCGTCTATAGCAATTACAAAGGGAAGAGAGTACAATTACCATTTCAAAAGGAAATAAGCAGATAGATAAGGAAGAACGCCATGACAAAGGTAAGGATAGACAGACAAGAAAGACAAGGATAGCACAATATTAAATTTTTATTTTATAAAATAAATTTGAAACTCTTCTTTTAACGACCATTCTAACTAGGTCACGTCCTACAGTCAAATTGGCTCTGATACCATCTCTGTCGGGACCCGGATTACCAAACCCGGCCCCTCTGTGTATTACCGCACTAGTCCCAGATCAAAGCTAGTGCACACAGTCAAACAGAAATGATTACATAACCAACAACGCTTTATTACAATTATAAAGAGTACTGACCACCAGGTCTCATTATTACAATTGAGGTTTCAAGACCTCGCACAATCCAAACACAGCGGAAGCAAAGAAAACTCAAAGCAGACCCATCAATATGCCACAGGCAGTTGACTGGGGAAGCGCGACCTAGTCCTCCGGGAAGAATCCGTCACAGCCACAGACGAAGCAGTAGTTGTAATCACCTTCTTGAGCTTCATGTTCCTCTGAGGTTTTATTTTAAGTGTAGCATGTGAGTACATAAAGTACTCCGCAAGTCTTGGGAAAAATGCATAGATGCAAGGCTTAACAAAGGAAGGCTATATGGTTCTTTTGCACAAAGCAACATTTTAAAATTTAATTACTACTAATTATTTTCGAAGGCAACATTTTAACCAATTAATTGTTTTAACAAAACTACCAATAATTCTCTAGTGAAGGTTCCGTCTACCAACACTAGCTAACAACTTGAACAAGTTTAATACTGCGGGTTACATCCACCCTCTCTGGCTCCAACCGCCAGGATACCCTTCCGAGAGTTCCCTCCACTCTCGGAATACAAACTTTTTGATTTTTAAAACCAAAACCAGAAATCTACCATGTGAATGCATTCCTTGCCCGCCCTTGACCGTGGGCACGGCTATTCGAATAGTTTTACACTCTGCAGAGGTTGTACAACTTTACCCACAAGAGATAAATTATCCTAAAAGTCAACACGCTTCCTTTGGCATGAGACCCAGATAAAATATCACAAAGCCTTTACCTTACTCTAATCTAGCTAGATACCACCCGCTGAGGTTTCACCGCAGGTAGGCTAACCGCCCGAACCGAAGCCCCCTCTTGCGCCATATGAGTACAGTAAATCCCTGTCCCTCACTGTGAATAACCAGTCCATCCCTGGCATCCACTTTCCACTGGTGGCACCTAAACTAGACTATCGTAAGTTAGTCAGCTAGGTCGTACCCATATAGACTTGTGGTTGTACGGTTAATGCTCAGTCTGGACAAACACAAGCGTCGGTCCTTAATTGACTAGGGTGGAACATACACATTACAAGATCTCGTGCTAACTGCACCAAACCAAACCAACCATCCACCCTAATCTAAACCAACTTTCACATTTTTATTTTATTTTTAAAATAACAGCGGCAACTCCAATTACCACTACATTTATAAACACAAGGTTCTACAATAAGTCATAATTTCCCATTTCAAAATTATAACAATATTAAATAGCAAGACTAAGCATGATACTACCGTTCTTATATTAGCAAAGATTAAATAATAATCTCGTTATTGAGACAATGGCAATCCTAATGTTACAAAGGTACAGGATGTTCAAATTCAATTGAGGGTATAACAACATTTGGTTTAACTAATTTGCTACGACAAAATTAGGGTTCTATGTAAATAGCGATGCACATAAATTTAAAATAATTAAAAACATTTCATAATCATGGGTTCAAAATGATCAAAGGAGACTTGCCTTCTTGGTCGCTAGTTGGGTCTTCTTGCTGCGACTCGACGAGTTCCTCGGCGACGGCGGAATCTACGCGCGAAAAGACGGACAACCAAAACAAATAAATTCAACCAAAATTTAAATAAAATTCAAAAATTCAAAAAGAGTGCATATTTAGATAGTTTATGATTTTAGAAAAATTTAGAAATTTGAACGGCTCAAATCGGAGTTAAAATGAGAAAGTTATGGCTTCCGGAAGATTAAATAGGAGGGAAAAAGGAAAAACCGGATTTCGGGAATTATTTTTGTACTGGAAAATGCCATTTATGACGTCATCAAAGTTCGAATTTGCTGAGCGGGAAAATGTATTTGAATGACGGGTGGGTCCGGTCTACCGTGGACCGAACCCACGGACCACGGGCCTTGCCGACGTGGCGCACCGGCCACATGGCGCCACGCGGCAGTGAGGTGGCGGCCACGCGGGCGGCCACGTGGGCGAGGCCGGCCACGCGGGCGGCGCGTACGGGAGGCGCACGGGAGATGGCCGGCCGGCCTCGCCGGCGGCCGGCGGCCGGAGGTGGGGGAAGCGGCGAGCGGCGGCGGGTGAAGGGGGGGTCGGCGGCGGCTTACCGGCGGCGGCGACGGGAGGCGGGGCAGTGAGGGTGGCCGGCGCTAGGAGGCGGCGGCGAGGTCGGTTGGGGGCGGCGGTGAAGCCACGGGAGGCGGCCGGCGGGAGGGGAAGAGGAGGGGCGGTGGGAGGCGGTGTCGAGGGAGGCCGGGAGGGGGTATTTATAGGGCAATGGGAGGAGGGGAGGCCGGCCATTTGGAGCTCGCCGGAGTAATTGCAAACCTTGAATAGGGGGCGAAATTTAAGGGGGAAACGGCCGGGGAATGAAGGTAATTGATTTGGCATCCGTTACCATGTTTTATTCGGGCATTAAAGCGAAGGAAACGGCCGAATTCAAAGCTCTATTTTCGGGTTAATGGAGGTGGAGAGAGAGGGTTGGAGGAGGAAGAAGAAGAGGTAGAAGAAGGATATGACAAGGGGGGCCCATGTGTCATAGAGAGGGTGAAATGGTGAAGGGGTACGGGCCGTCGGATTTGCGACACGTGGCAAGTGAGTGAATGAGAGGCTTTGGATTTTATGAAGGGGTAAGTTGTGGTGGATGGCTAGGATTAAAACGTGGAGAGAGGTGGATTTAATCTGAGGGCGACACGTGGCGGGCTAGGGATAATTTGATTTTTATTTTCGGAATAAATTTCAGAAATTACTAGAAACTTCATAAAAGCTTGGAAAATTAATATTTAATGCCTAAAAATTCCAGAAAAATCATAGAATATTCCTGGAAGTATTTTAGACTTACTAAAAATATTTTTAATTTCAGATTTGAATTTTAGAATTTTATAAAATTCTTTTTAACTTTGAAAATTGATTTTAAATTCCAGAAAATTCTCAAAAATTACTTAAAAATTTAGGGAAGGCTAGGAAAAATAAAATAAACTCTTTTTGGCTTTAATAAAATATTTTAAATACATTTTCTTGCTTTAAAATTTTAAATAAAATCCAAATAAATCCGAATAAATCCAGATAAGACTCAAATACATTAAAATAATTAATTTAAAATTAAATTTTTCAGAAAGCGAATTTTTGGGATGTGACAGCAATGATTCCCCGAAGCAGGGCCGGAGTCGACAACCCCGAGAGGACGCTCCCGGAAGCGACGGCCCCGGGGAGCCGTAAGGCTCGTCACGGAGCACGCGCAAGCCCCGGTGTCACCGGCGCAGACCACAAAAGGCCCGCCATGTCCTCGGCATTGGGAACGCCCTTCGGGAGCCTGCCCCCATATCGTGCAAACAAGGCCGGGGATGTGAAGGCGGACCCGGTCATGACGAGCGGCCCCGAGCGGAGCAAGAGCTTCGGGATTGCGGCAAGTGGTGCGAGGTGCATGGTTACGGCGATCACTATACAAAGGCGTGCACCGCGGTCACAGAACTGCGACGGGTGGTGGCCGAAGCTCGGGTCTCACCCCCTAGGCCCCTGGCAGAAGTCCGGGAGCGGCAGCCAAGAGGTGACCCCCTGCGAGCCTCCGCCAAAGAAGGCATGCGGCACCGCACCATCAGCGTCATCACCGGAGGCTCCTTATCAGGGGCCCCCTTGGAGCAGTCACAGCCATGGATGCCGCCCCGCAGCATCACCTTTACCCTGGATGACGCCAGGGGTGTGGAGTTCCCTCACCAAGACCCTTTAGTCATCCAGGCTCACATCGCAGGCCATGATGTCAGGCGCATCCTCGTCGACGGGGGGAGCTCTGCGAACATCCTGTTCACAGGGGCCCTCGAACAAATGGGAATCCCCCGAAGCCGCCTAGAGCAATCGGGAGCGCCGCTTCAAGGCTTCAGAGGCCAACCGCTGGAGGCCATAGGGCAAGTGTCCCTTCCAATTACGTTCCACCAGGGGAGTAACGTCCGAAGTGCGCACGTCATCTTCAATGTCGTAGACATCCCGCACCCCTACAATGTCATATTGGGACGGCCCGCCATCAATTCCCTCGAGGCGGTCCCGCACCACGCCTTCCTATGCATGAAACTCCCAGGCCCGGAGGGTGTGATCACTGTCTTCGGCGACCAGGACCTCGCCAGGCGCGTCGAAGTCAGCAGCCGGAACGTACACCGCCCGGTGCACGCCCTCTCGGGCACGCTCGGCGACACGCCCTCCGCTCCGGGATGGACGCCTAAGCCTCGGCCCGAAGGTGGAGTCAAAAAGGTGCCGCTCCAGGCGGAGGGGCAGGTTGTGTCCATTGGCGAGGGGCTCCCTGCGGAGGTTGAGCGAGATCTACTCCAAGTGCTCCGGGACAACGCCGACATTTTCGCGTGGTCGCCGGAGGACATCAAGGGTGTAGACCGCGCAGTAATCGAGCACCGCTTGGCGGTCCGCCCCGACGCCAAGCCAATCAAATAGAAGCTTCGCCGTATGTCCATGGATCGGCAGCAGGCGGCCAAGCTGGAGGTGGCGAAGCTTCTCCGGGCCGGGGTCATCCGCGAGGTCCACCACCCAGAGTGGCCCGCCAACCCCGTATTGGTCAAGAAAGCCAGCGGGGCCTGGCGTATGTGCATCGACTTCACGGCACTCAACAAGGCGTGCCCAAAGGACAATTACCCCCTGCCACGCATCGACCAATTGGTCGATGCTACCGCCGGGTGCGAGCTAATGAGTTTCCTGGATGCTTACTCTGGTTATCATCAGGTATACATTGCCGAAGACGACGAGGACAAGACCAGTTTCATCACACCAATTGGGACCTTCTGCTTTGTCAGAATGCCCTTCGGCCTAAAGAACGCAGGCGCTACCTTTACCCGCCTCGTTGCTCTCGCCCTCGCCGCCCACCTCGGGAGGAACGTGGAAGCCTACGTCGATGACGTAGTAGTCAAAACCCGGCTGCTCGCCTTGCACGGTCGGGACCTCCAGGAGACCTTCGACAACCTCAGGAAGGCCGACATCAAGCTCAACCCCGACAAATGCGTCTTCGGCGTCCAGGCGGGCAAATTGCTGGGCTTCCTCGTGTCCGGACGGGGCATCCAGGTGAATCCCGACAAGGTTGAGGCCATCCTCGGCATGGATCCACCGAAGACGACGAGGGAGGTCCAGAGGCTGGCGGGCCGCATGGCAGCCCTGAGCCGTTTCCTATCCAGGGTGGCAGAGCGGGGTTTGCCATTCTTCAAGATGCTTCGCGGGTGCGACGGATTTCGCTGGGATAGCGACTGCGCGGAGGCCTTCAACGAGCTCAAGAAACACCTAGCGAGCCTCCCCACTCTGGTCGCCCCAGCACCAGAGGCTCCCCTCTTGCTCTATCTGGCCGCGTCGGTCACAGCAGTCAGTGTCGTCCTCGTCCTAGAGGAAGGCGCCATACAGTGGCCCGTATATTTCATCTCCAAAGCCATCCAAGGCGCCAAGACGAGATATACGGAGCTGGAAAAGCTAGCCTACGCGCTGGTCATGGCCTCCAGGAAGCTTCGACATTATTTTTTGGCCCACCCGATCACAGTGCCTTCCTCTTTTCCCCTAGCAGAGATGCTACACAATAAGGAGTCCACGGGGCGCATCGGCAAGTGGGCTGCCAAGCTCGCCCCGTTCTCCCTGACATACGCCTCGCGGACGACAATTAAATCTCAAGTCCTCGCTGACTTCCTCGCAGAATGGACTCTGCCGGCTCAGCCCGCCCAGAAGCTCGATGACCCGGTCTGGACTCTCACCAGCGACGGAGCTTACGATGTCGCAGGCGCGGGCGTAGGCGCAGTAATCGTGGCCACCAACAACACAGCCGAGTACGAAGCGCTACTCTTCGGCCTGACAAAGCTCAAAGCAGTTGGTGCGCGGCGAGTGCTCGTCCGCACGGACTCACGTTTGGTGGCAGGCCATGTAGACAAGTCATACCAAGCCAAGGACCCTGAGTTAGCCAAATACCTCGCGGCTGTAAGAGCGAGGGAAAGGCATTTCTTGGGCGTCACGGTCAAGGCCATCCCTCGCGCAGAAAATGAGCAGGCCGACGCTCTCGCGAAGGCAGCCAGCCAACAGCTGCCACCCCCTGACGGAGCGTTTTACGAAGTGTTGCAACAGGTGACCATCGCGCAGGACAACCGGGACGCGGCTCTCGTTCACCACATCGCCCAGCAGGGCGACTGGCGAGAGCCTATCTTCAATTTCCTGCAGGGCATCGCCGAGTCAGAGGACCACGCCGAGCTCCGGCGTCTGCAGCACTGTGCCAGATCTTTCCAGGTGTTTGAAGGGACGCTCTACAAACAGGGCGTCTGCGCACCGCTCCTGCGTTGCCTCCCCCGCGAAGAAGGGAAGAAGCTCCTTGTGGAGATCCACGCGGGGGCGTGCGGGTCTCATCTCGCGCCGAGGTCATTGGTCGGCAAGGCATTCAGGCAAGGCTTTTACTGGCCGACTGCCATCACCGACACCCAGGACCTCGTGCGTCGGTGCCAGGGGTGTCAGTGGATGGGGCGCATCATCCGCAGGCCCCCGACGAACCTCAACCCTATTCCCCCGGAATGGCCGTTGGCACGCTGGAGCGTCGACATAGTGGGACCACTCCCCCGAGCCCCAGGGGACCTGCGGTTCGTGGTCGTCGCGCTGGAATACTTTTCCAGGTGGCCGAAGGCGGTAGCCCTAGCCAAGATAACCTCGGCTGCCATGCAGCGTTTCCTCTGGCAGAACATCATATGTCGCTTCGGCGTGCCCAGGGAACTCACCGTCGACAACGGCCTGCAATTTGATGCCACCCCATTCAAGGCGTTCTGCGGCGACATGGGCATCACGCTTCGGTTCGCCTCGGTTGGGCACCCCCAGTCCAACGGAGCAGTCGAAAGGGCGAACGGCGCTATCTCTATCGCCATCAAAAAACGCCTGGTTGGGCTGCCGAAGGGCAGGTGGCCGAGCGAGCTTCACAGCGTCCTCTGGTCCCTTCGCACAATGGTCACACGCCCAACGGGGTTCACGCCTTTCAAGCTCCTTTTTGGTGATGAGGCAGTGACGCCTGAAGAAATCAAGGCTGGATCGCGGAGGGTTCTTGTCCAAGCGTCCGACGAGGAGCGTCGCGTATCCTTGGACCTCCTCGATGGGGCGCGGGCGAGCGCGGCCCACCATGTCGAGAAGTACGTGCGGCAGACAGTACGTGCTCGAGACCGGTCTGTATACCCGCGAAGGTTCAACCCTGGGGATCTCGTCCTCAGAACGGCGCTCCATGCGGAGACCGTCGGCAAGCTGGAGTCCATGTGGGAAGGTCCATACATCGTGGTGGAAGCATTGCAGAAGGGAGCGTACCGCCTCGCCACGCTCGAGGGACAAACTCTCCGCCACACATGGAACACGGACAAGCTACGGCGATATTACGCCTAGAAGCAGGACGAGGATTATAATGGCATCAGCCCCTCCTTGTACGATGCTCGCCCGCGCAAACGGGAGTTCAATAAAGCTCGCTATTTCCAAAAGTAACAGTGTCGGGCTGCGATATGCGAGAGTCTACGAACTATAAATGAAGTCGTAGCGTCGAGGTCCGCCTCCGCACGCACCAGTCTGCAGACTCTAAATAAGACGTAGCGTCGAGATCCGCCTCCGCACGCGAGAGTCTACGGACTATAAATAAAGTCGTAGCGTCGAGGTCGCCTCCGCACGCGCCAGTCTGCGGACTCTAAATAAGACGTAGCGTCGAGGTCCGCCTCCGCACGCGAGAGTCTATGGACTATAAATAAAGTCGTAGCGTCGAGGTCGCCTCCGCACGCGCCAGTCTGCGGACTCTAAATAAGACGTAGCGTCGAGGTCCGCCTCCGCACGCGAGAGTCTACGGACTATAAATGAAGTCGTAGCGTCGAGGTCCGCCTCCGCACGCACCAGTCTGCGGACTCTAAATAAGACGTAGCGTTGAGGTCCGCCTCCGCACGCGAGAGTCTACGGACTATAAATAAACTCGTAGCGTCGAGGTCCGCCTCCGCACGCACCAGTCTACGGACTCTAAATGAAGTCGTAGCGTCGAGGCCCGCCTCCGCACGCACCAGTCTACGGACTCTAAATGAAGTCGTAGCGTCGAGGTCGCCTCCGCACGCGCCAGTCTTTGGACTCTAAATAAGACGTAGCGTCGAGGTCCGCCTCCGCACGCGAGAGTCTACGGACTCTAAATGAAGTCGTAGCGTCGAGGCCGCCTCCGCACGCGCCAGTCTGCGGACTCTAAATAAGACGTAGCGTCGAGGTCCGCCTCCGCACGCGAGAGTCTACGGACTATAAATGAAGTCGTAGCGTCGAGTTCCACCTCCGCACGCACCAGTCTGCGGACTCTAAATAAGACGTAGCGTCGAGGTCCGCCTCCGCACGCGAGAGTCTACGGACTATAAAAAAAGTCGTAGCGTCGAGGTCCGCCTCCCCACGCACCAGTCTACGGACTCTAAATGATGTTGTAGCGTCGAGGCCCGCCTCCGCACGCACCAGTCTACGGACTCTAAATGAAGTCGTAGCGTCGAGGTCACCTCCGCACGCGCCAGTCTACTGACTATAAATAAGACGTAGCGTCGAGGTCCGCATCCGCACGCGAGAGTCTACGGACTATAAATGAAGTCGTACCGTCGAGGTCCGCCTCTGCACGCACCAGTCTGCAGACTCTAAATAAGACGTAGCGTCGAGGTCCGCCTCCGCACGCGAGAGTCTACAGACTATAAATAAAGTCGTAGCGTCGAGGTCCGCCTCCGCACGCACCAGTCTACGGACTCTAAATGAAGTCGTAGCGACGAGGCCCGCCTCCGCACGCACCAGTCTACGGACTCTAAATGAAGTCGTAGCGTCGAGGTCGCCTCCGCACGCGCCAGTCTGCGGACTCTAAATAAGACGTAGCGTCGAGGTCCGCCTCTGCACGCGAGAGTCTACGGACTATAAATGAAGTCGTAGCGTCGAGGTCCGCCTCCGCATGCACCAGTCTGCGGACTCTAAATAAGACGTAGCGTCGAGGTCCACCTCCGCACGCGAGAGTCTACGGACTATAAATAAAGTCGTAGCGTCGAGGTCCGCCTCCGCACGCACCAGTCTACGGACTCTAAATGAAGTCGTAGCGTCGAGGCCCGCCTCCGCACGCACCAGTCTACGGACTCTAAATGAAGTCGTAGCGTCGAGGTCGCCTCCGCACGCGCCAGTCTGCGGACTCTAAATAAGATGTAGAGTCGAGGTCCGCCTCCGCACGCGAGAGTCTACGGACTATAAATGAAGTCGTAGCGTCGAGGTCCGCCTCCGCAAGCACCAGTCTGCGGACTCTAAATAAGATGTAGCGTCGAGGTCCGCCTCCGCACGCGAGAGTCTACGGACTATAAATAAAGTCGTAGCGTCGAGGTCCGCCTCCGCACGCACCAGTCTACGGACTCTAAATGAAGTCGTAGTGTCGAGGCCCGCCTCCGCACGCACCTGCCTACGGACTCTAAATGAAGTCGTAGCGTCGAGGTCGCCTCCGCACGCGCCAGTGTGCGAACACTAAATAAGACGTAGTGTCGAGGTCCGCCTCCGCACGCGAGAGTCTACGGACTATAAATGAAGTCGTAGCGTCGAGGTCCGCCTCCGCACGCACCAGTATGCGGACTCTAAATAAGACGTAGCGTCGAGGTCCGCCTCCGCACGCACCAGTATGCGGACTCTAAATAAGACGTAGCGTCGAGGTCCGCCTCCGCACGCGAGAGTCTACGGACTATAAATAAAGTCGTAGCGTCGAGGTCGCCTCCGCACGCACCAGTCTGCGGACTCTAAATAAGACGTAGTGTCGAGGTCCGCCTCCGCACGCGAGAGTCTACGGACTATAAATGAAGTCGTAGCATCGAGGTCCGCCTCCGCACGCACCAGTCTGCGGACTCTAAATAAGACGTAGCGTCGAGATACGCCTCCGCACGCGAGCGTCTACGGACTATCAATAAAGACGTAGCGTCGAGGTTTGCCTCCGCACGCGCGCCCTCGCGCGCACTCCGGAATATAAACAAGATGGGAATTCCGCGCACGCACAGACGTTGCTCCTGTCCGTACTCCAAGTATAAAGACAAGCATACAATGTTAAGAGCGGATGCCACTTCGGCTTTCCACAAAAAATGCAGGGGTTGCATGACCACAAGTAGGAGCGCAAAGTACACCGCTCCCCTAAACCAACCGCTCACCCTTCGCGCGGTCCCGACAAGCCTGCACCGCTGTTCTGACGCCGGGGAACCCCTTCGAGCCAGCGGAGGAGGTCCCCGCCCCCGTGTAGCGTATGCTGCACCGCGACCCTGGCCGCGTCCTCCCCGACATAGCCCCAGATCCATCGGTGGAAGTTCCGGAGGCCAGGATCGATGAAGCGAATAGCGTCCGACAGCGCCTCCGGCCAGGCAGGAAGATCCAGCTGAGGGTTCGCCAGCTCGTGGACATGTCTGCACCCATGAGTGTGCAGCATGGCAAGGGCGAGGCACGAACCGAGGAAGCTGCAATGCTCACCGAAGGTCTTCGCGCTGCGGAGAGCAACGCCGGCACCTTCCTCGACCAGCCCGAGCGTCTCCACCAAGTCCCCCGGTCCATGGGTAACGTCCGGCACGTCGACACACAGGTCCCGGAGGGCCTGGTTCAGAGACTCCATTGCCCTCCACGCCGACATGGACGCATTGTCCAAGGCGCCGTCCTTCTCCGCAAGGGACTCCACCAACTGGATCTTCTCCTCCAGAGTGGCGATCTGCTGCAAAAAGGAGGTGCGTTCCTCCGCCGCGGCGCGCTGGACCTCCCCGGTCTCCTGCTGCGCGGCGGCCAGGGCGCCCTCCAGCACGTGAAGTTGTTCGTCCTTCGCGGCAGGGGCGTCATCCGCAGCACGAAGCTCGACCTCCAGGGCCCTCCGCTCCCGGATGCGGGCCTCATCTAGCGCGTGTCCAAGGACAAGCGTCTGGAAATGGCAGAAAAAATCAGCAGGTGCTCGACGGTGCTCTAGCAGCCGTGAGCGCACATACTTACCCTTATCTTCGAGGCCCGCAGTGCGAGCGCCAGGAGGTCCCCCTCGCACGACGACAGCATCTGTTGTTCAAAACCATCGCGGGCGCGCTCCGCGGCTGCATTAAAAGCGTGAAGCGTCTCTGGACGCGGCAGGAAGTCGGAGAGGGCGAGCCCTGCCCCCGTCACGTCAGGGGCTGCGGAGACTTCGGCCGCGTCGACGGCGACAGCCGCCTGCAGGGTACCCCGTTCAGGGTCCGACGCGTCGCGCACACCCCCGTTGCTCGATCCTTCACCGCGTCCGGGAGACTTCGTCTCGCCTGATGTCGACGAAATGAGCGAGCAAATCGGGGAGAGTTTCGCGAAGTCGTGCGAGGAAAGGGAACTGCGCCTACCTTCTGCACCGCCCGCTGCGACAGGAGGGGGTGCTTGTTCAACCGCCAGTCGGAGGGAGAGTACCTCGGTGGGCGATCGAGAAGACTTTTCGGCTGCGCCGGCCGCGTCGGGCGCCGCGCCTCCAAGCACGGGGCTGGCAACGCCGTACCGACCCCTCGAAGGCGAAGGGGGCCGGATGCGAGAGCGTTTCGCCTGTGGCTCCACAGGGGATTCTTCCGCGACGTTAGCAGCTGTAGCTCCCGTCGTGCCTTTGGTCATTACCGCCCCGGGCGCGTCCTCGACGGCCGCCGGGGGTGGCAAAGCACCGCCAGGGGTGGCAAAGCACCGCCAGGGGTGGCGTCCTCCCCCGGGTTGGCAGGATCCGGCACAACGAGGGCCGTCTTCACGGCCTCAACAGCGCCAGCGGGGGATACTGCCAATGGGCTCGGAGCACCACGCTCTCCCGAGCTGGTCCGGCCGCACGTCCTGTCCCACCGGTGCCAGCCGCCGAGCTGGCTGGCGGACTGGACGCGGCGACCTTGGAGCAGGCCCCCGCTTGGCTACTGCCACCACGACGGCTCGAAGTCCCTGTGGGAGCCTCCGCCGGCATCGCGCGCTCGGGCACAGCAATGCGCAGAACCTCGCACGTGCGGTTTATCCGCCCCTGCTTCGCCGCCTTGGTCGCAGCCTCGCGCAGCTTGTGCTCCTTGAACGTGTACGGGCCCAGGAACGTCGCAGCCGCGCGCTCTGCATCCTCTAGCCGAGCCACTGCACAAAAGGTAACAAGTTGGTCGGTCAAGGGCTACGCAGACATAAAGGGGTGCGCACCAACGCACTGCGAGACTCACAAGGGGCGGAGGGCGGAAGCAGGCAAGACAATGACGGGCGCACCCCGTCCTCTCGGTCATCGCCCCGTCGCCCGTATTTCCACCGGGCGGAGAGTGGAGCCACCCCGTACATCGTAAACTCTTCAGCCAAGTCGCGCATACTTAGCCGGCGTGCCACGCCAGCAAGCCTCCATAGCCTCCGTGCGTCGTCAGCCTCCAGCGTTACACTTGGCGAGCTGTTGAACGAGATTGTCCCACCTCGGCATAGCAGGCCGCTCGTGCTAGTCATGATGTAATAAAACCACCGCCGCGTCCAGCCGGATTCCCACTTCTCCAAGCCGACCGGCGTAGGCAATAGCGTCGTGCAGGATCCTCGTAGCACAAAATCGACGCTACCAAAGTTGGATACAGCCCCCTCAATCTTCTTGGGTCGACAGCGCGCGTCGTGCAGGGTGGCGAACAGGCTCGCGCTGGGACGCCGCCCTTCCGTCCGCGTAGCCCATGCAAAGACAGCCAGGCGGACTATGGCGCTTGGCGTCAACTGCGCTAGCTCCAACCCATAGGTCCGCAGGACTTCACCCACAAACGTCGTGGAGGGCATTCGAAGACCGACGTCGAAGAACGCGACGAAGACGATCGCCTCCGTTTCCTGGGGCTTCGGCTCCATTTCGTCACGGCGGGGTAGGCGAGCCCCATCGTGTTCCTCGATCTTCCCTTCCCACACAAGTCGCTGCAGCGTCTCTTCAGTCGCGCGGCTCTTCCCCAGCACACGGGAGCAGCGACCCCCGAGTTTTCCATGGCGTCCCACCGCTCGTCGCCATGCGAGCGCCCCCGCAGCACCAACTCGTAATCTTCAAAAGGGAAGGACGACTCGTCCCGGCCAGACAAGGAGCCGCCGTCGGGATGGCGGGAGGCACCGTCATGACTGGCCATTGTTCTCTAAAATTAGGGCAGAAGGGCTATCAACACGAAGTAAGCAGAGATAGGCGGCAGGCGGGATAGAGCGCCCCCACCACAGCGAATGGCGTCTTATAAAGCCCACTCGCCTCCCCCACAACCAGAAGCGCAGCCAGATTCAAACCCCCAGCGGTTCGGCTACCCACGACTGGAAAGAAGAACCGCCAGCATCTGGAAAGGCGTGCCTGGTAGGTGGCCAGGCAGCGCGCAACGCCAGACCGCGCCCGACACGCGTCCCGCTTGCCTAGGGAAGAGGCAAACGGCCGCGCTCACGCAACCGCTCACATCCCACGACGCACCAGGCATAAATCGCCGCGTGCCCCACCCACGGAAGGCAGACTGCACGACGCGACAGCCTTCCTCCTGACAGGCCAGGCGTCGGCACGATTCCAATCGCCATTAAAAGCGCACTACCAAACCGCGGGGTCACAACGGTTTCAAGACATAGCGACATCGGCGGCACACGGCCCGTTCGAAGGGTAGGGAACGGAGCGCGCGCGCGTCTACGTCGGCTAGGCGCCAGCTCCGCTACCACCCGTTCGAAGGGTAGCGGACGGAGCGCGCGCGTCTACTTCGGCTAGGCGCCAGCTCCGCCGCCACCCGTTCGAAGGGTAGGGGACGGAGCGCGCGCGCGTCTACTTCGGCTAGGCGCCAGCTCCGCTGCCACCCGTTCGAAGGGTAGGGGACGGAGCGTGCGCGCATCTACTTCGGCTAGGCGCCAGCTCCGCCGCCACCCGTTCGAAGGGTAGGGGACGGAGCGCGCGCGCGTCTACTTCGGCTAGGCGCCAGCTCCGCTGCCACCCGTTCGAAGGGTAGGGGACGGAGCGTGCGCGTCTACTTCGGCTAGGCGTCAGCTCCGCTGCCACCCGTTCGAAGGGTAGGGGACGGAGCGCGCGTGCGACTACTTCGGCTAGGCGCCAGCTCCGCCGCCACCCGTTCGAAGGGTAGGGGACGGAGCGCGCGCGCGTCTACTTCGGCTAGGCGCCAGCTCCGCCGCCATCCGTTCGAAGGGTAGGGGACGGAGCGCGCGCGTCTACTTCGGCTAGACGACAGCTCCGCTGCCACCCGTTCGAAGGGTAGGGGACGGAGCGTGCGCGCATCTACGTCGGCTAGGCGCCAGCTCCGCTGCCACCCGTTCGAAGGGTAGGGGATGGAGAGCGCGCGCGTCTACTTCGGCTAGGCGCCAGCTCCGCTGCCACCCGTTCGAAGGGTAGGGGACAAAGCGCGCGCGCGTCTACTTCGAATAGGCGCCCCCTCGGAACGGAGCGCTCGCGCGTCTGCCCCAACCACCAATCAAGGCGTTCGGTTCGGCTACGGCCTCAGCCCCCGGTCAGGTTCTGGAAAGTTCACAGGCCGCAGGGACGGAGGGGGCCAAAGGACTCGGCAACATGGCTTCGGCCCTGTGAAGCCCTTTACCATGAGAGGCTCCTGTTGTAGGGGTGGCCCCCACCTAATCCCAGCAGGCCTGGTAGAAGGTTATAAGGCCCAGAATAGGCCATGTGTAATGACATAAGTGCCCCTGAAGGGGATATTCAGATGTAAGGGTATAATTGTAAAAGCACTCCCCAGGTATATATATATATATATGGAATACAGGCCATGGGGGAGGACCCAAGCCATTACGGTCATTGTCTCCCAACTCTCCACTACCATCTCTCTCTCTGTTTGGTCTGTAGCCACAACAGGTATCAATTATCATCATAAATTGTATCAATCTCAAGTGGTATATGATACTTCATGGAAAAGACAAAAGGACCACAAAAATTTTAAAAGAACCCATTATAAAGAAGAGAAGCCCATTATAACGAAGGGAAGAAGTCTTTGGTGAAGAATTTTTGTGCTTGATGACGAAGAGGGAGAGAAAGCCAAAATTGCAAATAGAGAAATTTGCATTTTATCATTGATAAAGGGGGAGAGAAAGCTACAATTTCAATATGTTTGGCCTTTGGGACATAGGGGAGACAAATGCAATTGGAGCTTGCATAAGCTTTAGGAGGAGAGATGTCAAAAAGGAGAGATGACAAAAAGGAAAAATGACAAGAAAGACGTGAAGAATCTTTATGGGTCTAAGTAGGAGAAAGAAGTACCTTTGTGTGAGGGAGAGTATTTCTTTATGAAAAACTTATTAAATATTTTGGGCTTACGTAGAAAGGGTAAAGTATAAATATTGGAAAAAAGTATTTGACCTATTTACCCAAAATAATTTATGGATCTTGTGAATGCATATTCATGTGCTTAATTGTCGTTTATTCAATTGTTGCATTCCTTGGATCCAAAATATATATTGAACTCTATCTCAAATCAAAACTTGGATGTATGCACATATTTAGAGGGAATACACTCTATATTTTGTGATTTCATTTGTATTGATCCTTCTCTTTTATCCAAATATTGAGGATCTTTATTTTGAAACGTATCCTTTGAGTATATAAAATTTGTGTAGTTCATCTATTGAAATTATTTGAAATTATTGTGATTGCCATCAATTACCAAAACGGGGAGATTGAAGAATCTAGACCTGTCATTATGAGTTAATGATATATTTTGGTAATTAATAACAATCATATTATAAGGCTAATATTTGTCATGAGTTGGATGAATATATTATGTCCCATAGTATGAAGACTTTGGATGGCGTCATGAATTGATTGTCATCAAGTCAAGATTCAAGATGAAGGATGTCATCATGTGTTGATAAGCATCAAGTCAAGATCCCGAAGAAAAGATGATTATGAGTTGATCATCAAGTCTAAGAGAAGACCCATCATGTGTTGATGGAGGGCAAATGAAAAATGCATCATGAGTTGATGCATATCAAGAAAAGGACTCGAATTTGAAGTGAGGATGTTCGCCATTAAGCTTTAAGATGATGCTCAAGGCAAAGGTATAATTAGCTAGGCTACGGATATATTTCTAGTCTTTTATTGATCTTGGTGTTTGGTTGGAAGACTAAGTTACTAGTATAGGTTGCCATACTATTAAGAGGGGTAATGTCTAGTAGTTTGAGTCTCATCATGTGTTGATAATCAATCTCACTTGCTCTAGCTCTTTTTAGCATTATGCTAGTATTTGCAAATAATTGTAGCTCATGCATAATCATTGTGACACGTGACTTATATTTGTAAATAGTTAAAGACCATGTGTCCTACTTCTTGTAGTATGATACTTAGGTTTACGAATCTATTTTGCAAATAGTTGAAGTTCATGCTCAATCCTTGTAGCATGTGACTTAGGTTTGCGAATGTGTTTTGCAAACGTGTTGAGTCCATGTTTCCTAATCTTTGTGTCATGATTCTGAAGTGTGCAAATGTGTTTTGCAATTGTTGTGTATCATGCTTCGACATTGTTTGCATGGAACTGCATTTTGTAAATGTGTTTTGCAAAAGTGTTGAAGTACATGCAATCTATCTCTACTAGAAAATACACTGCGGTATGACCACACTTTGTGTTGCAGTCAGACTGGCTCTGTGTGACCGGTCGGACCAGCTCATGGTGAGCAGTCACACCGGCGTGGTATGACTGGCCTTGCGATGCTACCAAGCATTTGTTGCTGGTAGTTATTTTCCAGAGAGCACCATTTCTAATTTGAAGTCATACGGTACTACCGGTGAGTGTGATAGTACCGGACCCTATGCGTGTGGTAGTACCATCAGTGCTTGTAATGACTAATTTTCTGGCCGTTGCAAAGGTCACGGTAGTACTGGACCTTGCATGGCGATAATATCGGACTTTTGCTGATTTTGTCCCAACGGCTAGTTTTTGAGGTGGGGTTATTAATATCCTCTTAGTCAGTTGGGAGATGTTGGGTTGCTAATGTTGGTTGTGTTGTTACACCCATTTCATCACTATTGAGCTAGTATGAGGCTCTCCACTCAATTGTGTATGTGTTACACCTTGTGAGTAAGGAGAGAAGTCTTTAGTTGCATGTGTTGCATCTAGAGGAGGATTTTATCTACATTGAGCTTTTGCATTCGTTGCACGTGGTGAGTCAAGCAAGGGGCTTGACTTGTTACTCTTGGAGATTGTCGTCTCTTAGATGGTATTAGAGGCATCGTGCCTGGTGATCTTCTCAAAGAAGCTTGTAAGAAGGCTTAGCAACTTAGCGTGTTGTGAAGGTTGAAGCTCACTTACCCATGGAGAGGGGGAGTTACTACTAGTAGAATTGAAGTGTTTGGCTTAATTTGTCGAGCCGGTCCAATTCGTTTGGCTTTACCTCAACGTGAACTAGGGGAACCGGCAACTTTTTGAACACCATGGTAAAACATCATATATCAATTGTAGTTTACTTTTTTGAGTTCAATTTATATACTTGTAATTTATATTCGTAGCAATTGAATTAATTGCTTGTCGCTCTAGGAATGCAAACCTAACATAGACTTAGCGGGTTGTTGTATTTAGGTGAACTTAAGATGATTTACATCTTAATTGTGCAAAACTAATTTGATTTATGCTTTAGCACATAATCTTGGTTTTAACCAGAAGTGATTTTTAAAAGCGCCTATTCTCCCCCCTCTAGTCGGTCTGCTCGTCCTTACAGTGCCAATGACCTTAGCCATTGAAGAGAAAAGGTCAAAGTCGAAAGAGCCAAAGGCCGTGATAACGAGTGGCGAGCATGAGCATTGTTGAAGAAGTCAGTGGCCAAAGAAATTCGATGATGGGGAAGCCCTAGCAGAGAGATGAAGCTTTGTATTGAAGGCAAGTTATGGACAATATGGTGCCATCAAGTAGTTAGGAGAGTGCCATCGCTGGTAAGAGGTACAATGCCACTGGCGATTATGAGAAGATTCTTCACATCATTAGACAATGACTAAAGATGACATGCCGACATCAGTGAAGATAGGAGGTCGCCGCGGTTAGTAAGGAAAGCCGAAGTGTTGAGTTGGCCAACATTAAAGAAGAGGAGCGATCAACACGGGAGAAAAAGGATATGAGCACGTATAACATCATGCATGTGTATATACATATATGTATCCATATAAATAGAAGCACGAACACATAAGAAGATGAGCAAATAACACAGAGTAGAGATAGTGCATTCGTAGGAAATAGACTTGAGACTACCAGAGAGAGCATAAAGAGGATTGGCGACTGTAGCATGTGTATGCGTGTTGATGTCGCATCAATCAACATTAAGCAATAATTTAAGAGAAGTAGGGATAACTATATGGTTGTATTGAAAGAGATAGCAGTTGAAAGGAATCGATCAAAAACTAGACTTGTTGTAGGTTGAAGCAAAAAAGGTACAACAGCGAGAAGAGATAGAAGACAGAGTTCGTTAGGGCAGCCGATGTGTAAGAGAAGATAAGTTCAAGGTAAATCACCAATGGTGTATCAATGTATGCATGAGCAAGATACTCTAATATCATCTAAACTAATAAGATAATTTATCGCACACATAATCAATGTATTGCTTGAAATTAAATAGAGGTATATGTGCATTCATACATTTTGAAAAAGAGTAACCAATAGAAAAAGAATAGAAGTATGCAGCTACATAATCTATACATATTGAGAGTGGTTGCATTTCTAACAACCTTAACAACTTCTGCTCAATAATCTCCTTCAATCAAAACTTATACTTTAATTACGTTCCTCAAGTTGTATTTTTTTTCAAGCTTCTATATTGTCATTTCTAATATTTATGATACTACAAACTAAAACATCTAAATATATCATTTGATATTATAAACTTTAAAATAAATCTAGTCGCGCAAATGCACATGCCATCCTGCTAGTTCTAATTAAGCACCAAGCATTTGCAAGAGAAACAGAACATCTCTTCTTCACCAGTCAAAGGATTTACAAAAGGCAGCGGCATGCAGATAGGTTTCATCACTGTTCGACAGAACGCCACACAAATGACCATGTTTTTCTTATAACTCCCTCTGAATTGGAAGCACAAAACACAACAGCAAGCTGACTGGTCTATCCAGCATTCGCTGAAGCAGAACCTTATTAAACCCATTCGCAGAAATTGCTCATGACTTGAGGCAGACCCTTGCACCAGGTTACATTGGCCAAACGATTTTCCTCATTTCTTTGCGACAACAGCCGCAAACCTGCATGCGACTGTTATGTCAGTTCACCGGAGCATAGACGGCACAGGTTCTACTAGGAGTATACACTGAGAACGAATGGGGCCTGTTGTCATGTGAATAGTCCTGCAAGGAACGGACAAAGCAGAAGTTATTTCAGATTTGTCAGGAACGAGTTTACACAATCATACTATAAGCAACCCCGTCAGAGCAAGGACTTACGGCAGTGAAGTGCTCTGCAGTGTGATGGATCCTACCAAATCCACCAAAGAGTCCGGCGTCCGAGTCTAAGACCACCTGAAAGAAAACAGCAGATATTATCAGCACCCAACACATTCAGTTCATCTGCATGAACGAGCTGCTTCAAAACTGATTGGAGGAATTCTGAGTAAATTTTCCAGGTAATTTTCAAAACATGGATGGGCTCAACTACGGCAGGATCAAGAAAATGGGTTTAAAACCACCCAGAATAGGTAGCCAATTCTTGTTTTCCAAGATTATCCTTAAATTTAGAAGGTTAGTGACAGATACATCAATTCCAGCAGGAGACAAGCACTTGTATTTTGCATCCTCCGAAAAAAAAACCTTTGGTTTTTTAGATAAGATCAAAATAAAATATGAAGTTCTGATTACCAAGATCCCCCTAGCTCCTAACTCTATCAATGCATTTGGAGAACAAATATTTGGTAATAGGTATAGTACAAGTGTACAGCTCATCTGGTGAAGAAAATTTACAATCTGATCATGGGTAATGCACAATAGCTGCATACCTTGTACTTCCCAGGCTTTAAACAACCAACACGGTAGTCAAAATAGCTGTTACTCCAATGGAAGTTGAACACAAATACCAGATCTCCTCTTTCAAACACAATCAGCTTATCCTCCTCATGTTTTCGAGATATGTACTGGTGGTCTGATGTCATGAACTACAATGACATGGTCTGTTTCATCAGCAAATCTCCATTGATGCCAGAGAATGTTAAGAGGGATAGCAATAATCATGAACTTACCAAAATCTACCTAGTTTAGAGCAATGGGTACTAAAAGGACAGTTAAGCAGGAACCATGAAACAGAATTATTGATGACGAAAGAAACCATAATCACTTCTCCAATTTCAGATATAATTTGGTGGCAAGATCAATGTTTTCCTTGCTACATTTTTTTATTAAAGTATAAAAAAATTAATGAGGGGAAAATATGCAGTGCATACTATAAAATATTCTTTTTTTTCACCTGAAGAGGTTTAAGTTTAACAAGTTGGAGATAAATATAAAGTAAAAACATGTAAGACCACTCCCCTAAAAACAGAAAGAATGGAAGACTATAGTATTATCCTACTGCATGCCGCATTAGTATAAATGTATAATTCTTCTATTCAGCATATATTTCAGGCAAGTGATTTTATTATTTTTCATGATAAATAGGCAATATGGGCTCGTGTGAGTAGAAAACAAAAGATATCTATTCTAGTTCAATACTATGTAGCATGGACACGCCTCAAAACCGCCGTATCCGTGTCCGACACCGTGTCGAACACGGATACGACACAGACACGTCTTGGACACGTGTCGGCGACGTATCGGCTGATTTTAGAATTAATTTTAATTATTAAAATTCTCGACATGTGTCGGACACACTAAATATACGAGTCGGACACGGCCTGGGCACAACCGGCCCATAACGCACGCACGGGCGTTGCCCTAACCCTAACCTCCCGCCCCGGATACCGAGCACCTCATTCCCATCGCGCTCGCACGCTCGCGCTTCTCCGCATCGGCCGCTCGCGCCACCGCTCGCTCCCGCCGGCTCCCGCACCTTGCCGCCGCCCGTCGGCTTTCTCCCGCTGCCCGCTCCAGCCCGCTCCCGCACCTCGCCGCCGCCTGCTCCCGTATCTAGCCGCCGCCTGCTGGCTCCTGCACCTCGCCGCCGCCCGTCGGCTTTCTCCCACGCACCATTGCCCGTCGGCTTTCTCCCGCGCGCTGCCGACTTTCTCCCGCATGCCGCCGGCGTCCTGAACAGTAACATATGGTCCTGATGGCTGCCACATGGAAACGACGAAAACCAATGGTTCTGAACAAGCGACAGCCTGGACGGCTCGGATGGCGACACATGGCCAACATTCGATGGTGCAAGCCAGTTGCGGACTTGCTCGGATGAACAGTGGTGGGCTCGGCCCATTTGGGTTTAGGGATTTTAAAAGTTTTCCTTTTCAGAAATTCAGATAAAATCAAATGAGCTCTAGAAAATAGCAAATTAACCCGGAAAAACTCATAAAATTCCAAAAAAAATTCTTGAAACAAGGAACCCAATAAAATATTTCCAGTAAATGTTATTGTTTATTTTAGTCATATTAAATCATTTTAATTAATAAAAATTCAACTTAAGCTTTCATTAATTCCAAAAAATCCAACTGGTGAATTTTATTTTAAAAGCTTCGAAAAGGCTCTGAAAATTAGGATGTTACAGTAGGAGGCATGCGAGGAGGTGTGGTTGCAGCTCCAGCGGCCGAATCGGCAGCAGCGCTGGTGCCATGCCCGATGGAGAAGCTTGGCGAAGGCGATGCTGGGGCCAAGATCCGGAGATGGCGGAGCGCGCGGAGAGGCCAAGAGAGCCGAGCGACGGCGGTGGCCCAAGGAGAGGATGGCGGCGGCTCATGCTGTGGAAGGCCAATGGCGACGCGGACGACCACGGCACAGACGACGGCAGCCCTACGCCAACTGGATCCAGCCTGGAGGTGACCGGATCCAGGCGGAACGAGGCCGGTGGCGGAGAGGAGCAGCAGTAGCTGAAGAGGCCCAACTCGAGGATGGCGCGAATTCAGCTCAGTGGCATTGTTACCAGGGAAAAAGGCGGCCAGGACAGAAGAAGGCGTCGGCAGGCCATCTCCCTCCAAATCCGGCTTCACAAGGCCTGGGAGCGGAGCACACTCCTCCCGGGGCCGGTGGCGGCGGCTGGCAGTGACCGGCGGCAGCTGGAGCGGAGGCTAGATTCAAAACCTAGGCTCTGATACCATGTAAGAAAGCATGAAGCTCAAATCTATTGCAATAGTCCATGGGGGATTATATAGTACAATGGACACAAACCCTAGAAAACAAAAAAAGACCTAAATACCCTTAACATGGTTGACAAAATATGAATCGGAGACTGAATTTCTCTTCCATAGAAGTTTCATTTTCCCAGAATGTATCCTAAGTTTTGGCCTAATTCATCTTCTGATGATCGATTCAACCTCTGATAAAAAAGATAAATCTTGGTTCTATTTCATCTCTTCAACAAGTTTAGTAACGAGCATAACGGTAACCTATTGTTCTGATGGAGAGAAGAACCTATAATTAGCTTTTCGGGAAATTTCCAAATGAACAATTTCAACAAATATTGAGAGGATTAGAATATATAGATATAGCACCAAATGAGACCCGACATATAAAAGGAGGGTCTGGCTTGTTGTTGTGCATCAGTTCATCAGATTTAGATGCTGGGTCCCTTGCAGCGTCGTACCAAACCTGCTGGCTAACCAAGTGACATAGTGAAATGATTATGAAGAAACAGTGATGTGATGTTGTTAGTATAAACAGTAAGCATAGTGACTCAACCTTGCAGGAACGAAAATGTTATTAGTATAAACGGTAAGCATAGTGACTCAACCTTGCAGGAACGAAAAGAAAAGTAAAGAGTAAATAGTACATACTCCATATTTTTCCTCAAGATGCTGCATTGCCTGATCAAACTGTTGCATACCATGATACCTAAGATATTCTGCATCACCCTGACAAAGTAAAACAAGGGAAAATTTCTTAATGATCAATAAATTTAACAAAAGCACGGTTCAATATTTCTGGTCCTGCCCAAATGCTAATGTGAATAAGGGTAGATGACCAAGATGAATTATCACATTGGCACCTTGTTGAATAAATCACTGGAGAAGAGGTAAAAAAGATCTAAATTTCACTCGATGGAGGTAGAAATTACTGTTGTTATCAATAATAAGCTAATAACGCAAAGAATGTTTACCAGGTCAAATCTTCGACGGCATTTGTCATAACTGTTGTTATTCCCTGGAATGAACTTACCATTTGGAAGTACTTGTGGACCTCTTGGAAAATCTATCCATTCTGCAAAACAAAAGGTAGAACAATAACCTTAAAACCAAATGGTTCCTGAAACATAGTAAAACTACATTTGACAAGATAATTGTCAAATGAAAGTTTCTTTAAGATTCAAACAACATAACATGTAACAAAGTGGTTGAATCTCACCGGGATGTCCAAACTCATTTCCCATAAAGTTAAGATAGCCTTCTCCTCCTAAACTCATCGTGATAAGTCTAATCATTTTATGCAATGCTATTCCACGATCAATGCTAGGTGTTGAAGGTCTGTCGAGAGCCATGAAATCATACATATCCTGCATGAATACACCAGATGAGGTTCTCGTGTCATTCTTTATTAAAATTCTGTGGTGCTGTGCTTCTGCATGTATTTGCATAACAGCAATTAAACCAGAAAGATTATATCAAACAAAAGCACCAGACATATTTGTTATACAACCTCAATGAAGTATTAAAACAAGGAAATAACAGTTTACAGGACTAGTCAAGAATAGGAATTCTCTCAGACATAAGTGTTGGTGGCAATCATGCTCCAGTGCATGAGATTTCATAGATGCAGCATCTAGAGATCATAGATGCCTGCAACTAATATGAGAAAAGCAGGGTACACTAGTCTAAAGTTATCCAACTTAACTAAGAATCTAGCTTGCATTTAGTGCTCGAGGAAAATCAAGAGAAATAATTATTATAATAACAAATAAATTTCATAAAGAGAAAAGCATATAGATTAAACAAAATAAATTATGGTATCAGCTAAGGTCAGAATAAGTAAAATCTAGAAAATTAATGTTCGCTTACCTTGTCCATCAACCAGAATGCAATAGTCTTGTCACCAACTAGTGCTTGATCATGGCTTTCAGCATAAGTAACACACTTCTCTAACCACCTCCTATTTGTTAGTGTTTGCACGATGTCATCCATCTTCCAATCTTGATCACTTTTTCTGTGCAAAATCAAAGTTGCAATTCAGACACCACCTATTTCACATAAAAAAACCCAGAAGGCAGTAAAGGCACATGAAACACCAACCTTTTACAGTTTCAAAACAGTTGAGAAAAATGGGAGATGCAAAGAGCAGAAGAACCTTTTCTCATAGACACAGAATAGAGGGTAATTGTATCTTGTTTTTATAGTCATGCTGCATAAACTACAGAGTGGAAGTTCATGCAAATCCAATACACAGAATAGAGGGTAATTGTATCTTGTTTTTATAGTCAAATCCAATACACTAATGCACATGCATGTGGAAGTTCATACTAGTGCTATGCAGAGAAAATTTTGAATTTATATTCATATACAGCGCACAAGACAATCTTATATCCAGTAGATGTATATTACCATCTGCCTTAACCAATATTTGAAACACTTACTTGAGAAGTTCAATCCATTTGTCAGCAACAGCCATATGCAGGCGATAATCAAAACCAACCCCACCATCTTGAATAGGAAGGGAAAATGTAGGCATCCCACTAACCTGAAAAGGTTAAACGAATAACTAACAGAACAGTTTAAACATTAAGTTTTTTTTTAAATTCCAGTTTGCGTTTGGAATCTACTTATTTAGAAACTAGAACTCTGGCCCATAGAGGCTCCACCATTATCTGGCTACTGTTTTAGAACTCTAGCCCATACAGGCTCCGCCATAACCTGGTTTATGTGTATTTAATCAGACTTTCAGCGAAGTTGCAGTCCCCAAGAAAAGGAAAGGTTGTCACTCCATGGAACATGCATCTATTTGAATATGGATAAAGATGGCTTTCTATATCAGCACTTCGAACATGTAACTAGTCTCAGGTAGCTATTTGATCACCTTGCTACCTGATAATTCCATAGTAAGTGATGACTCGAATGACCTCGCATATTTATGTACAAACAGGAGCTGATAAGCACGCCTCAATAAGTGGAGTTAAATGACCATACAAAACGTTGAAGAATAATGCTTTTCAATTTTCATACAAGAATATGCATATAAGACATTAATGTCCATGGCCTTGGACTTGATGTAGTTGCAAAGTAATGGTGCAGTGCGTGCTTCATTTCAAAATCTATAGCAATTTTTATATGAACCTCCTGTCAATATAAAGAAAAGCAACCTAGACTGCAAAGATGATCACAATTAATATATGTGTGAGATTCATATTGAAAGATAAATGCAGTCACTTACATCTTCACCGATGGTTACGGCCTCAGGATAAAGTCCATGAATTAGATCATTTACCAGCATCAAGTATACAACTGCATCGACATCGGTTGCAAAGCCAAAATACTCATTGTAGTTCCCTGAAAATGTTATCTAAAATAAAGTTCAGTAATTTAGAAAAATCAATAATAGGTTGTAAATTTGTAATAACATATGATACCATAACGGGACACAGAAAATTCAAAATTCTTAGGTGTAACCCAATCAGAATTACCAATGTAGTGAAAATAAAGTAACAGAGATCAAGCAATAAATTACTTGCAATCCATGGTGAGCATACATCATAGAGGTCACACCATCAAATCGGAAACCATCAAACTTATATTCCTCAAGCCACCATCTTGCATTGGAAAGTAGAAATCTTATAACCTGTATAAAGATAAAAATGTTAGAAGATATATAGACAGATCAATGGGGATAAATACGTAATAGATGGCAATAGAAGTTATCTTGTTCCATACTTCCCAATTCCCGTAGTTGAACAGGCGAGAATCCCACATCCAATGATGGCCCCGTGAACCACCATGAAAGTAATGTGTATCTGTACCATCAAAACCATTCAACCCGTCCAGGGTATTATTTGATGCATGACTGCAGGAAACATAAAACCATAGTTAAAGCTATGTGACAATGGGGCTTGAGTGAATCAACCAGTATATCCAATGGGTTAAAAAGCAATCTCATCCCGCAGGTAAAGCCATACAACTAAAAGGGCTTTGAACAAAGACATCCAATAGGTTTAAACCAATCTCATCAACATATGCATGAACAAAATATTTATGAAAACACATGGAAAGCTAGTCATGTATACTGGTATCTCTATTCTATATATTGCTTCTTGGAACATTCTTTCTTTCACTAAGGAAAATATCCAGTGATTCTCTTTCTTCCTTTGGTTTTTCTATATTTTATAGTGACAATGGGGCTTGAGTGAACCAACCAGTATATCCAATGGGTTAAAAAGCAATCTCATCCCGCAGGTAAAGCCATACAACTAAAAGGGCTTTGAACAAAGACATCCAATAGGTTTAAACCAATCTCATCTACATATACATGAACAAAATATTTATGAAAACACATGGAAAGCTAGTCATGTATACTGGTATCTCTATTCTATATATTGCTTCTTGGAACATTCTTTCTTTCACTAAGGAAAATATCCAGTGATTCTCCTTCTTCCTTTGGTTTTTCTATATTTTATAGTGACTAACACTTGACATGTAAAATGTACTTATAACTGTTTGGAGAAACTAAGGGCCTGTTTGGTTGCCTGCATCAGCTCATGCGCCTGCATGCGCGTGGCCAGGCTGAGAAGGGAAGCTCCTCAGCCGCGTACGAGCTCAGCCTGGCTCCAGTTGCTTTTTTGCATCCACTCGTGCAGGCTCTCACCCCGATGCAGCCAACCAAACACCATCTTCTTGCATGAGCGGATGCGAGCTACCCTGATGCAGGCAACCAAACAGGCCCTAAATGATGCTTTCATCATTCTAATCCACAAGAAAGGCCACAAAAACTGAAAGGATGATGTGAACTCGCCTGTTCACAGATAAGAAAAAAGGACAAAAACGTCTACATTTTACAAGAACTTACGCAGCATAATAAATTGGAAAATCATCCTAAGATTCCAGTTAATCTTAAATGCTTACCAAATTAAATTGTGAGAATTCTCAGTGCAAAAATTCCAGTATCGATAAAAAGTTTACCAAAGGGAAGAAAGAAGGAAAGAAAATAACAGACAATTACGTGGATCACAAAAGATTAGAGTATTAGACCATGATAAAAAGTTGACTGCAGATACATAGGCGAACATTCAGAATGAAAGAGCCTAAAAAAATCCAATAAGGTATAATATTATACATCAACTTCTAGAGTCCATTTACAATTGTATACTAAAACTGAGCTGTTTCATGATAGCCATTAAATCAACTCAAACAAATCTCTTATTTGCGCGCGCACACACACACACCCCAATGCACGCATGAACGCACACATGCGCACACGCACAAAAAAAAAGGAAAACGGCAGGCCTGGTGACCTAAAATAAAATTTCAAGAAACTACATCGGACAACTGACCTAAAGGTGTCGAATGTATTCAACTTCAAAATGAACAATATTTGAAATAATATGACAGATCAGTTAACAATCAGCAACTTCTTAAGTACCTGTGAACAACATCCATGAGGACAAGCAAACCAAGCTCATGAGCTCTATCAATCAAAGACTTTAAATCTTCTGGGGTCCCAAAACGGCTACTTGGTGCAAAGAAATTGGTAACATGGTACCTGCAATAAAAGTAACAAAATACTAATCAATGTTGTAGTATTGGTTATCGAAAAAGAAAAGGCAGCATTTGTGCTAAAAATTTGAGTTGAATGTTATTTCAATGGAAAGGACACCAATACGAATTCTGATGCACACGAGTTGTCATACTGCTAGGATGGTGGAGCTTACTATCATCCCTCTATACAAAGATAGTCAATATGTATGTAACCTTAATTGTTATGTGTGCATTCAAACGCAATTCTTTATTGGAGACCAAACCAAATTGGTTACATTTCCAGAATATCAAAATAAACTCGGTCAGCGATAAGATGGCTACACTGAATGAGAACACAGGAAGAAGTAGTTGAAAGATAGCAAGAAGCAGCAGTTTCTCACATAAAAAGTAAAGGAAAGAAAGGAAGGAAGAAAGACGAAAGATGCAAAGTTTCCAAGCACATAAGAGTTGCTAAAGAGGAAATAGGTATAAATTATAAAGACAAGAAAGAAAATCAGACATGGATCTAGAGAATACCCAAAGCTTCCATAATATGAGTGCTCTTGGATTGCCATAATTTGCACTGCATTATATCCAAGTCTTTTAATTCTTGGAAGCACCTCATCCCTAAAGTTTGCATATGTGTTGATCTTAGGTTCCTGATCATAAAAGGAAACTAGTAATTATACAAGCGTAAAAAGAAACTAGTAATTATCCAAGTGTCTATACAATAATGCCGCCAGCAAGCATAATTTACAAAAAAAAAAAGAATAATGAATTAATGAAAGAACATCTATATACAACAATTTCTTAGTTCGATAAGATATGCCACAAATTACATGGCAATACCACAGTAGGACAAAATGTAGAAAGATGGGAGACATAGTTGTGCTATTGTCTAAGTTTATGGTGTGACTGTGTGAGACTTAAAGACAGAGTTAATTAAACATGTTAATATAATGATAAAAAAAATATAAACTTGTAGTAGCAACAGATGTAAAATCCAAAATTACATCGATGTAAAATTTGAACTAATAGATACCAGCTTTGGGCAACAAAATCTAACACTTTTCTCTAACTTTTAAAACACCATATTTGAATTAAAATAACACCATTCCTGGATAACTAGTTCTAGAATGCCTTGGAATTACATTTTCTGATTGTATTAACAAAGTAGCATAGGAAAATTTTATGACAAGCTATTAAGTCATCGACTAATCGGCGACTAATCCACGACTAGTCGTCGAGTCGGTACACAGTGGATGACTAGGGACGCCGACTTGACTGGAGCGACTAGTCGGACGGCTGGACGACTAGTCGGCGACAAGCCACGACTAGTCGAGCTGGTCTAGCCGCCCGACTAGGAGGCCCACTAGGAGAGGCTCAGCCTGAGAGTTAATTGTAATACCCGAGAGAGAGGAAGAAGCAAATCCTATTTTGCTTGCCCGTGGCTACAGTAGTCGCCAGCGCGACGATGCTCTAGAAGCCAGCGCAGCGTGAAAAAAAAGGGTATAAAACAAAGGGAGAGCCAAAGAGAAGCCAAACCCGATTTTTTTTGCTCCTCCTTCCAGTGCCTTCCAGCTGCTGCCATCTCCCGTGCTCTCGTTGCGCCTACCGTCGCCTGCGCCTGCTGCAGCTCTTCCCCTTGCGCCGGTCGTCGCCGTCCTGGGTTGCCGGAGCGCCACCGCCGCCAGGCCGCTTGTCGCCGTCTTCCCCACGCGCGCTGCTGCCGCCCAGCCGCCGACGCCGCCGCTACGCCTGTGTTGGCGCGCGCCGCTGTTGCTGCGCCGCCGCCGCCCTCAGCTCTCGCGCGCGCCGCTGCCGCTCCCTGGCCGCACCCCGCCCTCGTCGCCCTCTCCCGCACGCGCTCACCACTGCCCCTGCTCCGCCCGACTACGCGCCGTGCAAGGGAGGAGGGGGAAGGCCGAGCCGGTGAGGGAGGAGGAAGGTCGGAGGCGCCAGCCATGAGGAGCCGTGAGGGGAGCGGACGGGCGTGAGAAGAAAAAGGGGAGGAAGGGAGTGCTGCCGCCCGTGAAGAAAAAGAGGAAAGAAAGAAGGGCGCCGGCCGACTAGAAAGAGGAAGAGGAAAAAGAAAGAAAAGAAAAGAGGAAAGGAAGAAAGAGAAGAGAGAGGAAAAAAAAGGGAAAAGGGTGACCTGCCGTCAGATCTGCCCGATCCGACTGAGAAACAGAAGGTTGTCCCGATCCGATCGTTCGGGACTAGGGTAACGCCTTGAAAACCTTTATCCCTGTGTATTTTCCGAGTCGGGCGTAAATAGTATACCGATAATTAGAGTCGATGCATGTGACTATTTAATTATCGCTATTAATATAAATGTCCGGTCGGTACAATCGGTACTGCCACTATTAATTTGATCGAACCGTGGCAGAGAAGGGAGGAGAGAACAAATTGAGATTAAACAGTGTAGTCGATTAAAGTGAGATTAAGCGTATAGAGTTCGATTGGCGAGTATAAATAGTGAAATCGCTGATTTTACAGATTTGGTTAAGCACTGGGACAACGGGAAGTTGTCCGGTGGTACAGGATTTGATTATGTCGGATTTGACGTTAAAGCGATGTATTTACTCGTAATTGAATGTATTGCATGAGTGATGATTGAGATGATTAATGCTTGTTCAAGTGGCGGTTCGAGTTTGGTGCCGTCCACGCACCGTCCGCCAGGTTAACAGGCAAGTGCATGGTAGACAGTAAATTGTGATGAATGTTATTGGTGTTCCCATGCCATGGTTTACAGTATTTATGAGATGATGCATGTGATTATGTGCTAATCATACATTGATGAGTAATGTTTATGATTAGACATTCACATTTGAGGCATATTGCATCATGCAAAATACATAAGAGCCAGGTCGGTGAGAAAGTCATGACTAGTCCGGAGTGCTCTTGAATAAGAGCCAGGTCGGTGAGAAAGTCATATGACTAGTCCGGAGTGCTCTGGAATAAGACCTACAGAGGTAGGCAAATGAGTGGTCCATCGACGGGTGGACGCTCCGCTATACCGGTATACGCTACAGTTACAGAGCATACAGATGCATTGCATGATATTGCATTGCATTACAGTGACAGAAAGTGATACAGTTTACAGTTACAGTTGTGCATTACAGTTTACAGTTACAGTTGTGATTTACAGTTTACAGTTACAGTTGTGATTTACAGTTTACAGTTACAGTTGTGATTTACAGTTTACAGACATAGGGTTGAATTACAGTTTACAGACATAGGGTTGAATTACAGCTTACAGACATAGAATTGATATACAGTATACAGTTACAGACTTAGCTTACAGTTTACAGTCATAGAGTGGATTTTACAGATTACAGTTCCTGAAATTGATTGAATTGCTAAAGTGATGTTACTGTTTTATCGTGTGCTTGCTGAGTCTCCGGACTCACCCTTGCTTTGTCGTTGTTTTTAAGTGAAGGATGACGACATGCATGGGATGGGGATATCACTTTTGGCACTGTACAGATGAAATAACAGTTTAGCCGTATACTGAGCTTTTATGTTGAACCTAGGGTTTATTTTGCTAGCAGTTGAACCCTAAGCTTGTTTATATTATGGTGTGTGAAATACAAAGTTAGTTGTTATTGCAATTATCCTACAGTTAAATTGTGGTTTGATATCTGTGGGTAATGGTATTAACAGAAAATAGAGGTGCTGCTAAAAGTGGAATAGCAACACTCTTGAAATGGTAAGTGGATGGTGGTAGCATCTTGGGCCCTGTGGAGGGTCGGGGTGTTACATTAATACCAGTGAGCGAAGACTACCCAAGAGAATGAAGTAACCCTAGATCATCATCCTCTCGAGTCTCATCATCCTCATTGGTGGCGGAGTGGAGGTGGAGGCCACTCGCGAGCAGAGCCCTAGCAGTAGCCAACCACCGCCGGCCCCCGCCTCCAGTGGCCTCCGTCGCCACCTCCAGTGTGAGCCGCCGCCACCACCTCTGCCTCCAGTGGCTGCCTCTGCCTCCTATGGTTAGTGCAGCCTCCCCCCTCTTCTCTCCTTCCTCCCCTGCTCTGCTGATCTGCTCTTGTCATGCAGCAGGAGGAGCTCGAGAGGGAGCTAGGGCTGCCGAGGCGACGGCTCCCTCGTCCGTAGCTCCCGCCGTCGGCAAGCATCACCTGCACCTCCAAGTTCTCCCCTCTTTTCCCCCTCTCCCTTCAGTCCTTTTTTCCCCTGATCTCCTCCATTCACTCTGTTTTTGTTGCTCTATTTTGCTCGTGGCAGTAGCAGCAGCAAGTAGTAGTAGCAGTAGAAGGCATCAAGTAGTAGAAGCAGCCAACATGTAGTAATAGGCTAATCGGCAAGTCAGTAGCATGGCGACTCGACTCGACTTTACGACTTAATAACCTTTACTGTAGTTACTCATCTACTTAGAAAAGGAAGCCAAGGCTAACAATATCGAAATATCATTGCAACAGCATGTACGTTAACTTGAACTGCATATAGCTAGCATCATAAAGGGTAAAGGTGCAATACCGGGCTACTCATTCCAATATGAGTTTCATATATCCGCAGTGATTTTGGTCGTTTAGGTTGAGGATGCTTGAATACATACTTCTCCTGCATATTCATGTAAAGAATTTTAATCACATATTCATGTAAAGAATTTTAATCACTGGCTAGCAAAGATGGCAACAGCAAATAGAAAGTTGCCCAGCTTGAAAGAACACTTCAGAGGCTTCATGAGAGAAAAGATAAAATAGGTTTTTCCAATAAAAATTGCTCAAGCACATAAAGTACTAATAAAAAGGAATATTTTAGTACAGAAGACGGAGAAAAGTACCTCTGCAGGAGGATCATAGTATATCCCATTATATGGTATATCTCCTGGGGCTTGCACAGAGTACTTGATCCAGGCAGGAATTGAATCCTTTATCCCAGATGGTGTGTCCATTCGCACCTAGATGATCAAAATAGCTGCTGAGTAATACAGGACATGCTCATTAGCTGAAAACACTTGACAAGAAGAAGAAAGAACAACCTTTACACATGAGCCATGAGGAATAGGTGGTGAACCATCTGCGTTGTTGGGCAGAAAAATCTCCCAAACACCAAACTCATTCTGCAAAAAATTATATGAGCATCGGTAACTCTTTATCAATCATATGGATCTAAGGTTCATGAACTATGAAGTGCGCCTACTCCAGGTCCATCATTATTATGTAAAACTACTCAGCTACTCCTGTCATGTGACCACATAAACTGTAGAAGATATCGAGAATTCAAGAACATAACAATATATATGTAACATGCAGGCATTAACTATCAACATCCCAAGACAAAAGCAGCATCAACATTGATCTCTAGTAGTGGACTTATGGCAACAGTGAAGTGAATGAACAGAGTCCAGTCAATTTAATAGGCACTTTCATCTATAAAGTTTGGACAATAACAAAATATAGAAGAGCAGTCATATTATATCTATGGCTCAACTCTAGAGGACATATGAAGTCTATGCCAAAAACTAATTCAAATAGATGATCAGATATGCACAAACTAATCTACAAAGAGAAGATGAAATATTTGTCAAGTTATAGGCATACTTTGCTCATACGGTCTGCATTTGGATCCCAATTGTTGAAGTCACCTACTAACGCTGCGGACTGCAATTTGAAGCAGGTAAAGGTAGTTATGTAACTTTGTTATGCTATTCATTTTAGAGGTACAAAATCCATACAATCTGCAATATCTTAGGATTGCCAAGGAACAGTAATTATTCACAAGTAGTTGAAAGATGAAACTAGTATAGTACAGTGTAGTGCTTAAGTAAATGATAAAACTATCAGAAGAACATACATTTGATCCAGGAGCCCATTCTCGGTAGGTGATACCTTCAGCACTACATGGGGGGAGGAATGAATATGCAAAGTTATTTGATTATATATAGGAAAAGGAGATACGTACTTATGCAGTAAATAAATTTTACCTGCGATTAAATCCAAACTTCTCGTAACCGCGGGAAAATGCTTCCAAGCCTCCTTCATACTGGTCAATGTCTGAACGTATTCTCCTGTATAGGCTGTATCTGTTTTTGATCCATTAAGGCATAATAAGATTGCTAGTCAAGTTGGGTATGCACCTATGGGTTTCATCCTTATAACATCAATACAAAAGAAAGGAAACGAAGTTGTTCAATTGGCAGACAAAAGCAAAATATAGAGCCCATTATACCATATATTGTCATCACTTTAGCCTATTAGAATTGGTAATTATCAACGTACATAGTTTATATATTGCAGTTGTGATACCATCCTATAATACATTTGTTCCGTTACCAGTTCCGTAAACGCTAAACCAGCCTGCCCTCAGAACCATGAATATGCAAGAGTAAACATAAACTAAAAGACTCTCGTGACACATCAAGCAGACATTTACATCTTATGAAAGAAAGGAATATCTTAAAGTGCACAGGGGTAGAAACGAGGCATACCGATACTCAAGATGGTACTTATAGCCTTGCAGCATTGGGTCAATCTGGTATATTTTCTGTCCATCTCCTGGTGGGGGGACAACTCGTGGTTTCTCCTCAGCAGCTGATTCTTTGGCCATTTTGTTCACACCTTCAACATCACTTTTTTTAGCACTCTGGGTAGTCTCTGAAGACCCAATATTAACTTGAGCTACAATCTCTGTACTTGATTCATCATCAATGACTGGTACCTAGAACGATGTCCAAGAGACAAAATGTTCAGAAGAATGTCGATGCACAATGTAGTAAATCCATCCAATTTGTATCCTTTGTGGCGTCATATATGGGGACCTAGATCTCAATTATCATACAGACAGGTACTAACAAGAACAGAATCCCCGTACGAAACAGAAATCCACACATGCAGACTCAATTGCGCACACATTGAGGCATAAAAGAGGACCTAGTGCAACATACTTATGGAATTCATCAATTCTTTGATATCTCATTTCGTTAGATAGCACTAGACACGTATTTCAAGCGAACCATGCAAATGTGGTAGTACCAGTATTCTCTGGGCAGGACATATCACGCACCTGCAGATCATCAGCCTCGAACTGAACCGCACCGGCGGAAGACGGCATCCTGTCGCTCTCGCCCACAGGGATCATCGCCCTCCCGGAACCTCCGACGCGAACGGCACCTAAATGCACCACCACACCAGCAAAGTAAGGTCGCGACATACCCTAAGCCTGACACACTTGGTCGAATCGAGACACCCGACGGCGAAGGACGAAAACGACATAATTAACCAGGGAGGAAGGGAGTGGGTGAGCAAGGTGTCGCGGATCATTACGAGGAAAGCAGGGGCCCTTGCTGCGGCCGAAGAGCAGCGACGGCGACGTCAGTTCCACCCCGCGCCTCCTCCGCTCCGCGCCGCCGGAGCGAGGAGCCCGCACGGCCCCGCCAAGCCTCAGCCCGGAAACCGCAGAAGCCGGCGCCGCCATCTCGCCGTAGCCGGTCGGATCCGACCAACCAACCAACTAACCCCGCCTCGTCCCCTGCTTAAACCCTACGGCCGCGATTCGGAGCGAAATGAGGAGCGGAGCGGGGCGCTGGGTGGTGCTAGAATTAGGAGTGACGGAGGGGGCCCTATGCCCCTATATAGCACGGAGAGAGAGTTAGGTGTGGTGGTGGGGTGGGCAACGCGCGTGCGGGGCGAGGCGGACGGCTGCGTGGGTGGTGGCGTGCACGGGCGGCGGAGCGAGGCAGAGGCCGTTGCGCGTCAGTCCAACCACGGCGCACAGGTGGCGAGGGCCCTTTTGATCGGGCGGGCTGGCTGGGGTTTTGCGGTGGCGGGTGGCGATCGCGCGTCAGTTCCTCGCGGAAAGCGGGCGAGGAGCGCGCGGCCACGCGGGGGGTGGTGCGTCGCGTTGCGGCCCACCAGGTGCCAGGTGGGGTAGAGGCGCGTGAGTTGGCGAGCGGCGTGCCGTCAGGTGGGGGCGGAAACCAACGGCGGAGAGGCTTTTCCTGCAGAGCAGCAGTTGTCTAGCGCGCTAGCGGCTAGCGTTACTCTCTTTCCTTTTTCTTTGATAATGCTTTTCATTGAATAAGACAAACAAAATCTGTTGGCCTGGATCCGAAAATTACGTGTAACACTTCCATTTCTGGGACGATATATTATCCTCACAACTGTCTACAATTGTTCAGCTATGAGTGCTGTAGATGAGTGTACATCATTGCCAACACAAGCTTAAGCACAAAAAAAACCAAACTGTATTACAAAATTAAAACTTAGCAGCCAAGTTTTACAAGAGGGGCGTATAAACCAAAGTTACATTACAAAAGAAACTCCACAGGCATGCCTGAGCGTAGACGTCTTCATAGATTCCTTTATTTTCTTGGCAAGTATTTTCTGTTTAAGATTTTAGTAAACATGAGTACAACCAACCGTACTCAACAAGTCACATGGGAAAATGCTATTTAACTATATGCAAGAGTTTGCCATGGAGTGGGGTAAAGTAGTTTATTATTTTATATGGATGCAATTTTGTTTATAAACATATTGTTTTTAAACACAAAATATCATATCATAAAACTCTTAAGGAATTTGGGGGTTTCAATAACTCAATTACCAAACTTTCACATTATTAGTGGTAGAAGAAAAAAACGTACCCTTACATGATTTCTGTTGAACATGCCACCTGCAGCATGTGCATATCCATCGATAATCAGGTCATGTTTTTTTCTCAAGCGATTCACAGAAGTCACGGTGCCTCTTCTGCCATGAATTGCAAACCGATGTAGCAAGCAACAAACTTAACACAACATCATTACTATTATAAAAGATTGAGTTGGTGGTTGTAGGTCTCTTCTCCTCCAACCACCTTATTCTCAACTTCTCACCACTCTGCACTGTTCAACTGATCAGAGTAACCATCTTTCATAGTATAATTCTCTATATATCCAATAAATTTTGTTGCAACATACGAGCAGATGACTAGTACTTGTTTGGTTTTTGTGTATACCTTTCAGTGCTTTATGGTCAAGTTCCTTGATCCTATTCCCGTGCGAACAAAGAATGTTGACAATTGTGAAGAAAGGGGAGTGAAGGGTAGCCGTGGCTTGGCATGTGGAGTATCCTTTGAGTAAGAGTGCAATCGAGTCAGATTTAGACGGATATTGTTTAAATCTCAACTTAATCCATATTTTTATCTCTGGATTCAGAGTCGGATACGATAAGACTAGATACGAATACGAATTCGGAGTATTCGGAGTTTCGAATACAATATAGTCGGGGTAGATATATAACGGTTTCAGATCGAAAACAGATAATATAAACAGATAACACAGACGTACAAAAAGAAATATTGTGTAAGAAACTGAGAATACATGATAGCAATATTGCGGAACCACCAAGCTCTTCCTCGAAATTATGGTACTAGACTAACATGTGTCAAGTTAATATGCCAATAATAGCTACAAGGCTACAAGAATATCAAGCAGCGGGGGCGACAGCAGGAGGGGGAGCTCTCTCTAGCTGCTCCACTCGTGTAGCAATTGCCGCAAGATCGTTATTGGTGCAATCTAGAACCATCTCAAGACGCTCCGAATATTGACTCAACAAGCGTGAAAATCTCTGCATGAGATCTCTCGTACGAGCCGTGAGACCTATCTTCCTCAACGTTGGACATGCTATTCTCTCATTGTGGCCTTGAACCTGCCATTGTTAGTAGAAAACAAAGAACAAAATACAGTGTATATGTCCCTATTAACTACTAAGTTCTAGAGGCTCAAAAGTCACTCATACTCAAGCTTATACCAAGTTCTTACGAGCTCTTTACCAATGCAGCAAGGAAGTGATACAACTGGTGGCTGGTTCCTGATACTCTAACTTGATGAATAGCCCAATGATTGCGAGGAACGATACCTGCTGAGTTAGTAGGAAGTGGAGCTCAAAAGGCTTCAATATGGTAGTAAGGATTAACAACAATCAAATCAGTAATTGCAAGTTGAATAATTGTTCAAGATACTAGTCTCAAAGATGAAAGGGACAAAGTTTTATATGATTTATATATGCTCGTTTGAAAGGTTTTGGCAAGATCTACAACTTTTTAGTTGAGATGAAACCCAAATTCCAAAGGGAAGACCAAGAAAAAGGGCAAAAACAGAAACCAAAAATATGCGACGCAGGTTTAGGTCCACAGATGGCCGATTTTGGGGGTCTCAGAGGGCGACGGGCGCAAGCTAGTTGGTTTTTTATGCATCTCATTGTTAGCTTTCCAACGAGTACAAGAACGTCGAAAATGGACACCGTATGCAAAAGTTATGCCTGTTTTACTGAAGGCGTCTCGGAATCAAATTCCTACTCGGACTAGAAACCAACTCAGGTTCAACTTGAAAACTGCTATATCTTTTAAACCCGGAGGCCAAACTTGATGAATTTTTTTGTGGAAGCTTGTGGCTATATGTAGAAGGTCTCCACAAATTTTCACCGGTTTTGGGGAAATTTTGACGTGCTCGTCAATTTTTGGGAAGGAGGGTGTTCTCTTTTTTTCTCTCTGTTTTCTTTTTTTCTTCTTTTTTTTGAACAACCTACACCGAATGATTAGGGTTTTCCCTTTTGATACCTGCTCCTTTTCGAAATGTCGAAACGGCAGCAGAAAACGGTTGCCACGGCAGAGATTGGCAGCGGCGGCAGTTAGGCACGCTGGTGGCTGCCGCTAGGGACGGCAATCGGGCGCGGCGGGTACAGGTAATGCTCACCCATACCCGTACCCGCGACCCCGGTTTACGCCCACGGGCATACCCGTGAAGGACCACGGGTAAAAAATCTCGTCCATACCCGTCGCCCGCGGGCATACCCGTTTACCCACGAACTAAGTGCATCACATTCAAACATCACCAATACATCACGCATTCGACAACTACAATAGAAATACAAATTGACATAGTTCCTCACACATAGTTCCACTATCCACATATCCATATACACCATTTACAAATGAACTAAACTGTTGGTGTGATAGATTATTCTGCCTGTCCTGGGTCATTGGCATCAAACCAGAAGATTCTTCATGACCAGGATTTGTTCGCCATTCAGCAGAATGCATTTCGTCTTGATGTTGACAAACATGGTTTCTAGTTGACCCTTCCTGTTGGGGCACTTTGTGTTCAAAAGATGATATGTCATTCTCATTATTATTCATATTATGCGGGAGATCAACAAAGTTCTGTAAGCTACAAACAGTGCTGGCATTTGTGAGGGTGGCTTCAGCATCTCCAGGGAAGGGCAAAAAATTTGAGGTGAAAGATGGACTTGTTAAAAAACCATTGTCCCAAACAACTTGATGATGAATGGCATTCCCACCAGAAAGTTCTGCATTATTGAAACTCAAGCCACTGCACTCTTCATGAAGTCCATTGTCACTGTTAGACGCTTCCAAAGCCTCTTGCATAAGAGAAGTTCAAGTCCCATCCTGCTTGTCTACAAGGCAGTTATTGCTTTGCAAAAGGGCTGCTATATGGATAACTTGCAATTCCTGTGCTACAACTACTTCCAAATGAGACAGCTCTATCATCATAAGCATTAGTATCATAAGAAGTTATTTCTTCTACATGATCAAGACATGATGCATTACAAGGTCTACTGCAATGGGCGATATTCACATTATTATTTGGCATCTGGATTCCTTCAGATTCACTAGGATGAAAAGGTTTCAAAAAGTTGTCGAATTGTTGATATTCTCCCAGTGAAGTAGACGCACTATTCAGAACAAACTCTGGAACACTTGCTACAAAACCTTGGTCTTCAAAGCCCTGCCTTGAAACTGGATAACCGAACTGTAAAGCTCGGTTAGAAATTTCCTAATTAGCATCTTGTGGAAAACCAAATATACTTGGGTTGACTGACGAATCTTCTGCAATAGATCCATCGACTTTTGCCAACATTTAGCACAGTTTCTAGACTAGGGCTGCAATTGCGCTGGTTGACTGATTAACTGCTTGTTTCTTGGAATCAATCAGCAGCAAAATGCCGAAGAAAAGAAGGTAAAAAAAGGCGCACCTTGATGCCCGGGAATGACATGCCGAGCTCCTCCTCGAGGATGCTGGAGTGAAGATGCCTGTGCTAGCCACGAACGGGACGACGACAACCTCCACGCCCGGGGATGATGGCCACGAAGACGTCGACCTCCACGCCCGGCGACGACACCCACCATGATGACGTCTATCTCCCCGCCAGCTGACCGTAGCGAGGCAGATCCGGCTGCCAAATGACACCGGTGGACTGGATCCGGGCACCAGCGGGCTAGATCTGGCCAGATCCAGTTGCTTCGGTGGCGACGAGCTTGGAGACTGGTGGCGGAGACCTGATGTGTGGCGGTGAGGGAGGAGGGAGATGGCGACCGATCGCGGCGGTGCACCGGTGGAAGAGAGGGCGGCAGTGGGGAGCCCCGGTGGAGGAGAGGGCGGTGGTGAGGCAGGAGGAAGATGGTGGCGGGAAGGGAGCTCGGAAGATGGCAGCTGGCGGTGGTTGAGCGCCGGTGGGAGAGAGGGCGGCAGTGGAGAGAAGCTGTGGTGGGGCGCTGGCAGAGATGCGAGCCGAATCTGGATCTCGGGAGTCGGCGAGGAAGGAGGAGACGAGGGTGAGGCGGCAGCTGGGGAGTGGAGCCGGGACTCGGGACTGGGTATTTTCGGAGTCAGGACTGGGCGACGCGCATGGTATGGTTAGGATTAGGATTTTGTAACTTTTGTTAGATGGCGGGTAAACGCGTGAGACGAGTACAGGTAGAGTTTACCTGTACCGTGCCCGTTTACCCGATGGGCAGAGAATTCCCCTATTTTCATACTCGTGGGTAGAAAATACATCATATACCCCGCTTCATTAGGGTATTTACCCACGGGTACACGGGTAAACGGGCACAATTGCCATTCCTAGCTGCCGCGGTTGGAGTTTTGGCTGCCACGACAGTGATTGGTAGCGGATGTGTTTGCCACGGTTGTGGAAGGAAAGCGGCAATAGGATATCAAGATGCAAACTAGACAATGATAAACTAGACAAAAACTAGAACTAGAAATCAGCAACTAGACACGACAATGTAACCAAAAATTCAACAAGCGAAATACTAAAAAGAAAATTGCAAGGCACAGATTGGTTTGGGACAGGATGAACAAACCCTAATTTTTTTAATTTTTTGTGGCTTTTGTGGACTGTAGGCAAAGAAAATTCTCACCAATCAACCTTGAGCTCTGATACCAACTGATGTGCTAGTGTTGTCCCGATCTTTCGATGAGAAGGATAATTTCGATTGGCGATGATCAACTCTCACAATCCAGCCTACGATCGCATCACGTACGAACCAAACAATAGCTGAACTAATCACCAAGTCGTTATCAACCATACCAAAAGCGCGGTTGACCTGACCACAAAGGTCTATTCCTGCATGCAACCGAAGAACACGCAAGAACAAGATCACAAGCAATCTGAAATTGCAAATATATAAATTGAGTACAAAAGGTGGGATTCCGCAGAGGTTCTTTACGGTTGGTTTAGTTGACACAAGCGAAGAACAAGAGTTTTCACAATGGAAAAACTAAGCAAACGAAATCCAAAAAAACTAGAAGGGTACAGCCTTCTTAAATAGGAGAGGGAAAGTCGTGCAAAACTAAGAAATAAAGGGTGGTACTATTCATGATACTGTTCACGTGAATAGAATGGTCGTGAACGGTACGGGCCTAAAAAGTGGGCGCCTTCCTTTTAGTCCCAAGCATTACAAGGCCCAATTTGGCCTAAACAGGTGATGCAACACTTTCTTTTAGTGATTGCAGCACGGACAGAAGGAATTTGGAGATGAGGCTAGATCCATTGAAAAGAGGACGAGAAAACTTTCCATCGAGTACACTCATAGACCTCAAATGGACTCTGTATGTGAAAGTTATGCATATTTGAAGTTGATGCTGTCTTCGGAGGCCGAATTGAATTGCACATGTTTATCTTCATGATCAGCTCCTAAGTTCCTAAGTAAAAGAGCATCACATGCATTAGGAAATAACATATTCTCATTAGAAACAAAATGCACTTCTAGAAACGAAGTTACCTGATAGTTCAATAGTTGTGCGCGAGCTCTTGTGATTGGATTTTGCAAGTGTATAGGTTCAGATCCATTGGTTGTATGCATGGAAGTGATGTCCTCATCAAAATACAGCAGCGACAGATGGTGTGTCCTATTGCTGTGGATGACATGGTATCTTGTCATCCTTTTGTTTGGCGATAAGAGCCTTGTCGCCATTTCAATTGGTAATAGAAACTCTGTCGCCATTTCGATTAGTGACGGAGGATTATTTATGTAATTTTCTTTACTGGGCATTTATTTATGTAATTTTAATAAAAAAGTATATCAATAAAAAAATTCACAGAACAACAGCTATTCCTATGAATCACCGCAAGCCATATTGGATTCCCACATCCAATTTCTTCACCAATGGTTTTTGACATCCGCAAAATGTGGCTGAGTGCACCACAACAAATTGATTTGCCATGGATTAGTAGTACACAAATTTATTCAATGGCACAAGAATTCTTGAATGCAAGTCCGAATTCTCGATGGTGAACTAGAATTATTCATTTTTTCTGTTTCATCAGTTGATCTATTCTTCTTCCCCGTGAACTCAATAAGGTCATATCACTTCTAAAATTCTGTGTAGCAAAATGAATTAGAAATAGACATCTGTGCCATCTTTGCCACATCCTTTGTATACACTGTCTGCATAAAAAAATTCCTTATGCAAATTGCCTCTTTTAGTTTCATTTCATTCAACCTTTTTTTAGGGGAAGCTATGAGCTTTCATCAAAAGGAAGAGTCCTGGATACAATCAGCCCTTAGGCTGTGAACTAGAAACTGCAGGCAAGAGAGCAACATAACTTGCAATTTTTACTGTGTACAAGCGTATTTAGCACAACAGTGAGCCACAAAATTTGTCACTCTCCTATCAAATTGAACAACAAAACACGCAAAGCCAGAACAAACCTCATAGACTTCATGAAGGATTGCATATATCGTAGATTTGCATCTTCACCGGTCCTCCCATAGATTCACCAATTCCTAACAATCTAGCTCCATGATCATCTAACTAAAACCTCTTTGACGAGCAAATTTCACGCCATCATGGAACGCTAGTGCTTCGATAATCGGTGGGTTTAAAACCCTCTGGTATAACTTGCTCCAAGCGCCAAGAAAATCGGTGTATTGCCAAGTAACACCCCCAGAACCTCCTACATTAGTTGCCAAAGCAATTGCACTATCAGTGTTTAATTTGATCCAGCCCTCCGGTGGCCTTGTCCAAGGATTTTTAGTGATTATAGCCATCTGAATTTCACTTTTCTTGGGTAGGTCTATTGTAGCTAAAATCTCACGTACAAACTCCATTGATCTTGCTGGGTTGTAGCCATTTTCTTCATGTATCCATTTATTTCTGGATGACCATATAGACCACATTATCATCACAATCTTCACTTTGTCTGATTCATGGCATAAATCACTGCAAAGAATGTCCGCTGCCCATGTACCTAGATGTAGCCTGGGAAGCTTAATATTCATAATATTCTTTGCGGCAGTTCAGAACATCTGTGCATGCTAGCAATGGACCAGAGCATGCATCAAATCCTCTCCTGTTGCTTTACAAACCTCACACAGGTTTCATTCTTTGACATGGCGGTACTTGAGAATAGCAACATCTAGTAGAATACCTCGTAGTGCACGCCACCAAAAGACACGAACCTTTAGTACCACTTGTAGCTTCCAGAGTCGTCTCCACACCTCCTCATTACTTGTTGAAGATGATCATGCCGTCCCTTCCTCTACTAGAGCTTGAGTCGCTAGAGAATGGTATGCCAACTTAACTGAGTAGATGCTAAACTTCTCAAGATTCCAAGCGAAAAAATCTTCTCCGCCATCGCCTTGAAGCGGAATGTTCAGGATCGATGCAGCATCAGGAGCTAATAATGAATAGGGGTCTGTTGATGTGTGTAAAATGTTGGTCAAAACAACAGTTAAATGGCATTGGTATTTTTATCACGCAAAAAGGTATGGCTCAAGGATGAAAACCGATATCTTTGGTTTACAGTGAAACCTTAGGTTAAATAAATTATAACCTTTAGGCTAATAGATTTGCATGCTGAGATTTTAAGGTCCTTCGAATTTTAGTTCACTCTTTTCATCATCAATAGGTCATGTAGAATTTCTTTTCCTTTACAAACACACCTAGAACTGGTATTGGAAACAAAGTCATGACAGAAACTTCTCCAACCTGTGCCAAATTTTCATTGTTTGTTCCCTGCAAAGAAATCATACCTTAATTGATGTGTTAATTGTTATCACACACTTAATTTTTTGATGTCCACTGCCCAGGAATTAGTTAACTTTTCTGAATGAAAGTATCATTACATGAAAATTCCTTCATGATAGATAGGGATTCTCCTGACATGGATAAGGAGCATGCAGCATGCACAGATTTGGAGCATAAGCCTGCATATTCCTGAAAGTTCGGCTTTTGTGTACACAAGATAAGGAGCATGAGGAAAGAAAATTAGCCACATCTTCCACATGATGTAGCAGTTAATGCAAGAAATCGAGGCTGAGAACCTGCAAGCATGATGTAGAGGAAATTGGTGAGAGCAATGGTGGAGACGACTCAGCTCACTAAACCTACTCTTGGTGACAATCCATATCCTGATCTCTTTTTTCAAGCGGTTTCAAATTTCAGCTTCATTCTTGTTCTAAACAACGAAGTTGTACAATGAAATGAGTATTTTGTTCTTCTAAAGAAGATCAAATTGTGTATCATAGCATGTCTCAAATATGTATGGTGCCACTGCCATGTCGCATTTCACAAGGCAATGCACTTTGATGTAAGCTATTGTAGTGTTGTACACATATAATAGCTTTGTTTTTGCCATCTTTATGACTAATATAATGACCCCTGTCGTTGTTTTAAAAAGATTGCCAATGGTCCTGTAAGATGGTTCTATTTAGGCTAGTAACAATATACGACTCACCGAGACATGGTTTCAGGCATGTATATATGACATACTGAGAATTGTTTGAAATAATATGTTTGCATGTCTTGTTGAAATTGACAGAGGAAAAATGGCATGCTTCTATGTTTTGAATCTCGTATGAATTGAAATGGATGTGGGTTGCAATGAATTTTTTTATAACTCTGTTTCGCATCCGTTGGATGTTTTTGTAGCAATGCTCGTGCACTTAACTTCTAAAAGAACCACCCTCTTTTACTTATTCCATCCGTTGGATGAATAGGGTGGCAGAGGGTGGTTCGATGGTTCTCCACAGTCCTATGCTCTTTTACTTATTCCTTCTTGCGAAATATATAGTGAAAACTAGTTTAAAAAAAATCAAAACTTTGGCATTGAAGTATTAAATAAATCACAAACAATTATCAGATTTAGGGTAGGTTACGTTATATAATTGTGTAGAATTTGAAGTTCAAACTTTATCGCATCCGTAAGATATGAAAAAGACTACTAATATGTAACTTTCACATACGGTTTTCATGTATTTTCAATACTAATGTTGTTTTCGGTGGATATTTCGCTGCCTCTAAGAAGACAAAAATGCAAGAGGGAGCAGTACATAGAATTACAATGTTTATGTTGATTTACATGAACTTTGGTTTGCTCCAGCTTGAAAATATTACAATTTTACTAATGCTTACATTCGTGCACATCATTTGATTAATTCAACCCACGATTGACCTCAACCCGAGTTATGCGTGGTTTGCATGCATCTTTGCATGACCATTACGGCACGTGATAAATTACAGAACCACGTCCTTATAATTTCTAAAATCCCGAATATAGTCTTGTCTCGGCCACCGAATGGACCGCATAGGTTTCCCAAAAATAACATCACTTTCAGTAAATAGAGCACTCTATAAAGAGAAGGGTTTGCATGGTGAAAAAAGTTCATTACCGTCTCATAAAGGCAGATTTCTTTGCCTCCTCTTTTGCCTCCAAGAAGGAGGAAACAGGAGAAAGGAGGCCAAAATCTACCTGATTAGGTCAATTCCTCTATTAATTTTCATCTCATGCATGCTATCCTCTTTTCGTTCTTTAGGACTTTTGATTTGCCTTGCTAATTTGTTCATGCTGCTTTCTTCTTATTAGTTGTGATGATTTCTTGGTCTCTCTTTCTTAAATGCTTTCCAGTTTCTTAAAAAAAACTTTCTTAGGTTGGGAATGGCATCTTGTTATTACGTAAATCCAAATTTCGCATGAATTTGTATAACACTTCACATTAAGGCAGGTGCCAGGTGAAAATGGGTTACATTGTGCCGAGCAGAGCCAAGTGATACATGAATTCTCATTTGCAACTGCGGCTGTTGGTTTCATTTTTTGCAATCGCAATGTAACCTTCATCTCTTTGATTTGCAGGAAAAAAAAATAAACTCCCGGTTGTAACCTGTCCCTTACTATTTACAATTATATTTTTGACGACGAGATGCCTGTGTCACGAGGCGCCAAGTCCGCGTCCTCGAAGCCGAACCCCTTCGACTCAGACTCGGACTCTGAGTTCACCTCCAAACCGGCGAGAAAATCGTCTGCTCCGAGCAATGCAATGTCGTCGTCGTCGTACTGTGTCCCCGCCGGCGCCAAGAACCGGTACAAGGACGACTTCCGCGACTCCGGCGGGCTGGAGAACCAGTCGGTGCAAGAGCTGGAGAACTACGCGGCGTACAAGGCCGAGGAGACCACCGACGCGCTCAACGGCTGCCTGCGCATCGCCGAGAACATCAAGGAGGACGCGACCAACACGCTCGTCACGCTGCACAAGCAGGGCGAGCAGATCAGCAGGACCCACGAGAAGGCCGTCGACATCGACCAGGACCTCACCAAGGTGTGCTGTGCTCTTCATGACTCAGTACAAACCGCAAAAGTTTATGCATCTTGTTGAAAACAATATGCAGAATGAGCAGCACATTTCTCTCTTGAACAATGCCATTCCTGTTTGATCCACACAAGATGTTTACACGTTAGAAGGATACAATTTTTTATTGTTTTTGCGCTTATGCGCTAGAGCGAGTCGCTTCTCGGGAGCCTTGGAGGGTTATTCTCCAAGCCATGGAAGCCCAAGAAAACCAGGCAGATCAAGGGACCAGCCTTTGTGTCGAGAGGCAAGTATATATATCTACATTCAGAATGTCCCAGTCTTGGATGTTCCTAATCCTTGTTTCCTGATCTTTGTTTCCTGATCTCACTGTTCTTGGCAACACAATGAAATGGAACAGATGATTCCTTCAAAAAGAAGGCAAGCCGCATGGAACAGAGGGACAAGCTAGGGCTGAGCCCTCGAGGGAGGTCGAGCCCTCGCAATTACGCCGACGCCACCAATGCCATGGATAAAGTTCAGGTATATGTTCACTTCAGTGGTATCAATGCAAAAATCTAAAAAAAGATTGGGAATTGATAGCACTCGTTCGTCCAGACGGCTAAAAATTTGGACGCTGCTGTGAGCCACCCATTCTTCAATCCTTATCGAGTTGTCCTTGTCGGTCTTTTCCACCCACAACCCTCCTCTTTCTCCCTCTTGAGATTCTCGACTTCTCTGACAGAATCCGAATGAATCACCGCCGTTGAGCTCTCTAGCGAGCTATGGCTCAGTGCCCTTCTGCCATGCTCTCTACATGCACGTCTGAACTCTGTTACAGTCGGACATAGCCTCCATGAGCGCTGAAGTAAGCTAAGCTCGCCTGTTGTCAAGCGAGGCGTTCAAGGCCTTAATGAGTGCCGCTAAGGCTAGCCGAGATCCGTCGCCGTTAGGTGTGATCCGGTCGTTTGTACCTCATTGCTACTAAACGCTCCTAGCAATGCCCGCTCATCAAAAGACCAATGACGAGCCAGTAGTTATGATGAGGTGGTGGTGTGGGAACTTTTCGTCTTCTCCCATAAGCTTGACGATTGTTACAACCGGTAAATCAAGTTGTTGCGACTATTTTTCTGATTGCTGCAGCTTTTTATACCTCACCTAAAATTGTTTTTGAGTAAGAAAACTATTGTTGTAACCATAGTTGCTATTTGTTGCAACTATTTTTTTTCTTTTGTTGCAACAAGAATGTTTTTTTTGTTGCATCAGGTATGCCGATTTGTTGTAGCTAGAGAATTTTTGTTTTTGTTACAGTCGATATTTGTTTATTTTGCAATAGGATTTGTTGATGTTGCATCAGAGTTTTTATGTATTGAATCATGGTGTTAAATTGTTTCCTTGCAATATAAAGTTATTTTATTGTGCATGTTGATTTTTTTAGTCTACTCCATAAGCTCTAGCAACATGCCCTTTGTAAGCTCCCATAGTATCACGAGTGGCTCTTGAGCTCCACCACTAATACTGATCACGGCCTCTGTGAGCTCTATAGCCACTGGGCGCAACCTCTGGTAGTGCCGCTGTGACAAGCCGAGCTCCGAGCCTCGGATTTCTCGCCATTATTCATGTGTCTCATCCAGTGGTAGGTATTCTGTATAGTAGAAGAGAAGTAGTTGGAGGTTGTCGTCCATCTAACCGTTAGTGCAGCATCGAACGGTGAAAGGGAGCATACAAAGTTAACACCTGGATCGGACGTCTAGACACTAGTTGCTCCTAAAAAGATTAGCATATTTAGCAGCCATTTTTGCTTGGCAGGTGGAGAAACAAAAGCAGGACGATGCCCTTGATGATCTCAGTGGTGTGTTGGGGCAGCTCAAGGGCATGGCTGTTGACATGGGTTCAGAACTTGATAGGTGAGCTCTTTATTGTGTGATAGCAAACTCGAGATAATATATTCTTCCCAATGTAGAATCTTTGACGTCGTACTACCAGTATTGTCAAATTGAGTTTCACTGTGTAAACCAACATTTCAGGCAAAACAAGGCACTGGATGATCTGCAAGACGACGTGGAAGAACTGAACTCCAGGGTGAAAGGAGCCAACCAACGTGCACGCAAACTGGTCAGCAAATAGGCGTCAAACATGCAAGCATCGCTTCGCCTTGATCTGCAGCACAAAGAAAAATGTTGTAGAATCGACCTCACTGGCACAACATTTGGTTTTCAATCAACCGGGTTTTGTTTGCTTGCAACGGATGTTGCTATTCGTTATTGTGAGTTTTTATTTTGTGTTTCTTTCAACAAAGGTTGTTTTCTTTCTCCGTGATCAAGGTGTATACTGTATGTATTGATATGACAAAGGGAAATTACATATTGTTGACAGCACAAGAGTATATTACCAAAAGTTCAGTTCGTGGTCATCCGAGAAGATACATGAAGAAAACAGATAATCGTGAAGATGGAAACTGGAGAGACATCTTTCCATCCAAAAAAGAAGTAATATTGCTGGGAATATTTCCTATATACCATCACAAGTACACAGATTTAGATAGCAAAATATTGAACTACCACGAGCTAATGAACTACTATTAAAGGGGGTATTTTGTTGTAGTTCTGGGAAGAATGAGCCTTGCTTGGAGGCTTGGAGCATACTAGGCTACACCGTCCCTTGGATGTTTTTACAAAGATTAGTAAGGCCCCGTTTGGAACTTAGAAATGAAAAACGGTTTAATTTATGTAGAAATCGGAAAAAATATCGCGCTCTATACGGGGCTTAATATTGTGCTAATAGTGATGATATCCAATAATGGGGAAGTTGTCCCCAAATGTATATTTTGTTTGAGCCTAAGTGTTATTGTTTAGTTTTGCAAACATTACAGATGTTAGCTTGTTAGGACCCTCAATTGATTGGCTAAGCTTGGATGGATAGTAAAGGGATACGTGATTGGTGCATGAACACAGCCTATTTGTTGATACTCCACTGTACAAACAGTGAAGATTATTGTCGAGATCCAAATATATAAATTTGGACTCTATGTGCATTCTGCATTAGTCCAAAATCATGTTAGTGCACAAGTAGAAACACAGATGGAATATAGACCATGATCATAATTAACTATAAAATGACACAAATATTATTAATTATCGGAGTAGCGACGTTATGATCAAACTTACAAATAATAGCCCGAAAAGCTTAATAAAAACTAGCAACGAAAAATAAAATAAACATAGTAGCCATTCGACATATCACAGGTAATCCACTGGAAAGCGAAGTCCTATTCCGAGAAGTCGTCAAAAAAATTTCTTCTCAAATACCTGTCTGATATGATTCTCTTTTGGAAACTAAGTAATAAAGGATATAGCCATGAGTACATAGAGTACTCAGCAATTCTTTTATAACAAGATATAATATATAATGATGTAAGGCTTATCAAATAATGGTTGAATGATTATTTTGCATAAAGCAATAATTTATATTAAATATAATAAATAAATTGAAAGCGCACTTTGAAAATAATTAATAAGTAAATAAGTCAAAGAAATTGAATAAACCACAAGTGAATTGACCATTCACTTTTCAACCAAACCCAACCAACATTTTCTGAACTTCTACCACTCGTGTGAAATCAACAAACATTATTCATAATTGGGGGCACAGCTATTTGAATAGTTTTATACGATGCAGAGCTTGCACAACTATACTCACAAGAGATAATCAACTTATAATGTCCGTCTGATATACTTCCAAAGGTGTGCGACTAAGTGATTATCACAAGGCCTCTGCAATACTCAACCTCAACCTCAACCTAATGTATCTGCTAAGGTTTCGCTGCTAAGTAGGCTGGCCACATAATCGGAAAACCCCCCTCTTGCACCAATGTGAGTCAATGGCTATGACCATAATCCACATTCATCTCAATGGCAAGATCAAAATTAAAACATTACAAATTAATTAGCCAGATTCATCCCATACTAGACATGTGGTTTTATGATAAGGCTCAAATCAATGACGTATAAAGTTAAGTCCTTAATGATTACTCAGGCGAGGCTTCCGCATCCTAAAGTATTGACCATACTTCTCCATTTACTGCACCATCACTCGCCCAAGTGAAAATCATTTTGTTTAATTAATACCAATGATACTACCCATGTCATGGTACATAAATTTTATAATTATAGTAGACCACTATGATTTAATATCTCATTAAGTAAAATTTTATTAATTAATCCTAACAATAAGTATGACTAAGCATATTAGATGTATAATCTAAGTAGATACTAATATTGTATTACTAAATAGTTAACCATTCTATGGTGACAATAGAATCATAACATTGAAATTAGTAAAAGAGAGAATTAGTCAAAAGTAGTTGATAACTACTAAGTACAAATGTTTTGTAATAAATTAGCAACGCATCATAATTTAAAATAAAAATAATAAGTAGATTTGAAAAAAATAGGTTAAACATGATAAAAGATTACGCATTTCCTTAATTTTACTCACTTACTAATTCTTAATCTTCAAATCCTGTTTTTGCTCCTCCTTCGAAGATGTTATCTAACTAGAGAGAAATCGAACGAAACATAAATAAATTGAAATAAATTTCAAAAAAATAAAAATAAAACCAAAAGATACATCTCAATGTTTAATGAATTTAGGAAAAAGAATCAAATCAATCGAAGTTCGTATGAAGGAGAATGAACTCTTGGAAGTTTTGTCAAGAAAATAACTTCCAGGAAAATAAGAGAACAAGGAGAATATTCTTTGAAATATTCTCTTCAGATTAATTTAATAAAAGGCCAGAGACTGATAGGCCGAATTTTTTCTATTTTAGCCCTTTTTTTGAAAAATATTCACATTTAGACCCCTGGTAGTTTTAATTCCGTTTTTGGACCCGGAGCTCGGCGCCGTGACTCATGGCGCCGAGGTAAGACGTCTCGGCGCCGAGGTGCCAGGCCCGCACCACCGTGGCGGCCAACGTGGCGCCGACGTGGCAGGACCTCGGCGCCGTAAGTCGTGGCGCCGACCTCGGCGCCGCGTAAGTCGTGGCGCCGACCTCGGCGCCATGGATCTTGGCGCCGAGCTCGGGGCACTTACCCGACCCGAGGGCATGCCTGTTCATTTCGCGTCCCCTCAGCCCCCCGCCTCCCCGGCCGCCACCGCCTCCCCGGCCCGGCCGCCTCCCCGCCGCCTCCCCGGCCCCCGCCGCCTCCCCTCCCCGCCCGCGTCCCCGGCCGCCCGCCTCCCCGGCCGCCCGCCTCCCCGGCCCGGCCGCCTCCCAGCCGCCTCCCGGCCGCCCGGCTCCCCGCCGCCGCCCCCTGGTGCCGCGCGCGTCCTCGGCCGCCTGCCTGCGTCCCCGGCCCCCGCCGCCTCCCCTCCCCGCCCGCGTCCCCGGCCGCCGGCGTCCCCGGCCCGGCCGCTCCCCGCCCGCGTCCCCGGCCGCCCCGGCTCCCCGCCGCCGCCCCCTGGTGCCGCGCGCGTCCCCGGTCGCCTGCGTCCCCGGCCGCCCGCCTCCCCGCCGCCGCCCCTGGCAGGTATGATATGTGTATGATATGTGTTTGATATGTGTTGATATATGAAGTAGATGCTTACTTCTTACGTAGGAGTAGCATTGTGTATGATATGTGTTGATGATGAGGAGGTTTACAATTATGGGAAATGTGATCTTTGCAGCCTTGATTTGGATTATGATGGGCTTGCATTAGGTTTTGCTTGATGCCCTTGCTTGTGTGTGCTATGTGTTCATGGTTAGATAGTGTGATTGGTCGTTGAAATGGGACAGAGGAAACGATGCTATGGCCTGTAGGATGGGCCTGTAGGACGAGGGTGGGAGACTGTGAGTATGGTAATAATATCCTAAGGCGATACCGCAATAGAAAACCTGGCATGTTTGGAATGCAGGAATTTTGAAGGAAACAATATAATTCCTACTTGCTCTGGATGCAATGTCAGATACTATACCATCATACTAATTGAATTTTTATCATGTTGAAGTTAGCTTGTTGGTAATTTTCTTTTTACAATGTTGACATTAACTTGTTGGCTTGAAGTTAGGTAGCATTTAGTTAGTGACTAGATACTTATTAGTTACTATCTAGTATCCAATTTCGATTAAAGGTATTAAGTTTGGTTTTCTGTATGAACTAGATGGACAACCTAGTGACCCTATATCATGGAGGCAGTGTGACAAGTGATGATTATGGAAATGTTCAATTTGTTGAAATGCAAAGGGTGCCTCTGATATTCGGTGATCGGCCGTCGTTTAGTGAGTTGGTTGCTAGGGCTCGGGAGAAGCTACATTGTCATGCAAACGAGGAGAGCATCACAGTTGAGGGGTTACTTCACTTCGGTTCGAAAGACCTAGTTCTCAGGCGGTTGATCTTAATTGGTTCAGAGGATGAGTGGGACCAATATGTCAAATTGGTTATGAGGAATGAGTTAAAATGTTTGGACGTTGTTGTGCGGAAGGTGTCCATTGATCCCACCCCTCACGGTTATTCACCAGAACTAGGTGATCAGGCACCCTTTGACCCTCCGTTACCGGATCTTGCGGTGGATGTGGAAGAAGTGCCTGAGGTGCCCGATGCTCTATCTTCCCCGAACGAGGTTCAGATTTCTCAACCAGTTCGAGTTGAATGTCGGACTGATGATGTCGTGGCGGCCCCTCAGGAGATGGGATTGACCCAGAATCAGCCCAGTAAGTGTCGAGCAACACTTTAGCCTTTTCCCGTCATTCCTTTGTTTTGTCTCAATCCCATCGTTGTCGTGCTTATGATGCAGGAAACATTCTTGGTAATGTGGTTGTTCCTCCCGTTGCTCCATCTGGCAACGTTGAAGAAGTCTGCAGGGACTCCAACAGTGAGATGATTCAAATTGTGGATGATCTGGAGCCTTACGAGATCGCAAGGGCCGTTGATTCTGATGATGACCGCCCTTTTGGAGAGCTGACCGAAAGTGATATTGAGCTGATCAGGCGTTATTGCCCTGGCCGGGATCCATCAGTTCATGAATTCAGCGATCTTAGGCATTCTCATGGGGCTTATGCAGAAGGAAGGGATGACGAGTTGCTAGATGCTCCTGAGGCCGGGTCAAGCATGACAATTGAGAAGGGCATGGTGTTTGAGGACTTGTCTGCATTGAAAAGGTGGCTGCAGGAGTATTCAGTGATCCGTAAAAGGCCATTCAAGGTGAGACATTCTTATGTGGAGCGGAGGTACACAGTTGTGTGCGAGAAGGAGACATGTGAATGGAGGGTTTGTGCTAGCAAACAGAAGGTCACGGGAAAGTTCAAGATCACAAAAATCGTTGGCCCACACACTTGTGCCGAAGCAGAGCTCAAACAGAAGCATCGGCAGTTGACCTCTACCATTATTGCCAAGTCACTGTGTCACATAGTAAAGGGAGAACCCAATATGAAGGTGAAGACACTTGCTGGGATTGTTAAGGAGAAATTTGGATACGAGATAAGGTATGGAAAAGCATGGAGGGCAAAGCAACGCATCTGGAAGATGATATATGGGGACTGGGAAGATGGGTACTTGCAGTTGCCAGCACTCTTCAATGCAATCAAAGCGGTTAATCCAGGCATGCATTATGAGTACGTCCCGAAACCAAACGAATGGACTCAAGATGGGATGCAGATATTCTTCCGTGCTTTCTGGTGCTTTGCTCAGTCCATCGAGGCCTTTCGGCATTGTCGTCCCGTCTTCGCTATTGACGGTACGTTTCTTCTTGGCAAGTACCAGGGCACACTTCTGATAGCCATTTCCTGTGACGCAGACAACGCGTTGGTTCCTTTGGCGTTTGCTTTGGTTGAGAGGGAGAACAAAGACAGCTGGGGATGGTTCTTGCGGCTCGTTCGGAGGCACGTGGTCGGCCCTGGTAGGGAGGTTGGTGTCATTTCTGATAGGCACCAGGGCATACTTTCTGCCGTACAGGAGCAGATACCGGGGTATGCAGCTTTGCACCACCGTTGGTGCACTAGGCATCTTGCCGAGAATCTACTCCGTAAGGATGGTGCGAAGGATAACTTTCCTCTGTTCGAGGAGGTCGCTCGAATGCTTGAGGTGAAGATCTTCCAGGAGAAGTTGGAGCAGCTTAATACTGCAACAAACGCAGAAGGTAGACAGTGGTTGACGGGATTGATGAGAGATGTCGACAAATGGACAAGGGCTCATGATGATGGTGGCTGGAGGTACGAGTTTCAGACAAGCAACATGGCCGAATCCTTCAATAGTTTGCTTAGGGGTATACGTGGTATGCCCGTCAATGCTATCGTATCCTTCACCTTTTACAAGCTTGTTGCCTGGTTCAACGAAAGACACGCACATGCAATGGCGCTACAAAGTAAACAAGTGAGATGGGCGCCAAAACCGAAGCGCCACCTTGAAAAGGCAAAGGCTAGGGCTGAGGCACATGAGGTACATTGTTTTGACAACGCCACGGGCACTTATGAGGTTGTAGAAAGGGGTGGTACAACGACCGATGGAGAGCTCCGGCCGACGAGGAGGCATAAAGTTGTCCTTATTGATTTCTCATGCACATGTGGTAAACCGAGGCAGTACCACTTTCCATGTTCTCATTATGTGGCAGCAGCGAGGCATCGCAACTTTGACTACGAGAGCAAGATACCTCGGGAGTTCAGTGTTGACAACCTTGTGCTTACGTGGTCTCCCCGTTTCGAGCCTTACCGGGATGAGGGAGAGTGGCCACCGTACACCGGGCCCAAATACATTGCGGATCCGGGTAGCCGTTGGAACAAACGTGGAACCAGGAAAAGGACGAGACACAAGATGGTTATGGATCAGCTTCCAGGAAGAACGAGGCGAGGGAGATCAACCCCCTTTCTTACTAACCCCGAGCAGAACCAATGTAGCAGATGTGGTAGACTTGGCCACAATTCACGCACATGCCATTGGCCACTTAGTCAGGTGCGAGTGCTTGTTATTCGTTATGTTTCATAGTTCGTGTAGTTGTTTTTTCATATGTAATTTGCTATGTTTCTTGTTTAATTTCTTATTCTTTCCATATTGTATGCATGTTCAATATTTTGTTTACTTGTATGTTGGACTGACAAATTCAAATTTTTTTTAGGATGGCGCAATTCCACCTGCTAGACCCGTACTACGAGGAGAGCCACAGAGGACGGCTCACCGCGGAGGGGAGGGTATTGCCTTCATCACTTCCTGTACAATTTGAGTTTATATTGATGCATTAACTAAAAAAATTGGTGTATTCTATACAGGAGCTGCCCATCCTTCGTCCTCGAACCCATGACGGGTTCCTGGACATTAACAATGTCTTCCTGGAAGTCCGACCCATTTGGAGTGCCGGAGTGGCATGAGCGCCCGAAGTGCCATTGCGGCTTTAGGACGATGTTGGGAGTCTGGACTGATCGAGTACAACGAGCCAAATACGGCCGTAGGTTCTTCAAGTGTCCTGACCTGGATGACGACTTCGTGGTAACGACCATAACTAAACCATTTCTTTTCCGTTATCGTTTTTCAACTTGATCCATGACATCTACCATGCCACACATAGGCTTGCGGGTTCATGGAATGGGTGGATCGAGTGCCGCCGGCATGGCCAAATAACCGGGAAGTGGAGGTGGAAAACAAAGGACAATACTGTGTCAAGATGACTCAGGCTCGCGAGGTGGAACGACAGATGCGGCTTGAGCAAGAGCGCCGCGTGAGGGTGGACCAAATCCGTCTGCAGGGCAAGGAGGATGAGCTGCAAAGGAGGAAGGAGAAGTTAAGTCTGCGTGAAGCAGCCATCAAGCGTCAGGAGGAAGAGCTTCAAGCTCGTGAGGCGGCTCTCAAGACCAAGAGTGACAGGAAGAAGGATGCAGCGGAGCCATCTTCAGGGCGCGACAGAAAGGGGAAACAACCACGCTACACCCAGTAGACAAGATGTAATAGACTCGGTCCACACGAGAGGTCGTACGAGCAGTTGGGTAGATTAGTCGGATATCATGCTAGCATGTAATAAAATTGTACGCGCCATGTTCGTCCCAACTTCATAAGCTTATTATCTGGGCTTTTCGCATGCAATGATTCCCACGTGTCTTATTATCACTTCCCCTCCTTTCGTCCAATTGTTCCTATCACAGTTGTCATACAAAATAATTCAAAAAAATCCTTCCAATACAACAACATAACATGATCAAAAAATGTTATTGCCAGTTCAACATATTTTTCACGGTCAGCATTGTACAAAAATCACAAATACACTAATCGTTACTTCACACATAACTCGTTCATCAATCCACAAACAGAGGGGATGGGATTGACCCAGAATCATCCCAGTAATTATTTCCCCAAGTGTGTAGTAACAACTGAACAAAAGGAAGAGGAGAGTTGCTTGTATGCCACATGTCGCCTCCCCTCTGTCTTGCCCGCAGCATCTCACGGCCCGCAGAACTTCACACAAAACTCGTTCGTCACGGCCTGCATAATTTTATTTTTCAAAAACCATTACCAACGTACCATAATGTTTTTAAAAAAATCTACACGAATTTTCCTACATGTATCATCTGCAATACATAACGAATTTTCAAAACATACGTCGTATTTTTTGCTCTCTATAAATAAATAACTAACTATATTACATAATATTACTATCATTAAATAATCCAAATGAAAAATACAACTAATAATTCATTTTGCGAAAAAAAGGCTGATCGGTGCAAACCCTAAACAGCGGCGGGGACAGAGGGAGGAGGATGCGAATGAACGAAGCCCGCGTGCTCAGTGCTGTTTCAGAAGCCACATGCTCGGTGCCACGAGTCACGGCGCCGAGGTCGGCGCCACGAGTCACGGCGCCGAGGTCGGCGCCACGAGTCACGGCGCCGAGCTGCCTGCCACGTCGGCGCCACGACGGCCGCTACGCTGGCGCGGGGCTCGCACCTCGGCGCCGTGGTCCACGGCGCCGAGACGTGTTATCTCGGCGCCGTGACCCACGGCGCCGAGCTCTGGGTCCAAAAACGGAATTAAAACTACCAGGGGTCTAAATGTGAATATTTTTCAAAAAAAGGGCTAAAATAGAAAAAATTCGGACTGATAGGTGTGACCTGTGGATTTTTTTAATTTTCCAAAATAAAGGAAGTTTTGGAAAATATTTCTTTAGCTAACTTGTGGGCCATAGTCTACGGACCAGGTGCATGAACTGGTTTTAGTCTATGGTTAGACCGGGTTCATGGGGTTAAGGCATTGGTTCACGCTGGTCACATTCTATGGAATAGAGCTCAACATTGAACTAATCTTGTGATTAAGTGTGAACGTTTTTTTGTGTGCATGAGAATACTAGCTACGTAAGCGCGGTATCACACCGCGCTAGTTACCGTGTGAACCGAAGTAAAAGAGATGATAATTCGTGGGGAGCTTCTTAAAACAAATCGAGGACATATGCGTAATTTTGGAAAAACCAAATGGCTTTTTCGCAAAAAACCAAGGACCTGTACATAACTAAACAAGGACCTATACATAATTTTAGAAACTACGGGGCGCTATCGGTGAAGTGGAGGGTGCTTTCCGGGAAAAAAAACTGGCAGGGACCTGTTTGCGAGAAGCAGAGACCATCACTTCAAGTGTACAAGATAATGAGGACATCCCAATTGGAACGACTACACGAGCGCGAGTTAAAAAGATTAATCAACAGGTGGACTCGCTCCTAATTAAATCTAGCTTTAATTTACATGAGAATCGGCTACTATTTAATGTTAGTATTTTAATTGGTCTCAGGATATTGATCATTTGGAAAATTTAAGCGTGAAGAAAGCCACGAATCGTGCCATCTGGAGCTCAATACGTGTGAAGCAAAGTGAAGCATGTTGCATGGAAGAAGAAAAAAAGGTGACTTTCTAAGCCCATTGATTTTGCATGCATGAAGAAGCCAAAAGGGATGACGTCTATTGTGTTAGGAAACTGGGCCCATGGCCAAGAGTCCAGACATATTTGGGCACCCCACCGTAGACTATAAATAGAGAGCCATACCCCCCTCATTATGTACGCATGAAAGAAAAGCAATAAAGAAAGATCGGGAGTTCTCTCTATCTCTCTGTGTGTTCAATTTATTTTCTCTGTGATTCTGTGATTGATTCGTTCTTGTTCTAAGCAGAGAAATCGTTCGGACTGGTCGCCAGCGACGGTTTCTCAACACGTTATCAGCACGACTTCGCTCCGGTGAACGAGGTAATCATCGAAGCACAGATTGAATTTCTAGATCGCTTTTGAATCTGTAATTTTCTTTTCGCGTTCTAGATTGGAATTCTACGGTGCAAATCCGCCCTAATTTACCGCAAGCAGACTTAAAGTCGCCGGCACAATGTCGATCGGTAAATTGTGAAACGGGGTAGATGTTAATTGCACTGTAGATTAGATGCAAATCCGCCCTAAATCTACCGCGAGCAGATCTGAAATCGCCGGCACAATGTCGATCGGTGGATTACGAAACGGGGTAGATGTTGATTGCATCGTAGATTGAAACCGGAAATTTTGCATGAATTTGCTTGATTTTGAATAATCATTACACGAGAAATAGAATCTGGAATTATATTCTCTGTTTGATTTCAAGCTAGTATTTGCATGATCATTGTACCGAAATATGCATCTGTTCTGTTCATGCAAAGCATCACACAAGAAAAAAAACAGGCGCCGGCTAGAAGCCGACCATGGGTCGTCGGACCACCGGCCGCACGAACACCGCCTCGTAGACCGGCCTGAAGCCGCCGCCGGCCTCGCCGCTCGGCCACACTGCGCCAGCACGCGCGCACGCGCCCGCATGCGCGCGTCTCGTGGCCGACGCCTCGACTTCCCTAAGCCGCGTGCCGCCTTGGTATCCGCGCTCGAACGCGCGCCGTCGCTGCTTTGGACCCGCGCCAGCAAGTGCGCCTCCCGCCCGATCGCCGCGTAGGCCGCCGCCCCGCATGGGCCGCTGACACCGCCTCGGCTATCGCCGCACCGCCCCGTATGGCGTTGCCGCCGGCCTTGGCATCTTCACCCGAGCGCGCCCGCAAGGATCACCGGCGACCGTGCGCCGCCTCACCTGGCTCCGCCGACCGCTGCCGCTACTCGAAGCCCCGGTAGTCGCCCGTATGCGGCCACCTCGACACCTCCGCTCCCGACCGCGCCGCCGCCTGCATGCGGCCGCCCGGCTCGCCGTTGCCCACTCGGCCCGAAGCCGTTCCTCGCGCCCGCATGCGTCTTGGCCTTCACTGCCGCTTGAAGCCGGACCGCCAGTCGCCGCACCGGCCTCGCCGGCACCCGCACCCGCATGCACCCCAGCGCCGGCCACCTTGTCGCGCCGCCTCCTCGTTGGCCGCCGCACGGCGCCCGGCCGCCACCGCGCCTTGCGTCCTGTAGCCGCCCCCTCACGGCCCGCCGCCTTGCACCGGCCCCACCAGACCGTCACACCGCCGTCCTCCCGCGTGCGCCCGAGCCGCTACTCGGGTAGCCGCCGCCGCCACATCCAGCAGTCATGTGGAATGAACATTGTGCAAATCCCCACAATTATCCATGAAGATAATGCAGCTTGCGTTACACAAGTGCAGACGGGCTATGTAAGCATATCAACCCCAAGTTCCTCTATGCTCATGAATTGCAAAGATGAACAAGATTAAAGTACTGCACACTAAGTCATGTAGACTTGTTCACTAAGTCACTACTCGCATCTTACTTTGAAAAGTGCGTGTGAGGGATTGGAATGATGAGACTTAGAGAAGTGCAGAATTCAGGGGGAGAATTTTCTCAAGCCCGCTAATAAACCTTGATCATGAAGATCAAGTACCCAAAGAATAAAGTCCTGAAGACCAAATGAAATTGGGTGAATTGTACTCTTTTTCCCTTGATGAGTTTTCCATGAAGTTTCTCGACCAAGGTTTTTAATGAGGCAATTCGTGCATCGCAGCATTACATGTATCATGTACTCTTTCTCCAAATTTTCCCACTGGGTTTTTATGGAGTTTTGACGAGGCATGAGCATGTTGGGTGAGTGCCCAAGGGGGAGTGTTAGGAAACCTGGACTCTATCCAGAGTCCTGATCTAATTGGGCACCCCACCGTAGACTATAAATAGGGGCCTAGACCCCCCTCATTATGTACCCCGATGCAATCTAAAGCAATAAAGAAAGACCAGGAGTTTTCTCTACCTCTCTGTGTTCAATCTATTATTCTGTGATTCTGTGATTGATTCGTTCTTGTTCTAAGCAGAGGAATCGCTCGGACTGGTCTCCAGCGTCGGTTCCTCAACACGTTATCAGCACGACTTCGCTCCGGTGAACGAGGTAATCATCGAAGCACAGATTGAATTTTCTAGATCGCTTTTGAATCCGTTTTTTCTTTTCGCGTTCTAGATTGAATTTTCTACGGTGCAAATCCGCCCTAATCTACCGCGAGCAGACTTGCAGTCGCCGGCACAATGTCGATCGGTAGATTGCGAAAACAGGGTAGATGTTGATTGCATCGTAGATTAGAAATTTTTGCATAGTGTTGTCTGATCCTGCATGATCACAAGCACAAGAAATATATGCAATGATTTCATATTTCTGCTCAGCATTGCAGATTGGAAAATTTTATTATTGTATATTCCTTTTCTCTGCACGGCATCATCAATAACATTGCATAGAGAAAAAAGGGGGGATTTTTGGCTCACGGCCATGCATGGCCGCTGGCTGCCGGCCGGCCACCGCGCCTGCAAGCGCTGGCGCCGCCACCGGCCGGCCACCTTCGGCGCGGCGCCGCCCGAAGCGCCTCGGTCCTCGCGCGCCCCTGCACGGGCCCGCCTGTCCGCACGGCGCCAGCAGCCCGCCGCCGACTCGCACCCGCACGTGCGAGCGCCGGCCGCCGCTCGGGCTCCTCCTGCCTCCGCCGCCCCGCATGGCGCGCCGGCCCCGCCGCTTCGGCTTCCCCGCCGCCCCGCATGGCGCGCCGGCCCCGCCGCCACGGCTTACCCGCCGCGCCCGCACGCGCGCCGGTCCCGCCGACACCTCGGCTTCCTCCATGCCGCCGCCCCGTACAGGTGGCCGCTGACGGCGTGGCCCCCCCAAAGCACCTCGGCCCAGCGCGCGCCCCCGCACGGGCCCGCCTGACCGCCGCCGCCGAGCTGCTGCGCCACCGCGCGCTCGCCCGGGCCGGTCTTCCTTGAGCCGCCGTCGCGCGCGCACGCGCGCTGGCCTCGCCTCCTCGCCTTCCACGCCGCCTGGTCGCCGCACGACCGCCTGGCCGCTTCGCGCCGCCACACGGCGCCCGGTCGCCTTGCCCCGCTTTGCGCCGCCGTGCGCCGGCCCCGCCTCGTGCCGCCTACCGTCCCGCGCGTGCGTGCAACCCTGCAGCTGCCGCCGCCAGGAAAGGAAGGGGCAGGGGAGGAACCCTACCCTCTGCCCTGTGTAAACCGCGCGATGGGCTGCATTTGGGCCGGGGGGGGCGCATCGGCCGATGGGCCAAAAGAAGGAAGGGGCAGGAGCAGCTGGGAGATGGGCCGGGAGGGAGCAAACGGGCCGGGGGGAGGGGGGCATAGCAGGCCGACCGAAAAAAACGGGGGACTGGCCGGCGCCTGATTTTTTTTTTTGCGAAAAAAGGCCCGAACTTGCTAGAAATTACCGATGAGCCCTCGGGTTTTATTTTGAGTCCCGAATTTTGCATAAAAGGCCTCGTAGTTCTGAAAATTACGTATAAGCCCTCAAATTTGCCAGTGGGTCCAGAATTTTGTAGAAAACCCCTCGGTAAATCAGAAAATTGCGCGAATTTTTCTCTGAATTGAAATTTTTGCGTAAAAAACCCCTGGAATTGCAGAATTTGCTGAAGTTTCATATTTTAGCATAAAAGGGCCTCGGGAATCCGAATTTTGCATCAATTTTTGCATTTGAAGCTTATTTATTTATGCCATTATTATTCTCTGTATTTTCTGTATTTATTTACTGTTTTTGGTTAATTGTAATTGTTTTAATTGCTTTTAATCACTGAAATTAGCAGTAAAATTATAGAAAATGCACAGAAAATTATGAAACATTATGGGAATCTATTGTACCACTTTATTTACCTGTAGTAAATTTTCCATGCATGTTTACCTGCAGTAAACTTATTTTATTTCGTTCATACACATGTAGATGACTGGAATTTCGAACCGGGAGTTCGAGGAGCTGGCCCAGCATGGCCGAAACTATCTGACATGGGCATCCGATGTCGAGATTGTGCTTGGGGGCCGGAAGCTCGGCGCAGCTATTGGGATAAGCGGACAGAAAGACGCTAGACCCACACCTGAGGAGAATGATCAGGCACTTCATTTTCTCAGGCACCATCTCTGCTCGACTCTCAAGAATGAGTATATGGCAGAGAGAAATGCGCTAGCACTCTGGACCGCACTCAAGAAGCGGTTTGAGAGGCTCAAGTACACCATTCTTCCTCAAGCAGAGCAGGAGTGGATCAGACTGAGGTTTGCCGACTTTAAAACGGTCGGGGAGTACAATTCTGCCTTGCACAGGATTTGTACAAACCTTAAACTCTGTGGCAAGGAGATCACAGAGGACCAGAAGATCGAGAAGACCCTGTCCACTTTCCACCCCAGTGCTGTACAGGTTGCCCGCAACTATCGTCAAAACGGCTACAAGGAGTATGCCGAATTGATCGATATGATGCAGGTAGCCGAGGCTCAGGACGAACTTCTCCGCAAGAATTACGTCTCGCAGCCACAAGGCAGCTCCGCTGGCCATGAAGCCAACGCTAGCAGCCTCAAGGTGCGAAAGCCCTTAATGAAGAAAAGGGGGAAGAAGGGTAAGATCGTTGCCCAGAAAGGCAAGTCAGATGCTCCAAACGACAAAAAGGCTAAAAAGAGTGACAAGACCTATGGCCAGCAGAACCAGGGTTGTTACAAATGTGGCAAGTGGGGACATTGGTCGCAGATATGCAAAGCACCGCAACATGTCATTGATGCCCACCAAGCTCAGAAGAAGAATGGCAAAGGGCAACCTGAAGCCCACTTTGCAGCCGTTGAGGGGGAGCAGCCTGAGCAGCTGCCGGAGATGATGGAGGTTGAATCCATCCCGGCAGCAGCACCCCCTTACGACTTAGAGGCAGCCACAGCCATGATCTCTCTTGAAGAGAATGTCACTGCTGAGAAAATAGCCGAAGAAGTCGATGATTTTCTAGTTGATTCCGTCTGATGCACAGAATGCATGAGACGTTAAATGTCATTTATTTCGTGTTAAATGGACAAGTTTAGAACTTGCATGGTTGGTGCTTTAGGATTTTGCTTTCTCGTAATGGTTGGATGATTTTGGAATAAAGCATTCATTTATTCAGTTTATGATGGCATGTTCTGTTCTGGTATTAGCGTATTTTATTTATGTGTTGAATGCCTTCTAATACATGTTAATTAAATACGTTATATTAGAACACGTGTGGCGCCCTATGGAGGAAGTATGCCTTGCCGACAGCGGCACAACGAATACCATCTTAAGAGAGACTAAGTATTTCCAGTCGATCCGTAAGAGCACTGGCAGCCTTACGACAATCGCCGGAAGCGATGCATGTATAATCGGTTCCGGAAGAGCCACAATTATACTTCCCATGGGCACAACTTTGGTCATTGAAGAAGCCTTATTGTACCCAGAATCGACTAGAACTCTCCTAAGTTTTAAGGATATTCGCGCCAATGGTTTCCACGTTGAGACTGACGAAGAGTACGGTAAGGAATACCTGCTCATCACAAAGCGCGAAGAGAATGGCAAAAGAATATTAGAAAAACTTCCTTCACTTGAAACAGGGCTATATTATACCACAATTAAAGCGCCTGCAGCGTACACTGTTCTGAAAACAGTGTTTAGAAGCTCTGAACTCTTCTGTCTCTAGCATGACAGATTAGGCCACCCAAGTCTTAGGATGATGAGAAACATAATAAATAACTCGCATGGGCATAATATTAATGTGAAGAATTTCCCGAATCATGAAGATTTCGTGTGCCCTGCATGTGCCACCGGGAAACTAATTACTAGACCCTCCACTCTGAAAGTGAAGGATGAAGTCCCTGCATTCCTGGAACGCATCCAGGGAGACATTTGCGGTCCCATTCAGCCCGTCTCAGGGCCGTTTAAGTATTTCATGGTGCTCATTGACGCTTCTTCGAAGTGGTCATATGTGGGTTTGTTGTCCACAAGAAACCACGCATTTGCAAAATTGATCTCGCAGATCATTCGCATCAGAAATGTGTTTCCAGATCATCATATCAAGTCCATTCGAATGGACAACGCCGGAAAATTTACTTCAAAGGCATTTGATGATTATTGCATGGCGATGGGAATTGCAGTTGAGCATTCGGTACCGCATGTCCATACCCAGAATGGTTTGACAGAGGCTTTAATTAAAAGAATTAAATTTATTGCCCGACCCCTCTTGCATAAAAGTAATTTGCCAGCTACATGTTGGGGACACGCAGTTCTTCATGCAGCGAATCTCATCAACCTTAGACCTTCGGCCTACAACATCCATTCACCTATGCAACTAGCGCAAGGGTCACCACCGAAAGTTTCCCATCTTAGGAGGTTTGGATGTAAGGTTTATGTACCGATACCACCTTCGCAGCGAACTGCAATGGGCCCACTCCGCAAGACTGGGATATACGTTGGTTATGAGACTGCATCCATAATCAGGTATTTGGAACCCATGTCAGGAGATTTGCATACTGCCCGCTTCGCTGATTGCATTTTTGATGAGGATAGTTTCCCGTCATTAGGGGAGGAAATCAACCCGTTGATGAAAAATGTCGGGAAATTACGTGGGAAGCCACGGGAATTCATGCACATGACCCGCGCACTAGTGAAACTGAAAAAGAGGTCCAGAAGATCATCGACTTGCAAACATTAGCAAATCAACTGCCCGATCACTTTAGTGATTTGAAGAGCGTGATTAAGTCGCATGTGCCTGCACGCAATGCACCGGAGAGGGTTGAAATACCAAAGAAAATTGAAGGTATCCCTAATCCCGTCCAGAGGCCTCAGAATAAAAGGACGAGAACTCCGGTTCCTCGAGTCCAAAGTAACCGGGGACGCCCGGCGAAAAAGGATAAAAGGGATTTATCACAGCCGATCATTGAAGTCCCCCAGAATGAGAAGGGGAGTCAGTTGAGACCTGGCACAAGTATGACACCTTCAGAAAAGGGCATACCGGATCTGAATATCCCCATCGGCATGGATGTGTGCGCACACATCGGAGCCGAAAAACTAAAGGGACTTGCCACCGCAATTGAAAGAAGCGATGCGCAAGGTGAAGCTCCAGAAGAAGCAACTCATGAAGAAATAGCTATAAATTATGTACACACGGGAGAGTCCCTGAATAGGACAACAGCTAATATCGATATCTACTTCGCAAAGAAAATTGCCACCATCATTGATCTTGATCCCGAGCCTGCATCGCTCGCTGAATGTAAGAAAAGATCAGATTGGGAAGATTGGAAGAAGGCAATAGCAACTGAATTGCTATCTCTGAATAAAAGAGAGGTGTTTGGGCCCGTATGCCGCACACCTCCCCACATACACCCCGTTGGGCACAAGTGGGTATTTGTTCGAAAGAGAAATGAAAGAAATGAAGTAGTGAGATACAAAGCAAGGCTGGTAGCCCAAGGTTTCACTCAACGTCCTGGAGTTGATTATGAAGAAACCTACTCCCCAGTCATGAATGGAATTACCTTTAGATACTTGATCTCAATGGCAGTGAACTTGAACTTGGAAATGGAATTGATGGATGTTGTGACTGCATACCTTTACGGTAACTTGGATTCGGAGATTTACATGAAAGTCCCTGAAGGAATTCCTCTCCCGAACCAAGACAGAGCAAATAGAAATCTGTATAGTGTCAAACTCAGAAAGTCACTGTATGGACTGAAACAATCTGGAAGAATGTGGTATAATCGCTTGAGCGACTTTCTCTGCAAGAAAGGCTACACGAACAATGAAGACTGTCCTTGTGTATTTATACGGCGATCCCAGAATGGATTCTGTATAATCTCTGTGTATGTAGATGATCTGAATATCATCGGGACAGCCGAAGACATAAAAGAAGCAAGCTCCTACTTGGAGTCAGAATTTGAAATGAAAGATTTGGGTAAGACCAAGTTTTGCTTAGGCCTGCAGCTTGAGCATGTCCCTGAAGGAGTCTTGGTACATCAGTCGACCTACACCCAGAAGGTGCTTGAAAGGTTTGGCTTTGAGAAGGCATTTCCCTCGAAAGTACCGATGATCGGTAGATCTTTACAGCAAGAAAAAGATCCTTTCCGACCAAGGGAAGAGGGGGAGGAAGTCCTGGGACCGGAATTCCCATACTTGAGTGCAGTGGGAGCACTCATGTATTTAGCAAACTGCACTAGACCGGACATTGCATTTGCCGTGAACCTCTTAGCAAGGTATAGTGCAGAGCCCACCAAAAGGCATTGGCAGGGCATAAAGGACATTTTCCGATACCTCCAAGGTAGCAAAGACCTCGGATTGTTTTACAGAAAGAATCAAGATCTGAACTTGATTGGCTATGCAGATGCTGGGTACCTGTCAGACCCGCATACCGCTAAGTCACAAACAGGCTATGTATTCCTGTGTGGTGGAACCGCAATTTCATGGAAATCGTCTAAGCAAAGCCTGGTAGCTACTTCGACGAACCACTCAGAAATTATAGCACTGTATGAAGCCGCACGAGAGTGCGCTTGGCTCCGCCGAATGGTTCACCACATCCAGCAGTCATGTGGGATGAACATTGTGCAAACCCCCACAATTATCTATGAAGATAATGCCGCTTGCGTTGCACAAGTGCAAACGGGCTATGTGAAGAGTCATCTCACAAAGCATATCAACCCCAAGTTCTTCTATGCACATGAATTGCAAACGATGGACGAGATTAAAGTACTGCATACTAAGTCATGTGAAAATCTCGCAGATTTATTCACTAAGTCACTCCCCGCATCTAGCTTTGAAAGGTGCGTGCGTGGAATTGGAATGATGAGACTTAGAGAAGTGCAGAATTCAGGGGGAGAATTCTCACAAGCCCGCTAATAAATCTTGGTCATGAAGATTAAGTACCCAAAAATAAAGTCTTGCAGACTAAATGAATTTGGGTGAATTGTACTCTTTTTCCCTTGACGAGTTTTCCATGAAGTTTCTCGACCAAGGTTTTTAACGAGGCAATTCGTGCATCGCAGCATCACATGTATCATGTACTCTTTCTCCAAATTTTTCCCACTGGGTTTTTATGGAGTTTTGACGAGGCATGAGCATGTTGGGTGAGTGCCCAAGGGGGAGTGTTAGGAAACCTGGACTCTATCCAGAGTCCTGATCTAATTGGGCACCCCACCGTAGACTATAAATAGGGGCCTAGACCCCCCTCATTATGTACCCCGATGCAATCTAAAGCAATAAAGAAAGACCAGGAGTTTTCTCTACCTCTCTGTGTTCAATCTATTATTCTGTGATTCTGTGATTGATTCGTTCTTGTTCTAAGCAGAGGAATCGCTCGGACTGGTCTCCAGCGTCGGTTCCTCAACATGTTAGGAAACCTGGACTCTATCCAGAGTCCTGATCTAATTGGGCACCCCACCGTAGACTATAAATAGGGACCTAGACCCCCCTCATTATGTACCCCCGATGCAATCTAAAGCAATAAAGAAAGATCAGGAGTTCTCTCTACCTCTCTGTGTTCAATCTATTATTCTGTGATTCTGTGATTGATTCGTTCTTGTTCTAAGCAGAGGAATCGCTCGGACTGGTCTCCAGCGTCGGTTCCTCAACACGTTATCAGCACGACTTCGCTCCGATGAACGAGGTAATCATCGAAGCACAGATTGAATTTTCTAGATCGCTTTTGAATCTGTATTTTCTTTTCGCGCTCTAGATTGAAATTCTACGGTGCAAATCCGCCCTAATCTACCGCGAGCAGACTTGAAGTCGCCGGCACAATGCCGATCGGTAGATTGTGAAACGGGGTAGATGTTGATTGCACTGTAGAACGATGCAAATCCGCCCTAAATCTACCGCGAGCAGATCTGAAATCGCCGGCACAATGTCGATCGGTGGATTGCGAAACGGGGTAGATGTTGATTGCATCGTAGATTGGAAACGGAAATTTTGAATGAATTTGTTTGATCCTGCATGATCGTTATATACGCATCTGTTCTCCTCTGTTTGGTTCTGCATAACCATAGCACAAAAAGAAAAAAAAAACAAACACACAATGCAGATCGGGCGCCGGCTAGAAGCCATCACCGGACGGAAGTCACCGCCGGTTCTGCATAACCTCGCCGCTCGGTTTTCACAGCGCCTGCATGCGCACCCGTGCCCGAATGCACGCTTTTGGCCGATATCACCGATCGGCCTTCACCGCACGGCCAACGCCCGCCCGCACGGGTTGTTGGAGTCGTCGACCTCGGAGGCCACGGGCTCGCCGCTAAGCATGCAGCTGCCTTCTCAGCCGCACTGCGCCCTGCTTGCTATGGACCCGAAGTCCAGCTACCGACGGCAAGTAATTTTGCCGCTTCGCCTCGGTTATCGCGCCTGAACGTGCATCAACTGGCCATCAGCGCTTCGATGGTTGTGCCCGTATGCGCGCTCGCCGACCACCGCACCCGTGCCGCCGCTCCCGCCGGCCACTTGGCCTTCGGCCGGCCGCCCAGAAGACCGGCCGACCACATCGGCACCACCGCGCCTCTGGCGCCGCTGCCCGCCTCCCCGCATGGAGAACCACACCGCGCTGACCCGCTCGGACCGGCGCCCGCAGCCGCCTCCCAGCCGCCGAATGCGCACCTCGGCTGGCCCGTACGCCGCCGCGCTCGCCCGACCGGCCGGCCCGCCTCCGCGCCTCAGCCTACCGCTCCGGCCCGCCGCTCCCGGCCAGTAGCCGCGCCCGGCCGCCGCACCGGTTCCTCCGCCGATCCCGCCATGGCCGACGCCCGCATGCGCGTGCCGCCCCCGGCTCCACCACGCCGCCGAACCGGCTCCGCCGCCCGCATGCATCGGGCCAACTGCGCCGCCGCACGGTGCCCGGCCTCCTCTAATTCGGCCGCACGCGCGCCGCCGCCTGCACGCGGCCTCCACCCGCTCGCGACCGCCGCACCCCGTCGAGCGCCTCATGTTGGCCCCGCCACCCGCCTCCGTGCGCCGGCCCCGCCGCCCGTCGCCCGAGCCGGCAGCTCGGGGCCTTGCCCCCTCCGCCCGAGCCAAATTCGGGTCCAACCGCCGCCGCCAAGGGGAGGAAACCCTAGTGGGAGCCTTAAGCCGGACTGGATGGGCCAGCCGGCCAATGGGCCGAAAGGTGGGCCGGACGGGGAACGGGCCAAAGAAGGCCGAAAGGCATCGGCCGAATTGAAAAAAAAAGGGAGGAAAAGGGGGCCGACCGGGGATGGCGGTTTTTGCAGTAAAATCCTCAGAAAATGTTGAATTTACCGATTGGCCCTTAAAACTTTAATACAAGTCCTGAATTTTGTATAAAAGGTCTTGCAGTTCCGAAAATTGCAAATAAACCCTCAAATTTACGAGTGGGTCCAGAATTTTGCAGAAAACCCCTCGGTAAATCAGAAAATTGCGCGAATTTTCCTCTGGACTGGAAATTTGCGTAAAAACCCTCTGGAATTGCAGAATTTGCTGAAATTTTATATTTTAGCATAAAAGGGCCTCGGGAATCTGAATTTTGTATTATTTTTAGCATTTGAAGCTTATTTATGCCATTACTGTTTTATGTATTTTCTGTATTTATTTACTGTTTTGGTTAATTGTAATTGTTTAAATTACTTTTAATCACTGAAATTAGCAGTAAAATTATAGAAAATGCATAGAAAATTCTGAAACATTGCGAGAACCTTTTGTACTATTTATTTACCTGCAGTGAATTATTCCGTGCATGTCTACCAGCAGTAGACTTATACACATTTAGATGACTAGCATAACGAACTAGAAGTTCGAGGAGCTGGCCCAGCATGGCCAAAACTATCTGACGTAGGCATCCGATGTCGAGATTGTGCTTGGAGCCAGGAAGCTCCGCGCTGCTATTGGGATTGGTGGACTGAATGACGCTCAACCCAAACCTGAGGAGAATGATCAGGCACTTCATTTTCTCAGGCACCACCTCTGCCTCACTCTCAAGAATGAGTATATGACGGAGAAGAGCGCGCTGGCACTCTGGACCGCATTCCAGAAGCGGTTTGAGAGGCTAAAGTACACCATTCTTCCTCAAGCAGAGCGAGAGTGGATCAGACTTAGGTTTTGCCGACTTAAGACGGTCAGGGAATACAATTCTGCCTTGCACAGGATTTGTACCTCAATACAGAAAATTGAGAAAAACCTTCCACCCCAATATAGCACAATCCGCATGCAACTATCGTCAAGATGGCTATGAGGAATACGCCGAATTGACTGATATGATGCAAGTTGCGGAGGCTCAAGACAAAGTTCTCCGTAAGAACTACGTCACTCAGCCACCTGAGAGCTCCGCTGGCCGTGAAGCCAACGCCGGGAGCTACAAGGTGCGAAAGCTCTTAATGAGAGAAGGGGAAGGAAGGGTAAGGCCGCAGCCTAGAAAGGCGAATCAGATGCTCCACGAGAGAATAAGGCCAGCAAGCCAAAGCGGGATGGTCAAGGGCAGTATGAAGCCCACTTTGCATCGGCTGAGGGGGAGAATTCTGAGTAGCTGCCCGCGCTAATGGAAGTTGAAACCATCCAAGCAGCAGCACCCCCTCTCGGCCTAGCAGTATTTGTTCGAAAGAGAAATGAAAGAAATGAAGTAGTGAGATACAAAGCAAGGCTGGTAGCCCAAGGTTTCACTCAACGTCCTAGAGTTGATTATGAAGAAACCTACTCCCCGGTCATGAGTGGAATTACCTTTAGATACTTGATCTCAATGGCAGTGAATTTGAACTTAGAAATGAAATTGATGGATGTTGTGACTGCATACCTTTACGGTAACTTAGATTCGGAGATTTATATGAAACTCCCTGAAGGAATATCTATCCCGAACCAAGACAGAGCAAATAGAAATCTGTATAGTGTGAAACTCAGAAAGTCACTGTATGGACTGAAACAATCTGGAAGAATGTGGTATAATCGCTTATGCGACTTTCTCTGCAAGAAAGGCTACACGAACAATGAAGACTGTCCTTGTGTATTTATACGGCGATCCCAGAATGGATTCTGTATAATCTCTGTGTATGTAGATGATCTGAATATCATCGAGACAGCCGAAGACATAAAAGAAGTAAGCTCCTACTTGGAGTCAGAATTTGAAATTAAAGTTTTGGGCAAGACCAAGTTTTGCTTAGGCCTGCAGCTTGAGCATGTTCCTGAAGAAGTCTTGGTACATCAGTCGGCCTACACCCAGAAGGTGCTAGAAAGGCTTGACTTCGAGAAGGCATACCAATCGAAAGTACCGATGATCGGGAGATCTTTACAGCAAGAAAAAGATCCTTTCCGACCTAGGGAAGAGGGGGAGGAAGTCCTGGGACCGGAATCCCCATACGTGAGTGCAGTGGTAGCATTCATGTACTTAGCAAACTGCGCTAGATCGGACATTGCATTTGCCGTGTACCTGTTGGCAAAGTGGTGAGGTGGGCCGGCCAGGGGTGGGCCGAATTAGGCTGAAAAGCAATGGGTCGGGTGAAAAAAAAGGGGGGGAATGTGGGCTGGAAATCGGCCCGAACCGGAGGGGAGGGGCAGAATGTTGCAAGAAAACCCTAGAAATCATTGTAATTACCGAGAGAGCCCTAAAATTTGCATTCAAGTCCCGAAATTTTACAGAAGGGCCATGGTAGTTCCGAAAATTGCCAATAGGTCCTCTGTTTTACGAACGGGTCCAGAATTTTACAGAAAACCCCTCGGTAAATCAGAAAATTGCGTGAATTTTTCTCTAAACTGAATATTTGCGTAGAAACCCTTAGAAATTGCAGAATTTGCTGAAATTTTATTTTTTAGCATAAAAGGGCCTCGGGAATCTGAATTTTGCATTGTTTTTAGCATTTGAAGCTTATTTATTTATGCCATTATTATTCTCTGTATTTTCTGTATTTATTTACTGTTTTTGGTTAATTGTAATTGCTAAAAATTGCTTTTAATCACTGAAAATAGCAGTAAAATTATAGAAAATGCATAGAAAATTCTGGAACATTACGAGAATCTTTTTGTACCATTTATTTACCCGCAGTGAATTATTTCGTGCATGTCTACCAGCAGTAGATTTATACACATTCAGATGACTAGCATCACGAACTGGAAGTTCGAGGAGCTGGCCCAGCAGGGCCAAAACTATCTGATGTAGGCATCCGATGTCGAGATTGTGCTTGGAGCCAGGAAGCTTCGCGCGACTATTGGGGTTGGCGGACTGAATGACGCCTAACCCACGCCTAAAGAGAATGATCAGGCACTTCATTTTCTCAGGCACCACTTCTGCCTCACTCTCAAGAATGAGTACATGGTAGAGAATAGTGCGCTAGCACTCTGGACCGCACCCAAGAAGCAGGTTTGAGAGGCTAAAGTACACCATTCTTCCTCAAGCAGAGTAGAAGTGGATCAGACTAAGGTTTGCCGACTTTAAGACGGTCGGGGAATACAATTCTGCCTTGCACAGGATTTGTATCCCAATGCAGAAAATTGAGAAAATCCTTCCACCCCAATGGAGCATAATCCGCACGCAATTATTGTCAAGACGGCTATGAGGAATATGCCGAATTGATTGATATGATGCAAGTTGCGGAGGCTCAGGACAAAGTTCTCCGCAAGAACTAAGTCACTCAGCCATCTGGTAGCTTCACTGGCCGTGAAGCCAACGCCGAGAGCAACAAGGTGCGAAAGCCCTTGATAGAGAAAAGGGGAAGGAAGGGTAAGACCGTAGCCCAGAAAGGCAAATCAGACGCTCCACATGAGAATAAGGCTAACAAGCCAAAACGGGATGGCAAAGGGCAGCATGAAGCACACTTTGCATCGGTTGAGGGGGAGAGTTCCGAGCAGCTGCCCGCGCTAATGGAGGTTGAGACCATCCAAGCAGCAGCACCCCCTCTCGGCCTAGCAGTAGCCAATGCCATGATTTCTCTTGAAGAGAATGTCACCCCTGAGAAAATAGCAGAAGAAGTCTAGTGCACTGAATGCATTTTGACTTTAAATGTCATTTATTTTGTGTGGAAGAATATGTTAGAATTTGCATGGATGGTACTTAAGAATTGTTATCTTCTCGTGATGGTTGGATGATATTTGAAGAATTCATTCATTTATTCAGTTTATGATGGCATGATATGTTCTGATATTGGAGTATTTTACCTATGTGTTGATTGCCTTCTCATGCATGTTAATAAAATACCCTATATTAGAATGCGTGTAGCGCCCTATGAAGGAAGTGTGCTTAGCTAGCAGCGGCACAATGCATATCATCTTAAGAGAGACTAAGTATTTTCAGTCGATTCGTAAGAGCACTAGCAGCCTTACGACAATCGCTAGAAGCGATGCATGTATAATTGGTTCTGAAAGAGCCATAATGGGCACAACTTTGGTCATTGAAGAAGCCTCATTGTACCCAGAATCGACTAGAACTCTCCTAAGTTTTAAGAATATCCGCGCAAATAGTTTCCGCGTTGAGACTAAAGAAGAGTACGGTAAGGAATACCTGCTCATTACGAAGCGCAAAAGGGTACTAGAAAAACTTCCTTCACAAGAAAATGGGCTATATTATACCAACATCAAAGCGCCTGCAGCGTACACTGTTCTGAAGACAGTGTTTAGAAGCTCTGAACTCTCCTGTCTCCGGCATGACAGATTAGGCCACCCAAGTCTTAGGATGATGAGAAACATAATAACTCGCATGGGCATAATATTAATGTGAAGAATTTCCCGAATGATGAAGATTTTGTGTGCCCTGCATGTGCCACCGGGAAACTAATTACTAGACCCTACACTCTGAAAGTGAAGGATGAAGTCCCTGCAATACTGGAACGTATCCAGGGAGACATTTGCGGTCCCATTCAGCCCATCTTAGGGTCATTTAAGAATTTTATGGTGCTCATTGACGCTTCCTCGAAGTTGTCATATGTGGGTTTTTGTTGTCCACAAAAAACCACGCCTTTGCAAAATTGATCTCGCAGATCATTCGCATCAGAAATGTGTTTCCAGATCATCATATCAAGTCCATCCGAATGGATAACGCCGGAGAATTTACTTCAAAGGCATTTGATGATTATTGCATGGCGATGGGAATTGCAGTTGAGCACTCGGTACCGCATGTCCATACCCAGAACGGTTTGGCAGAGGCTTTAATCAAAAGAATTAAATTTATTGCCCGACCCCTCTTGCATAAAAGTAATTTGCCAGCTACATGTTGGGGACACGCAGTCCTTCATGCAGCGAATCTCATCAACCTTAGACTTTAGGCCTACAACATCCATTCACCTATGCAACTAGCGCAAGGGTCACCACCGAAAATTTCCCAACATTAGGGGGAGGAAATCAACCCCTTGATGAAGAATGTCGGGAAATTACGTGACAAACCTGGGAAATCCATGCAGATGACCCGCGCACTAGAGAAATCCAGAAGACAAAAGAAGTCTATAAGACAATAGAAGTCAAGAAGACAAGAGAAGTCTACAAGACAATCGATTTGCAAGAACTAGCAAATCAACTGCCTGATCACTTTAGTGATTTGAAGAGCGTGACTAAGTCGCATGTGCCTGCACGCACTGCACCGGAGAGGGTTGAAATACCAAATAAAGCAGAAGGTATCCCTAATCTCGTCCAGAGGCCTCAGAAAAATAATAAAGGACGAGAACTCTGGTTTCTCGAATCCTTAGTAACCGGGGACGCCTGGTGAAAAAGGATAAGAGAGATTTATCACAGCCGATCATTGAAGTCGCCCAGAATGAGAAGGGGAGCCAGTTGAGACCTGGCACAAGTATGACACCTTCCGAAAAGGGCATACCGGATCTGAATATCCCCATCGGCATGGATGTGTGCGCACACATCGGAGCCGAAAAGCTAAAGGGACTTGCCACCGCAATTGAAAGAAGCGATGCGCAAGGTGAAGTTCCTGAAGAAGTAAGTCATGAAGAAATAGCTATAAATTATGTGCACACGGGAGAGTCCCTGAATAGGACAACAGCTAATATCGATATCTACTTCGCAAAGAAAATTGCCACCATCATCGATCTTGATCCCGAGCCTGCATCGCTCGCTGAATGTAAGAAAAGATCAGATTGGAAAGATTGGAAGAAGGCAATAGCAACTGAATTGCTATCTCTGAATAAAAGAGAGGTGTTTGGGCCCGTATGCCGCACACCTCCCCACATACACCCCGTTGGGCACAAGTGGGTATTTGTTCGAAAGAGAAATAAAAGAAATGAAGTAGTGAGATACAAAGCAAGGCTGGTAGCCCAAGGTTTCACTCAACATCCTGGAGTTGATTATGAAGAAACCTACTCCCCAGTCATGAGTGGAATTACCTTTAGATACTTGATCTCAATGGCAGTGAACTTGAATTTAAAAATGAAATTGATGGATGTTGTGACTGCATACCTTTACGGTAATTTGGATTCGGAGATTTATGTGAGAGTCCCTGAAGGAATCCCTCTTCCGAACCAAGACAGAGCAAATAGAAATCTGTACAGTGTGAAACTCAGAAAGTCACTGTATGTACTGAAACAATCTGGAAGAATGTGGTATAATCACTTAAGCGACTTTCTCTGAAAGAAAGGCTACACGAACAATGAAGACTGTCCTTGTGTATTTATACGGCGATCCCAGAATGGGTTCTGTATAATATCTGTGTATGTAGATGATCTGAATATCATCGGGACAGCCGAAGACATAAAAGAAGCAAGCTCCTACTTGGAGTCAGAATTTGAAATGAAAGATTTGGGCAAGACCAAGTTTTGCTTAGGCCTGCAGCTTGAGCACGTCCCTGAAGGAGTCTTGGTACATCAGTCGACCTACACCCAGAAGGTGCTTGAAAGGTTTGGCTTCGAGAAGGCATTTCCCTTGAAAGTACCAATGATCGGTAGGTCTTTACTGCAAGAAAAAGATCTTTTCCGACCTAGGGAAGAGGGGGAGGAAGTCCTGGGACCGGAATTCCCGTACTTAAGTGCAGTGGGAGCACCCATGTACTTAGCAAACTGCACTAGACCGGATATTGCATTTGCCGTGAACCTGTTAGCAAGGTACAGTGCAGAGCCCACCAAAAGGCATTGGCAGGGCATAAAGGACATATTCCGATACTTCCAAGGAAGTAAAGACCTTGGGTTGTCTTACAGAAAGAATCAAGATCTGAACTTGATTAACTATGCAGATGCTGGGTACCTGTCTGACCCGCATACCGCTAAGTCGCAAACAGGCTATATATTTCCATGTGGTGGAACTGCAATTTCCTAGAAATCGTCTAAGCAAAGTCTTGTAGCTACTTCGACGAACCACTCAGAAATTATAGCACTGTATGAAGTCGCACGAGAGTGCGCTTGGTTCTGCTGAACGGATCACCACATCCAGCAGTCATGTGGAATGAACGTTGTGTAAACCCCCACAATTATCCATGAAGATAATGCAGCTTGCGTTGCACAAGTGCAGACGGGCTTTGTAAGCATATCAACCCCAAGTTCCTCTATGCTCATGAATTGCAAAGATGAACAAAATCAAAGTACTGCACACTAAGTCATGAAGACTTGTTCACTAAGTCACTCCCCGCATCTAGCTTTGAAAGGTGCGTGTGAGGGATTGAAATGATGAAACTTAGAGAAGTGCAGAATTTAGGGGGAGAATTCTCACAAGCCCGCAAATAAATCTTGATCATGAAGATTAAGTACCCAAAAATAAAGTCTTGCAGACGAAATGAATTTGGGTGAATTGTACTCTTTTTCCCTTGACGAGTTTTCCATGAAGTTTCTCGACCAAGGTTTTTAATGAGGCAATTCGTGCATCGCAGCATCACATGTATCATGTACTCTTTCTCCAAATTTTTCCCACTGGGTTTTTATGGAGTTTTGACGAGGCATGAGCATGTTGGGTGAGTGCCCAAGGGGGAGTGTTAGGAAACTGGGCCCATGGCCAAGAGTCCAGACATATTTGGGCACCCCACCGTAGACTATAAATAGAGAGCCATACCCCCCTCATTATGTACGCATGAAAGAAAAGCAATAAAGAAAGATCGGGAGTTCTCTCTATCTCTCTGTGTGTTCAATCTATTTTCTCTGTGATTCTGTGATTGATTCGTTCTTGTTCTAAGCAGAGAAATCGTTCGGACTGGTCGCCAGCGACGGTTTCTCAACATATTGCACACGCTAGCTGGCAAACCGCGTGGTGGATTCCAGACACGACGAAACAGCGGCCCGCTGGGCAGGAGTAGGGCTGAAAACGAAAACGGTAATTCTCGGTTATCGAAAATCGTTTTCGAGAAATTATCGATTTTTTCCTCTAAACGGAAACGGTGACGGTAACCGATAAAACGGAAATGAAAACGGTAAAAATATCCGATAACGAAAACGAAAACGATTTAGCTCTCTTCCGATCGTTTTCGAAAAATACCGTATTTTAACCGATAATTACCGTCGGTAATTACCGATCACCACCCCATCCGCCTCCATATGGCTTCCCCGTTGTATTATTGTGTTGTTTTTTAACGCGCAGCGGGAGGCGCAACACAACGCGAGCCCATCCCGTCGCCCCGCTCCCCAACCCTAACCTACACGTAGATCTAATTCCGCCGCCGCCAACGTCGACGAACCCTAGGCGCGATCCGCGTCCTCCCATCGCGCTCGTGCGGGTGGGTTGGGCAGGGAAGGGGAAGAGGATCCCGCGGCCCCCTCGCGACGGGGACCATGGAGGCGGACGGCACCGCGTTGGCGGCGGCGGCCGGCGCGGGGCCGCTGACGCCGGAGGAGGAAGCTCTGAGGCGTAACACCGACTGCGTCTACTTCCTCGCCTCGCCCCTCACCTGCAAGAAGGTATACTGCCATCTCGATGAGACCCTTCCTCTCTTTCTCCCTGCAAGCTAGTTTGGTTTGTGGGGTGGTGTTTGCACGATTGGAGCTTAGAATTTTCGCATGGGAAGAATTTGGTTCGGGAATCGGGCCGGGGTAGGATTTCTGAGCTAGGTACCAGAAGAATTTCGCGGTGCAAGATCGATCTTTCAGATGGTTCTTTCCGCATCCACGCTGTTTTGTGCCGATCACATTAGAATATTGGATTATATTATGTTGCGATTGAGCGCCTTCATGGTCTTTGGCGCCTCTGGGTGCAACTTTGTGAGTTTTTTGGTTTGCGATGCTAGGGCCAGGTCAAATTGTGATCCAGTTTCTTCAATAGTTCAATTAAAACTGTGATGGTAGGCTTATAGGGAATTGAAACTCCTAATGAAAGTAACACGTTTACTGTGCGATATGTCCCCAACACTTAACTGTTGCAATGATTATACATATTTTAGGAGTGTTCGTATTGGCTTCTGCTTGGAGAATCTAAAAGCCAATATGAACACTCGGCTTCTCGAAGCGGATTCCCCACTTATCTCGCTCCTGTCTCGCTTCGGGGATAAGGCAGAAATCACAGGCACATCACATACCCTACTCTCGCTCTCATCTTGTGTGCGCATCTCTCCATCACTTTCCCCACTGTCCACTCTCTCTTTCTATAAGTCACTTCTTTCAGCCACTACTATTTATTTTCAGCTAAAAGCCATCAATCACAGCTAATATTAACACCCCTTAGTTGTGGGGAGAAGGTAGTGACAGGGCTATTAAAAATTAAATTTCTTAATCGATTTTTTAATTTTTCTGGCGTCAATTTTTATAGCTGGTGTATTGTTAAATTCTTAAATCTCATTATGCAACATTATCCCAATTATGCTACACTATCAATCATATAGCATGATTTCTTAATTATCATGGATGATTGTCTGTCATAGTTTTGTTATTAATTTCTAGTCAAAATCTTTTAACTGACCATACTTCTTTATTCCTTCTATCAGGGGAATGAATGCGATTTTCGTCACAGCGAGGGTGCCCGGATGAACCCTAGAGACTGTTGGTACTGGTTAAATGGCAATTGCTTGAATCCAAAATGTTCATTTCGCCATCCGGTATACTCCTTTTCCCTTTCGTTTTCCGCTTATTTACTATGAAATTTCTGTCAAATTGTTCATCAGAAACTAACCAGACATGCTCATAGGGACCCCTGTAGTTGCTCCCAGCCATAGACTTACAATTGTTTGGATGTTTTATCAGTTAAAATTGTTATTTGAAGTCTAATTTTGCTTCTTTTACTTTTGCGCAGCCAATTGATGGTATGTTTGGTGCTCCAACTCCTGGAATACCTGCAATTTCTTCACACTATGCTGCTTATAACTCAGGCCAGCAGATGGTCCCATCCTATTATGCCATATAGTAGTATTAGTGTTGTAGACTTGTAATGTTTCTTCAATGGCATCAACAGCTAGTTGTGATGTTATAATTAAAGCTTATTGCTGTAATGAATGCCCAGTAGCAAACTTGTGCAAAAGGTCACTGGAAAAATGTTCATGCTTACTATCGTCTGATACAAGCCTTGAAGAATCGGCCTTGTAGCACTAACATGGCACTATTAATGCATCTGATACATCTATCTCAAATTCTCAATTCTAGTAACAATGTATCAGATAGTGTAGTTTTATATAAACACTAAAGAAGCAATACTTATTCTAAATTACATTGACAGATTGCAGACTTGCAATCATGCTGTGCAGATTCGTGTGTAATGTGTTTATTGTATTTTAGATATCGCTTTCATGATTTTCGATCGTTATCGATGCACTTTTGATCGAATAGTTTCGTTTCCGAATTTACCGGAATATCGATGTCGTTATCGTTTTCGACAATATCGTATCGATTTCGTTTTCGAGAAAATAATGTGAAACTGAAAGTGATTTGACCTCCTACCGATCGTTTTCGACCGTTTTCAGCCCTAGGCAGGAGTGCTCCTTGTATTAGTTTCTATCTATGTACAGCCATAGTTTTCATGTAAATGCTTCTTTTATGTATAAAAAGCAGATGAAATAAATCTGGAAAAGTCACAGCAAAGAGTTCATGTGACGCAAAACTTCTTCTCGTGTTCTCGTTTTCAGGTTGTTCACGTGTGTTGTGTATCGGCTTAGTGCCAACAGTCGAGTTTGTGGAGTCCACACGGTAGGGATTAGCTCACGGTGAACCAGGCCCTTGGATTTCGAATCTAGGGTCTGGTTTTGGAAGTGCCACGCAAGCGCTGACTGGGACGGAAGTGGATGAAGTGGTGGGGTCATGGCAATGATGTGTTAGCCACGTTGGTTCGACGATTGTTGGCCAAACTCTTGCTAACACCTAAGGAACACAACACAAGAACATGATGAACTCACATAGGATTTGGCGCTGCAGAACTTGGCAGCATTTTCTGGTTTACTTCTTCTCCTTTTATAGCAAATACAAGAACAAAAACTGCAATCACTAACTCTCACTAGAAACTGCAATCACTAACTCACTAGAAACTGCAAGCCCTTACTCAAAGCAAATACCAAATCAAGATTAATTTCCAATAATCTCCCCCTAATCTTGATTTGCTAAACCTCACAAGATGAGGTTCGATCTCCTGACGCATCTATAAGGAGTTTTGCCTTCTTTTTGACCATGTCGCCAGTGACACAACTTGCTGGCGTCTCTCGCTTCTTCACCGTCGGTGACACACCTTACCAACGACTTTGACTTCTTCCTCGGCTCCAATTGTCTTTCGCCGATGACGCAACTTGACGACGACGGAGACTCTCATCAGAGCATACACACATGAGAACTTGGACGCAACTACAAGGACTCAAACATACATTACATCATGCACTGACACATCTACGTGCACAAGCACGACACGACTATGCGCATGTATGTAATACACCTCCTACATGCACGACCAAATAAATGACACATGCAACACTCCTACTGTGCCAAATACACAACAACTCAAAAAATGCAATCGTGCACTAATACTTGTACACGGACTCAACTAAATGCACCAAAACACTGCTAATGGTGGAAGAACGTCGTTTTCTGTCGACGCCGCTCCCGCCTTGCAGCCCACCTATGCCGCTCGTCGTCGCCACACCACAGCGATCACGTCATCACCCCCAGTGTGCATGTCACGTGCGATTATGGCACACCGCCCTGACCTCGCCATGGATGCGCGAACCTTCGCTGCCATGCTTTTGAGCTTCTCCTCGCACCTCGCTCTGATACCAAATGTTGGCCAAACTCTTGCTAACGCCTAAGGAACACAACACAAGAACATGATGAACTCACATAGGATTTGGTGCTGCAGAACTTGGCAGCATTTTCTGGTTTACTTCTTCTCCTTTTATAGCAAATACAAGAAAAAAACTGCAAGCACTTACTCAAAGCAAATACCAAATCAAGATTAATTTCCAACAACGACAGCGGCGGCTCTGGGATCGATGGTCACCGGCTATCCAGGACATGATGGCACTGGCAAAGGGTGTCGACGAGACCGGCAAGAAACGACGAAGGTGATGATGCGGTTGTGACGGTGAAGGTCGATGGCATTGGCCAGCGGCGATAAAGAACAGCGGCAGCACGGCTTGGCTATGGTGAAGATGGCACGGCGGCGGTGCTCCATCGAAGACGAGAGAAGCACGGGGTAGAACCGTAGAATGAGGTAGTGCGAAGCTAGAGAGGTGGATTGTAACATCCTGGGAAATATAAATAATAAGTTATGGAGTTTTGGATTATTTTATTTGCTTTTTATTTAAACTTGGAGTTTATTGGCTTTTTGTAAATATAAATGAATTGCAAAAATAAAAAGAGAGGGAAGAAACCACGCATAAAATGATAAAACATACACATCAAATAAGAATCTGAAAAGATGATCCAGAAATGAATGAGGAAAATTTTGGTTTAAACATAAAGCCCTCATTTTTAAATAATGGCATGAATAACAAGGGAAGCAAATAAATTAAATACCAACAATAGTTAAAAATATTTTTGTTAAAGTCCAGAATGTCCTCAGGAACTTCTGTGAGTTTTCCTGAAATTTTTGGAAGTAATTTCAGATTTTTCTGAGATTTATTCAATTAGCTGCGCATTTCTGAAAATCCTGAAAAATAAAAAAAATGAAAAATCACCCTCCTTCTCCCCTCGGGCCGACACCTGGCCGGCCCGATGCGCGACGCGTCGCCCGCGCCCTCCATCGCGCGGCCCAGCTTCCGCGGGCACAGCGCGCGCCGCTGCCATGCGGACCCGCATCCCGCCCGCGCCTCTCCTCGCGCTGCCGCGTGGCCGCGCGGACGCCCGCGTGCGCAGCGCGCTCGCTCTCACTGCACGGTGGACCCGCCTCCGCTCACTCTCCCTCGCCCTCTGCCGTTGGACCCGATCCCGCGCGAGCCCCACACGCCAGGCCTCCCTCTCCCTCTGGCCGGTGGCCCTCATGCCCGCGCGCTCTTCTTCCTCCTCTGGCCTCTCTTCTCCACGCGCCCGCTTCGCCATTTCTCCTCGCGCTCGCGCTCTGCCGCAGCGAATCCTTCACCTCGCGGGCAAATTAAAAAGTACGGTTACAGGAGGGGGGACTCACCTCTCCCGCCATCTCTCTCCTACGAAATCTCGATGAAGATCTCGTCCACTCCCCCTCGCCGGCATGAACAGCGGAGGGCCGAATGTGGACCTCGCCGTACGAGCCCTCTCCGGCTATAAAAGCCCCTCCCGTGAGCCGCATTGGCACCGCAGAACCTTCCTCCTCCCTCCCCTGGCCGCAAGTTAGCCGTAGTGCCCTGAATCGCCGCCGGCTCACTCTTTCTTCCCGAGCTCCGGCGCCACCCTCCCCGTCGATTCCGGCCGCCCCGAAGCCAAACCGAGCTCCTGAAGCTTCGTGGGAGCGCGGTGAAGCTGACCCCGGCCTTCCCCGCACCTCCCGAAGCCCGTAGCTCGCCGTCACCGGAGCTCCCACCCGAGCCTCCGCCGTCGCTCGTCGCCAGCCCTCTCCGGCCACCGTCACCCTCGGCCGTCCACACCAGAAGCATCGCCATCTCGTGGAGGTTGTATTCCACGCAGCCCCGGAGCCTCCCGACTACCGCACGCCGCCGGCCACCGCCGCCCCGACTCCTCTGCCGGCCGCCTCCGAGAGCCACCTCAAAAGGGTGAGTTACCCTTATGGGGTAGGCAAAGCCTCCCCGCCCACTTGGTTACCTCCGCTCGCTCTTTCCCTCACCCGCTCCCGCGGCGCGCGTTCGAGCCCTCGGCTCCGCGCCTGCGGTCGAGCGATTTCTTTTAAAATGCCTCGCTGACAACTGGGCCCCGCTCGTCAGCCGCTGCGGGACCGCAGGCCCACTGACAGCCGGACCCCACCCGTCAGTGTCTAGCGCACGCCGACATGTGGACCCCACTGGTCAGAGACTCAGGATTAAACAGAATAATAAAAAGATAAAAATATTAAAATAACCAGTGGGTCCCACCTGTCAGATATTTTATATTTTCTGGAATTAATTAAACCTGAGAACTTCAAATAATCTTAACCTTTTCATTTTAACTCCAAATTGGATGAGACAAATTTCTAAATTCATCTAAAATCAAGATCTGTCCAGTGGAACTGAAACCATAAATTTTAGAGGTCCATTGAAATTTTGGTGATATTTAATGTGGTTTACATAAATAAATTGAAAAGACTAAATATTAGTTAAGACGTTGATAAAGAGGAATAACTTTGGGCTAAACCTCTAAACTTAGTAAAGATGCTCTTAAATCATAAATTAAAACATAATTTCAATATTTATCATAATGTCACCTAATAAATCTCAGTAATGTATCTTACTAAATAGAATAATAGAGTACTACTTTGTACAGAGATCTCTGCCTAGATTATAACACCAGCTTATTTCATATTAACTATAGATTAGTTATCACATATGAATAAGTAATATTTAACTCAAGGACGAAAAGTTAATTAAAGACATTAGTAAAGAAAAGTATCCTTGGTTGGTATTGAAATTTAGTAAAAGGATGTCCATTGAAGTTAGAAACATTCATAAGCAAATGAATATAGATAAATAGTTAGAAAAATGTTGATGACGTATATGCGCCATTAGTAAATATGTTAGTTCAATTTTTAAACACCTTAGGCCTTATTGAAAATATAAACCCTAACATTAACATATTACCAACCCGAAATCTGAGGTAGTAGTTTTAATTTAGTAGAGGTAATAAAATGTAATCATGTGTAGCAGGTTTGAATAGTAAAGGGATGCAAAAGTAACCATCTAAAGTATGACTATCATTCCTACATCCCTAAAGGGCCATATTAATATAGAGATACTAAAATATAATAGCACTAGGGCATCGGGCATTAAAATGATCTATCTAATATAAATAAACATTCCAAAGTAAACACTTAATCAAAAACTTAATAAAGTTATCCAAGTGTTATAATACTTTTGACTAAAAGATTTATAGAATAAGTACAGATCTCATCCATCAGTCCAGTTTACCTTTACCTAAGTCGCAAGGAAAACTTACCTGAAGATAAAATTTATACATTAAACTCCTGCGCCAGTCTATAGGTATAACCCGACTCATGGAACTTCCTTGATAAATATAAAAATAATGAAAGAAACTATTAATAAAAGGTCAAGACATCATTCTCTGCCACCAGCCTTGCCTCAAATTACCCAAATCACCCAATAACTCATAATAATACAAAAGTTGAATTTATTTGGAGTTATTTGGATCTATTGAGTTATTTGCTTTCTTTTGGATTCAGTCGTTTGTCGCGTAATTAGAAACTGAAGTTCGGAGATTCCACGGATCAAGTGAGATCAAGAGCGAAGTGAAGAAAAGATCCGAAGCTCAAGAGAAAGCATCGCGTGAGCTCAAAACTGCGAACGGCGCCAGGCGAGTCAATACTTTGATCATGTTGAACCTACATTTTATGCAAATTATTTTAGTTTAAATTATCAAATTGCATGCCGTTATGATATATACAAATACATGTTAATTTAAGATTTTAGTTACATGTCCATTGCTTGCTTGACTAATATTACCCCTCCTTTGGAATGATTGAATGTGTAAACCTTGTCGCCCTAGCAAAAGTATAATACTAATATTTCGAAAATAAGTCCCTAATGATATGCTATGCTTAGTGTTGCATTAATACTCAGGAGGCGCTGAAATGCCCCAGACATCATGATCACTTTTAATGATGAGAAAATGGTTTGGGCAGTCATGGTGGTAATGACTGATAACTGTTGGATATGATTATTTTATGTTTCCAAAAACCCCAACATGCTTTAATATCTGGGCGGATTGGTTCGATGGTGTGAGAGTGTGGTGCAGTGGAAGCACAAAGTGGTTACTGATAGACCGCCCAGATACCACTAAGGACTGAATCTTGTCATGCCAACCCGTGTAAAACAGTACAACCGCAAGTCTGTAAATTACAACTTGGCTTAGTAGATTTACCGGACCCTGAAAGTCATCCTTCCAGGAGGTGGTGGGAGGTAGTGCAAGTGGCAGTCTGTGTGACGGCTTGAATGGGACACCCGTGGAAGGTGAAGTTCTGCTGTGGCGGGCTAGCAGGGGTGGGGAGCCAACTGCTAGACGTTCAGAAGGAGAACATCCCGCACAACGTATGGGACCCACCGCAAGTGGGAGCGACCCATAGGGTGAAATGATGGAAGGGGCGAGGTACTTTGAAAAGTCACTGTGATGGTCTGCTCAACCACACGTCTAAGGAATCGTGTGGGGCAATGAGTTGATTGTCTCTTGTGGTGAAAGTGTACAAACTCTGCAGAGTCTAAAACTATTCGAATAGCCGTGCCCACGGTCAAGGGCAGACATGGGAACTTAACTAAGATATAGTTCTGTTTACAAAATATTGAAAAATGGGAATGGAAAAGTGAAAGGGCGATGGACTGCCCTGATTTGGAATTGTCCTGGGTGTCGTCCCAGTGGTAAGTTAGGCGGCTATAACGCTGAAGAATTGCTATATGGTGCAGATGCCATGTAATGGTGGATGGAATCTGAATCACTATTATTACTGCATTCAACATATACGTGTGTTCAAAATGCTAGGTCTTAAGGAATTTTTATATAATTGTATTCAAAAGCACTCTTAGCAAAAGAAAATAAACTTAAGCCATCCTTGATTAGCCATACATGTTATATATACTGCATTCTGTGTGTTGATTCGCTGAGCACGGGGTCGGAGTGCTCACGCTCGCTTTGCGGCAAAAATCCAGAAACAGGAGCGCAAGACCACTACGCCTACGAGGAAGCTCCCGCTACGGAGGAGAAGAATGACGAAGAAAACTAAGGTGTAGGCTTCGTTGTTTAGTCATGGACAAGTAGGCATATGGCGTTGTGTGCACGTATGTTACTAGTTAGCTGGTGACATATAATGCACACAGTACCTTCCAGTCGCTTGCCTGTGGATTTGGGTTTGCTTTTGCTATGATTCCGCTGTGCGTGTTTGTAATAAAGACAATTGGCCTAATCGGCCCTCCTTTTGTAAACTCTATCACCCGACGTGGTGTATTTCAATTTATGTAATATAATGGTTGATTATGCGATGTATGAAATGATTCAGCAATGTACCTGTGTGCACTAACTACTGATCCAGGGATTAGTGCAGTGAAACACAGTAAGATTCGGATTGAAAAATCCGGGTCTGACATGGATGGTGACGGAGGAGGCTTACTGGAGGCAAAGGGATTGAACGGCAAAGTTGCGCGGCCATGCTTGGAGAAGAAGCGTCTGATCTCCTCATCAACAACCTCTCTAGTTCGATCTGTTGAGGGAAAGCGACGAAGTGGTTTGAGAACATGGTATGACACGCTCGGAATTGGCAGAGACGCATCGGTTCGGGAACATGGTATGACGCGCTCGAAATTTGCGGAGACGCGATGATGCGGCGGGCAGCGTGCTCCTTCTTTCGACTCTAGTGGCGACGGCGGTAATTGGAGCTCCAACTCGACGACTTCGCCACGGAAATTGAGGCGGAGGATTCGGGTTCCGAAGGGTGGCAAGCTCGGGGTGCAAGGACAGGCTCTCGGTGTGCCTTTTTATAGCAGGGCTTGGGGAGTACAAGGCGGATACAGCGGCAATGTTGTAACATGCTCAGACACGGAGACAGTCTCCAGATTGGCGGCGGGAGAAAGAGAAAGGAGGCGGGTTGGCTGCGGGGGCAACACGTGGCGATGTAACGGGTTGGGCCGAACAACTGCGCTGGATGGGTTGCACACGGGGAAGGAAAATAGGTCGGGGCAGAGCGGTGGGCTGAGCGGAAGAAATTGGGCCGAGGCGAGGCAGGCCAGAAAGAGAAACGGGCTGGAGAAAAAGAATTACTTGCAGGGTTTTCAGGGTTTTCCGAATTTCAGAAATTGGGATTAATTCAAATTGAGCTCAAAGAAATAACAAATAAAATCCAAAAATCCAAGAAAATACAGAAACATTACTTGCAGCACAAGGAACCCAAATAAAACTGATTTTGATTTAATTGAAGCTTATTGTATTCATATTAAATCTTGTTAATTTCTAAAAATTTTAAATTAAGCTTTAATTAATTTAAAAAATTTAAATAGTTATTTTTATTTTTTAAAAACATTACAAAAGCTCTAAAAACTAGGATGTTATATGTTGTGGTTACAGACCAAACAGAGAGATGGTAATATAGTAGTGGAGATGTTAGGTGAGGAATGCTTGGGGCTTCCCCATGGTCTGGATCGCTTATATATATTCACGTGGGGAGTATTTTACAGTTATGTCTTTACACCCAAGTATCCCTATCAAGGGCATTTATGACATTATACATGTCTCATTTTGATCTTTACAACCTTCTAACAGACCGGTTGGGCTTAGGTGGGGCCACCCCTACAACATTATAATTATCCTAACAAGGATTAGGTTCTATGTCTAATACATATTACTTTTGACAGGTTCAACGATGGTGTAAAAAATTAAGTCCCAGTGAAATTATCTGTATGTTCCATTGTTGTGTCCTGCTAACTTCAAATAAAGACACCAATACCAATAACTATCTGATATATAATTTGTCTGAACAACTCCAAGAAGAGGATGTATACTGATCACAAATTCACAAAGCAACATTGAGTAATTCGGATGGATTATAAGCCTTATTCCTTTTAGTTGTTGCTAATGATTTTTGCATGTACTTTTTGAGATGATAGTAGAAGATAAAAATACTGACACAGATAATATATATGATTTTAGATTCAGATTTTTCGAAGAATCCGCTTTGAAGAGCTAATTCGGGGCTTAAAAGGCAAAAGCCGAAAAGACGAGGAGGGCATAGGCTATAACCGTTTGGATTCACATGTGTTTCTAGGAAGGCATTTGGTTTGATAGGACAGATGCACAACGCCGCACATGGTCAGATCTTCTCAGATTGTTGCTGGCAGCTCCTTGAGATCCATGTCTCAAATCTCCATGACATCGGGGATCTAGTAGCAGTACAATAAAGTCAAATGAACAAACCATACAATGAAATCTTGAGTTAACATTAGCTGCGGCGCATGAAGAATTCTTAATCTTGTACAATTAATCAATTAATTTATTTTGATCAGTGATGAGTGGCATCGTTAACTTGCTTGCTGTCCATGATCACATCAGATCTTGATTGAATAAATTTATTATTAACCCATCCTAAGAAACGGTACGCTCAGGCCTGATTGAATCAGCCATGCAAGGCGCTGCAAAAGTAGAACGGGTCTATTTTCAGTCCGCTCGGTTGGGTTGAAAAAATATACTTTATACCTAAAATTATACTATATCTGACTAAAATTATACTATAACTGATAATAACTTATTTAACGTAATTAAATTTGAAAAAATTGAAAAAAAATTGTTCATCACGGACAATGCAAACGAATACAGGAAAGTTTTATCATTTCAACTAGACTCATGAAGTAAAAGCAATGTCACGTACAAGCAATAAAAAAGCATTCATCAAAGTGAAAAGGAATAAAATGAAAGAGGAAGATAAAAAGGGGCATTAGTTAGTAACTTCGACTCCAAGGCTAACACTAGAACATCATCAACAAATGTATGAAGCATCAGCAACTCAGCATGCAATAAGAGAAGACAAAGGGTGTCAAATGGACTAGATAGAAAACTTCACATTCTGCAGCTCAAAGGGTGTCAAACTCATGATTCCTGATCAGTACAAAAACTATTGGACAGAGAAAATTTATCCATATCTAACCACACAGGAATTAATGACAACTATTCAAATCCCCACCTGAGCTCTACATTTGGACAAGAAAAAAGCTGGGAGATATTTCAGTAACTCTCAAACACCTGAATTTCAGAAAAGAACAGCCCTGTTTACATCGCCATTCGAACGAAAATCGTAAGAGGAGGGTGAGGTTTTAGCAGTCACTCGTACAAGATCAAGTGTTCAAAAGGACCAAAATTTATGACAAATTTTCTGTGAACTATTCTTCGATATGAGAAGAGTTGTACAAGCATTCCCAACAAGCAGCTTTCCAACATTTTAAGAGAGACAAAATATCCATTTGCCTCAAACATGGTCACAAGCATCATCAAATTGGACATTAACCAGGACAACATTGCATATTGGCCATTTAAAAGAAAACCCAAACAATAGCATGCCTCTAAATATTTGGCTGAAAGCTAAAACTAAAAGTTTGATAATTCCCTAACCATGTACCAGTGAAATATCAAATCCAAAATATTACTTTGTAAGTTAATAATACAAACAATAGAAAAAATAAAGATGTCTTTCATGGTTTAGGATTTAAGGAAATGACACAAGTAGGAAGCAAAAGTAAAACGGGAGATAAAGAAAATAAGGAGTGCCTCCAAAACTAAATCAATTATATCCAGTGTTATGTTTTCTTTTCTTCTATAATTACTCAAAATCTGTATAACTGGGTGCTGTACTATATTTCGTTCAATAGTTATTCTGATCTTCCCGGATAATGCAAATGCCAGAGTGAATGGGATACAGATACAAAATTGCAAAACCATGAACCATTTTTGGACTAAATTACAAATTGTAGGCGTCCAATAAGACAGTTCTGCAAATACCAGCAAATGAAGAAGGCAATATTAAATAAATCAAGAAACACCCTACTTAGCACATTGCAATAAGAAATAAAGTTTGGAGCATTTGGAGCTCCAATGGCAGAAAGTACAGGGGGAGATCTTACTAAAGGGTTAGATGTATTTAATTAGCTATGCAATAAGTTTCGCTTCATAACTTCACTTCAATGTACCATGGAAGACAAGATAAAAGAGCTCGAACCACTACCAGGTACAAACTACACATACTAGTGGTGCTTGCTCCACTAAAAGCTAGGCAATACAAAAATTGAGGCTATTTCCTTCTGATTTGAGCTCCTATCACGTTTAGCTCCATGATAAGCATATCTTGCAATCTCTAGCTGTTACATAACAATAACAACTCGTGAACAAAAAGGAAAACAAAAAAAAAGAGTGGAAACTAAAACAACAACATCCCAAAGTCACAAAATGCTCTGACCTTGAAGAGAGCCAAAGCAAGTATTCCTATTGCCGTACCACCAACTCTCATGGGAACCTTCAAGGCTTGATCGATATCTTGGCCTTCACATCAAGGTTCTCCTTGTCATCAATAGGCTTGGTGGTCTGATTTCTGATCCTCTTGATCTTGGGGCTTTCCAGCCCCTTGTGCGTGAACCCATACAATCGCAGCACCTGGTTATCGGCAAAGTTAAACGCTCGCTCCATACTCTTGAGGCACCGCTCCACCGGGTAATCCCCATAGCTCCCGCACGGCTTGCACCCGACAAAGTGCGTCACAAATGGCCACCGCTCGTCCCCGAGCCCTGGGTGGTGATTCTCCATCATCTCCTCATATTTTTCCACCAGCCCAGCCCAAAAGCCGTGCAAGTAGTACGAATTCTCTATGAACACCTTGTCCATCCACTTCTCCTTCTGCGAGAGTAAGAGGTATATCAGCGCAGACTGGTCGTCGGCCTCAAACGCCGGGCGGCCCTTCAGGTTGGCCGTGAGTATCTTCCCGGCCTCGTCGCGGATGAACCCCTTGGGCCCCATGGGCGCCCACGCGTCGAGAAGGTCGAGCGACCATTGGCAGTTCCGGAAGAGGAAGCTGCCGGTGTTGAGCGCGATCCAGGAGTGCTTCTCGAAGAGGAGGTCCTGGTAGCCGTGGATGATGAGGTTGTGGCCGTCGTAGCGCGCGAGGGGCAGCTCGAAGGCCATGTCGGTGAAGAGCGCGTCGCTGTCCATCCACCAGATCCACTCAACCTCCGGGTGTGAGAGCATGAGGCGGCGGAGCAGCGGCAGCTTTGCCCAGTAGCCGGCGAGCTCCGTGTCGAGGTGCGCGAGGTTGTGGACGATCTCGATGCCGTGGAGGCGGCAGTAGTCGATCTTGTTCTTGGTAGTCTTGAGTAGGTAGTGGTCGCCGAGCGGGTTGTCGCAGGGGCCCGGCTGCGACCCCGTGACGAGCAGGATCCTGGGCTTGCCGCCGGCCACCGTGGCCGGGAATCCCGGGTTTTGCACGAGCCAGCGGCGGCGCTGCTCGTCCCAGCCGGAGATCTTGGGGCCGAGCGCGTAGCTCCCCACCGCAGCGGCGTAGACCGCGGCGGCCTCCGTCCCATTGAGCGCGGTGGCGTTGACAGAGAAGGCGGAGGCGTTGAGGGCGTTGTCGTCGAGGTCGGAGTCGGAGCGGATCTCGCGGAGGATGCGGTCGATGTCCTCGACGGCCTTGGCGCCGGCGAGGGCGTCGGCGTCGGAGGGGTGGGAGGGGAGGGAGAGGTTGAGGCCGATGGTGCCGCGGAGGACGAGGATGGTGACGAGGCCGCAGAGGACGGTAATCTTGATGTTGTTGAAGGTGCGGTGGATCTTGCGCGAGCGGTGGTGGTGGCTGCTGAGCGGCGACGCCCCACGCGGCCGCGGCGCCGTCATCGGCAACCCTCCCCCGCCCTTGCCATTGTACCCCATCCCCTCCGGCCCCCCAATTCCTACCCGATGGAATGGAATCCCTCGAGTCGGATTTTAATGGCTGCACCTACTCCCAATCCAATCTATCTCCCGGCGACTGGAGATTGGCGCATTGGGGTTTGGGGAGTGTCACATGGCGCTCCCTGCGCGGCGCGGTGAGGTGAGACGGGGTGGATCAGATCAGAGGTTTGGGTGGGGTTGGAGGAGGACAGGTGTTGCTTTCTCTTCCTTTCTCCTTTTCTCAGCTTCCTTCTAGGGCAGTGGGCTGTCGGCCGTTGACTCGGATTTGGTTCGAGGCTTCGGCATGGCGGTGGTACGGTGCGGCTGGTGCTGCTTAGTTGATAGTGGTTTAAGTCCATGTTTGGCACAGTCAGGCCCGGTCCTGTGAATTTAGTGATCTGGAGCGAAGCTAGAAAGATGGGCCCTTTAATATAACTCTAATAATATAATGATGTTTCTAATAAGTGTAATACATAAAAAACATTCTTATCAAACAAGTTATACATCTTACCTTAAAATTTTCTTCTAACATTTACTGATGCGAAGTCATTAATGACGGCATCAATATCAATTTCATCTAATAATTTCTTCTCGATGCATAAAGTTGCCAAACCATTTAATCTTTCTTGAGACATTATGGACCTCAAATAATTCTTCAATAATTTCAGCTTTGAAAAGGTTCTTTCAGCTGAGGCCACAGTCGCAGGCATAGTGAATAGGATCCGATAAGCAATGGAAATATTAGGATAACAATCCGCTTCTGTGACAAACTAAAAAATCTCCATAGCAGACATTGGCCTATCTGGCAAAGTAAACTGCATAACACCTAACTCAGAAATTAGGTCATTTATATCAACATCCAAGGAACCATCCAAAGAGAAAGTTTCTGCAAATTTCGTGCATTGATCTTTTAGATCAGCACCATCCAATGACTTCAAGGATGTTGAATTCATTAGAAATCCGAATATTCCATTGAATGACTGGAGTTCTTGAAATCTGCTTTTCAATGAACTAATTGCCATATCAACCATAACCAAAAAATAATTAACTTCAAAATCCTTCTCAGCTTGCAAAATAGCTTCATTGTAGTCAGTTTCATCAAATTGTTTCTTTCTAAGAGAACGACGCTTTACTGGAAAGGATGCCTCTACTCCCATTTCAAGTGCAATTTCTGTGGCAGCAACCAAACTATCAGCAAACCCATTGTTTCTATAGTTCTGAAAGTATTTCACCATACCTTTTATATGCTGTAAGGTAGAATCAATGCACATGGATGGTGATTGCAACTTCTTACTAACAATATTTACAGAATATAAAATGTCATGCCAAATAACCATACCAAGTATGAACTCAAAGCTGCCAAGCACGTCATATAAATTTTTTGCATCACTCCTATCCTTTGGTTCAGTATCTCTATCCTCACTTAGCCACAACAAAGCTGACCTTAGTTGAGGAGCTTGATATCTAATTGCTCTGACACTTTTGATGCGACTCTCCCAACGAGTATTGCTCAATGATTTCACAGTCAAATTTTTATTATGTTCAAGCAAAACATTCCATCTTTTGGTAGAACCTGAAAATAATACATATATCCTCTGCACAATTCCAAAGAATGAAATAGCTTTACTGCATGATTTAGCCATATCACAAAGAGTGAGATTAAGACTGTGGCAAGCACATGGCATATACAAAGCTCTTGGATTTATATCAAGCAAACACCTTTGTACCCCCTTATGTTTTCCTTTCATATTAGATCCATTGTCATAACCTTGACCTCTAATATCATCAACATTAAGACCAAATGACTTGATGGAGTCAACTAATACATTGAAAAGCCCCGAGCCAGATGTGTCATCCACCTTCAAGAAACCAAGAAAGTACTCCCCAACTTTTATTTTCCCATCAGACATATCAACACATCGAACCAGCAAACTCATTTGTTCTTGGTGACTCACATCTGGGGTACAATCAAGGATAACCGAGAAATATTTGGCCTCTTTAACACTCTTTATGATGGAGCTTGTAATGCTAAAAGCCATAAGAGAAATCAACTCATTCTGAATTTTATGACTAAGATAATGATATTGCAGCTCTTTATTTTGAATGCGTCTAAGGTGGTCTTGCATTACCAAGTCAAATTCTGCAACCATCTCACAACAAGCTAAGAAATTGCCATTCACATCATTGTAAAGTTGCTCACTAGATCCTCTAAAAGCTAAACTGCGTTTACCAAGAAACTTCACAATGGCAACTATTCTTAATAGAACTTGCCTTATGCGTTCTTTCTCCTTCGTGATTTGATGTTGCAACTCCTTATCAATTGTTTCGTGTTTGCTTAATCTAACTCTCAATTCATTCCAAGAGTTCATGTTGGTCATATGATCGACACTAACTTCATGCTCTTTTAGTCTCTCACTAACATGCCTCCAATCTCTAAACCCATCATGCCCCAATGAACTCTTGCGGTTGCTAGAACCGAACAGCTTACAACAAAAGCAAAACACTTTGTCAACACTTTTTGAATAGACCAACCATTTCCTATCACGTACCTCTCCATTGCTCATTTTTCTAGAATAATGAGTGTATGAAAAACGTCTTGAGTTGGCATCCAAAGGAAACACAATATTTTCATCTCTAATAGGCCCCTTCTCCACTAATATGTCCCTTGCTTTGTTATCAAGATTGTCCCAATTTACTGGATCATACATATCAACAGTAAAAACTGGTTCTTCATCAACACGAGTAGATTCCATCGCAGGAGAATTAAATATGGGCTCATGATCACTCACATTATTATCATCCGTGTTGATGCCAACATTTTCTTCTATAGGGCCTTGATCTTCTGGATGCGTAGTTTGTTCCTCCATAGCAACTATTGCCCACTCATCTGGATTTCTTGAAGTGCTTGTATTACTCTTAAAAAATTTATCAATAGCTCCTCTTTGTGATTGTATCAAGTCCTCTATCCTTCTCTTCTTTTTTTCTTTTCTCACTTCCAGATGCGTGCTTTTTGGGCAACATGAGTTCACTGTAAATTTAGAAATTAGTAAGTAATTTAAGAAAATTATGCCATACTAAATTCAATTTCAGAATTTCAGAAAATTCAATATCATACTAAACATGCGTGCTGTACCTAAGGGATTCCTAAATCCCAAATCTAAAGAATAAATATTGGGGACAAAAGCAAACTAAATATTGATTAAACATATATACTTGATAATGATATACCACATACACAAACACAATCAAGGGGCAGGCTTAGGGGCAATTTCTTACCTCTCTACGTACGAAGACCAGGGAGGAACAGAGAGTGCATGCAACGCACGGCGGCACGGCTTCCGCGTACGCGACTCGCACAGCCGATTGGCGATCAGGCGATGGCAGCACGGCGCGCAGTCTCGCAGGTCGCAGACTCGCAGGTCGCAGGCTCGCAGCGGGGAACTGGGGAAGAAGCAGTCGCGGCCGCGCGGCAGAAGGGCAGAACCAGGAGTCACGTACGCGGAAGCCGAATCGATGCGACGGCACGTACGTGCGAAGAATACTATACAGATACTACTTACGTATCTGGATTGGGCCCCTTGGCGTCGAGGGCCCAGTGCGGCGGCCCAGCTCGACCCCCCTCAGGGCCGGGCCTGGGCACAGTTTTAGTTTCGAGATCTATACTGGATCTGTAGTTTGTTAACTAAATTAAAATGATTTAAATATTTTTATTTAATATATAATATAAACGAAATGAGTCATGTAAATGCACTTAACATGCCTGCAACTCTAGATCTAGGATTTCCTAGAGCTACAGATGACCAGCTCTAGGAAATCTACAGATTTCCTAGAGCTAGAGCTCTAGGAAACTACAGATTTCCTAGAGCTAGAGCTCTGCCAAACGGGGTCTAAATTATACTGTAATTGATAGTGATTTATTTAATACAATTAAACTTAAAAAATAAAAAATAGATTAGTCCATCACATATAATGCAAACGAATACGGAAAAAAGAACCGACAAAAAAGCTCAAAATAAGCCAAAAAATCAGAAAAAGACGAAATTCAAGAATAGTAAAAAATAAGCTGAAAGCCAGAAGTCTAAACCCAAATGAGCAGGGAGGTGAGCTGGGGAGCCTAGCTTGATCTTAAGTTTGAAATTGGGCTTGAGCTCGGCTTAATCAAAACTTAATAACATCATAATATAGCATCATAATCATAAAAAAGAATATGAAACATCATGAAATTGTCTATTCTCAAGCCTCCACCTTAATGAAGAAGAGAAAGGGTGAGAGGAGGTCCTGATCAACTCGGCTTCGGCTTCTGGCTTATTTTTCACTATTCATAAGTTTTGTCTTTTTCTGAACTTTTAGCTTTTTGTTGAGCTTTTTTGCCGGTTCTTTTTTCCCCGTATTTGTTTGTATTATACGTAATGGGCTAACATATATTTTTTATTTTTAAATTTTTTAAAATTTAATTATGCTAAATAAGCCTCTGTCAGCTACAGTGCTTTTTTCAGTCAGCTACAGTGTTTTCAGCCATAAGCCACGAGCTTTTCAGCCGAACCGATCACCACCTCATACTCAGAGGTTAGATTTGGTCGAAAGACGAGGGTTAACCGTATCACGGCGATGGAGGCAGCTTGCTAAGAGTTGGGCAGAAAGATGTGTGACAATGTGTAATTGTTGAGAGCAACTCAGATTCTTTAGTTAGGTTATTTGGTTGCTATCTTAAGATTGGTCCATTCAGGACAGCCGACTTGAGTATAAGGTCTTAGGGAAAATTAAAAAATGGTGGAGGAAAAGATTCCGACCTTTGACAGGGTAGGGAAAAAAGATTACCATGTGTTGATGTATCGCTTGATACAGCTATTTGAGCTCAGCTCATTAAAGTTTACGAGCTTAAGATTAGTCTTAAGATTGGCTGTTTGAATCTTATGTTGAACTCAAATCAAACCTAAAGAGAGCGAACAGCTAGCCTTTTTCTTTACTATAACCTCGCAAACCAAGCACAACGATTTAGCTTTGGCCTTTTACCCCGCTCAAGTGGGATGCAAGTTTAAGTTTTTTCACTGTTTCACATTGTTTTAGACTTATTTTTACACTGTACCTGATATGAGCTTTTTTAGTGTAACTAAATTTTTTAAAAATAAAAAATAAAAAAAGAGTAACGTTATCATGGACAATACAAAGAAAAAAAGACTTAAAACCTTAAAAAACTAAAAAAAATATAAAATATAAAATTAAAAGGCTAGAAGTTAAAAACGAAAAACTTAAGCTCAGTGAAGCCGGCCCCAATCTTCTCTAATCTTGACTGATGGTAAGTACGAGCAGAGAACTGGAAATTACTACTAGAAAAGTCCTTGGCATACGACACGGAATTGATTGCAGGACGGTGCGGTTCTCGAGCCCGAGCTCCCTCGTCGGTGGCTTGAGATGGGCTTTGACAGCGTGGTATCGGGAGTTTCGTTGCTTCTGACTACTGCCCAGCTGGTGATCGAGGTCGTTTCAGAGGTGAGGCCTAAAATATCCATCAGTGCATGCCTGCGCTGCGTCGATAACGCATTAACGCCTGTGGGAGAACAGCGGCAACAATGCAATTAACTGACACAGTCACACAGGTAACCCTCGGCTTCTTGCGACCTCCCTTGCAAACGTCAGACCTGGTAGGACCAGACCAAACGTGCCGGCCTGAGTGATGACACTGTTGATCTGATTTAGAAAGGTCACTGTACAAACAATAAACATATTGTGCTGACCTTGCGTGATCGAATGTGAGTCGGTAAATCGGCACAACATGCACAATAATTTTTTTATGATAGTACAGTAAAATTATTTATAAGTGATAGTAAAATTACTAATATTATGATTACTACACTCTTCTAAGTATGAACGTGTGATTTGACAGTAAAATTACTTATGATTAACAATAAAAATACTTACGACTCAATGACTAACAGTAAAATTACTTATATCTGGTAGTAAAATTACTTGCCTGCCAATAACGAGCCATCAGTGATCCATTTAGCTAAGCGTGCTCAGGCTGGTCTGATCCCTCTCTGTGTTATGATAGGCACATAAGCCGGAACGATGTGACATGATAACTTATTTAAACCAGTTGTACTAGGCCTAATTGGGCCGAGCTCTATTTAAATCTGAGCCGGGCGGAGCGATCTGTGCCTAGGTCTGGCAAACCCTAGCGGCATAACAAGAATCTCATGTTATTTTCGTCAGCTTGGTACTAGGATTTTATTTTTCCCGAGACTGAAGACCAGCATTCACCGTCCGGCAGCCATTTCTGGAAGAAAAAAAAATAATGTATGAAATTTCGCAACATGGGCTATGGCCCCATCTCGCAACATCCCGCCATCACCGCCACAACTTGTCCCTCCCAACAATTGGAACGTCATCGCCACTCGAGAAACTCGCCGAAGGTGACAAGCGCTAGGACGGAATTGAGGCAAGAGTGGAAGCGACGAACCGCTTTGGCACTTGACGGGGAGCAACCATGACGGTGCTGCGTCTGGTTTCCGGAACTCGTGACTTCGGGGTATGTTCTATTCGCTGAGACTCATGTTTTTTTACTGAAAATAAATAGTAATTACTAAAAAAAATAGTTTTTTTAAAAGTAAGTGATAGATAAAATAAGAGAGAGATATATTCACGAGACGGAATCGAGAGAAAAAACACATAACATATCCGTAACCCTTGTCTTATTCTTAGAGCCACACAAAAACAGAAGATACTGGCAAAAACGCTTCGGACGAAAAGCTGATACAACATCCCTTTAGGTCAGACGCGACTTCGTGACTGCACCGCTAGCGGTGGTGATCATTTGGGCTTTTTTTGTGGCTGGCTGAAAAAACACTGTAGCTGACAGAGGCTTATTTAGCATAATTAAATTTTAAAAAAATTAAAAAATATAAAAAAATATGTTAGCCCATTACGTATAATACAAACACATACGGGAAAAAAAAGAACCGGCAAAAAAGCTCAACAAAAAGCCAAAAGTTCAGAAAAAGATGAAATTTATGAATAGTGAAAAATAAGCTGGAAGTCAGAAGCTAAAGCCCAATCGATCGGGGATCCAGGTACGCTCCCATTCCTAGTGTACTGGTAGAGGACGTGAACCTGATCACATTCAGCTAGGTGTTGACAATAACAAACAGCAACCTCAGCCTCAGGTGCAGGACTGAAATCACTCCAGATTGGGCCTTTGACTTGACAGGGGAATACAAAGAGCATCTTCGTAAACCATAAATACCCGCAAGACAGGGAGGGCAGCTCAACAGATCATGACCACCGTCTTGCTTTTGCTCAAACAGTTCTTTCTTAATCTAGCATCAACACCGCTTTACAAAATTATGGTTCAACCAATACAATTATCGGCACCATGTCCCGCACCTGAATTACCACAGAACAGAACAGACGAATCCTGAAAGCATGTTTCAGCCGGTGTTTTCCCCAAGTTTAACCAAACGAACATAGAATCCGAGGATTCAGCCAAATGTCTGAGGGGACTAGTACTGATGGTAACATGAAATCGTAGCGCACCTAATCGAACAAACTGAAGCCCATGTCCTGCACACAGAAGATGTAATGATCAGTCCCGAATCTAAATGAGAACTATGCTAGATAGCTACATATAAGGGTTTAAAACAAGGACTATCATCGTAATGCAATGGCATCATACAGCCTAGTTATTCAAAAAAGGGCAGAATAAGATTATCTATAAAGCAAACTGGTAATAATCTGCATTTCAATAACACAACATGTAATCCATAGCTTCTACAGAGAACCAAAGAGGAAAGCAACTATATAGTATAGAGCAAATGCAGACATAATATTGTGCCAGAATGGACAATCACTTTCACAAAACCTATGCAGCTTGCAAACCAGGTCAATAGGATACAATGAGCAAAAAAGAAAAGAAAAGGTAACACAGAGCACAATGGATCTTACATCATCGGATTCTTCCTTCTCCTCCACCTTCTCTTCTTTCTTAGCCTCAGCTTGAGGAGCAGGTCCAGCACTGCCACCGGCAGGAACTGCTGCTGCAACAGCTACGCCGCCGCCGCCACATGGAACAGAAGCAAACTTCTCACGACCAGCAGCAACAAGCTCAGTGATATCCTTACCAGCCAGTTGGGACAAGAGCAACTCCATCCTGTCATGGTCAACTTCAGCTCCAACTGGGAACACAAAAGATGAAATAAATAGAAGACATGGATAACCCAAATGTGTTTCTTATGCACATGTACTTGCATGCCATAACAACTATTATCACTTAATGAAAAAACAGATAGTGTGAAATACAACAGCTTTCTACTAGGAATATATTTTCTTGTACAAATCAACTGAAAAGCTAACCCATTGGTTATCCATCTATCAAGTAAAACTCTTAACATTTGTGTGTTTGGATAATTCAAATTGAACTATTCACATTTAGCAAAAAGCAGCTCTAACAGCATGATCGTTCCAGAACTCATTTCACCCTTGACATCGATAAAGGGGAACTAGAAAATCAGACAGCACGTCCTGCCAAGATGTCTCATATACATATGAATTGTTGAAAGATGTGTGATTTTAGCAAATTTCTAACTTAAGAACAGGATTAGTTTGAAATTTCCCATGGCAAAAATTTCAGCAAGAACAAAAGGAAAATGAAATATATAAATGCTCATAATAATAATCACAATTATGATTGTAGCACAGAGATCAGCGTAAAAATGAAATTATGCCATAAAAACCCAAGAACATAATCACTGGAATTGTGCTTGTATCAAGGCAGTTATTCAGTTGTCTCTAGTTGCCAGTCACCAAAAAGCACTCAATTGTATTTCATTCAAATCACTCACTGTGTGCCCCAGCTGCAGCTAGATGTAATTGAGCTCTTAGTGTTAAATGCATTGATTATGTTCAGATGTTTCCTGGCATTGTTCCATTTCCACATTAATATTTATGATGTAAGCACAATGTGGTTCCTACGCAAAATTTATCTGCTTCTTTACAATTTTATAATTGCTGGAAACTTTGCTTCAAAACTTTGTTTCCTTAGTTTGGAAAGAAAGTTGCTAAAGTCACAAAATTTTCAACAGTAAACACTAACTCAAAAGACAATTAACTGGCTTTCACGAGTAAGCAGCTCTAACAAGATGACTGCAACCCATGTCCCTTGACATCAAGAAAGTGGAACTTGCAACTCAAACTCCTAACTCGTTGTTTCCATGAAGCTAAATAGATCTTCATGGGGGCCATTCACAACACTTGATAAAAGAGGGAGTTAACCAATGAAATTACCTGATTCCAGAATAGCTGTAAGATCCTCTGCGGATGGGCTAGGGTTACCAGCAAGGGTGGCAAGCAGATATGCAGCAACGGACTTCATTCTGAACATATCAGAAAGTGACATTTCAGCGGGGTTGAAGGGCATAATTATTCAACCATCAAATGGACTAAAATAACATGGAAACTATTACAAACAACTAACAAGCGCATATCAGACAAACAACCAAACATTTAACATGGGAAACATTGAGCGAGCATCTTCAGCAAACTCAACTACCAAACACAACATTGAATGAATATTTAAATCCTAAATCATTCCCATATCTAAAATTTTCGACCCAGCTCTTCCATATCTAAATGAGCCAAATAAACAAAAACAAAACAAAATTTATCCTAGTCAAGTAATGCCCTGATGGCGGTAGCAGTTTCTAACATTAGTACAACTATATACTATCTCAGTATTAGTATGGCGTTACCAAATTCTCGAGCCTTCCAAGTCTCAACCATGCTTGTATACAAGACTGAGCTTCTCCTAGAAGGCCAGAAGCCTCATCGAGTACACACCCCGGAGAGGTTAATGGATAGGGGCTTAGGAAAACACAAATGGGTAACCCATAGAACCCTATTCGGAGAGATAAGAATATACGCTTCTGCCACCTCTAAGGCTTAAGCTTAGAGCCTCCCACCATTACTGTACCACGTATTATAGAGTCACTACAACATTGTCGCATCCAGCTTGTTCGGTTGCACATGCATTCTAACAAGAACTTGCAAAGGAAGATGGGTAGAATCGTTGCCCTCACTTGGACGATCGGATGATGGATCTGGGCGCAGACGACGGGGGAGAGGTGACGGCGGCGAGCTCAGAGCTCTAGTGTTCCTCGCTAGGGTTTCCGAGAAGATGGCGAGGAGAGTTTCACAAATAAAATGGCCTTGGGACGGAGCGGGCTGGATAGTTAGGCCGGGCCTCGAGAATGGATCAAGTAGGCCTGTTAAGGCCTTCTTCGGACGGGCCTGCCTCGGTGACTCCTCACGCCGTACGATCACCGGAATGGGTCGGGTCGTTCGGATCGGGCCGACCCAATGACCTAGTTTATTTGCTATATTCTTGTTCGCATCGGGCCGTCTCTACGCGCCTTTTTTTCAACCTATAGGCGTATTCTTTTGGCAGATGGCTTTTAACTTTTAGCTATAATTTACTAATCTAATAAATAATAATTATCAAGAGACTTTAAAAGCTACTAAAAGGTTAAAAAGAATATGATCTTTAACTTATAGCTTCTCTCGAACAAATAAACAAGACGACTTCTTGTGATTGTTTCGAAACAGCTTATCGGCATTCAATTAGTTTCTATAAATACTCACACTAGAGCTATAAACTATCAGTCATAGCCGAAAAAACGCATCATATACAAAACTAGCGAAATAGTCCGCACAATTGCGTGGCTAGTCTTCCTACGGTACAAATTAGTAATTAGAGTTTTCTTTTACGTAACTTTTTTTTATACCAAATGGCTAAAACCCTTTTTCTATCCTACAAATCTGATTGATATTAAAATACAAAGCATGTGATTAACTAATGATAGTTGTTTCGTTCTGTTTTTTTGCTTTGTGATTAGTGGAACTTTGGATTCCTGTCAAACCTGCTTGTCGATACGGATATGCATTCGATACCCCTCGCAAGCTGTTCGCTCGAATAAGCGTTCGATGCTGCTCCTACTACACAATCTTTTTTCGTTTCTTTTCAATTATGGACTTAATGTTTAGTAACAGTAATGGATAAGAAAACTCAGTAGAATAACAGTGATGGATAGAACGTCTAATTGCCATTATTTGCTAACCATTCTGATCCGCACTGTTGCACAAGGCAAATTTGGGGCATCTTCAGCCTTTTATATCTTAGGTTATCTCTAAGAGGAAGGAGAGTGTTCCACCTTACCACACCTCAGGCATGAGTTTTTAGCATATATACCACTGTTGCACTATGTATTTACAGAAATAGCCGTATATATCGTGTATTAGCAAAATAGCATTTTTGTTGTCTGGTGGTCGGACGGTAACGCCGGAGGGGTGACACGTGTCCCTGCTGTCCCGCCAGTGGATGGCAAGCAGTCTGTCACCCTGCCACTAGAAAGTAGGCTGCCTGCTGTCCAGTGGCCAGACGGCAACAAGCTTGCCGTCCCATGGCCGGATGGCAGGTAATTAAGCTGGCTAATTAACCGACTTAATTACATGTCTTAATTTTTTTATAATATTGGTTTGAATTTTTAAATATAGTAAATGAGCTTAAAAAATTATCAAATTTTATGTGCAGTCTTCTGACACAACGTACTTTATTATATAATTTTTTAACAATTTTATCTACTCTGAATATTGTTGAAACATTCATAATATTGAGATATTTGCAGGAATTGTTACATATAGAAAACTAGCTTCAAAAATTACGAAATTTTGTTTAAAGTCTCCTGACACAATCATAGTAATTGTATAATTTTTTAAAAATTTTATGTGCTTTGAATTTGTCACATTAATCCATGTTAATTTAATCATGAAATTAACGATGCTCAGGTATCTTTTGCAGTGCCTGACCCCTGTCATTCACACATATGTCAACCCATTGTTGCTATCTTTTCTTTCTTGTTGTGTTCTTCATATATTTGTTACTCTGTCCGTATTGTTCCCGTCCTGTGCTCCTACATCCGCACTAATATCGTTATATCCGTGCAATTAATTGTATTTCTTAATTTGATGTATTCGAATTGTATTTATTCCCGGTGATGAAAGTTGTGAATGCACTATTCATTTACCACTTTCTGGTTTCAATTTAACTAGGAGCATGGAAAAGTTTAAATTACCTCACATTTTATTTAGCAGCTACTTAATTAATTTCATTTAGTTTTATAATCTATCGCTCAGTGTTAATGGAAAACGAGGGCGTTACAGCACGCATGCTCAATCTTCATCGCTCTGGTCTCGTTTCTCTCATAGCTATCAGATTGTCCTTGCACACATACATTACCGGTATAAGCCATGAGAGAGGAACATTTTTATTGGTATGATAAAGCGAAGCTTTCTAATATCTCCCGCAGCATGTTGATTAGTGCGGTCAACTTGTAATTGAGTTAGTTGCTTCTTGCCTTCCTGGATTTGAGCCTTGGAGCATTTGCCATCATGTAAGGATAACGACGGCAGCGCTGGCCGCCGTTGCCTTTCGGAGAAACCAAGCGTCGCCATCGTCCTCCTAGACGGGCTCCCTACCATGTTCTTCTTCGCCATTGGCTGCCACGTGTGCTCGGCCGCTCTTCGCAACAGGAGGGCCTCATGGCGCACCGGTGACGACAAGGAAAGCTTGTACGGACATCCCGGCCGCGACAGCAACGTACAGCGCCTTCATCAGACTGCCGGCCATCGCCCGCGGGGGGCAGCTGTTCTCGGCGAAGGCGGATGACCCTTCCGCCGGCGTGGAGTGCGCTGTCTGCCTCGGCGAGGTGGGGGAAGGGGAGACGAGGCGGCTGCCGCGTGCTGGCACGTGTTCCACAAGACATGGCACGCCGCTGTCGAGGGATTGGACGCAGCGCGGCAGTATATCTTTTTTTCTTCTTCTCTCGCACGGGATTTGGAGGAGGGTTTTTTTTTTGGTCGTGCACAAGCCGATTAGTGTATACTCGTAATACGAAATGTATGGCTTGCTTCATGTGCCAATCACGTAATTGATACCAAACACGTACAATTGCTACCGTGTAAACACGTAATTGAGATCAAATACATTTGCTATCTTAATTTACGCGAATGATCCTCACCGTTATAATATAGGTGGGCCATATAACAGATGCGTAAGATTTTTTTCTCTCTCTCGATTAATGAGAGAATTTACAGAAATTTTGCTTTTTTATGATCTAAGGATTATTTTGAGATTTCTGATCACCAAAGCTCTCATCAATTGTTTGTATATATCAATTAGGTGGAAGTAAACATCCAATTAAGTGGAATGGGTTAGCCCACTTACATCCCTACACGAAAGGCATCACACAATATGTTCCTATGAAAATTGATTATGCTATGTAGTTGACTGACTAGGTAGTTTCTTTGAAGAAAGAGTGGATTATAACCAATATAATAGTTGAATTAATGAGAATAATTTTAGCACTGTAGTGGAGGAATTTTGTTATACGAAAAAATTATTTTTCATCGTGGTATTATGCGCATCCACTGGGTAGTTACTACTTTCTAACCCACCTTGTCAGTCTCACAAGTGATAATTTTGAAATTTTCTAGTGGAATGCACAACCTTTTCTATTGAAACATAAATTGGAGTAAATTTTATGGAGGAAGCTTTGAAAATCAACTTCACATTTAAAAGCAAACAAACATATATCACATGATTTTTTTATTTGGTGACGGCACAATTCTCTTTATTAAATCTATTTTTACTGAGTATATTCAAACACTTCCATATTTTTAAAAAGGAGATCCTATTTTTTTAACCTGCATCCTATAAAGAGATTATGATGTGATAACTGAACTACCGTTACTTTTCTGCATCATCTGAACATCCAAGAAAATACTTTCAAATTTAATCAGAATCACTCGACAAATCTCTTTGTTTTGGCAAGGGAGAATTGCTCAAAGAATCTTATTCCATTCAAACCAAATATAATACAAAAAAAATTATGTACATTGTACAAAATATACATATACAAATATACAGCAATCTGCAGTTATAATGTCCGCTTCAGATGCCACTGTACTGTACAGTACCCAATCATTGATCTTGCTGGTTGGCAAAAATATTTCCTCAAAGAAAATGAAAAAACTACATACATAGAAATTTGCAAAGATAAATGTAAAGCATATTTTGGAGATATATTGCATATGTGATTTCTTGTTCTTTTTGCTGTCTCCTGGAATGCTGTCTCATCTTGTAAAAATGTAAAGTCTGTTGTGTTTCCTGCAGTGTAGGACATCTTTTCTGAAAAATGGTCTGTTAAATGGTTATGAAGCCACATGCAGCTGCAGTTCGTTATAAAAATATAAAATACTTAACTTTCAGCTGGATAGAGCTGTAGAATTATGAGGAATCTAAAGTTTGTTTCTTAATGTTAGTAGTTCAGTTCCTCTGAATGAAAAAATCACATAAAGCATTTGTGTTTTGTTTTACTGCGGTTATACCAAGTTCTTTTCGTTTTATGCTGCTGGTGTTGTCTATGGAGGCTCAAGAGGGAGGGCTAGGAAGCATTGGAAGATTTCATGCAGGTATTCGACATATAATTGTCCTTCTACCTTACTCTACTTTTCCATGTTCTTTACTACTGATCTAGTAAAGCCCAGCGGTTCAATATCCCTCCAGGCTCCAATAATGGGCAGTTCTTTTATTTTTATAAATGTATATTAGTAGATAATATATAGACATGCCATCCTTTAGGACCGATATGCAGAGTTCCTTGTTTGTAATTTTACTTTGGAGTAACTTGACGAGTCTGTGTTTTAAGCTTCACTGCTGGGCAGGTGATATAGAAAGCAGCTAACCATGTTGTATCCTGGATTGCAGCATAAAGTTTCATTCAATTGCTTAATATTTGTTGATCAGTAGCAGTCTTCCAATACTTCTATTTGAAGATTTCTGGCTTCTGTGATGGAAAGTAAGGCCCTGATTGAAGAAGTACCCTAACTGAAATGTTACCAAGTGTTGGTGTAATTAGTTCTTAAGCACATCCAAGTGCTGATGTAGCTTTTTTTTGTTGAATGTTGAAGAATTCATGTCAACTAAATAACGGTGTAATATGTTCTGAAGCACATCTAAGTGCTGATGAAGTACTTTTTTCAATGTTGAAGTATTCATGTCAACCAATTACATGTTAAAATGATTTTTCTGAGTATAAATGTGTTTTTTCAGATCTTTTGATATTATTTTGAGATTTTTCTAAAGTATTACCATCTTACCAAGTAGAATTTTGTTAGCAGCATTATACTGATAAAAGAGTTGAACGGGAACGACGAAAGTGCAATTTGAATCATCTGATCCCATCTTCATGTTTATTCACCTAGCTTTATTGCCTTTTATCATGTTTATACAACAAGGAAATTAGAATACAGATGCAGAATAGTGAGTGTAAGTTTGTTTTCTCAATTCATCTGGAAGAAGAGACGGAAATACTCTCTCCGTTCTCAAATAGTTTTCGTTTTAGAATGTATGTAGTCAAAGTTTTAAAACTTTGATCACTAATATACACAAAATTATTTAGATTTGTTACAGGAAAATGGTATTAGTAGATTTGTCATAAAAAAACTTTCTTATCATATATTTTTATTATTTTTTTACTAACATATAATTGTTAAGGCTATTAGTAGTATTTTCTATTGTACTAGGGTTTAATCTTGTGTCCCTTTTGTACCCTATATATATTGCCATTGGACATCTTGAATACATACATAATATTCATAACATGGTGTTGGAAATATGGGCAATATTTTAATTCTAAATTTTACTAGGAGACAAATACAATAAATCAGTGATGCAAAACTTACTACTAACAGCAGGCTACTCATCATACTTCAGAATATACACAAGAAAAATATAATAACAAAGTCGAACGAACATGTGAACGACTTACTTTTGAGTCTGATGAAGAACAAAAAGCAGCGTAGGCTTGATGCAGTGCAGAACGAAGATGACGCAGTGAAGCGAGCTGACGCGCAGATGCGCTGCTCAGAAACCTTATTTCCGCCTCGTGCAGGTACTCTCTGCGGCAACGGTTCGGAGATAGCCGCTCTCCCTCCTTCCAGGTGCACGCCGAAAAGAAAGGTCGGCGAGGTTCAGACAGCACAGCCCAACAACACAAGCTCGCAGAGCAAAAAGTAGAGGAAGAATGGAGGTGCAAAACTCTTAATTTCTTCCTGGACGTCTCTAGGCCTTTTTAAGGGCGCTGCAGTTATTCACTAGTAACTGCTGTATTTTAGACAGAATTATACATTGGTAACTGTCTCATCAGATCACAAATTAAGCAGTGTAAATTCACTTGTAACTGTCTCATTCAAATGTTTGAACCTCATTCAAACAGAGAGAGAGTGGTGTAGGGTTCAGTAAAAATAAAGATGGACTTGGTCTGTCAAGTGGTGCTCCATGTTACGTCATGGTCGCGCGTCACAAATCACGCGATTTTCACGCGAAAATACGCGAATACGCATGCGCGTGCGTGCGATTAACCAGAACCCTCCTCATACCATCTCTATCTATATTTAAGGAGTGGTGATAATTCCACCTTATAAATCAGTCTTCTTTATCTTACCTTAGCAATTTGGTATTAAACTTTGCATGCTTTGGAATTAAGGAAATGGACTATACTCAAATGGGCCAATTTCTAACACATGGTATCAGAGAATTAGTGACAACTCTTTTCAAGTGCAATGCTATTGCATACACATTGCATTTGAACTTCGGATTTTTTCTATTTAGTGACAACTCTTTTTCAAATACAATGCTATTGCATACACCTTGTATTTGAGGGAGTGTTAAAGGTATTAGTGCTATTTTCTTTTGTACTAGAGCTTAGTGTTGTGTCCCTTTTGTACCCTATATATATTGTCTATTGGGTCTCTTGAATTCACACACAATATTCATAACATTAATTAGAAAAATTAGTGGTCAAATGTGTTTATTGAAAACCGTGTCAATATCCAAAACGGTAAGTAAAAACAGAGGTAGTAGCTATACAACCCAATCAAAAGTTACATTGCTAGAAAGGTTCAGCCTAACGAGTATCAAATATTAGGCAGCTAATACATTACATCTTCAGATTGGAATATGGCCTCATTTTAATATTTTTTGGTCATGTATGCTGCTACGCTGCCTTTCTAAATCAATACCTCTTCTTTAGTTTCTTCTTTAACCCTTGGCTTTCACTACTTAGTTCTCTGGTTTGCATTTTCGTAACTTATCAAAACACGGTCCTTTATTTTGTTTCTATGGGCTTCAGATATTGAACAATTTTGATATCTACCTAATTATTACAAACAAGTCTCTAATTTCTTTGATCTTGAGGAGGTTTCCTTTCTAGCTTGTTCTATTTTATTTAGGACAAAAGATTTTATTGTTGTTGTTGTGTCTCTTCAGAAAAACAGAAAAAAGGCTGGAGTTACTGAACTGCATAAAGGTACATAGATAGTTCATCCAGTTCTTTATTTGCTAACCGTAAATGCATAACGTATACGTGGAGATTCGCGAACTGTGACCTTTGGGCTATTAGTTTTAGTAGACATAATGAAGCAAATAATTTAACAATATTGCATTGTTGTATTAGAAATTCCATTCTGTGTAAAATTAACATGGACTGGACACTAGCGTCCTTTTCTGTCAGAAAAAAACATGCATTAGTTAATGAAAAGAACTGTAGAAAGTTGACAAAGCTGAAATCCATTGCACAACAATAATGCGAGGAACACATTCATTTCATGATGGTACACACTGGATTTATTCCATACTGCGGAGTCAAACTGCTAGACTGGCGACAACATCATGCAAATCCCACAAGACTCAATTCTCCCAGCTTAGTAGAGACTAATGTAGGAGGGCAATCGCTTGGCGTTAATTTCAGAGGTCACAGCATCATATGTGACCATCAAGCATCAGTGTTGGCCGGGGGTGCTTCTGCTGCAGTCGCGGCAGGTGCCTCTGCCGCGGCGGTAGGAGCTGCCTCTGTTGTTGGAGCAGTAGCCGGTGGTGTAGTGGCCGGAGCTGCTTCAGTCTCCCAGAAGGATGTCTTCTTCCCCGTCTTTGAAACCGTTTGGAAAACTTCTTCTGGTTTGACATTGCCTTTTACAGTTACCTTCTGCTCCTTCATGTCTATGTCGAAGGTCTCGACGCCTGATTCCAGGAGACCAAGCACAAGCAACTATGATCCGTGGGTAGTATGTAAAACTTTTTAACATCCTAATTCAATTCCAATTCACCGTTAAGTTTTCCGTTGAGTTTCAGTTGTTGCCACTGTATCATTTTCATTGTCGTTAAACTGATTTTGATCAGTAAAGTGTTATAACAGAAGCAAAAACATTTATAGTCTGGAATGAAAAGCACAGCCGCAGAGAAATAACCTTCCATTCTGGTGAGCACCCTTCGAACTGCCCCCGCGCAACCTTCGCATGACATACCAACCTTGAGGACAACAGTCTGCATGGCAAGATCAATAATTTTATGTTGATATATTCGACATTGCTATTCTTATTAAGTTATATGACACGGAGGATTCTGTTAGACTAACCCCTATGACCACGTACACAGGTGGTCATAAGTCTCGAGTAGTCGTAACGACTATAGTCAGTCATACGACCATGGCCAATCAAGATCCGGATAACCGCATTACAAAAGATATGTTTCCTAGTTTGTTATGATTATTTTTTTGTATGGATTTAGTTTGTTTGGAAACCGTCTTATCTTCTATACTCTATATAAGCCATTAGCTCTTAATACAATCTTAAGTGCGTGAATATTTCCGCCTTCATGGTATCAGATTGGTTCTTTCCTGACCATCCCACCACCTGTCCCCTATCTCCCTCTCCCTCATGGCTAGCCCAGTCGATCCCGCCGCCATCATTGAGGCTACAACTAAGGAGGAGGCTACCGCTAAGGCCACACTATGGGCACAGGCCATCACGGTTCCAAGCATTAAGGCGCTCGTCCCTATCACCCTCGACATCATCGCTGGCAACTATGAGCACTGGCGTGGGTTATTTGAAGTCGCTCTCTGCAAATATGCTCTCGAGGACCACATCACATCGTCGTCCACGTCCAAACCCGACCCCTAGTGGTGATGACTTGATGCCCTTGTCCATTCCTGGCTATACGGCGCCATCTCCTCCAAGCTCGTCGCCATGGTGATGGACTCTGCCGCCTTCGCCTACACCGTTTGGACGTCCATCGAAGGCATTTACCGTGACAACGCTGACATGCATGTCATCCTCATTGAACAGGAGTTTTATGGCCTCATGCAAGGCGTGATGTACGTTGGCGATTATTCGATGAGTCCACCTTTCCGTTCGCAACACGCACCACCCTCTCTCCCAATGATCTCTCTTTCCTGGATGAGGTCTCTTTCCATGCTCCCGTGTTTGTTATCCAGCACTCAGCCTGCACACCTTCTGCTCTTGCAGCTCCCTAGCCACCAGTCGAGCTTGCACCTGTGCCTATGCCTCCTCACATGCACATCCCTCTGTCACATCCCAAAATTTACCTTCTGAAAAATTTATCTTCAAATTAATTATTTTAAAGTATTTGAGTTTTATTTGGATTTGTCCTGAATTTTTGTTTTTGAAAAGCTAGATTTGAAAAGTATTTTTAAGTAAAACCTAAAAATTATTATTAAATAAAATGATATCTTGATTTTATATGAAAATCCTAGTTCAAAATAATTATTTGGAGTTATTTGGCTTTTATTTGGTTTACTGGATTTTCTGGAGTTTAAAAATGTATTTTTTGAAATTAGAAAGTATTTTAAGTATGAAAATTAAATACCAACCCTAGTTGGAATTATTTGTACAAAGTCCAAAATGTCACCAGGAGCTTCTATGAATTTTCCTGGAATTTTTGGAAGTATTTTCATATTTTTCTAAGGCTTAAATAATTTTCCAGGCTTTTCTGAAAATCCAAAATCAATTCTAAAAAAAATAATTTCCCTCCTCCTCCCTCCGGCCGCCACGTGGACAGCCAGATCTTCTCCACGTCCCCGCCATCTCCACCGTCGCCTCCATCCCGCCTTGGCCCCTTCCCCGCTCGACACGTGGCTGGCCCGGATCGTCCGCGTGCGCCGCCTGAGTCCATCCACCTGTCCGCCCGCGCTTCTCCCTCCACCGCCCGATCTGCCCTCTGCCGCGTGGCGCGATCTCCGCCGCCCGCGCCCCCTCTCTCCTCCTCTCTCTGCGCCCTCGGCCCCACCTGTCATCCCTCCCGCGCGGCCCCCGTCTCCTTCCTCGCGCCACCGCCCCTCGCCGTCGCCGACCGCCTTCTGGCCACCTGCGAGATAACATCCCGATTTTTGGAGCCTTTTTAAAGTTTTTAAAATAAAATTCACCATTTGGATTTTTCTGGAATTAATTAAAGCTTAAATGAAATTTTTATTAATTAAAAAGATTTAATATTATTAAATTAAACATTAATATTTGTCAAAAATATTTTATTTGTGTTCCTTGTGTCACAAGGAATTTTTCTGTATTTTCTTGGATTTTTCGGAGTTTGTTTGAACTCAATTTGAAATTTTCAAAAAAAAAAGAGGAGAGAGAATGAACAGTACCCGCGGGGTACTGTTCACTCGTCTTCCCCGCGCGGCCGCAGAGCCCGATCGATCTGTTCGCTGTGTACAGGTTTTTTTTGTTTTTCTCTCTCTTCATAACTTCCAATCCGGACCTTATTTGAATGTCCTCCCAAAAGGAAAGTTGTGCCAAATCACGCAAGGAATCCATCCCAACTGGCCTTCTTCAATTTCGTTCATCCGTTTGCCTTTTATCTCTAATTTTCTGAAACGGACTCTAAACCGAAATCCGCGAATTGGGGCCGGTTTCTACCTCTTCCAAGCCTATAAATACGACCCCTTGACCCCTCTAAACCCATCCCAAGCCGTGGCAAGTCCCCTCAAAGGTCAGGACGCCGTCGGCATCGAGGCCATTTGGTCTCGAATTTGCTCGTCGCGTCTCGAGCTATTCGGTGAGTTTTTCCGTTATCCTTTCGCGTCACATTGTGCCATCATATGCCATCTACCTTCTTGCCAAGTTAATTTGGTTTTGGTGCAGCCAATCTCCCGGAATTGAGTTTTCCCCAATCTAGGTCAAGAGCGCTTCCCCAGTCAATTGCCTGTGGCGTATTGATGGGTCTTCGCTGGATTTGCCCTTTTTGCTTCCGCTGTGTTTTGTGTGTGTGTGAGGTCTTGAAACCTCAGATGTAATAAGAGACCTTTCGGTCTGTACTCTCAATTATTGTAATAAAGCGTTGTTGGTTATGAATCATCACTGTTTGACTGCGTGCACTAGCTTTGATCTGGGACTGGTGCTGTAATACACAGAGGGTCCGGGTTTGGAAATCCAGGGTCCCGACACCCTCCCAATGTGCCTTCAGTTGGACGACCACGACTAGATGACAACGGTCCGGACAACCATGGCTGGATGACCACGGACATTCGACCATAGCCGGATGACCATGGCCAATCGACCACGGCCGGACGACAACAGCCCAAACGACCATGGCCGAACCTACCCCTGTGCTGGTACTCGTTGCTCAACTCGCAGCATTCAATGAGCACCGGATGCTCACACGTGTCAAGCATGGCATTCGCAAGCCAGTCGACCAGCTTACTCTACACACTGTGGTCGTCTCGCCTCTTTCTAAGAGCTATCGCGGCGCTCTCAAGGACACCAACTAGCATGCCACCATGGTCGATGAGTTCTCCGCTCTCCAAGCCAACAGGACATGGGATCTTGTTCCTCGCCCACCAGGTGCTAATGTTGTGTCTAGTAAGTGGATATATCGGCACAAGTACAGGCCCGACGGGTCGCTCGACCGCTACAAAGCTCGATGGGTTCTTTACGGCTTCTCTCAACAAGTTGGTATCGACTATGGCAAGGCCTTTAGCCCTGTTGTTAAACTGACCACCGTGCGCATAGTCCTGTCCATCGCCGTCGCCTTGGATTGCCAGTGCACCAGCTTGACATCAACAATGCCTTCCTTCATGGCACTCTCTCTGAGACGGTCTACTGTGAGCAGCCCTTCGGCTTCGTCGACCTATCCACGCTGGCTCATGTTTGCCGCCTGAACAAGTTGCTCTACGGCCTTAAGCAAGCACTGCCTGCCTGGTTCAGTCAATTCACCTCGTACCTCCTTAGCCTCGGCTTTGTCGAGTCATGCGCTGACCCATCCCTGTTCATCCTCGGTCGCGGGTCCGATGTCTACTACCTCTTACTCTATATCAATGACATCGTCCTCATTGCATCGACTGATGCACTCCTATGGTGGACTGTCATGGTGCTGCAGCACGAATTCTCCCTCAAGGACCTCGGTACTCTCCACTTTTTCCTTGGCGTCTCAGTGTCTCGTTCCACCCACGGCATGGTGTTGTCCCAACGGCAGTACATCCTTGATGTTCTGGACTGCATCGGTATGAACAATTGCAACCTTTGCAGTACGCCTGTTGACACGTAGTCCAAACTCTTCTCCATCGGCTCACCTGTCAAAAGTCCCACCGAGTACCGGAGTCTCGTCGGGGCACTCTAGTACATCACCTTCACTAGGCCAGATGTGACATACACCGTACAACAGGTTTGCTTGCACATGCATGACCCCCGTGAACCGCACTTCAATGCGGTCAAGCGGATTCTCCGGTATCTCCAAGGTACCGTCAACTTCGGTCTCTAGTTGCACCGCTTCTCACCCATGTCACTCACGGCCTACACCGACACTGATTGGGCCACCTGCCCTGACACGCGAAGTCTACCTCCGGCTACAGTGTCTTCCTCGGTGACAATCTGGTGTCGTTGTCTTCCAAGTGCCAGCAAATTGTCTCTCGCTCAAGCGCCGAAGCTGAATATCATGCTATCGCCAAACGCCATCACCGAGACTTGTTGGTTACATCAACTCCTCCAAGAGCTCCGTCGCCCCCTCCAGACGGCCACCGTGGTGTACTGCAACAACATCAGCGCTGTCTACCTCTCCACCAACCCTGTTCAGCATCAACGCACGAAACATGTCGAGATTAATCTCCATTTTGTGCGTGAACGGGTTGCGTTCGGCGATGTCCACATCATGCACGTGCCGATGACGTCTTAGTACGCGGATATCTTCACTAAGGGGCTGCCATCAACCGTTTTCAATGAGTTCCGATCTAGCCTGAACGTCCGCTGCTCTCCCACTTTGACTGCGGGGGTATTAGATTAACCCATATGACCACGTACACAGGTGGTCTTAAGCCTCGAGTGGTTGTAAAGACCATGGTTGGTCATACGACCACTGCACGGCTGAGTAGCGTGGTTTTAACCACCAAGTGGTCATAACGACCATGATCGATCATACGACCACAGCTCGAATGGTCGTAACAACCATGGTCAGTCATAAGACCATAGCCAATCAAGATCCAGATTATTGCATTACAGAAGATATGTTTCCTAGTTTATTTGGATTCTTTTTTTTTTGGCATAGATTCGGTTTGTTTGGAAATCATCTTATCTCTTGTACTCTATATAAGCCATTGACTCGCAATACAATATTAAGTGCGTGAATATTTCCGCAAACAGATTCATGCACAACCAAAATTCAGCAACATGGCCTACTTTCTTGTAGCACAAAGATGCGACCAGAAACTATAAATTCTTCTCGCTGTCGTTTCTATTCATCCTTTTGATTCGGTCATTACATAACTGAGAATACATTACTTCAAAACTATGCTACATGAGAAGATTTGCAGGGAAGGAGATGTTACCTCAGCGGCCATGGTTCACAGCTGCAGGAAGAAGAAGAAGAAGCTGGAACGGAAGGAGAATTGCAAGACAGGGATGTTGATTCACGTCCGACGGAGAGAGAGAAGAGAGAGCTTGGTGCCTGCCTGCCTGCCTGCCCTGGCTTCTTGGATTGGAGGCTACTTAAATAGATAAGAAAAAGAAAACTATGCGTAGCAAGAAAGCGCAAGGCCGTGACTGGTTGGTGGACGTCCACCAAACACGCATAAAGCTCGATCGGGTGAGAAAAGCATCCTCACAGCGAAACGAATGGGTAGTTTCTGTAGATGCCTGACCTGACCTGACCTGGCCTGGCCTGCCTTGCCTTGGTTGGGTAGTACACTAGTACCAGAAGTACATCCTCCCTTGTGCAGTACACATGTACAACTGCTACTTGTGAGATTCCTCTCTTCTCCAGGGCTGATATCAATCGCTTTGCTCATCGGCTGTTATTACTGACTTTCCTGTATCTGATGATATTCTGATCAGGCATCACCTTTCCATTCTGTTGGCAGTGGTGTCTTTCATCCATGCTAGCGCTTACGCTCCTTTGCGTCGGACTGGGTTTTTCTCTTGCTTCCTCTTTACATTGACTGCTATAACTCTATGGACAATTCAAAGAAAAAAAAGGGGAAAATGAAAAAATACCGTTGTTTCTAGATCTTTTTGGAATTTTGACCACTTTTAAAATTTTTTGTGAGGATTTCCAATTGTGAAACCTTTTTATGGAATGGAATTGGAATCTCCTTCGGCGCATCTTGGGCTTGCAGCTCTGGACTCTTCTGTGAGATAAACAGAAGGCCCATTTTAGATGCATACTTACATAACCGGCTGAGAAGCAGAGCCGAAGCTCAGAAGGATCCAGGTCCAGGTTTCGCATAACTCGGCTGACATGAGTAGTGAGTACTTGCTTTCGACTTGGGGAAGCAGATTTGTGATCCTCTCTGCTCTCTCTTCAGAGCGCTCAGGATAACTTCAGAGAAATGTCGTTTCGACTTTGTAAGGATTAGTTACTTTTTTTTGGAATCGCTACTTCTGACTTGAAGCGTTCCAGTCGGACATCTCACTTGCTAAAACTTCTTCCTGTTAAGCAACCAAAGATCTCCTGATATGTTGGGCTCGTCTCCTGATATGTTGCGATCCTAGTCCTATTTGTTGAGATATGTAATATGTATCAATTAGATAGATTGATTCACTTCTTGTTTAACCCATGTTTTCCTTGTTGTCAGTTACGGTACTGTTCACCATCCGGTATATATAAGAGCAACTCCAGCAGTAGCCCTCAAAACAGGGCCCCTACTTTTTATTTGAGGGCTCTCCTTACTTTTGAGGGCTCTGTTTTTGGGTTACACTCCAGCAGGAGCCCTCAAAACAGGACCCTCAAATTCATTCTTAGAGGGGATGACACATAGGACCCACCCTCATCCTCATCCTACTTTTGAGGGTTGAGGGGCAAAAAACTCACTCCAGCATGGCCCCTACTTGAGCCCTCAAAAGTAGGGGCTCCCTCCAGACCCCAGGAATGAGGGCTCAAGGGGGAGATTTGAGGGCCCCCTACTTTTGAGGGCTTAAGTAGGGGCCCTGCTGGAGTGAGTTTTTTGCCCCTCGGTTCTCAAAAGTAGGATGAGGGTTTAAGTAGGGGCCCTGCTGGAATTGCTCTAAAGCCCCCTGCACAAGTGTTCTCTGTGTGGGTGATTGCCTCCAAACTTTCTGTGTTTTCTATTTTACTTTTCCTCTTCACATGGTATCAGAGCCTTTCACCACAAGCCATGACTTTGTTCGCCATGACCAGCAGCGCCAATGGCTCAACAAGCGCCAGACTTCTTCCTACTCCGTGGTTTGGGCACCTCATCAACGTCAAGCTGACGTGCAGCAATTACTTGCTGCGGAAGGCGCGACTTCTGCCGTATCTATGAGGGTAGCATTGCTTGGTTTTGTCACTGGCAAAAACCCTCGCCCGACAGAGACTATTACCCAAGTCAATGGAGAGAAGACCGAGCTGGTTCCAAATCCAGCATATGCACAATGGCTGCAACAAGATCAACTGATGCTAAGTGCACTGTTGTCTCCTCTCTCTGAAGAAGTGCTGTCCCAAGTCATATTCCTCACCTCTACTGCTAAGGTGTGGAGTGCCCTGGAAAGCATGTTCACCTCAAGCTACAAGGCACGAACCATGCAGACCAGGGTGCAACTGGCGACTACCAGGAAGGATGACCTCTCCATGGCCAAGTACTTCAACAAAATGAAAAGTTTGGCTGATATCCTGTGTCCATTGGCAAGCCACTAGAAGATGAAGAGATCGGTTCATATATTCTTCCAGGTCTTGAGGCGGAATATGATCCTCTGGTCACCTCCATTACTACTAGACCGGAGACAGTCTCCCTGATGGATCTCTATGCTCACATGATGAGTTTTGAGATGCACAAGGAGTACAACAACAATGCTGTGTAGTTCTTTGGAGCGTCTGTGAACAACGTCACATGTAACAACAAGAGAGGATACAATAATTTTAATCGTGACATCAGTCAAGGTTGCAAGGGCCGTGGTGGCCGTGGCTGTGGCAAGTAAACCTACAACAACAATTGGGTTCCTCAAAACTCCAGTAAGCCTGTTTATCAAGTGTGTGGCAAGGTCGGTCACTTAGCACTCAAATGCTACCACTGCTTTAATCACTCTTATGAGGTTAAGGAGAACCACACTATGGCTCAAGTGACGACTCCATCATACACCATGGATCCAAACTAGTACCTGGATATTGGTGCTGTGGATCATATCACTGGAGATCTGTACAAGCTAGGAATCAGATAGCGCTATCATGGTAAAGACCAAGTACAAGTGGCCAATGGTACATGTTCATCTATTTTTCATATTGGTCATGCACACATATCTTCTTTTGGTTGTCCACTAAATCTTAGAAATATTTTACATGCTCCTAAGATCACTAGAAATCTACTCTCTGTCCATCTTCTAACTGCTGACAGCAAAGTGTTTTCTGAGTTTCATTCGGATCACTTTCATGTTAAGGATCAAGTCAAGAGGATTCCTCTTCTTCGAGGCAGATGTAAGAAAGGGTTATACCCTCTGGAACCACTCATCTCACCATCCTTAAACATTGCACGCAACACTCTTGTCAGTGTCAAGGCATCTTAGTATCAATGACACTTTCAGCTTGGTTACCCTTCCTAGTCAGTCATGCATCGCATTCTTCAGGAGAATAATTTCTTAGTTGATTCCAATAAAACATTTGGCACTGTTTGCAATGCTTGTCAACAAGCCAAGAGTTGACATTTGTCATTTTCCAATTCTAGTAGTATCTCTTCCCCCCTGAACTTGTATTCTCTAATATTTGGGGCCCTGCTCTCACATCATCAAAAGGAAATAAATATTTTGTTAGTTTTATTGATGATTTCAACAAATTCAGTTGGGTGTGTCCTCTTAAAGCCAAATCTGGCGAACGAGCCTCTATCGTAGTGGTAGAGCGCTTTAGTAGCACCCCCCAGATCCTGGGTTCGACTCAGGCTGGGGGCAAAAAAATCCCCTCGCTTGCCCCATAAGCCAAAGCACAGGCCGAAAGGCTCGCCCAATCGCTGGTCGTTAGGGTCAGGGCCCAGGTCGTCTGGGCCGAGCGTTAGCTCCCCTAGGCGCTCTCACTTGGGCTGATGCTGCTGTGTCAGGGTGGGGCAAGGGTTCGGGGATTTTCTCGATCTGTGAGAGGATCTTTCTTCTTAAGCTAATGCCGGGGGTGTCTTGTACCCCTGCAGGTCGAGTTTTTAAAGCCAAATCTGATGCAGTGCATGCTTTCCTTCATTTTCAAACTCACATAGAGAGTTTTCTAAACAAGAAAATCCTATGTTTTTAGTTGGATTGGGGAGGAAAGTATTAGTTTGTTGTAAAGATTCTAGAACAAACTATCATTAATCATCAAGTTTCATGCTCTCACACACCACACCAGCAAAATGGTGTCGTAGAACGAAAACATAGGCATATTGTTGAGGTAGGGCTATCCCTGTTATCCCAAGCCTCTATGCCTTTGCAGCTTTGGGATGAGGCATTTCAAATATCTAGCTTCCTAATCAATAGACTGCCAAGCCGAGTCATAAACAATTCTACACCCAATCAGCGTATCTTTGGTACTAAACCAGACTATTCTTTCTTGAAAACCTTTAGATGTGCTTGTTGGCCCAATCTTAGACCATATAGCTCACACAAACTTCAGTTTAGATCCTTGCAATGTGTATTTCTTAGTTACATTGACTTGCATAAAGGCTATAAGTGCCTTCATAGGTTCACTAGACGAGTTTACATATCTAGGGACGTTGTTTTCAATGAACCACTACTATCATAGATGGTTGACTAAAACTATCAGTATTAAATACAATCATAGATGGTTTTGGTTCAGCGATCATCTGTATCATTGGCTGCACTAAAAATCATCTATGAAAAGGTAATATCACATACGATTCGTGTTAAAAATTGTCTGTGAAGTATCACAGACGGTTATTAACAAGAATAGTTTGTGATATCAATAAATATCATAGACGATTTTTTCTTAAAACTGTCTATGATACTTGTGTGACTCATAACAGATAGTTTCTATTAAAAATTGTCTGTGATAATTTCACTTATTGCAGACCCGACCCTCACAGATCTGTCTTAAATTCTAGATCTGTTCTCACAAGCTGCTGCTTTGAGGAGGTGGGGCTTTGAGTCTATTTGGTAAACGGAGACCACAGATTTAGCAAGAGTGATTGTAGATCCATTTGTTATTGACTATCTATGATTAGTAATTTATTCATAATTGCATTATATTCTAGATCTAGCTTGGTAAAGGAAAATTTAAAGATGGTTTAGATCTAGCTTGATATAGAGAGAAGATTATTTACATCTAGCATGGTTTAGGGTTTAACCAATTTATAGTCTATTTCTAATTAATTCAATTTAATTATTCTTGCTACATATAGCTACTTTAGATCATATATAGTATACTAATTAATTAATTCAGTATTTAACACTAAATTGTTAGCGTAGCACTGAAGTTGGATGGACGCTCAGAACCGTGTGAGTGAAGAGTATATTAATAATGTGTATGCTTTTACAAGAGTTTCTGAGGAGGATATGTTAAATAAGAGGGTGGAATATATATAATGTCCATGCATTGACTGTGAGAATGTGAAGTTGTTTAAGAACCGAGCATACTTGATTTGAAGGGTTTTCAAAAAAGGGGTATACACGTTGGACCAATCATTATAAAGAGTAGATTGCACAGGAAGGTAGTAATAACAACATCGTTAATAAAGTCTGAGAGACCATGTGGTTATGACCCCATGTTTGTGATGAGTAATTGACAAGTATTTTGGAAACATTGAGTTTGGTTCGTGCGTTTCGTGCCATGATGACATTTGGCTCAGTCGGGGTTGGTTAGTCGGATTTGAGGCATGTTCTTCTTCCCGTTTGAGCTTTTGGGCCATTTTATGCCTGAGTATGATAAATTTGTGCTAATTGTGTTTACATGTGTCGAGCGGTGCTATGTGATGCGTTTCTTGTCTGTGATGGCTGCAGGACGTCGAGATGGAGTCGTGGCGAGGCACGGAGGACCGGACTAGGCGCAGGTGGTGCCGAGGTCAGAATGGTCGAGATGTGCTGAAGACGGCGAGGACTCGAGGTGGTTGCGAGGCTTGGACGACAAGAAATGCGGAAGCTTCCCGGAAGGTGCAGAAGGGGCGTTTCGGTAAAAGCGCAAAGCTGCAAAAGTGGATGCGGTTTCAATTCGGGTTTAGCGGGTTGGAGACCCGTTAGCGAAGGGCTATAATTAGGAGAGGGATTCCCAGGTGCATGCATGTCTTGAGAGGGGAGTGCATGGCTTTTAGGGTTTTGCTTTTAGTCAAAATACCTTTGGGAGGTTGTTTTAGCTTTGGGCTTTAGTTGTTGAGAGCAGGTGAGATGGACAGAGGGTGTTCTGGTGGTCTCCCGTAGGCTTCCTGTTGCTCATTTTTCTCTTGTGTGTGTTCTTGAGTTTCTTGGTTTTCAGAGAGGGAGAAGATGAGTTGATGCCCATGTAATCATTCCTCTTGTATCAATCATGTATGGAGACTCCTTCGTGATCCTTGTGTTTTCTGGGAATGAATCCTTTCAAGAAGTCATTTGAGTTCTTGCTTCTCTGTTGGTTTTTATCTCTCGATGCTCTCTCTGCTCAATTTCTCAGATTTTTGTTTTTATGTTGATTCTTGCTGAGGAGTAGCAAAATGGATTACTCTGTGATGGAATTGTATTTCTAGACCATTTGGTCAACTAATTCCAAGAGCAAAATGATTGAATCACAAGAATCACTTTTTCCTCTTTTCTGCACTCACATACGAAATTCGTGTTCTTGAGTTAGATTCTTTTGATTTCCCAAGTTCCTCTGGCTATTTTAGTTGTTTCCTTGCTGCTTTGGACTGAGAAGGTGAAGGGAAAATCTCAAATTGCTCTGCAAATCGAAGTATGCATTTTGTGCTGTCTGTTTTCAGACTTCCTGTGCTCTGAACCCGACAGCTAGTCAGATCGGGATTTGAATGGCGGTCAGACCGGCATGTAACCGGCGGTCTGACCGGCGGCAAAGGACCAGTCAGACCGGCCTGGCTATTGCGGTCAGACCGCCCATCACATTGCGGTCAGACCGCCCCTGCTCCTTTTTTGCTTTGGTAATCTACTTGTCCAATCTTTGGTATTCCATGTTCTTTCTCTTTGTTGGTTTGAGCTTGCAGTGAGCATGAGTGTTTCTTTTTGATAGCTTTGTAGCTATTAGAGAGGAAATGTTCCGTGAGTATTTTGGGGAGCAAATTTTTAAGTCGACATTCACCCCCCTCTGTCGCCAATTTTGATCTAACAATTGGTATCAGAGCCGGTTAGCACTTCCTCATAGATCTTAACCGGTCTCTAGGGCCATGACGACAGACAAGTACCCGACCAAGCCCCCGATCTTCGATGGGATCGACTATCCCTTCTGGAAGAGTCGGATGGAGATCTACATCCAGGCTCAGGGCTACGCCATCTGGCGGAAGGTCAAGACCCGGTATGTTGTTCCTGCCGATGAGAACATCAATGTGGCGAACATGCCCGATGTTGAGGTGAATGCGAAGGCAAGGAACATCATAATTCAGGGTCTGAGCAGAAGCGAGTTCGATCGCATCTGTCATCTGACGTCGGCGTTCGACATCTGGGTGACTCTCGATGCATACCATGAGGGCACCACCCAGATCAAGACCGTTCGACAGGACCAGTTCAAGCGAGATTACAACAAGTTTGAAATGGTCGCTGGTGAGTTCCTCGATGAGTGCTTTGCGTGTTTTCACAAGATCTTGAGCAACCTCCGAGCGGTCGGTCTCACATATCCCGACTCGGATAATACTCGTCAGATGCTCGTAGCTCTTGATTTGCGTGTTTGGGAGATGAAGGTGACTACCATCAAGGACACCACCGATCTCTCGACCTTGACTCTTGACGCGTTGTACTCACGCTTCAAGACTCACGAGATTGACATAGTCTCTCGTAGGTTGAAGTCGCAGTCGATGGCCTTAGTCACTGATCCCAGTCTGGCTTCTGGACCTTCTTCGGATTCGCTTTGTGGTTTCTCTCTTGCTGCTCTCTGTGACATAACTGATGATCAGTTAGAGCAGCTTGCAGATGACCAGTTAGCCCTCCTATCCAGAAAATTTTCTCATGCTTACAAGAGAAGGAGGGACAGAAAGAGAGGAGGACCCGTGATTTGCTTCGAGTGTGGTGGCCCCAACCACATTCGGGCGAATTGCCCCAAGCTGGGGAAAGGCAAGAACGACTACAGCGGCGTGAGCAAGAACGACTACATCGACAAGAACCGCAACAAGAAGCCCTCAGCTCATGCCCAAGGCAAGAAGAAGTTCCGCGACCTTGGCAAAGCCAAGAAGCTCTTCCACCGCGTCCTCACTGCCTTCAACGACCTCGACCTCAGCGAGGTGGAGGGGTGGAGCGACGACGATGGGACGGACGAGCAAGAACCCAAGGGCGGCGACGACTTCTCCGGCATGTGCTTCATGGCCCTTGAGGGCGAAGTGAGCGACAACGAGCTCTATTCCGACTCCGATGAGGTATACCCCTCCTATGACCAGCTTAATGATGCTTTTCTTAAGTTAGGTAAATTTCATGCTAGATCTAAAGCTAGGTGTAGCGAGTTGGAGAAGGAAGTAGATAGATTGTCACGGGAGCTTACTTCACTTATATCTGCTCCCTCCCGTGACGAATGTGATACATGCTGTGCCTTGCTTGATGACATGGAGAAATTAAGGACCTCTCATGATAGTCTGTCCTCTGAGCTTGACTTGATTAAGGTGGAGAATATTAGTCTTCTTGCTGAACTAGAGATGAGTAGGGTAGCGTCTCTTTCATTTACTACTGTTGATGCTATTTCTTGCACCTCATGTGAGGATAAGGATAATGCTTTTAGAGGTCTTTATACTATGCTTCTCGATCTGTCCGAGACTTGTAAAAATTGTAATAATTTAAAGATGAACCTAAAAAGGGTAGATCATAAAATTGCTGAGTTGCATGCTTTCTTGCTTGAGCCAATTGCTTCATGTTTGAACTGTCCCAAATTAACTGCTGAACTTAAATCTATCTCAAAACAGTTTCAAGAAATGATTGACCACAACAAGAAAATAGCTCAATATGCTTCTAAGGACCCTGTTAACTCACCATGCAATAATTGTGAAAAACTAAAATCTGAGTTGATTGCATTAGATGACAAATGTGTGAAGCTAACTAAGGACCTTCCAGAGAAGTCACAATCTCCTTGTATTGTGTGTGCTGATGTGGGAGAGAAGCCCAAGGGTAAGGTAGAGACGCTTAGCGACGTGAACCAAATGGCTAGCAGTAGGATTGTCCCTTCTGAGTCGGCTGTGCATGCACAAGCCATTCGCTCTTCTGCTATTGGTTCTCCTTCTACTCCCTTACCTTCTGCTGTCTTTTCTTCCCCCTGCTCTTCTTGCACCTCTCTCTTTCGGGAGTGTCAGTATCTTATGAACACTCTCGAGAGATTTGTAGGAGGCAAGAAGAAGCTAAATCTTATTCTAGACCAATCTAAGATTTGCAAATTTAATCAAGGTCTAGTATATGATTTCTATGAGGACATGAGGAAGCATCCACCTACTGTTCTTAGACCCATAGCAGCAGGTGTGATCGAGATTGAGCCCAGTACTGAGAAAGTTCAATTCAAGTCAGCGGGCTTTGTCCAAGGGATTTCTGACAGTAAGGTGATTCCACCTGTTGCTTCGGCCTCTCAGAAGGCGAAGCCTCATCGTGCTACTTCTACCTCTCAGAAGGTGAAGTATCATTGCATCTTCTGTCAGAAGGATGGGCACTTGATCGAGCGATGCTTCAGGCGCGCCAAGATCGCGCAGAGAGACCGTGTTGCAGCTCTTAGGCGTATTCAGGGTCAGCCCCAGACCTTGAGTGCACCTGTTGGACCGAAATGGCGACAGAGGGGGGAGGGTGAATGTCGCTTCTTAAAAACAAATCCCCAGGTGATTTACCATTCCGATAGCTATGACAAGCTATGAAGCAGATAGAATATGCTATCTGGGACCCCAAGATTACCAAAACAACAGAGGGACAGAATACGAGAGAAGAACCAAACTAATTGAGGGACTTGGTGCAACAAGTGGGCATGCCTCATGGACATCAGCTATGTCTTCATTCATGCTATCTCACCTAGCTAATTTGGTGGCTAGTGGCACTAGGACATCATCTGGATTCAAGAAGGTCCATCTTTCTGCATGTGCTAGAGCTGTGAATGAGAAGTTCAATACTAGGCTGACTGCTGAGCAGATCAAAAATCATTCAAAAACTTGGCAAAAAAGGTATTCAAAAATACTTAGACTTAGAAGATTGAGTGCTGCTGGTTGGGATGAAGAAAATTTCATTATTACTCTTGATGCTGAGCACTACAATAGCTATATTCAGGTATTCATGTCACTAGTGTTCAATTTGATAATTGCTCTTCTATTGTGAAAATTGCATATGCTCATTTTGCCTTTACACTTGTGTACTATTGTAGGATCATAAAGCTGATGCTGAGTTTTTTTAACAAACCCCTTGAACACTATGATGAGATGGTTACCATCTATGGAAATAGCATGGCTAGCGGAAACTATGCTAAGGACTCAAGTTCAGCTCTAGGGACAGAAGATGGTGACAATGAAACACAAGATGTCAATGCAAATAGTGCAAACAATGGTCATGATGCTGTTGGAGATGATAATGGGGCATCATCATCTGCAAGTAAGCCCAAGAAAGCTAGGACAAGTGCAAGTGATGAAGATGGGGGACTCATTGCTGCATTCACCTCTGGTTGTGATAAGCTTGCCAATGCTATTATCAAGGCCGGTGCTTCAAATAGTAATGATGTGCCAGAAGATTTGTTTGATAACTTGAATAACCTTCCAGGTTTTGAAGAGGCTCATGTTTCCTTCTACTATGCTTATTTGGTGGCTAACCCATACATTGCTAAAGCTTTCAACAATTTGCCATTCAACCATAAGATCAACTGGTTTGCAATGTTTGTTAGTGAGAAGTTTCCTGCACCATAAGCTTGAGTTGTATTAGTGGTTATGTCTTTTGCTTGTACCACATGGAACTATTAATTGTGGTCTAATTATGTATGGGCTGAGTAGTACTTTTGTGTGTACCACTAGACTATCAATTGTGGTCTAATTATGTATGGGTTGAAGAGTACTGTTGTGGTTTAGCCATATGTAAGGTTTAATATTGCAATTACTACTGAAAATTGCAAATGAGCATATTTAAAACTGTCTTATACTTGTGCATATGAAAATTGAGTATATGCAGCTATCCCACTCCATTCCTCCATCCAAACAAGAGGTGGGATCACTAGATCCCATTCTATCCCTCCATCCAAACAAAAAACAGGGACTAACCCATCCTTGCAACCAAACAAAAAGTGGGATTATCCCATCCCACATACCTGGGATGGAGCTATCCCATCCCATCCCACCAAGTCCCAAAACCAAACACCACCTAACTCTCTCCCAAAGCCATGAGGGGGCATGCAGCCACTCCCTCCTATTTATAGCCCTTACATACCGGGTTTCCAACCCGTTTTGCCCGCTAACTCTGAACGGAACCGCTTCCACCTGTGCAGCCTTGCGCTTTTACCGAAATGCCCCTCGTGCACCTTCCGGGAAGCTTCCTCATTCCTTGTCGTCCATGACTCACAACCACATCGAATCTCTGCCGTCTTCGACACATCCGACCGTTTTGACCTCGACACCGCCTGTGTCTAGTCCGGTCACCTCGTGTCACTGCTACAGACAGCCCTATCACAGACGGTTCGGAACTGTCATCACAGACGGTTCCTGAACCGTCAGTGTTTAGGTGTCAGTGATAGTTGGTGGTTATCACAGACGGTTCCCGAGCCGTCTGTGATAAAAACATTACAGACGGTCTTGATTACTAACCGTCTGTGATAGGCGAGTATCACAGATGGTTTTTTATAAACAACCGTCGGTGATACTCACCTATCACAGACGGTTAGTAATCAAGACCGTCTGTGATATACAGAATATCACAGACGGTTTGTATTACAAACCATCTGTGATATACACAATATCACAGACGGTTTGTATTACAAACCATCTGTGATATTCTGTATATCACAGACGGTCTTGATTACTAACCGTCTGTGATAGGCGAGTATCACCGACGGTTGTTTATAAAAAACCGTCTGTGATACTCGCCTATCACAGACGGTTAGTAATCAAGACCGTCTGTGATATGCACAATATCACAGACGGTTTGTATTACTAACCGTCTGTGATATTGTGTATATCACAGACGGTCAGTAGTAAAGCCGTCTGTGATAGCAGTCACACCACATACGGCACTCTTTGAAACCGTCTGTGATATGGTATCACAGACGGTTTTTAACAATGAACCGTCTGTGATACCAAGTGCATTATCCATTTTATATGCTGTTTCTTGGCTAGCCTCAGGATATGCTAGCCATGCCCTCTGAAAGCAAACAGATTACAGATAAATGACAGATATAAGTTAATTGCAACTCATTACTAATTACAACAAAATTCGATACACAGATGAATGTAACAATATCACATATATAGAATGAAAATTGTTACACAAAATCTGACAAATGTATTCAATTGAAGGAATTGTTTGATTTGTACAGTTGAATCCAATGTTTCAACATCTAATTATCATCATCGCCGGCGTGGAACTCTCCCCTCTTATTTATGACCTCTGCTATCAAGAATTGGGAGATGATTGCACGAATATCGACGAGATTGTCAAGATCATATGCACTTCCGTCGAAGTTCACCCGCTGTCGCTAGGAGCAATGTTAAGTCATTAATTAGCATATGTGTGTAATATAATCAGAAAATAATAATTATTGGAAGGACCTGACAAACCTCTGGATCATTGATCTTAGTACCCATGATTTCCATCATATGGCGGCAAACGTAGAATCCACATACGTTGCCCTGTAGCTGCTGGTGGCACTGCAAAAATAGAATTACATACATCGGTATTGTCAATTCTAGAGGCATTATTACAAAGTATGATATAGGATTATTGTGTTGTAGCGGGTACCGGAAATCGCGTGTTGTGTCGTAGCGTGTCACTGGATTTGTCGTGTGTTCCTCCTTGGGCAACATATTCGGCAAACGCCCTACGTGATTCAAAAAACTTAGCCTCGGCCGTGGCAAACAAAAGAAATATTACAATAGAGTTATGTATGGAGGAAATGAGTTTACCTGTTAAGTACTTCTTGCACACGACTGAAGTCGTGGTTGCTCCTAAGGAGGGAATCAAGGTATATTACCTTGCTCCACTTTGGTACAATCACAATCAAAATCCAGTGATTCCTAGTCATATGTGTCGCCACAGTGATTAATCCTAAGTTCATGCTGCATGTAAAGTACAAATGAAACATATGTGTGGCAACTAGTGAAGCACTTACCCTTGGTTGAAGGGTACCATGACGTACTCCTTGTCGGTGTGAGCAATCAATCCCCTCGTTATGTAACCTTCCACGAAGGATGCATCTGCGTTGATAGATTGCTCGGAGACCAAGTGAGGGTCGAGGAAACCCACCGGTCGTCGCGATTTCCGGGCTTCTTGGATCATGTATCTATACATAAAGAAAGAGTAATGACATTTATCTGTATAACGTGAATGTAGAACTTCATTGTACAGTACACTTACAGTGTCCAGCATCGTAGAAGTGAGGCGTCGAGTTCGTCGAGATTGAATAGTAAGAATAAATCTTCGAATGTCACGACGATGTAGCCCAAGTCATGGAGGAAATGCGTCTCGTTATATTTCACAGTGAATGCACTCTGCCGGTTTGGCTTCATGTTGGACTTCTCCATGTACCAGGCATGCAATGTATTGCAAATCATACCAATTTGGCGTAATTGTGAATCGGGCACCAACGACACTCCTAGAATAAACTTCCATGGCACGGGACTCGGCTTAATTTTCTTCGCATGAGCCTTGGAGGCCTTGGAGCCTCGCTTATGATATGTTCTCGGTGGCGTCTCGGCGGGAGCCGATGCAATAGACTTTACTGGATTTGGAGGTGGAGGTGGAGCCACCGGAGCCGATGTGCCAGGTCCAGGGCGACGTCCCTCTTGGGCCACTGGATGTGAAGATTGTGGCACGGACATGTCGAGGACGATGTCCCTCTTGGGCCACTGAATGAATGTGTGGACGGCATCCCCTAATGTCTTAATCTCTTCGTTTGGGGGCTTCTCAAGAGGGACGGACTTAAAAATATCATTAATCATGTCCACCTGGACCTTTATGAAACCGGTGTCTACTTGTACACCGTGCACCAGCGTCCCTGGCAGCAATGGATACACCATGCCGCGCCCAGCGTCAACGGGAATAGAGCCAACAAGCCTGACTCTGAGGCTGCAAGGGATGGGCTCCTACATAACGATACAAGAGCTGAGTTAAGGCGTCCACCAGAGAGATCTATGTACCATTCTAAAGAGGTACATTACCTGAATGTCATCAATACGTAAGTGGTCGTCGCTATGTTCAGAAATTGGTGTGGACGCGCAGCTACTGCGACGTTGAGGGGGACTGGGTACCGCAGTACTAGGAGTGGGTTGCGAATGGTTGCGGACTTGTCTCAGTTCTTCCCGCAACGAATCTATCTCTCCTCGAAGTGAGGCAGTCTGCTCTTGAAGTGAGGCAGATAGTTGTTCCTCAAGTTGAGCACGAAGCCCCTGTTTTATTTGTTCGCTGCGGTACGCCTTGGATCTCTTCCTACTCCTATATGTCTCGAAGTAATCTGGAAATCCTTGCCTCCAAGGTACACAAACCCCCATGCCTCGTGTGCGACCTGGGTGCTCCTTGTTTCCCAAGGCCTGTGATAGTAAATCTATCTCCCTATATTCTTCAAAGGAGCCACGAGAAGATTCGGTAGTCAATGATTGCTGCAAGAGGCAATTAATCATGTTATTTTTGAACCCATGAAGTTCAAGAGGTGTTAACAACTATGTTGTTTAACATATTTTACCATGCGTTGGGACACTTCCTCATCTGCGGGGGTTTTTGAAAGAGACACCCGAAGATGTGGTTGATGACCTTGCTCTTAACCAGTTTCGAGCGCGCTCGTTTGCGATCCCGGCAAATGGCGGAGAGGCCTCCGATCGGATTGCGACCCCATCCTGCATCCTCCATTGCGGGATTTTACCCGCGTACCCAGCAGTGCCGAGTCTGTGAGGGTGCGTGTTTTGTGACTGGAGATCCTTGTGCGCCGCACTTTGTTGTACAAATTCAGGCGTCGTCTTCATCTGCACAAAGGCCTCCCATGTTTCCGGCGACACGAAAGGATACTTCGTGAAGGGCGTGACATCCTCGGCCACGTACTTCGTCACAAGAATGCTCTTAAAATTCTTCCATGCTTTTCCCATCGCGAGGAGCGCCTGCCGTTGCACGAGTCCCTGTGCTTCTGCTGGGAACTCGAAGGAATTTGTAAGTTCCTCCCATAGCTGATTTTTGTGATCCTTTGTCAAATCTTTCCAGCTTGCTATGGTGATGGGGACCCGTTGCCTTCCAATTATCCCGCAGGTAGTCCGAAATGATGACGCTGCTTTCGACGGTTCCAGAGGAGTCCCATTCGGAGAGACCACCGTGATGGTCATTCGGGCCTCTGGCCATTTCGATACTCCTCGGCCACGTTTACTTTTCGCAATCTTGGGAGCGTGAGACCCAGATGACGACGACGAAGACTGTGTGGACGCCATCTCTCTTCTAAGAAAAAACTAACTGCAGTGAGCTATGGACCCAGCTTGTCAAAGTTCTATGAATCAAGTGACACAAACCAGTGCATCAAGTTCATTGAACAAGATACACTGAAGTGTGTCACTTGCTTTATGCTCTTTGACAAAGTTCTAACGATTAACTAATTGCAGTGAGCTATGGGCCTTCTAAATAGACCTTGCAGCTAACAAGTGCAGCATATATTATTGTTACAAGGTTCTATGAAGTGCCTACAGTGAGCTAAACACCTGCAGCATATATTATATGCTACATAAAATACATGTGAAGCATATATCATAAAGCTAACATGTTGAGCATATAACATGTGAAGCATATAACATAAAATTCATATGAAGCATATAACATAAAATTCATGTGGAGCATATAGTCCCGATAGTCCCGATACCCTCTAGCCTCCCGATAGTCCCGATACCCTCTAGCCTCCCCTCGTGACGAGATAGAGGTACACCTATCGGTTCTACCTGAGCCATGTAGCCGATGCAGAATTCAATGACCTCTTCTGTTGTATAACCTTCGATGATGCTACCCTCCGGTCGAGATCGATTGCGTACATAGGACTTCAGAATTCCCATGTACCTCTCGAAAGGGTACATATGACGTAGAAATACGGGGCCACATATTTTTATCTCTTTCACAAGGTGGATAATGAGATGGACCATGATATCAAAAAATGATGGAGGGAAATACATCTCTAGATGACATAGAGTTGTCACCACCTCGGTTTGCAGAGCATCTAGTCCATCCGGATCAATGACCTTCTGAGCAATTGCGTTGAAGAAATAACATAGCCTTATGATTGTCACTCGAACCTTGTTCGGCAAAATACTTCTAATTGCAACAGGTAGCATTTGAGTCATTAGCACATGACAGTCGTGAGACTTCATGCCAATTAATTTCAAATGTTCCATGGAAACAAGTTTCTTCATGCTTGTCGAGTGACCGGATGGAACTTTCACACCATTTAAGGACTGGCACAATTCAGTTCTCTCGGACTTAGACAGAGTGTAACATGCTGGGGGAAGGTACGTCCGGCCTTTATCGGTCTCTATCGGTGCTAACTCGGTCCTGATATTCATAGCGACCAAGTCATGCCTTGCGTTAACACCATCCTTTGTTTTGTCAGGAATGTTCAGTAAGAGACCAATCAAACTGTCACATACATTCTTCTCTACGTGCATGACATCGATGCAATTGCGAACTTCTAAGTGCTCCCAATAAGGCAAGTCCCAAAATATTGACCTCTTTTTCCACATGTTCTTCCTCAATTTACGTCCCTTTCCAAACACAACATTTATATCCTTGACCATATCATACACCTCTTTCCCGCTAAAAGGTCTTGGTACTGAGTCATCCTCTTTTTTTCCGTCAAATTGTTTCTTCATCTTGCGGTATGGGTGATACTTTGGAAGGAACCTACGGTGACGCATGTACACAGTTTTTCGGGAGTTGTTCAACCACACACTCTCCGTATAATCTAAGCAGTGCGGACACGCTTTGGCTCCTTTTATACTAAACCCTGACAGGTTACCAAGGGCAGGAAAATCATTAATGGTGCAGAACAACATGGCCCGTAGAGTGAAGTTCTCTCGTTTGTCCGCATCCCATACATGTACCCCTTCATTCCACAGTGTTGCAAGATCTTCCACCAATGGGGCTAGGAACACATCAATATCGTTGCCAGGTTGCTTCGGCCCTTGGATAAGTAGTGACATCAAAATATATTTCCGCTTCATACACAGCCAAGGAGGAAGGTTGTACATACACAGAGTCACGGGCCAGGTGCTATGTCGACTGCTCATGTTACCAAAAGGATTCATTCCATCTGTACTCAACCCAAACCTTATATTTCTCGGTTCCACACCGAAATCTGCAAACATCCTATCGATGTTCCTCCACTGGGCAGAATCAGCAACATGTCTTATCATTCCGTCTTTCTTACGCTGCTCGCAGTGCCAACGCATCAATCTTGCATCCTTGCGGTTTGCAAATAAACGTTTCAAACGGGGGATTACAGGAAGATACCACATCACCTTAGCAGGAGGTCCTTGCTTCTCCTCGATTCCCTTCCCATCATCAGAGTCATTTTTACGTTTGTATCGGGATGCTTTGCACACCGGACAAACATGTAGGCTAGCTACTCTTTACGGTACAGGATACAATCATTCCGACATGCATGTATTCTTTCTACTTCCATTCCTAATGGACAAAGAATCTTCTTGGCTTGGTAGGTGGTTCTCGGCAACACATTTCCCGTTGGAAGCATGTCCACTAGGAGACCTAATAATGCCGTGAAACTCTTGTCGGACCAACCATTGCTTGCCTTCAATTTTAGCAGTTCTAGAACTGATGACAACCTCGTGTATTGCGGCTTGCAGCTCGGGAACAAAGGTTTCTCCGAGTCCTCCATCAAGCCCTCGAATTTACCAAACTCTCTCTCACTATAGTTTCCTTCTGCATCACGTAACATCTGATCCAGATTATCATCCTGCGACCTATCCTCATGATCCAGATTATCATCCTGCGACCTATCGTCATGATCCAGATTGTCATCCCGCGCCCTTTCCTCATGATCGAAAGAACAGTCCACAACTGGCATATCGTTGCCTCCCTCGACTATGTCATAACTACCTTCTTGTGTACTCTTCTCTTCACCGTGACTGGTCCAACATTTGTACCCTTTTCTGAAACCCCTTCGAATCAAGTGAGCTTCAATCTGCGCTGAGTTGCTAAACATCTTGAGATTATCACAATCAATACATGGGCAATACATATATTTCATCCCCTTCTTCAACATATCCAGCTCGGCCGCCCTTCTAAAGGCAGACACGCCAGTAATGTACTCTTCACTCACACGGTTCTCAATATACATCCAGCTTCGGTCCATCTACGCTACACAAGTGAAAAATGGGTGTCAAAAATGATTATTACCTCTACTACTAACCTCTAATCAGATCACTAAGAATGTTAAGTAATTGAATACTAATCTCTGATCAGATCACTAAGAATGTTAAGTAATTGAGTATGCTAACCTCTGATCAGATCAATAAGAAGACGGTGATATTTTTTCACCCCCAACTCCTTAAAGCCGGCCGCCTTGCTCCACCGATGCAGCGCAACGAAGACAGATCGGTGTCGACATCCTTCAAGCAAGTACGCCAAGTAATTAATACTACGCAGAATATCACAGACGGTTCCAACTACAAACGGTCTGTGATTTCTGCCTATCATAGACGGTTCGCATCAATAACCGTCTGTGATAGTCTCATTATCACAGACGGTTCGTAACACGAACCGTCTGTGATGTACATAATATCACAGACGGTTCTAAATATCAACCATCTGTGATTTATGCGTATCACAGACGGTTCGTGTATAGAACCGTCTGTGATAGTCCTTCACAGACGGTTTACATTACAAACCGTCTGTGATAGTTACACGGGGATGAACTGTTTCGTCAGGGCATGACTGCCAACTCGAAGAATATATAGCATAGCATTCGAGGCACATCCGAGGCCTGCTGCTGTGTCTTGAGGAATGCCAAGAGCTGGTCTTCAGATGTGGCTGCCACATCTGAAGACCAGTGTGGCTGCCACATCTGAAGACCAGCTCTTGGCATTCCTCAAGACACAGCTGCAGGCCTCGGATGTGCCTCGAATGCTATGCTATATATGCTTCGAGTTGGCAGTCATGCCCTGACGAAACAGTTCATCATTCCCGACAAAATTCAAGGCAATTTTATTACAATAGTGCAAAGAAAAGACATTTCGAGATTCTTGGTTGAGCTGGTCGAGGAACATGCAAATACAGAGGCAAGCACAAAAACTCAACAACACATTCAGATCGATCTATTACAGGATAACAAGCTAACAAACCCTTCGTGGCACGACGGTTCACACTAAACAAGACACACTTACGGCAAGAGTGTGTTGTTTAGTATGAACCGGTCGTGCCGCGATGGAGGTGCTAGCTCACAGCGGAGGGGAGATGCATGCAGGAAGCTAGCTAGTGGATGAACTCACGCGTGACTAGTACCGGTGGAAAGGTTGATGGGGAGTTATTAATAAGGGCCTGGCCGTGGGAGGAACTGGTGCCAGCCATTCGATGTGGAGAGAATAGACGGGTGAGATCGAAATCCTGTGTATACGCCAATTATTGGTGACATGTGATTATTACACACCAATTATCAGTGACATGGGATTATTACAGACGGTTCTTAACAGGAACCGTCTGTGTTATCTGGCTTTTCACAGACGGTTCTTAACAGGACCCGTCTGTGTTATCTCGATTGGTATAGACGGTTCGTATTAAGAACCGTCTGTGAAAGTTAATATCACAGACGGTTGCCAGTAAAACCGTCTGTCATAACGCTTCACGTGTGTTTCGATTGCCAGAACGCTTCGTGTTTCGATTGCCAGAACGCTTCGGGTTTCGATCGTCTAATTAACGTCTCTTGATCGTTATACGAAGCATATATATCATTAATGTTTGTGTATACGAACCGTCTGTGCTAAAGGTTAAATATGCGCGCCTAAGCCAGGTCTCTTCTACGTACGTACAATATGGCGCCTTCTACTATTCTTGTGATCATCTCCTTCCTCTCATCTGTTCATCACGAATTGTTCGGCCGGAACCTTACACAGGCGGCCAGCAATTTGCATCTGGAGCAGCTTCTCCGCACCCGCCCTGCTCTCCTTCCCCGACTTTCTTGCATCCGTCAGCTTGACCTGATCCTCCGCCGTCGACGGAGGCGTCTCGCTGCCGCTCAAGAAAGGGAAACAGCTCTCACCCTAGTTCTTCTCCACAATGTGCGCAATGCGGAAGAAGCTCTACTCGCATTGCACAGACTGATGGATAGCCTTGCCGCTCATGCAGAAACGGCAGATTGTGAGGAATGTTTTAATGCTATCCTGTACGACATGATGGATGCTGCTGATCATTTGCCCAGGCTGCACGAGGAAGTGCAGAGGACAAGGGCAATCTTAACAGCGTTCGAGAATTCAGCGGCTGATCCTCCAAGTCCCAAAGTCGAAGAAGAAGCGTACGAAGCCCAAAAGATTACAATCTGGGAAACTCTTTACCTGTGCGACTTATGTAATGAATTTCCCTCTAATTGAAATTAATAAATTTGCCTTTAATTTGTGACCTCTTGTCTCAGTAGTTCTGTAGTTAAGTTATTAGAAGCAATGTGTACTTATATATTAACCTCTGATCTAGAATATGACAGACAAAGGGACATCACAGCCGGTTCTTGTAAAAAACCGTCTGTGAACATTCCCAGACGGTTCTTAACAACAACCGGCTGTGATAGTCTACACAACACAGACGGTTTTTAATAAAAAACCGTCTGTGATAATTTCAGATTATCACAGACGGTTTTTTATTTTAAACCGCCGGTGATACTAAAGTATCACAGACGGTTCATTGGTAAGGACCGTCTGTGATACTCGACCACTAACACAGACGGTGTCCAAATTAAAACCGTTTGTGTTAGTGTCAATCACAGACGGTTTTGTCAAACCGTCTGTGATGTAGCCGTCTAGTATAGCCTCTTTTGTAGCAGTGTGTCTCACCACGACTCCGCCTCGACGCCCTGCAGCCATCACAGACAAGAAACACATCAAATAGCATCGTTCGACACATAAAAGCATAATGGCAGCAACAAATCATGGTCTCTAAGGAAGTGATATCTGATATCAATGTGCTTGGTCCGAGAATGCTGCACTGGGTTCTTAGCAATGTTAACCGCAGAAGTGTTATCACAAAAGAGAGGAACACTGTCGATAACTAACCCAAAGTCCCGTAGGGTCGAAACCATCCAAAGCACTTGGCTACAGCAACTGGCTGCAGCAACGTACTCGGCCTCTGCGGTGGACTGTGCAACACCGGACTGCTTCCTCGAGGACCGGGAAACGAGAGAAGTGCCAATGAATTGACAGGTGCCAGAAGTGCTATTCCTATCTATCCTACAGCCAGCAAAGTCTGCATCCGAGTAGGCTCTCAAGGAAAGACAGGAAAAACGTGGGGCGGGTCCTGCTCGCTCTTAGCGTAGATGAATATCTCCATTAGCCATGATTCTTCACCTCCTTCAATGGTCTTGCGGCCGCGATATATCGGCTGCTCTGGGTAGCTCAAGTAGTGCAGGAGCTTGCGCAAAATACTTGCGAAGTCCCCTTCATAAACTCCATGGGCTAGGAAATCCCAGTTAGCCTCGTCCGCCATTCCTGCCATCCGTAGATTTACTAGTGTTAATAACTTTTTCAAAAACATTAATGAAAGGTAGAGTAGAATAGGTCTAGGAAGGATACGAAAAGAAGTAGTATCTTATATTTTCAAATTCATTTTTATAAGTTTTTCAAATATTGTGATCCTATACCCATCCTAGTACTGTTCTAAGGCTTTTACCCTACAGTCGTATGCTCTGATACCAGCTCTGTCAGACCCGGATTTTTCAATCCAGAATCTACTGTGTTTACTGCACTATTCCCTGAATCAGTAGATAGTGCACACAGATACATTGCTGAATCATTTCATACATCGCATGAACATTGATAATATTACAGAGTTTAAAATACACCGCATCGGGTGAAGAGTTTTACAATAAGGGCCACTCAGGCCAACTGCCTTCATCACAATAAATCAGCGGAAACGGAAGCAAAAGTGAAACCACAACCATAGGCAAGCGACTGATGGGTAATGTGTGCATAATATATTATCGAGACTCTGACAATATATGAGCACACAATACCTTATGTCCACTTGTCCAGGCTTAGGAAAAGCGTAGGCTACGCCCTATTTTCCTTCATTGCTTTTCCCTTCAGTTGTAGGGGTGTCTTCGTAGGCATAGTGATCCTGCGTCTCTATTTTTGGTAATGCGAGTGTGAGTACAAATCCACCGTGCTCAGTGAGCCAACACACAGAATGCATTATTTAACATGCTTAGCTTATCAAAGGAAGACTTGGGCTTATTTTATTTTGCGTAGAGTGCTTTTGAATACAATTACATAAAAATCCCTAAGACCTAGCAAGTTTAAACTGAAAACTTATATTTTATGGAGTAAGACTATCATATAATTCGACACAGATTCCATCCACCGTTACATGGCATCTGCGCCATATAACATCTTTCAGCGTTATAGCCGCTTAACTTACCACTGGGACGACACCCAGGACAACTCAAACAAGGGCCTTTCTCTGCCCTCCACTTTACCATTTCCACCCACAAAGTTTTTGAAATAGAACTATATCTAGTTAAGTTCCCATGTCCGCCCTTAACCGTGGGTACGGCTATTCGAATAGTTTTTCACTCTGCAGAGTTTGCACACTTTACCCACAAGAGATAAATCCACTCGTTGCCCCACATGATTCCTTAGCCATGCGGTTGAGTAGACTATCACAGGACCTTTACAATGCATTTTTCCAAGCAGAGTTACGTCCGCTAAGGTTTCTACTTCCTTGGGGTACGACCACCCTTCCAGAAGCCCCCTCTTGCGCCATCACGTCGGAGGATGTGGCCATCCTCTACCCGCCCGTGGTCACACCGGCGCAACTCTTACTAAGTTGATGCAAATTAGTTAGCCCTGCCTACATTTTGCCAACTTGTGGTTATATATGTTGTACACTGGGAGATCATCACAAAATTCGGTCCTTAGAGTTATCTGGGCGGTTTTATCGCTAACCCCTTTGTGCTTCCACTGCACCACTCACACACACCCTCGAACCATCCGCCCAGGTAATTAAGCAAGTTGAGGTTTTTGGGAGCATAAAATATCCATTCCAACATACTCCAGTCATTCCCACCATGACTGCCCAAGATCATTTCATAATTTGCAAGTGATGATTTTTGGGGTATTTTAGGTACCCCCGACTAACTAGCAATACTAAGCAATGCATTATATTAATGAGTTATCTATGAAAACTACATTATTATAATTTTACTATGGCGACAAGGTTCATTTGTCCAACATTTCAACGGAGTATTACTAACAAGCATAATATTAGGTGTATAACTAACATATTTAAAAATGAATGTAATATATCACATAAAATAGCAGCATGCATGTTAATAATTTAAGAGAAATTAAATTTGCACAAACATGGGTTCAACATTGTCGTAGGGGTGGCCCCCACCTAAGCCCAGCAGGCCTGTTAGGAGGTTATAAGAACCAGAGTAACGTATGTAATGACATAAGTGCCCCTGACGGGGAGGTATGCATGTAAGGGTATAACTGTAAAAGCATACCCCATGTGTATATATATATCAGGATGAGGGGGAGGATGAGACAGAACACTCCCACCTCTCCACTACCATCTCTCTCTCTGTTTGGTCTGTAGCCACAACAGTTGGCGCCGTCCGTGGGGAGGACAAGGACAAGCCCGAAGACCGAAGAAGAAGGATGGCACCGAAAAAATCTTCATCAGCGGCGGCGAGGGGAAAGAAGACGGCTGGGTCGGAGCGGCGCATGAATACCAGGGCTTCGGCATCGGCCGCCGAAGGAGCTGGCGGCAGCGCAGGCGCCATGGTCGCGGGCGTCGACGCTGGCGCCATAGCGACCGACCCCGCCAGCGCCGCTACAACGATACCCAACCCCGTCGCTGGCACTGCAACGACAGCCCCCGCCACCCTCGCCGGCAGCGCGGATCAGGCGGCCGGGGGTAGCCGCAATGAAGCATCCGGCGGATCTGGAGATCGTGAAGCGATGGTCCCTGCACCGCCTCGTCCGCTGGATGTCCCGGCGGCCCCGATAGCGCCTGCGGTGGAAAGCGCCATACTAGCAGCCCTCAACGCGTTCCAGCGGGAGCTAGGGGACCTTCGCGGAACCGTCCGCGGTATGCAAGAGGCTCGGAGCCAGCAGGCCGCGCCAGTAATCGCGCCCGAGCCCACGCCAGAGAGGGCGGACAGTCGCGAAGCCCCCACGTCTAGCTGTGCGCCGCTGCCGCGCGTAGATCCGGAGTCCCCGCTTTCGGCAGGGCTGCAGCAGGCGGCGTGGCATGAAGACTTCAAGTTTCCTGGCGCCATCGACTCGTACAAGGGCGACACGGACCCCCGCGAGTTCGTACGCGTGTACGAAACCGCAATCGAAGCCGCGGGCGGAAACGACACCACGAAGGCGAAGGGACTCCCCCTCGCGCTGCGAGGGGGGCGCTCTCTTGGTTCCTTACCATAGAGTCGGGCTCCATCTACGCGTGGGAGCAGCTCCGCGACCGTCTTCACAACAGCTTCCAAGGAAACTGCGTCGAGCGAGTCGACGCGGACCAACTCTTCGCTGTGAAGCAAGGACCCTCGGAGAAGCTCCGGAACTACATCAAGCGCTTTGCCAAGATTCGATGCCAAGTAAGAGACGTTAATGAAACCACCGTCGTTAATGCAGCCATACAGGGCCTTCGTCCGGGCCCGATGGCCGAGTGCAACGCACGGAGGCCAATCAAGACAGTTGCCAAGCTCTTCGACAAAATGGACGAGTACGCGCGGGCGGAGGAGGATGCGCGAAGACGCAGCATTACCGCCCTCGACCTCGCCCATGGGGAGCGCCCCCCGTGCGAAGTAGGGGCGGGTGGTTCCTCCTCGAGGCAGGGCCGCGGCCGAGAGCCCCGGGGAGACCCTCCCCGAGGCAGCAGCACCGGAGTACGGGAAGGCTCCTCAAGGAGCAGGCATAAACCTCGGCGCCGCCAGCGCAGGTCACAGGCGGCCCATCATGCCCTCGGCACTGAGGGCGCCCGCCAAGGACCCGACCCCGCCTCCCGAAGGGGGGACCGGGGATCGGAAGGCGGACTTGATTGCGGCGGCCAACCCCGCGCAGAACAAGAGCTCCTACACTATGGCAAGTGGTGCGAGGTACACGGCTACGGTGATCATTACACAAGGGCATGCACCGCAGTTCTGGAGCTGCGGAGGGTGACGGCCGGGTCTCGAGCTCTGTCTCCTCGGCCCCCTGCCGGAGCCCACGTGGAGCACCCAAGCGGTAGTCCCATACGAGTCGCCGCAACGGAGGGCGCGCAGCATCGCACCGTTAGCGTCATCACCGGAGGCTCATCCTCAAGGGCCCCCGGGGAGCAGCCGCAATTATGGATGCCGCCCCGCAATATCACCTTTGACGTGAGCGACGCCAGCGGTGTGGAGTACCCTCACCAAGACCCTCTAGTTATCCAGGCCCACATAGCACGCTGCGACGTCAGGCGCATCCTGGTCGACGGGGGAAGCTCCGCGAATATCTTGTTCGCCGAAGCCCTCGATCGTATGGGGATCCCCCGAAGCCAGCTAGAGCAGCCAGGAGCTCCACTTCAAGGCTTCGGGGCTCAACCACTGCAGGCCTTGGGGCACGTGTCCCTTCCGGTCACGTTCCGTCAGGAGGGCAACAAGGGTAACATCCGGACCGAGCAGGTCACCTTCGACGTCGTAGATATCCCACATCCCTACAACGCCATACTGGGCCGGCCCGCCATCAACTCTTTCGAGGCGATCCCGCACTACGCGTTTTTGTGTATGAAGCTCCCGGGTCCAGAGGGTGTTATCACCGTCTTCGGCGATCAGGACCTGGCCAGACGTGCCGAGGTCGGCAACCGCGTTCCGCATCGCCCGGTGCACGCCCTCTCCGGCACGCTCGGCGATGGCCCCTCCGCCCCTGGGTGGACGCCCAAGCCTCGGCCCGAGGGCGGAGTCAAGAAGGTGCCGCTCCAGGCGGAGGGGCAGTTTGTGTCCATCGGCGAGGGGCTCCCACCGGGGGTCGAACGGGATCTGCTCCGAGTGCTTCAGAACAACGTTGACATTTTCGCGTGGTCCCCGGAAGACATCAAGGGCGTAGACCGAGCCGTAATCGAGCATCGCTTGGCGGTCCGCCCCGACGCCAAGCCGATCAAGCAGAGGCTCCGGCGTATGTCGATGGATCGGCAGCAGGCGGCCAAGATGGAGGTGGCGAAGCTTCTTCGCGCCGGGGTCATCCGCGAGGTCCACCATCCAGAGTGGCTCGCTAACCCGGTACTAGTCAAAAAGGCCAGCGGGGCCTGGCGTATGTGCATCGACTTCACGGCACTCAACAAGGCGTGCCCAAAGGACAATTACCCCTTGCCGCGCATCGACCAGCTGGTCGACGCCACCGCGGGGTGCGAACTCATGAGTTTCCTGGACGCCTATTCCGGCTACCACCAGGTGTACATGGCCGAAGGCGACGAGGAGAAGACCAGTTTCATCACACCTCTTGGGACGTTCTGCTTCGTCAGAATGTCCTTTGGCTTGAAGAACGCAGGCGCTACGTTTACTCGTCTCGTCGCTATTGCCCTGGCCGCCCAGCTCAGGAGGAACGTCGAAGCTTACGTCGATGACGTGGTGGTCAAAACCCGGCAGCTTGCTCTGCATGGCCGGGACCTCCAGGAGACCTTCGACAACCTACGGAAGGCGGGCATCAAGCTCAACCCCGACAAATGTGTCTTCGGGGTGCAGGCGGGCAAACTCCTAGGTTTCCTCGTGTCCGGACGGGGCATCCAGGCGAACCCCGACAAAGTAGACGCCATCCTGGGTATGGAGCCGCCCAAGACAACGAGGGAGGTCCAGAGGCTGGCGGAACGCATGGCAGCATTAAGCTGCTTCCTATCTAGGGCGGCGGAGCGGGGCCTGCCATTTTTTAAGACACTCCGCGGATGCGACGGATTTCGTTGGGACGGGGATTGCGCGAAGGCCTTCAACGAGCTCAAGGAGCACCTGGCAAGCCTCCCCACTCTGGTCGCCCCAGCACCAGAGGCTCCGCTCCTGCTATATCTGGCCGCGTCCGCCACCGCGGTTAGCGCCGTCCTCGTCTTAGAGGAGGGCGCCATGCAGCGGCCCGTATACTTTGTCTCTGAAGCCCTCCAAGGCGCCAAGACAAGGTACACGGAGCTTGAGAAGCTCGCCTACGTGCTGGTCATGGCCTCCAGAAACTTCGGCATTACTTCCTGGCTCACCCGATCACAGTGCCTTCTTCATTCCCCCTGGCGGAGTTGTTACACAACAAGGAGTCCACAGGGCGCATCGGCAAATGGGCCGCCGAGCTCGCCCCTTCTCCTTGACGTATGCTTCACGCACGGCAATCAAATCCCAAGTCCTAGCGGATTTTCTCGCCGAATGGACCCCGCCGGCCCAACCAGTCCAGACGCACAACGACCCCGTCTGGACGCTTACCATTGACGGAGCTTACGGCGTCGCGGGCGCGGGCGTAGGCGCGGTGATCGTCACGCCCGAAGGACAGCGTTTGCTATACTCGGCGCGCCTCGCTTTCCTCACCACCAATAACACGGCTGAGTACGAGGCGCTGCTCTTTGGCCTGGCGAAGCTCAAGGCAGTCGGCGCGAAACGGGTGCTAGTACGCACCGACTCGCGCTTGGTGGCTGGTCATGTGGATAAGTCATATCAAGCCAAGGACCCTGAGTTGGCCAAGTACCTCACGGCTGTGAGGGCAAGGGAAAGGCACTTTTTGGGCGTCACCGTCAAGGCCATCCCCCGCGCGGAGAACGAGCAGGCCGACGCCCTCGCTAAGGCGGCCAGCCAGCAACTCCCCCCGGATGGGGCGTTTTATGAGATATTAGCGCAGGCAGCCATCGCGCAGGATAACCGGGACGCGGCACTCGTCCACCACATTGACCGGCCGGGTGATTGGCGAGAGGCCATCTTCAATTTCTTGCAAGGCATTGCCGAGCCGGAGGACCCCGCCGAGCTTCGGCGCTTGCAGCACCGTGCAAGATCCTTCCAGGTGTTCGAAGGGATACTCTACAAGAGAGGGGTTTGCGCACCGCTCCTGCGTTGCCTCTCGACTGAGGGGGGAAAGGAGCTCCTTGCGGAGATCCACGCGGGCGCGTGCGGATCCCACCTGACACTGAGGTCATTAGATGGCAAGGCGTTCAGGCAAGGCTTCTACTGGCCAACTGCCATCACCGACGCCCAGGACCTCGTCCGTCGGTGCCAAGGATGCCAGTGGATGGCGCGCATCATCCGTAGGCCCCCGACGAGCCTCAACCCTATTCCTCCGGTGTGGCCACTGGCACGCTGGGGCGTCGACATAGTAGGACCGCTTGCCCGAGCTCCAGGGGACCTCCGGTTCGTGGTGGTCGCACTGGAGTATTTCTCCAGGTGGCCAGAAGCGGTCGCCCTGGCTAAAGTAACTTCTGCGGCCATACAGCGCTTCCTCTGGCAAAACATCATATGTCGCTTCGGCGTGCCCCGGGAGCTCACGGTTGACAATGGCCTGCAGTTCGACGTCACCCTATTCAAAGACTATTGTGACAGCATGGGCATCACCCTCCGATTCGCCTCGGTAGGGCATCCCCAGTCCAATGGGGCGGTCGAACGGGCGAATGGCGCCATCTCCGCTGCCAACAAAAAGCGCCTGGTCGGGTTGCCGAAGGGCAAGTGGCCGGGCGAGCTTTACAGCGTTCTTTGGTCGCTTCGCACAACGGTAACGCGCCCGACGGGATTCACGCCGTTCAAGCTCCTTTTCGGCGACGAAGCAGTGACACCCGAGGAAATCAAGGCCGGCTCGCGCAGGGTCCTCGTCCAAGCACCCGAAGAGGAGCGCCGTGTGTCCTTGGACCTCCTAGACGGGCTACGGGCAGATGCAGCCCACCATGTCGAGAAGTATGCGCGGCAGACAGTGCGTACTCGGGACCGCTATATATGCCTGCGGGGATTCAAGCCTGGGGATCTTGTTCTCAGAGTGGCGCTTCAGGCGGAAACTGCTGGCAAGCTGGAGTCCAAGTGGGAAGGCCCGTACATCGTGATGGAGGCATTGCCAAAGGGGGCGTACCGCCTCGCCAGGCTCGAAGGGCAAACCCTCCGACACACATGGAATGCGGACAGGCTACGGCGATACTACGCCTAGAAGTAGGACAACAAGCGTAGAGCCGCCAGCCCTTTGTTATACGATGCTCGCCCACATAAACGGGAGTTCAATAAAGGTTGCTGTTCCCGGCGCATTCCCTGTCCGCGCTGAGCAAAACAAAGTCCACGGACTTTAAATAAGACGTAGCGTCGAGGTCCGCCTCCGCACGCGCGAGTCTCCGGACTATAAAGGAAGACGTAGCGTCGAGGTCCGCCTCCGCACGCACTAGTCCACGGACTTTAAATAAGACGTAGCATCGAGGTCCGCCTCCGCACGCGCGAGTCTCCGGACTATAAAGGAAGACGTACCGTCGAGGTCCGCCTCCGCACGCACTAGTCCACGGACTTTAAATAAGACGTAGCGTCGAGGTCCACCTCCGCACGCGTGAGTCTCCGGACTATAAAGGAAGACGTAGCGTCGAGGTCCGCCTCCGCACGCACTAGTCCACGGACTTTAAATAAGACGTAGCGTCCAGGTCCGCCTCCGCACGCGTGAGTCTCCGGACTATAAAGGAAGACGTAGCGTCGAGGTCCGCCTCCGCACGCACTAGTCCACGGACTTTAAATAAGACGTAGCGTCAAGGTCCGCTTCCGCACGCGCGAGTCTCCGGACTATAAAGGAAGACGTAGCGTCGAGGTCCGCCTCCGCACGCACTAGTCCACGGACTTTAAATAAGACGTAGCGTCGAGGTCCGCCTCCGCACGCGCGAGTCTCCGGACTATAAAGGAAGACGTAGCGTCGAGGTCCGCCTCCGCACGCACTAGTCCACGGACTTTAAATAAGACGTAGCGTCCAGGTCCGCCTCCGCACGCGCGAGTCTCCGGACTATAAAGGAAGACGTAGCGTCGAGGTCCGCCTCCGCACGCACCAGTCTACGGACTTTAAATAAGACGTAGCGTCGAGGTCCGCCTCCGCACGCACCAGTCTACGGACTTTAAATAAGACGTAGCGTCGAGGTCCGCCTCCGCACGCACCAGTCTACGGACTTTAAATAAGACGTAGCGTCGAGATCCGCCTCCGCACGCACCAGTCTACGGACTTTAAATAAGACGCAGCGGGGGGACGCCCTCACGCGCACCAGTCTACGGACTCTAAATAAGACGTAGCGTCGAGGTACGCCTCCGCACGCGCGAGTCTCCGGACTATAAAGTAAGATGTAGCGTCGAGGTTTGCCTCCGCACGCACCAGTCTACGGACTTTAAATAAGACGTAGCGTCGAGGTTCACCTCTGCACGCGCGAGTCTCCGGACTATAAAGCAAGTCGTAGCGTCGAGGTTCGCCTCCGCACGCGCCAGTCCACGGACTTTAAATAAGACGCAGCATCGAGGTCCGCCTCCGCACGCGCGAGTCTCCGGACTATAAAGGAAAGCGTAGCGTCGAGGTTCGCCTCCACATGCACCAGTTCGCGGAATATACACAAGATGCGGATGTCTTCCCCTCGCGTTCGGTGGCAGGTAACGCTAAGAAAAGTACTCTTGTTTCATCATAAAAGCAAGGGGGCTACATGCCTACAAGCATACGAACCAGTACATCATCCCCTCGCCCTACCCGACCAACCGCTCAGCCTTGGCGCGGTGCGGACGAACCCGTGCAATCGTCGCCGTGACCCTGAAGGACTCCTTCGATCCAGTGGAGGAGGTTCCCCTCCCCATGCAGTGTCTGCTGCACGGCAACCCTCGCTGCATCTTCCCCAAAGAGGCCCCAGATCCGTTGATGGAAGTTTTGCAGGCTAGGCCCGATGGAGCGAATGGCGTCCGCCATAACTTCTGGACGGCCGGGAGGATCCAGTTGAGGATTCACCAGCTCATGGGTGTGTCGGCACCCACGAGTGTGAAGCAGGGCGAGGGCGAAGCACGCACCAACATAGCCGCAGTGCTCGCCAAACGTTCTGGCACCACAAAGAGCAACCCCAGCCCCCTCCTCGATCAACCCGAGTGTCTCCGACAGGGCCTCCGGCCCGTGCGCAGGGTCCGGCACTCTGACGCACAGATCTCAGAGGGCCTGGTTCAGAGACTCCATGGCCCGCCACGCCGACGTGGATGCATTTTCCAAGATGAGACTGTTCCCTGCGGCAGACTCCGCCAGCTGGGCATTCTCCCCTTCTAGGGCGGCGATCTGCTGCAAAAAGGCGGCGCGCTCCTCAGCAGCGGCGCACTTGGCTTCCGTGGCCTCGAGTTGTGCGGCCGCCATGGCGCCCCCCAGCACGCGAAGCTCTTTGTCCTTCGCTGCGAGAGCATCGTTTGCTTCACGCAGGCTGGCTTCCAGAGCCCTCCGCTCCCGAACGCGGGCCTCGTCAAAGGACCGGCTAAGGGCAAGCGTCTGGCAAAAACAACAAGTCAGCAGGCGCCCAACAGTACCTTGCAAGATGAAGCGCACATGTTTACCCTCATCTCGGAGGCCTGCAGTGCGAGCGCTAGGAGATCCCCCTCGCATGACGATAGCATTTCTCGGTCAAGGCCGTTGTCGGCACGCTCTGCGGTTGCAGCAAGGACGCGAAGTATCTCCAGGCTAGGGAGGAAGTCCGAGCGAGCGAGCCCCGGCCCCAACGCGTCAGGATTTACCGAGGCCGCGGCCACGTCAACAGCAACGGACATCTGCGGGGCACCCTGCACAGCCCTCTGGACTTCGCGCATACCTCCGCTGCTCGATCCTTCGCCATGTCCGGGAGACCTTGTCTCGCCTGATGTTGGCAGAATGAGTGAGCAGATCGGAGAGAGTTTCGCGAAGTCACGAGAGGAAAGGGATTCACACCTACCCCCTGCGCCTCTCGTCGCGGTAGGAAGTGGCGCCGTTCCGTCGGCCAAGCGGGGGGCGGGCGTCTCGGTGGTCGGCGAGGAGGTCTTCTCGGCCGCGCCAGACGCCGTGATCCCGCGACAAGGCCCCGCAACGGTGTACCGACCCCTCGCTGGCGGCGGGGACTGCGTCCGAGGGTGTTTCGCCGGCGGCGGCACAAGTGATTCTTCCGGGGCAACACCAGCTACGGTTCCCGTCGCCCCCACGGTTTCCTCCGTAGGGGGCACGCCCTCGCCGTTCGCCGCGGTTGGTAGCGCACCATCGACCGTGTTTTTGTTGCCAGGAACGGTGCCCCCCTCGGGTTGGCGAGTTCCAGCTCACCGATGGCCGTAAGTACGGGCTTGTTGGCGTCGACGGAGGGTGCCGGGGGATTCGACGCCACGCGTTCCTCCGAAGCAGTGTGGCCGGGCCCACCGCCGGTCGCGCGCCCCGTTCCAGCTGTGCTAGTCGCCGAAGGGCCTACGGGGTCGCATACGGCAGACGGGGAACGGGCCCGGCGTCGCGAGGATAACACCCTTACAGGGCTATCACCGTCCTGAGTGCCCGGAGTCCCGGTGGGAAGCTCCTCTGGCACCAAGCGTTCGGGCACAGTAATGCCTAGAGCTTCGCATGTGCGGTTTACCCGCCCTTGCTTAGCCGCCTTGACTGCGGCCTCGCGAGTCTGGTGCTCCTTAAGTGTGTACGGGTCGAGGAGCGCCGTAACCGCGCGCTCCGCATCTTCTAGCCGAGCCACTGCGCAGGAGATTACGTCAGCCAGGCGGAGACCAAACCGATACAACGGCGCGCGTAAAACGTACTGGACAACTTACAAGGAGTGGAGGGCGGAAGTAGGCGAGATACGGATGGGCTGAACCCGTCCTCGCGGGGGCCGTTTTGTCCAACATACTTCCCCCGGGAGGAGAGGGGCGCCGCCCCATACATTGTGAACTCCTCGGCTAGGTCGCGCAGGCTCATTCGACGGGCGACACCGACAATACCCTGTAGCCTTCGCGTGTCGTCAGTCTCTGCCTTCAAACTCGGCATGCTGTTAAACGAGATCGGCCCACCTCGGCACTGCATTCCGCTGTTGTCGGTCACGGTGTAGTAGAACCACTGCCGAGTCCAGCCGGACTCCCATTGCCTCGGTGAGGCTGGCACCGGGAACAACGTCGCGCACGACGCCCGGAGCACGAAGTCCACACCGCCGAAGTTGGACACCGCCCCGTCAACTTTTCGGGGTCGACAGCGTGTGTCGTGCAGGGTGGCGAATAAGCTCGCGCTGGGACGCCACCCCTCTGTCCGCATCGCCCACGTGAAGACAGCTAGGCAGAGTATAGCGTGGGGCGTCAGTTGGGCTAGCTCCAACTTGTAGGCCCGTAGGACTTCGCCCACGAACAACGTGGAGGGCATTCGAAGGCCGGCGTCGAAGAACGCGACAAAAATAATCGCCTCCATTGCCCGGGGCTTCGGCTCCGTTTCGTCCCGACGGGGTAGGCGAGCCCCATCGCGATCCACGATCTTCCTCTCATCCACGAGTCACTGCAGCATCCCTTCAGTCACACGGCTCTTCCCTAGCACACGGGAACAGCTGCCTCCCGAGTGCTCCACGGCGTCCCACCACTTGTTGGCGCGCGAGCTCCCCCGCGGCACCAACTCGTACTCCCTGGAAGGAGGGGACACCTCGCCTTGGCTAGGCAAGGAACCGCTGCGGGGGTGGTAGGCGGCGGCGTCATGGCTAGCCATCGCTCTTCACGACCAGCGAGAAAGAAGCAGGGAAAAGAGCAACTGGCGTTACAATTAGCACGGGCGGAAGCAAAGCCGCAAACCAAAAACAGACAAAAAGCAAGCAAGGGCGCCTCCACCTCAACACTGGCACTTTATAAAGGCCGCTCGCCCCTCATGTGGCTCGAAGCGCAGACAGATCAAATGCGCAGCGATTCGGCTGCCCACGTTCTGGTAAGAAGAACCGCCGAGGCCTGGAGGGCCGTGCCCGGTAGGTGACCAAGCAGCGCACAACGCCTCCACGCCTTCAACACGCGTCCAACTTCCCTGGGGAAGAGGCGAACGGCCGTGGTCACGCAACTGCCCACATCCCACGATGCACCAGTCGCGAGTCACCGCGTGTCCCACCTGCAGAATGGCAGACAGCACGACGTGACAGCCTGACTTCTGCCAGGCCAGGCGTCGGCGTGATTCCAGCCGCCATTAAAAGCGCACTACCAGACTGCAAGGTCACAACAGCTCCAACGTGCAACAATATCGGCGCCAAGCTCCACTTTTAGCGCGGGGACGGCGCGCGCGCGCGTCTACTTCGACTAGGCGCCAGCCTCTGCTGCCACCCGTTCGAAGGGTAGGGGACGGAGCGCGCGCGTCTACGTCGACTAGGCGCCAGCCTCCGCTGCCACCCGTTCGAAGGGTAGGGGACGGAGCGCGCGCGTCTACTTCGACTAGGCGCCAGCCTCCGCTGCCACCCGTTCGAAGGGTAGGGGACGGAGCGCGCGCGTCTACGTCGACTAGGCGCCAGCCTCCGCTGCCACCCGTTCGAAGGGTAGGGGACGGAGCGCGCGCGTCTACTTCGACTAGGCGCCAGCTTCCGCTGCCACCCGTTCGAAGTGTAGGGGACGGAGCGCGCGCGCGTCTGCTTCAACAAGGCACCTTCCATCCCAGACCTCGGACTCCTCAACCACACGCTTGGAGGAATTCACAGGTCGCAGGGGACGGAGGGGGCCAAAGGACTCGGCGGCATGGCTTCGGCCCTGTGAAGCCCTTCACCATGAGAGGCTCCTGTCGTAGGGGTGGCCCCCACCTAAGCCCAGCAGGCCTGTTAGGAGATTATAAGAACCAGAGTAACGTATGTAATGACATAAGTGCCCCTGACGGGGAGGTATGCATGTAAGGGTATAACTATAAAAGCATACCCCATGTGTATATATATATCAGGATGAGGGGGAGGATGAGGCAGAACACTCCCACCTCTCCACTACCATCTCTCTCTGTTTGGTCTGTAGCCACAACAAACATGGTCAAAGTGTTAACTCGCCTTGGTCACAGTGATCTGGTTCTTGGTGATCTGGTGCTTCTAGTGCTGCTGCCTCGGCCTCTTCCACTTGAGCCTCGTAAGCTATTTTAGCATGCGCAAAAATTTGGATAAAAAGAAAGAACAACAAATCAACCAAATAACACCAAAAATTCAAATGAACTCTAAAAATCATGATTTCAGTTCCATTGGGTAGATTTCAATTTTAGATGAATTTAGAATTTTGCCCCATTCAATTTGGTGCTCAAATTAATTAGTTATAAATATTGGAAGTTCTCAGTTTATTCAAATTCCAGGAAAATGAAAAAAAGAAAAATAATAGAGGCTGACAGGTCTGGCCCACATGCCAGCCACTTGGCCATGACAGGTGGGACCCGACTGTCAGGGAACTCTCAGGCTAACGGACACCGACAGGTGGGACCCACCAGCGCGGACTGAAAAATTCATAAAAACTCAACCTCAGCGCTGCAGAGCCGGGGGTTCGAACGCGCACCGAGGGAGTTGGGGGGGGGGGGGGGGAAGAGACAGCGTTGGTAACCACTCGGCCTCAGGGTGTTTCTTGACATATAAGGGCGCGCAACCCATTTAAACCTAGGCCACCATACCTTGTAGCAGAGGAGTTCGGCGGCTTGAGGTGGGCAGAGGGGTGCGGGCGCCGGCCAAAATGCGTCGCCCGAGCTGCGGGAAATCCGACGGTGGGGTCGGCGGGGGTCGGGGAGCGCCGGAGAGGGGTCGGCGGCGTTCGATGGCGGCGGCTCGGAAGGGCTCGCGGTGATGGCGAGCTACGGGTGAGGAGGCCCTCGGGTGAGGCCGGAGTTGTTTTCGGGGTCAGGCCAAGAGGGTGCGACGGTGAGGAATTTGGCCCAAACGGCGTAGATCAATAGATCGGGGCTCGCCGGAGTTGGGAATGGAAGTGGACTCGCCGGCGTTTGGGTGGATAAAAATTCAATTGCCTTCGGGGTGAGGCTGCTGGGAGTGTGGCGATGCAAATGAGGGAATTCCCCGGGTTTTATAGCCGTCGGGCACGGTTAATTGCGGCGGATGAAACGTGCGCGCACGTTTGGTCAGCGGCGAGGCTGTCAGGCGGCGGCGTCAGCGGGCGGTGGGGGTGAGGTCGCGTGGTACGGTGCTGCGGCCGCACGTCGCCCGTGTCGCTCGCCCCTGGGTCCTGCGGCTTTTGACTGAATGAGCGGTGGAGAGCGGCGGAGCGTTCGGCCGTGCGCGGGGGGGGGGGGGGGGGGGGAGACAGAGAGGGGAGGGAGGAAGAAGACAACGCGGGGATGGGGCCCGCTGGCTAGAGAGAGAGAGCGCGGGAGAGTGCGAGGGCCCGCATGGCAGCGGCGGGAGCGCGTGCACGGGGCTGGGCCGCGGAGCGCGGGGCACTGGGCCGCACGTGAAGAGAGGGGCTGGGCCGGGGTGATGGCCGGCTCGGCTTTCTTTTTCTTATTTCTTTTCCGTTTGCTTTTCTTTTATTTTTAGTTTAGGCATTTGTATTTATATATATATATATATATGGGAACGTATCTAGTGCTAATGGGCATTTGGGTGCTAACATGCTAATGCCGCTTTGGATCGTTAGATCTGTCCCCTACGGTCTAGATCCTTAAAGGTGGAAACACCCAATCCACTTATGCAATTTTGCGAAAACCTCCTCCCAATTTTTTTTCTTCTCCCCGCGTTGTTCCGCCTCCCAATCTTTTTTCCCCCGCCTCAACTCCCATCTCCCCGCAGAGGAAATCAAGGGGACGGCGAGGAGGTGAAGGACGACACGTTGCGCAAACGGCTCAGCGTCGGCCGGAAGCTCCACCTCCTCAGCGCCCCGGTGCCACGACCGCGCGTGGCGGGCGGCGACAGCGCCCGCCGCACCAGCTCCCTGTTCCCCGTCGGCACCCGCGCCGACACCGCCCTGCCGCACGTCTGCCGCCTCGGCGTCGCCCGTAACCCACCAGCTGAACTCCGCTCGCCCCGACGCGCTCCCGCCGCTTCCCCGGCAGCCCACCACGCGCCGCGCGGGCGTGCCGCTCTGCCACTACCACCGCCGCCGCACAAGAACTCGTCGCACGTTGGCTGCCGCTCACTGCTGCCGCTAGCTCTGCTCCCGTTCTCCTCTCGTCGTTATGTTGCTGAAAAATGCAGATGATGAAGACATTAAGGCGGAGGAGAGCAAGGCACAGGAGGCTCCAGCAGAAGCTGCGGATGAAGCGAAGCCGTGAAAAACCTGAACACTATCCATGACTTCTTTGTACTGAGCACCAGGTCTTTAGCTAGATGCTCCTTAGACTTTTGGTGTATAATCTGGAGGATGGATCACTGCCCCTGAAGTAAAGAAATTGTTGTGATGTTGTAGTTTTTGACTGTACCATCCTGTATTAAACGCTGTTCTGTTATTTGTGGTCAGCATATTTGCATCCAGCATAGAAAATATCCTGTCGTTTAACATGTCGCCGTGTTGTGTATGTTAGCCCTTTGTATCATGTATCTTTTGTTGTGTCAGTCTTAGTTTGAAATGGTCTTGCACAAACAAACAATATACTCAGCAGCTATAATATTCCGATATCCTGTCCCTTGTTTTCTTTTCTTCAATGCCTTAGATATGTAACTTTGCTCTTTAATGATCATTCTGGGCTTGACTGATCTGGGTGCCTTTGTGGGAGCATAATGTTTCTTATGTTGCTGCCTTTTCCCCCCTGTTAACATGCTTGACTGATCTGCATGCCTTGGAAAATTTGCAGGAAGGCATAGGTGGGTAGAGTATGCGGAGAAGGGCCGCTAAAATGCATCCCAAGTGCCTCCTGAATGGCATGGATGGCTGCACCACATTACAGACAGCACTGGGGATATTATTTCCTGCATATTTTTCAAGCTTCGGTCTTCCAACAAACCTACAAGTAATAACAAGGCTTTCTCTGTTTTTTTCACTACCTTAGTTTTGTAAAATAAACTAACAACTAAGCAGCTGTATGAGGCTGTGAATTAATTTGGATGATGAAACTTTGGTTTTGAAACATTTGTTGCTCAGTATTTGTTCTGTGCAATAGGGTGATGAGAGACATTGTCACATTTTAAGCTATTGTTTTCTCATATATTTGTTGGCAAGACTGTAGGTGTCCATAGATGTTTCTTTGGTTTTAGGAGATTCAAGGCAGCAATCTTACTATTTGAATGTTGAAACTGGTTAGCCGATAGTCATACGGTTCTCTTTCTGTTACAGCTGTTGGAGCAGAGGCCTAAAGCGTACATTGTGGAACACAAAGAGAACTTCTCTGGCGAGGGTGAGGAATTGATCTACCACTCCAAGGGGCATGCTCTAAAACCCAGGACAAAGGGACGTCGGCCTGGCACGCGCGGGGAGAAGCTGCTCGCAGAGGCCGCCGGCGCGCGGGATGACGCGAAGCTTCTCGACGTCAGCCTGGCACGCGCAGGGAGAAGCTGCTCGCAGAGGCCGCCGGCGCACGGGACGACGCGGAGCTTCTCGACGTCAGCCTAGCTGCCTGGCACGCGCAGGGAGAAGCTGCTCGCAGAGGCCGCCGGCGCGCGGGACGACGCGGAGCTTCTCGACGTCGGCCTGGCACGCGCGGGGAGAAGCTGCTTGCAGAGGCCGCCGGCGCGCGGGATGACGCGGCGTAGGACGTCAAGAAGCCGGAGAGGAGCGCCGGGGAGTTCAGACGTCGCGGGGAGCTCAAACGGCGTGGGGGAGATGGGGGTTGAGGCGGTGAGAAGAAAAAACAGATTTGGGGGTTTTCGTAAAATTGCATAAGTGGATTGGGTGCTTCCACCTTCAAGGATCCAGGCCGTAGGGGCCAGATCTAACGATCCAGAGCGGCATTAGCATGTTAGCACCTAAATGCCCATTAGCACTAGATACGTTCCCTATATATATATATATATATATATATATATATAATTCCAATTTATTTGCCCTCTCTTTCTTACTCCTCTAAATTTCTGTACTTTCTATTTAACATAAATTTTATAGGTGTCATATTTTACTAAGTACACATGTACTTATTTATTTATGTATACACCCATATTTGTTGACTTTCTTAATGTATTTACTTCCCTGTTATCATTATTTACAGAATTAGGGTTTTATATTTTTGGCCAATTCTCTCCCCTCCTTTTCTAGATCATCTTTTCATATTCTTAATCTAATTTCTCATTTTCCTATTATTTCATGTATATGTCTTCTTCAATTTTTGAAACTTTCATCAAATTTCCAAAGAAAATCCATAAACTCCAAATTCAAATAAAGTTCATTGCCAAAAATTAATTCAAAAGCTTCACATTTCTCGATTTAAATTTTGAAGGATGTTGCCTTGGTTAGTAAGCTACAGTATAATTTGCTTTCTGTTTCTCAGCTTACCGATGATGGTTTCGAGGTGAGCTTTAAGAAAAACACTTGCAAAATTCTTGATTCTTCTGGTAGTTTGGTTTGTGGGATTTCTCGTTACGGAAGGATCTTTCGTGCTGATTTTTCTGAGTCTTCTGGTGGTCCTCCCCGGTGTTTAGTTGCTTCTGAGTCCTGTGACCTTACTTTCTGGCATAGGAGACTTGGTCATATTGGATTTGACCATTTGACCCGAGTTAGCGGCCATGATCTCATTCGTGGTCTGCCGAAACTCAAGATGGTCAAAGATCTTGTTTGCGCTCCATGCCGGCACGGCAAGATGGTTGCTGCTTCTCATCCTCCGGTCACAGTGACTATGACCGATGCACCGGGACAGCTGCTTCACATGGACACAGTTGGACCAGCTCGAGTGCAGTCAGTAGGAGGGAAGTGATATGTTCTTGTCGTGGTCGATGACTTCTCGAGGTTTTCTTGGGTGTTTTTCTTAGTCTCGAAGGATGAGACGTTTACACATTTTCGAGGTCTTTTCAGTAGGCTTTCTGTTGAGCTTCCAGGTGCCTTACGAGCAATCCGTAGTGACAATGGCACGGAGTTCAAGAATTCCTACTTTGAGAGGTTCTGCGATGAGACAGGTGTAGAGCACCAGTTGTCTTCTCCGCACGTCCCACAGCAGAATGGCATCGTAGAGAGGAAGAACCGTACCTTAGTCGAGATGGCCATGACGATGCTTGATGAGTATTCTACACCTAGGAAGTTTTGGGCTGAGGCTATTGCGACCGCATGCCATGTTTCGAACAGAGTTTTTCTTCGGGCACACTTGCATCGCACTTCTTATGAGTTGAGATATGGGCGAAAGCCCAGTGTCTCGCATTTTCGTGTATTTGGTTGCAAATGTTTCATTCTGAAGTCTGGGAACCTAGATAAGTTCCAGTCACGTTCTTGTGATGGTATCTTTCTAGGTTACTCAGCTTCTTCGCGGGCGTATAGGGTCTGGAACTGCGAGTCTAGTAAGTTGGTAGAGACCTGTGAGTTGACCTTCGACGAGGCCAGTCCGGGGACTAGGCCCAATATCTCAAGTTCTTTACAGCAGTTCGAGACCATCTTTGTGGACGATGAGGAGGATGGAGATGAGGGTTGCCTACCCGATCCAGTTCCTCATCCTCCCCTTGAGGTGCCTTCTTCCACTGCACCTCCGGGTGATCAGCCCATGCCTTCTGCTTTCTCTGGAGTTAGTGGCTCTGTTCCTACCTCGTCAGTTCATGAGGTAGAGGCCACTTCTTCTTCTCATCCAGGGCCTCCTCAACATATCCAGAAAGACCATCCTTCCGAGCAGACGATTGGAGACCTCTTTGAGCGTGCCACGCGCTCAAAGTTTGGCACATCACATTTTTGTCTCCATTCTGCCTTTGTTGTTACCTTTGAGCCCAAGGATGTTAGTCATGCTCTATCTGATGAGTCTTGGGTCAATGCCATGCATGAGGAGTTAGAGAATTTCGAGAGAAACAAGGTTTGGTCGCTTATTGAGCCCCCCTCGAGGTCACAATGTCATTGGGACTAAGTGGGTGTTCAAGAACAAGTAGAGTGAGGATGGGGTGGTTGTTCGAAACAAGGCTAGACTGGTAGCTCAGGGCTTCTCTCATGTTGAGGGTCTAGATTTTGAGGAGACCTTTGCCCCTGTAGCTAGACTTGAGGCCATTAGAATCCTGCTTGCCTTTGCAGCTTCTAAGGGTTTCAAGTTTTACCAGATGGATGTCAAAAGTGCCTTCCTCAATGGCTTTATTGAGGAAGAGGTCTATGTGAGACAGCCTCCAGGTTTCGAGAACCTCAAATACCCAAACCATGTCTACAAGCTTTCCAAAGCCTTGTATGGACTCAAGTAGGCCCCTAGAGATTGGTATGAGAGGCTTAAATCCTATATGTTGAGTCATGGTTTTGAGATGGGTAAGGTGGATAAGACCTTGTTCATTCGCCAGCATGGCACTGACCTTCTGCTCGTCCAGATTTATGTGGATAACATCATCTTTGGCGGCTCTTCTCATACTCTTGTTTCACATTTCTCGGATGTCACGAGCACTGAGTTTCGATGAGTATGATGGGCGAGTTGACCTTCTTCCTTGGCTTCCAGATCAAGCAGACTCAGGAGGGTACCTTTTTGCATCAAGGCAAGTACACTCGTGACCTCCTGAGACGCTTTGACATGAGTGGTGGTAAGCCCGTGTCAACTCCCATGGCGTCCACAGCTTCTCTTGACCCAGATGAGGACGGCGAGCCAGTTGATCAGAAGAAGTATTGCAGCATGATTGGCTCTCTCTTGTACCTCACTGCCTCGAGACTGGACATACACTTTGCTGTGTGTCTTTGTGCTCGGTTTCAGGCTTCTCCTCGCGTATCTCACCGCCAGGCGGTGAAACGCATCCTTCGGTACCTTCGAGCTACCATTGACTATGGTATCTGGTACTCTTCCTCATCCTGTCCTTCCTTGAGAGCCTACTCGGATGCAGACTTTGCTGGCTGTAGGATAGATAGTAAGAGCACTTCTGGCACCTGCCAATTCATTGGTACTTCTCTTGTTTCCTGGTCTTCGAGGAAGCAGTCCGGTGTTGCACAGTCCACCGCATAGGCCGAATACGTTGCTGCCGTTAGTTGCTACAGCCAGGTACTTTGGATGGTCTCGACCCTGCGGGACTTTGGGTTAGTTATCGACAGTGTTCCACTCTTTTGTGATAATACTTCTGCGATTAACATTGCTAAGAACCCAGTGCAACATTCTCGGACCAAGCATATTGATATCAGATATCACTTCCTTAGAGACTATGTGGAGAATGGTGACATAGTGCTCCAGTTTGTGGAGAGTGACCACCAGTTGGCTGACATCTTTACCAAGCCATTGGATAGCTCTAGGTTTTCAGCTCTGCGGGGAGAGCTTGGGGTGGTTTGTCCTTATGGACTGTTGTGAGGGGGAGTTTTGCGCTTCATGTTTATCCTGCTTATTATGCTCTTACTCCTTTCTGTTGCATTGCATTCGGGTGCATTTGGGATAGTCCTTCTAGCACAGGTTAGAGTGGTTCTCTTGCCTAGTTGTTTAGACTTCTTTCTCTTATCTTGTGATTCTAGGATGCTGCTTATTAGCTGTTTCTCTTCTCACTAGGTTGAGTTCACTCACTTCTTATAGGTTCTAGCGAGGGTTGGGCCACCCTCGGGTAGACGGGGTACGTGTTTGCTCCCTAGTGTGTTAGTTGATTAGCTGATAGTCCTAGAGCCATATGGGGTAGATGAGAGTCAGTCTGAGCCATATAGTATCCTCTATATCTTATCTATGCTTTAAGGACTGCCTTTTCTGCTTTTCTTGCCAGCTTCTCGATCTTATTGCTTTGGTTCAGGGGGAGTCCATTTGGGAGCCTCTAGATCTTAATATTGTCATAACTCAACTTGAACTAAAAGCTGCACTACATGTTGAGGGGGAGCTGGATTTTTCTTGCATGTCATTCTGCATTGTAATATAATTACATGGAGCCTTGATTATTATCCTTTATGACATGTTTACAATGAATTACATCGTGCCATGATCTGTGCTTACTTGCTAGATATATCATGACTTTATATGTGTAGTCAAGTCTTTGCCATGATAGGTTGCTTAAAATGCTCAACATGAACTAATTCATGTCATGTTAGCTCTTGAGACTAGTCTGTCTTTAGTTATCCTATTATGATTCATGCCATGTCAAATAGGCTGAGTTGAGTCTTGATTCTTTGTTGAGCTTTAGATTGAGCTATGCTAGTTTCTTGATGAAGCATGAGTTGGTACAATTTTTAAGTAAGCAAAAAGATCTCTTTTGTGCGAAAAAACTGATCCCACAAATTCTATCTCATGAGACGTGAGAGACCATGTGGAGGTCATTCCATGTGTGTGATGAGTAATTGACATCGGTTTAGGAGAGTCGAGTTTGATTTGGTTGGTTCAGACCTTGACGTTGCGTGGTGCAATCGGGCTCGGTCGGACTTGGTCAAACTTGGTCAAGGTGCTTAGGTTGCACATTCTGCTGTTTCGACAGGTTTGGACTTTATTATGCGTAAGTATGACTTACTGATGCTATTTATGTTTTCATATATCGAGCGGTGCTATTTGATGTGTTTCTTGTTTGTGATGGCTGCAGGACGTCGAGGCGGAGTCGTGGCGAGACACGAGGTGACCGGACTAGACACGGGCGGTGTCGAGGTCAGAACGGTCGAGATGTGTCGAAGACGGCGGAGACTTGAGGTGGTTGCAAGTCATGGACGACAAGGAACACGGAAGCTTCTCGGAAGGTGCAGGAGGGGCGAATTGGTAATTTCGCGAGGCTGCACAAGCGGGAGCGGGTTCCGTTGGATCTGGCGGGCGTAACGGGTTGGAGACCCGTTAGCCAAGGGCTATATAAAGGAGGGAGTGGCTGCATGCCTCCTCATAGCTTTGGGAGAGAATTAGGGTTTGCTAGAGTCAAAAGAGGCTTTGTGAGTTTGTTTTGGCTTTAGGCTTTAGTTGGTGAGAGTGGGTGTGGAGCACAGGCTGTGTCTCCTTCGATGTCCCCTATGTGAGAGCTTTGTGTCTGTGTTCATCCCTTTTCCAAGCATGTAGTGAGTGAGTTCTTGTGTTTGGGGGAGAGAAGATGGTGTGAGAATCTATGTAATCATTCCTCTTGTTCTAATGTCCATGCGTATGGGGACTCCTATGTATTCCTTGTTTTGATGGAATGAAAATTCTGAAATTTTCTCTCGTGCAGCCTCTCTGTTCTTCGTTCCTCTCTTTGAGTGATTTTTTGACTTTTTGAGTTTTGAGTTGTTTCTTGCTGAGGAGTGCCAAAATGGGTTGCTATGATCTAGGAGATGCTCCCAAGCCAGTTGGCTAGTCAATCCTAAGAGCAAACCTTGTTTAATCTTAGATTTTGCATTTTGAGCTCCTCTGTTCTTCCTTTTTCATTCTAGGGTTTTGGTGCAAATCTAGTTTCCCTCTTTGAGATGGCTTGAAATTTGGTACCTAGAGTCCGGAGGCTATCTATTAGCTATTCCCAAAGTTTCATGGCCAAGGGATCAAAGAGGAGATGGCAATTTGAAGTTTTCTGTTGTGGCTCTCTATAGTGCTCAGTTTCTAGGGTTTTGGTGTAAATCTGGTTTCCCTTCTTGAGTTGGCTTGAAATTTGGCATGTAGAATCCAGAGGCTATTAGTTAGCTATCTGCAAAATTTCATGGCCAAAGAGTCTATGGTTAGATGGGAATTTAAGTTTTTGCGGTGCACTCTAGATATTTTCAGTTTTTGGGCTCAAAACTGAAATTCTTGTGTTATTGCTGATTTCCCTTGTCTCTTGGACTCTCTCATGTATTTATTTCAAGGTCTGGTGTTTGTGGTCTAAAAGCAATGGGAGAAACCCATCAATTTCTCTGTTTTCCCTTCAATTGAATATTTTCAGTTTCCTTGATCTTCGGGTTCTGCTCACAGCCTTGGCCGACAGAGATAACCGGTCTGACCGGTTATAGGCTGGCGGTCAGACCGGCCATAAGCCACCGGTCAGACTGGTGTTAGTAGACCAGTCAGACCGGCAGTAGGCATGCGGTCTGACCGCCCAATGCACTGCGGTCAGACCGCCCGAGCTGGTGACTTTTGATTTGATTTTGTTTCTTTTCGCCTCTTGGTCTTATTGCCTTCTTTTCTGCTGGTTGAGGTTCCCTTGAGTAGTTGTTGCCTTCTTCATAGCTCTGTAGCTACAGGAGAAGTGTCTCTTTGTGGATATCATTTTGAGGGGTAGTTTTAAGGATCGACATTCACCCCCCTCTGTCGCCATTTCGGTTCAACAATTGGTATCAGAGCCGGTTACCTCTTCTCGATAGATCTTAACCGACCTCTAGAGCCATGGCGACGGACAAATACTCGACCAAGCCTCCCGTCTTTGATGGCATCGATTACCCCTTCTGGAAGAGCCGAATGGAGACATACATCCAGGCTCAGGGGTACGCCATCTGGCGTAAGGTCAAGGTCCGGTTTGTTGTTCCTGCCGATGAGAACATCAATGCTGGAAATATGCATGATGTTGAGGCAAACGCTAAGGCAAAGAACATCATAATCCAGGGCTTGAGTCGTAGCGAGTTTGACCGCATATCTCATCTTTTGTTCGCCTTCGATATTTGGGAGACCCTCGATGCTTACCATGAGGGCACCCACCCAAATAAAGACGGTGCGACAGGACCAGTTCAAGCGAGATTACAAAAAGTTTGAAATGCTCGCTGGCGAGTCCCTCGATGAGTGTTTTGCGCGTTTTCACAAGATTCTGAGCAACCTCCAAGCGGTCGGTCTCACATACCTCGACTCGGATAACGCTCGACAGATGCTCGCTGCACTCGATCTTTGTGTTTGGGAGATGAAGGTGACTAACATCAAGGACACCACGGACCTCTCGGCTTTGACTCTTGATGCGTTGTACTTGTGCCTCAATACTCACGAGATTGGCATTGTCTCTCGCAAGTCAAAATCGCAGTCGATGGCCTTAGTCACCGATCCCAATTTGGCTTCCGGTTCTTCTTCTGATTCTCTCTGTGGTTTCTCCCTTGCTGCTCTCTGTGACATAACTGATGATCAGTTAGAGCAGCTTGCGGATGAGCAGTTAGCCCTCCTAGCTCGGAGATTCTTCCATGCTTACAAGAGGAGGAGGGATGGAAAGAGAGGAGGACCCGTGATTTGCTTCGAGGAGGACCCGTGATTTGCTTCGAGTGTGGTGGCCCCAACCACATTCGGGCAAACTGCCCCAAGCTGGGGAAGGGCAAAGGTGACTATGGCGATTCGGGCAAGAATGACTACATCGACAAGAACCGCAACAAGAAGCCCTCAGCTCCCGCACAAGGCAAGAAGAAGTTCAGCGACCTTGGTAAAGCCAAGAAGCTCTTCCACCGCGTCCTCACCGCCTTCGATGACCTCGATCTCAGCGAGGTGGAGGGGTGGAGCGACGACGATGGAACGGACGAGCAAGAACCCATGGGCGGCGACGACTTCTCCGGCATGTGCTTCATGGCACTTGAGGGCGAACTGAGCGACAGCGAGCTGTACTCCGACTCCGACGAGGTATCTCCCACCTACGACCAGCTTAATGATGCTTTTCTTAAGCTAGGTAGATTCCATGCTAGATCTAGAGTTAGGTGTAGCGAGTTGAAGAAGGAAGTAGATAGACTATCACGGGAGCTTACTTCACTTACATCTGCTTCCTCTCGTGATGATTGTGATACATGCTATGCTCTGTTGGGTGACATGGAGAAATTAAGGACCTCGCATGATAGTCTATCCTCCGAGCTTGACATGGTTAAGGTGGAGAACATTAGTCTTCTTGCTGAGCTTGAGATGAGTAGGATAGCTCCTTCGTCATCTACTACTGTTGAGACTATTGCTTGCACCTCATGTGAGGATAAGGATAATACTTTTAGAGGTCTTTATACCATGCTCCTGGATCTGCCCGAGTCTTGTGAAAACTGCAATAATTTGAAATTGAACTTAAAAAGGGCAGATCATGAAATTACTGAGTTGCATGCTTCTTTACTTGAGCCTGTTGTTTCTTGCACCAACTGTCCAAAATTGACACTTGAGCTTGAGTCTGTTTCTAAGAAATTCTAAGAGATGGTTGATCATAACAACAAATTGGCTCAGTTTGCGACTAAGGATCTTGTTAGCTCACCATGCATTAGTTGTGATAAACTAAAACTTGAACTCGTTGCTTTGAATGAACAATGTGTGAAGCTAACTAAGGATTTACTAGAGAAGCCATCAACTCATTGTGATGTGATTGCTGAGGTGGGGAAGGAGCCCAAGGGTAAGGTGGAGATGCTTAACGACGTGAACCAACTGGCTAGTAGTAGGACTGTCCCCTCAGAGTCGGATGTACGTGCACAAGCCATTCTTTCCTCTACTGTTGGTTCTTCTTCTGCTCCCTCACCTTCTGCTGTCTCTTCTTCCCCTGCTCTTCTTGCACATCTCTCTTTCGGGAGTGTCAGTATCTTATGAACACTCTCGAGAGATTTGTAGGAGGCAAGAAGAAGCTTAATCTTATTCTAGACCAATCCAAGATTTGCAGATTTAATCAGGGTCTAGGATATGATTTCTATGAGGACATGAGGAAGCATCCACCTGCCGTGCTCAGACCCATAGCACCAGGTGTGATCGAGACTGAGCCCAGGACCGAGAAAGTCCAATTTAAGTCTGCGGGCTTTCTCCAAGGGATTTCTGACAGCAAGGTGATTCCACCTGCAGCTTCAGCCTCTCAGAAGGTGAAGCCTCATCATGTTACTTCTACCTTTCAGAAGGTGAAGTATCGTTGCACCTTCTGTCAGAAGGATGGACATCTGATCGATCGATGCTTCAGGCGCGCCAAGATCGCGCGTAGAGACCGTGCTGAGTCTCTTAGGCGTATTTAGGGTCAGCCCCAGACCTTGAGTGCACCTAAGACCAACATGAGGTCTAGGCTTGCTTCTGTTGATGGGTTTGGGCATCATCGAGGACTTGGATTTTTTGAGTTTTCTGGCTTTCGTCCTCGATATGCTCCTGGTCGTGACTTCCGCCGTCCTGAGGGTAGATCTTGTTTCCCCCGTCGAGATAGCTACCCGCGGTGTGATCAGCATGTTGCTGGTGTCTTGACTTGCTCCTCTGTAGCAGTCAAGCCCAACAACAGCTTCAGGTCTACACAGAGACCTTCTGCTTCTTTGAGTGACAGAGAGCGTAGGGTAGATAGAGGTCAGTCGTGTTTGACTACTTCATCTGCTCGACATGTTACTCAGTATTGGGTGCCAAAATCACTTTTGATTTACCCCAGTACTGAGACTTTACTCTCTTGTTGACTCAGGTTCGCCGGGCAGGGAAGGGAAAGGTTTTGCTCGTAGACTCCGGGTGTTCACGACACATGACCGGAGACTCCCGTTGGTTTTCTTCCCTTGCCCGTGCTCCAGGTGATGAAACGATCACCTTTGGAGATGCTTCATCTGGCGCGTCATTGCCAAAGGTACAGTGCGCGTTAATGATTCTTTCATTTTGAAAGATGTTGCTTTGGTTAGTAAGCTACAGTATAATTTGCTTTCCGTTTCTCAGCTTACCGATGACGGTTTCGAGGTGAGCTTCAAGAAAATGCTTGCAAAATTCTTGATTCTTCGGGTAGTCTGGTTTGCGGAATTTCTCGTTTTGGGAGGATCTTTCGTGCTGATTTTTTTGAGTCTTCTGGTGGTCCTCTCAGATGTTTAGTTGCTTCTGAGTCCCGTGACCTTTCTTTCTGGCATAGGAGACTTGGTCATATTGGATTTGACCATTTGACCCGAGTTAGCGGTCACGATCTCATTCGTGGTCTACCGTAGCTCAAGATGGTTAAAGATCTAGTTTGTGCTCTTTGCCGGCACGGCAAGATGGTTGCCGCTTCCCATCATCCGGTCACAGTTGCTATGAACCGATGCACCAGGACAGCTGCTCCACATGGACACAGTTGGACCAGCTCGAGTGCAGTCAGCAGGAGGGAAGTGGTATGTTCTTGTCGTGGTCGATGACTTCTCGAGGTATTCTTGGGTGTTTTTCTTAGCCTCGAAGGATGAGACGTTTACACATTTTCGAGGTCTTTTCAGTAGGCTTTCTGTTGAGCTTCCGGGTGCCTTACGAGCGATCCGCAGTGACAATGGCACGGAGTTCAAGAATTCCTACTTTGAGAGGTTTTGCGATGAGACGGGTGTAGAGCACCAGTTCTCTTCTCCGCGCGTCCCAAAGTAAAATGGCATCATGGAGAGGAAGAACCGTACCTTGGTCGAGATGGCCAGGACGATGCTCGATGAGTACTCTACACCGCGGAAGTTTTGGGCTGAGGCTATAGCTACCGCGTGCCATGTTTCAAATCGAGTTTTTCTTCGGGCACACTTGCACCGCACTTCTTATGAGTTGAGATATGGGCGAAAGCCCAGTGTATCTTATTTTCATGTGTTTGGTTGCAAGTGTTTTATCTTGAAGTCCGGGAACCTAGATAAGTTCGAGTCATGTTCGTGTGACGGGATCTTTCTAGGTTACTCGACTTCTTCGCGGGCTTATCGGGTTTGGAACTGCGAGTCTAGTAAAATGGTAGAGACCTATGAGGTGACCTTTGACGAGGCCAGTCCGGGGACTAGGCCTGATATCTTAGGTTCTTTAGAGCAGTCCGAGCCCATCTTTGTGGATGATGAGGACGATGGAGATAAGGGTTGTCCACTCAATCCAGTCCCTCATCCACCTCTTGAGGTGCCTTCTTTCACCGCACCTCGAGGTGATCAGCCCATGCCTTCTGCTTCTTCTAGAGCTAGTGGCTCTGTTCCTACCTCGTCAGCTCATGAGGTAGAGGCCACTTCTTCATCTCATCCAGGACCTCCTAGACATATCTAGAAAGCCCATCCTTCTGAGCAGATTATTGGAGACCTGTTTGAGCAAGTCACTCGTTCAAAATCTGGCATGTCTCAATTCTGTCTCCATTGTGCCTTTGTTGCCTCCTTTGAGCCCAAGGACGTTTGTCATGCTCTCTCTGACGAGTCTTGGGTCAATGCCATGCATGAGGAGTTGGAAAATTTTGAGAGAAACAAGGTCTGGTCGCTTGTTGAGCCCCCTCGTGGTCACAATGTCATTGGGACCAAGTGGGTGTTCAAGAACAAGCAGAGTGAGGATGGGGTAGTTGTTCGAAACAAGGCTAGACTGGTAGCTCAGGGGTTCTCCCAGGTTGAGGGTCTAGATTTCGAGGAGACCTTTGCCCCTGTAGCTAGACTTGAGGCCATTAGAATCCTGCTTGCCTTTGCAGCTTCTAAGGGTTTCAAGCTTTACCAGATGGATGTCAAGAGTGCCTTCCTCAATGGCTTTATTGAGGAAGAAGTCTATGTGAGACAGCATCTAGGTTTTGAAAACCCTAAATACCCAAACCATGTCTTCAAGCTTTCCAAAGCATTGTATGGACTTAAGCAGGCCCCCAGAGCTTGGTATGAGAGGCTTAAGTCCTACTTATTGAGTCATGGTTTTGAGATGGGTAAAGTAGACAAGACCTTGTCCATCCGCCGGCATGACACTGATCTTCTGCTCGTCCAAATCTATGTGGATGACATCATCTTTGGCGGCTCCTCGCATGCTCTCATTTCCCAGTTTTCTGATGTCATGAGCTCGGAGTTTGAGATGAGCATGATGGGCGAGTTGAGCTTCTTCCTTGGCTTCCAAATTAAGCAGACTCGGGAGGGTACCTTCTTGCATCAGGACAAGTACACTCGAGACCTCCTAAAGCGCTTCGATATGAGTGATGGTAAGCCAGTGTCCACTCCGATGGCTACATCAGCTTCACTCAACCCAGATGAGGACGGCGAGCCAGTTGATCAGAAGGATCATCGCAGTATGTACCTCACTGCCTCGAGACCGGACATACACTTCGCTGTGTGTCTTTGTGCTCGCTTTCAGGCTTCTCCTCACGTATCTCATTGCCAGGTGGTGAAGCGCATTCTTCGGTACCTTCGAGCTACCATTGACTATGGTATCTGGTAGTCTTCCTCGTCCTGTCTTTCCTTGAGAGCCTACTCGGATGCAGACTTTGCTGGCTGTAGGATAGATAGGAAGAGCACTTCGGGCACCTGCCAGTTCATTGGCACTTCTCTTGTTTCCTGGTCTTCGAGGAAGCAGTCCGGTGTTGCACAGTCCACCGCAGAGGCCGAGTACGTTGCTGCTGCCAGTTGTTGCAGCCAGGTGCTTTGGATGGTCTCGACCTTGCGGGACTTTGGGTTAGTTATCGACAGTGTTCCACTCTTTTGTGATAACACTTCTGCGATTAACATTGCTAAGAACCCAGTGCAGCATTCTCGGACCAAGCATATTGATATATGCTATCACTTCCTTAGAGACCATGTAGAGAAGGGTGACATCGTGCTCCAGTTTATGGAGAGTGACCACCAGTTGGCTGATATCTTTACCAAGCCTTTGGATAGTTCTAGGTTTTTAGCTCTGCGGGGAGAGCTTGGGGTGGTCTGTCCTTATGGACTGTTATGAGGGGGAGCTTTGTGCTTTACTGCTTTATTATATTGATTATGCTTTTATTCCATTCTGCTGCATTGCATACGGGTGCATTGAGTTTAGTCCTTCTAGCATAGTTTAGAGTGTCTCTCTCTTGTCTAGTTGCTTAGACTTCTTCCTCTCATCTTGTGATTCTAGGATGTTGCTTATTAGCTAGTTCTCTTCTTACTAGGTTGAGCTTACTCACTGCTTGTAGGTTCTAGCGAGGGTTGGGCCACTCTCGGGTAGACAGGGTACGTGTTTGCTCCTTAGTCTGTTAGATGACCAGTTGATAGTTCTAGAGTCATTTGGGGTAGATGAGAGTCAGTCTGAGCCATAGTATCCTCTATATCTTATCTATGCTTTAAGGACTACCCTTTCGGATTTTCTTTGCCAGCTTCTCTTGTTTATTGCTTTGGTTCAGGGGGAGTTCATTTGGGAGCTTCTGGAGCTCGATATTATCATAACTCAACTTGAACTAAAAGTTGCATCACATGTTGAGGGGGAGCTGGATTTCCTTGCATTATAGCATTCTGCATTGTAATATAACTACATGGAGCCTTGATTATTATCCTTTCATGACATGTTTACATCGCTTTACACCTTGCCATGACTTGTGCTTATTTGCTAGATTTATCATGACTTCATATGTGTAGACTAGCTTTTGCCATGATAAGTTAATTAAACTTACTCAAATCGAATTAAAACTTGTCATGTTAGCACTTGAGACTAGTCTTCCTTGAGTTATCCTTTTATGATTCATGCCATGTCAAATAGGCTGAGTTGAGCGTTGAATCTCTATTGAGCTTTAAATTGAGCTATGTTAGTTCTTGATGATGCATAAGTTAGTGCAATCTTTTATGAAAGCAAAAAGATCTCTTTTGTGCGAAAAACTGATCTCACCAATTCCTTCTCATGAGACTGCTTGCCATTGCACTAGGCATGAACTCAGGGGGAGTTTTGGATGACCAAGATCATCTTCTTAATCTTCGTGCTTGGAGTGGTCGCATAAGGCTTGGGATCTAGCACATGTCTAAACAAAAATCTTGGTTGGAAACAATCATGAGTTTCTCAAAGTAAAAACATGTCGTTTGTGCTCAATTTGCTAAAATTTCAAAGATTACAAGTACTTTAACAAATGTTTCACTCTTGAGCTTGTAGCACTCTAATATGACTCAATACTAGCTTCTTGGTTCCGCTTAGCTTATTGACATGGTTTGCATCATCCTTGGATACCTCTAGCTAGACTTTGATCATGGATGACTTGACATGCTCATAAATTGCACTAAATTTCAGATTGTTATCTATTTGGTTTAGCTAGTTTATATATATCCTGTCATGATCTAGATAGCATTCTATTGAGTTGTGGCTTGATGTAATATTTGTTGGTCATCTTGGATAATTCTCATGGCTCTAAATGCTTAAAATAAACAAACTTCAGCCATTTCATCCAATACCATATCATATTCTCTCTTTTGCATTCTTGATGTGTTTATTGCCAAAAGGGGGAGAATAGTGGTAGAAAAAGCCATTTCTCTTTCTTGTGCTCCATGTGTCGACATGGTCATTAGCTTCATTTCCTTCCTTTGGACCATGTTTGACTTCTTTCTTGCATTTCAAACTCAACTTTGTGCATTTTCGGGGTTTGTCAATATACTCATCAAGGGGGAGATTGAGAGACCATGTGGAGGTCATTCCATGTGTGTGATGAGTTATTGACATTGGTTTAGGAGAGTTGAGTTTGATTTGGTTGGTTCAGACCTTGACGTTGTGTGGTGCAATCGGGCTCGGTCGGACTTGGTCAAACCTGGTCAAGGTGCTTAGGTTGCATATTCTGCTGTTTCGACAGGTTGGACTTTATTATGCGTAAGTATGACTTACTTTTGCTATTTATGCTTTCATATATCGAGTGGTGCTATCTGATGTGTTTCTTGTTTGTGATGGCTGCAGGACGTCGAGGCAGAGTCGTGGCGAGACACGAGGTGATTGGACTAGACACGGGCGGTGTTGAGGTCAAAACTATCGAGATGTGTCGAAGACAGCGGAGACTCGAGGTGGTTGCGAGTCGTGGACGACAAGGAACGCGGAAGCTTCCCGGAAGGTGCAGGAGGGGCGAATTGGTAATTTCGCGAGGCTGCACAAGCGGGAGCGGGTTCCGTTGGATCTGGCGGGCGTAACGGATTGGAGACCCGTTAGCCAAGGGCTATATAAAGGAGGGAGTGGCTGCATGCCTCCTCATGGCTTTGGGAGAGAATTAGGGTTTGCTAGAGTCAAAAGAGGCTTTGTGAGTTTGTTTTGGCTTTAGGCTTTAGTTGGTGAGAGTGGGTGTGGAGCACAGGCTGTGTCTCCTTCGATGTCCCCTATGTGAGAGCTCTGTGTCTGTGTTCATCCCTTTTCCAACATGTAGTGAGTGAGTTCTTGTGTTTGGGGGAGAGAGGATGGTTTGAGAATCTATGTAATCATTCCTCTTGTTCTAATGTCCATGCGTATGGGGACTCCTATGTATTCCTTGTTTTGATGGAATGAAATTTCTGAAATTTTCTCTTGTGCAGCCTGTCTGTTCTTCGTTCCTCTCTTTGAGTAATTTCTTGACTTTTTGAGTTTTGAGTTGTTTCTTGCTGAGTGCCAAAATGAGTTGCTATGATCTAGGAGATGCTCCCAAGCCAGTTGGCTAGTCAATCCTAAGAGCAAACCTTGTTTAATCTCAGATTTTGCATTTTGAGCTCCTCTGTTCTTCCTTTTTCATTCTAGGGTTTTGGTGCAAATCTGGTTTCCCTCTTTGAGATGGCTTGAAATTTGGTACCTAGAGTCTAGAGGCTATCTATTAGCTATTCCCAAAGTTTCATGGCCAAGGGATCAAAGAGGAGATGGCAATTTGAAGTTTTCTGTTGTGGCTCTCTGTAGTGCTTAGTTTCATGGTGCCATTCCATCCATTCTCATGATTAATTCTCTTTCTTGTGCCTTGATGATTTTATTGCCAAAAGGGGGAGAATGGTGGAGAAAAAGCCATTTGGGAACTTTTTGGAGCTTTGGAGAAAAATTTGCTCTTTCTGTTGTTGCTCTAGTGTTAAAGCTTTTTGAATGCTTGACTTTCTTTTCAAACTCAACTTTGCGCTTTTTCTGGGTTTGTCAATATACTCATCAAGGGGGAGATTGAGAGACCATGTGGTTATGACCCCATGTTTGTGATGAGTAATTGACAAGTATTTTGGAAAGATTGAGTTTGGTTTGTGCATTTCGTGCCTGATGGCATTTGGCTCAGTTGGGGTTGGTTAGTCGGATTTGAGGCGTATTCTTCTTCCCATTTGAGATTTTGGGCCATTTTATGCTTGAGTATGATTAATTTGTGCTAATTGTGTTTACATGTGTCGAGCGGTGCTATGTAATGTGTTTCTTGTCTGTGATGGCTGCATGACGTCTAGATGGAGTCGTGGCAAGGCACGGAGGACCGGACTAGGCGCAGGTGGTGCCGAGGTCAGAATGGTCGAGATGTGCTGAAGACGGCGAGGACTCGAGGTGGTTGCGAGGCTTGGACGACAAGAAATGCGGAAGCTTCCCGGACGGTGCAGAAGGGGCGTTTCGGTAAAAGCGCAAAGCTGCATAAGTGGAAGCGGTTTCAGTTCGGGTTTAGCGGGTTGGAGATCCGTTAGCCAAGGGCTATAAATAGGAGAGGGATTCCCAGGTGCATGCATGTCTTGAGAGGGGAGTGCATGGCTTTTAGGTTTTTGCTTTTAGTCAAAATACCTTTGGGAGGTTGTTTTAGCTTTGGGCTTTAGTTGTTGAGGGCAAGTGAGATGGACAGAGGGTGTTCTGGTGGTCTCCCGTATGCTTCCTGTTGCTCATTTTTCTCTTGTGTGTTCTTGAGTTTCTTGGTTTTGAGAGAGGGAGAAGATGAGTTGATGCCCATGTAATCATTCCTCTTGTATCAATCATGTATGGAGACTCCTTCGTGATCCTTGTGTTTTCTGGGAATGAATCCTTTCAAGAAGTCATTTGAGTTCTTGCTTCTCTGTTGGTTTTTATCTCTCGATGCTCTCTCTGCTCAATTTCTCGGATTTTTGTTTTTATGTTGATTCTTGCTGAGGAGTAGCAAAATGGATTGCTCTGTGATGGAATTGTATTTCTAGACCATTTGGTCAGCTAATTCCAAGAGCAAAATGATTGAATCACAAGAATCACTTTTTCCTCTTTTCTGCACTCTTGATCCTCTCTGTTTCCTGATCTAGGGTTTGAGGTTATTTTTGTTTTCCTTTAAGAAAGTGTGCCCAAGTTTGAGTTTCTGAGCCATAATGCTATTCCCTAACTAATCTCTTGGATTCATGATCAAAGAATCAGAGACAAGATGGGCATTTGATTTTTGGGCAGCTCCCTGTATGGTTTTCAGATTTTACCTCACATCTGAAATTCATGTTCTTGAGTTAGATTCTTTTGATTTCTCAAGTTCCTTTGGCTATTTTAGTTGTTTCCTTGCTGCTCTGGACTGAGAAGGTGAAGGGAAAATCTCAAATTGCTCTACAAATCGAAGTATGCATTTTGTGCTGTCTATTTTCAGTCTTCCTATGCTCTGAACCCGACAGCTGGTCAGACCGGGATTTGAATGGTGGTCAGATCGGCGGCAAAGGACCGGTCAGACCGGCTTGGCTATTGCGGTCTGACCGCCCATCACATTGCGGTCAGACCACCCCTGCTGCTTTTTGCTTTGGTAATCTACTTGTCCAATCTTTGGTATTCCATGTTCTTTCTCTTTGTTGGTTCGAGCTTGCAGTGAGCATGAGTGTTTCTTTTTGATAGCTTTGTAGCTATTAGAGAGGAAATGTTCCGTGAGTATTTTGGGGGAGCAAATTTTTAAGTCGACATTCACCCCCCCCCCCCTCTGTCGCCAATTTTGATCCAACAATTGGTATCAGAGCCGGTTAGCTCTTCCTCATTGATCTTAACCGGTCTCTAGAGCCATGGAGACAGACAAGTACTCGACCAAGCCCCCGATCTTCGATGGGATTGACTATCCCTTCTGGAAGAGTCAGATGGAGACCTACATCCAGGCTCAGGGCTACACCATCTGGCGGAAGGTCAAGACCCGGTATGTTGTTCCTGCCGATGAGAACATCAATGTGGCGAACATGCCCGATGTTGAGGCGAATGCGAATGCAAGGAACATCATAATTCAGGGTCTGAGAAGAAGCAAGTTGATCGCATCTGTCATCTGACGTCGGCGTTCGACATCTGGGTGACTTTCGATGCATACCATGAGGGCACCACCCAGATCAAGACCGTTCGACAAGACCAGTTCAAGCAAGATTACAACAAGTTTGAAATGCTCGCTGGTGAGTCCCTTGATGAGTGCTTTGTGCGTTTTCACAAGATCTTGAGCAACGTCCGAGCGTTCGGTCTCACATATCCTGACTCGGATAATGCTCGTCAGATGCTCGCAGCTCTTGATTTGCGTGTTTGGGAGATGAAGGTGACTACCATCAAGGACAACACCGATCTCTTGACCTTGACTCTTGACGCGTTGTACTCGCGCTTCAAGACTCACAAGATTGACATAGTCTCTCATAGGTCGATGTCGCATTCGATGGCCTTAGTCACTGATCCCAGTCGGGCTTCTGGACCTTCTTCGGATTCGCTTTGTGGTTTCTCTCTTGCTGCTCTCTGTGACATAACTGATGATTACTTAGAGCAGCTTGCAGATGACCAGTTAGCCCTCCTAGCCAGAAAATTTTCTCATGCTTACAAGAGAAGGAGGGACAGAAAGAGAGGAGGACATGTGATCTACTTTGAGTGTGGTGGCCCCATCCTTGGTTGTGTATGAAGCAAAAGTATATTTTGCTGTCGATACATATCCAAGGGCTCAAACAACCTGAGAATGATATTGATGTGTACCTGGCATTGTTGATAGAAGATATAATAAACCTGTGGATCAAAAAGGTACAGGTATGGGATGCATATAAACGAGAGAACTTCACTTTATGCTCCTTATTGTTTTGATCATAAATGATTATCTTGCTCTTACTAACTTGTCGGCTCAGAGTACAAAAGGGGGCCAAAGGTTGTACTCAGTTCTTAGATGATACCGAGAGTATGTGGCTAAAGCACTCGCACAAAACCGTGTACATGTATCAACGTAGGTTCCTTCGGAGGGCTCATCCATACCACAGGATGAAGAAATAATTCGATGGAGAGAAGGAGAATAGTTCATCTCCAAGGCATTTAAGCGAAAAAGAGATCTATAATATGGCTAATTTTAAAACAAAAATAAGCAAGTGGAATGATAAATAAAATGTTAATGTGCCATATATTCTGAATTTGTATTTATGTATATGAGAATATGTCATATATATATTTGTGTATATGAGATTGTGTCATATATATATATATATATATATATATATATATGTGTGTGTGTGTGTGTGTGTGTGTGTGTGTGTGTGTGTATGAATTTGCATTTATCTAAATATTTATCACAGACGATTATTTGTTGTAACCATCTGTCATGTGTATTTATCATAGACGGTTCTAATTTAGAACCATATGTGATGTGTGCTTATCATAGATAGTTCTAATTTAGAACCATTTGTGATGTCCAACTCTATTTATATTCAAACTCTAGGGTTTGCCTATGCCCCCACTCAAACGCTTAATATTCGCTAACCCTCCCCCAAACCCGTCGTCGCTATCCTCAACGCCGCCTCCTCCTCGATCACGAGTCGTATTTGAGGTATGACGTGGTCTTAGATCATTTTAATTTCTAAGTAAGGATCTATAAGGATGGTATTGAGATCTTATTGAGTTGTTTTGCAAACACAGTGTTCCCTTTAGAGCATTTTATATGCAAATTGGAAAGAATCCTTGTTCTCACAACTAACAATGATACATTGCCATGGGTTTGGCTATCCAATATTTTGCTTGTTTTCCTAATGAGTTTGTGTGATTGTGTCAAACAGTTTGATATATTCATGACTATAACTTATAAATGTATTAGTTGCTTGTTTAGAGTGAAGTAGATTGGAGTCTAATCCGAAGTAGATAGCAATGAAATATGATGATAATTTTGTGGTAATCCGAAGTAGTTGGGGGAATAAAAGCATTTGATATTTGATGCTTCCTGTTAATGAAGTTCTTCGACTTGATTAGGCAAGGCCATTGTACCTTTTTGTTTTGGTGGGTTATGCATATAGTGTTCTACAAGATGTACCATTTGTTTTTAGTTATATTCTGCAGCCTAAGAACATTACTGAAGGCGAAAATAACTATCTGAAAATTTTGTGAAATATTTGTGGGCATCACATACTTATATTTAAGGTATTCAATTTGCTGGAATATGGACAAAACATGCTTTGTGAGTATCTCGGTTTCAATTTTGCATTATTAGTGGTGTGTGTTGTACTAGTAAATTTCTTTCTGTTAATTACTCTAGTACAGGAGACATTACTTGTAATGCTTCTGGGCTCGGTTTTACTGCTAGGCGAGGATAATTGTCATATTATGAAATTAAAATGATAACCTTGTCAAGCTTGAGCTATTCGAATTGATTCTTATTGTCATTTATTACTGCAGCCAGTTCACTAATATTCTCTGTTTCGGTTGATCTTGAATAGTGTGTTAGTATTATAAAATTCTCTGAAGATTCATTGTTAGTTGATTGTGTCTACTATAATTGTTGAGACTGATAGACACTTCTATTATCTATTTTTAATAGACTACTCTATTTAAATAGTGAATCCTTGCATTACTAATTTCTTGATTTTCTGTCAAAAAGAGGTATTGCATTATTGTCAGTAGTATTGTTCTTGACTAAATGTAGAGAATCTTCATGAAAGCTCAAAGTCTGATTCATAGTTATCATATTTAATTAGTGAAGAATATTGACAAGTATTGAGAAGGCCAAGATTTTGTCTTGTGCAACTATGCATTTGAGTGCAAGACAACACACTTTAAATCTGAGCTCTATGCTTATTGATGAAAATTTTGTGAAATATTTGTGGACATCACTTACTTATATTTAAGGTATTCTATTTCAAGTATAATAAGTAATTATATAACTTTGAAAATTTATGAAGATGTCGTCCGCTCATTCTCCGTCATCGTCGCCTCATGCGTTTGATGTGCCTTCCTCTGGAAAATACAAGCGCAATGGAAGAGAATTATCGAAAACGCTCAAGGGCTGATTTACCATATGAGATACATGGTTTCTGATGCCAGATCAAGGAAATCACTGGTAGGTTTCCTCGACCTACACTTGGTCTCCATGCAAACCATCTAGGAGGAGCATCCTTCGTTGAGGTTAGATGACGGCGTCATTGCTGGCTCACCTCTATAAGGAATTCATACTTTTGCCCTACAACCAGGGGTAAGTGATGCACAAGTGGCTATACTTATTGATTTGTACTTTATAAGCAATATGAACTTAGTTTTAATGACCATGGCAACATACCTGTGTAGGTTTCACTTGATTCTAATTATAATTATACCAAAATAGAACAGGATAATATACATTGATTCCTTAAATAGGGCCAAACATGACTTCATAGTTGTTCGACAATTAATTAACAAGTAAACACATTTCCTCTACAGATAACTCTTTTGTAGTCTTCCCTTCCTTTGCAATTCCTAAGACTAACTTTGTGGAATCACGTAGGTCGTTCGTCGCGTATGTTGCTACTGGAGGGAGATCCAAGGGAGGGTTCAGTTGAAGGATCTAGACCCGTCATTATGAGTTAATGATATGTTTTAGTAAATGATGATAATCAAATTGTGGGACTAATATTTTTATTGAGATGAATGGATAGGATGTGTTCCACAATGATGGGTAACTTGAGAATGCTTCATGTGGGTGATCATCCTTAAGCCTAAGAAAAGACGTCATATGATGATGAATAAAGTCAAGGACCCAAACTTGAAGTTGATATATGTGTTATCAAGCTTCAAGAGGATACACAAGACAAAGGTATGACTAGTTAGGACTAAGGATGTGTTCCTGGTCTTTTACCTATCTTAGTGTTTGGTTGAAAGACCAGGTTGCTACTATAGGATGTCGTATTATTAAGAGGGGTTGTGACTAACAGCTTGAACTATCATGTGTTGATGGCTCGTTTACTTTCTCTTGCTCTCTCCATAGTATGATGCTAATATTTTTTTAATGTGTTTTGAAAAGAGTTGTAGCTCATGTGTAAGTTCCTTGTGACACGTGACTTAAAATTTGTGAATAAGTTTTGCAAATTATTGGAGTCCATGTTTTTCCCTCCTTGTGGTATGAAGCTATAGTTTTCAATTGTTCTTTGAAAACAGTTGAAGCTCAGACAAACTCTATTGTTACATGTGACTTGACTTTGGCCAAAAACATGCGAAAATTGGTTCAAGTCCATCTTGCCATTTGTATGGTATGATTCTCTAAGATTTGCGGATGTGTATCATGACCTATTGACAGTCTCATACTAACCTTCAGTGCTTAATACCAACCTTCCTGTGTGGGAGGTCTAACTGGTGGCCTGAGTAACGGCTAGTTTTATAGCCGTTGGGAAGGGTGCGGTAGTACCAGCCATTTGTTGGTGGTAGTACCGAGCCTCGGGCTATTTGCAATGAACTTTTTGCTTCAATGAGTACTTTTCTTGTGTGGGGTATATATACCTCCTTGTGGCCTATTGGAGGGGGTGGCTGGTTCCATTGTTTTATTCCTTGAGCTAAGAGCAATTCTTTCTCCCTCATTTGTGCATGTGTTGCACTTAGAGAGTGTGGAACATGACCTTGTACATGTGTTGCACTCAGTGGTAGACTTTGTGTCCTTTGAGCTATGATTCTTGATCTGTTCAAGTGAGTTTCTGTCTTGTTACTCTTGGAGTTTGCTGACTCCTAGACATCTTCGAAGCAGTGGTGGTCCAGTGATCTTCTCAAAGAAGGTTGTGAGAAGGTCCAGCTTGTTATGAGTGGTGTGATGCTCACCATCTCCAGAGTGGAGGAAGAGCAACCTTAGTGGATTGAGGTGTTTAGGCTTAATTTGTGGTGCCAGTCCAATTCATTTGGGCTTACATAAATGTGGATTAGGGGAGACCGGTAAGTCTCCAAACACCACATTAAAAAGAAACCATGTCATTATGGTTTGTTCTCTTGTGCTCGATTTACATTCAAGCAATTTATATTTATAGAATTAAATAGGTTGCTTGTTTCCCGAGAATTGCTTACTTTAACTTAGAATCATATTGTTAGTGCACTTAGTTGAACTTAGAGAATTTAGGTCATACTTGTGCAAAACCAAATTATTTACATTTCTTTATTATAAATTTGGTAGTAGCCTATAGAAAATTTAAAACTGTCTATTCACCCCCCTCTAGTTGGCCTTCTCGATCTTACATCAGTGCTCTGTAACACGATCTAGATTTCTCGATACTAGTTAGTACACATTAATCGTATATAATACTTCGTAGCAATGCCTTTTGAACTAACCAATTCTATTTTTGCAGTGCCACCAGCGGCCGCTGGGCAATACCTATGGATACTATGTTTGTCACAACATGTAACTACTCCTCGGTTCTACGGTGACCAATGATCCTTAGGTTTGTCATTCTTATAATAATTATTTTGTACTTATCAATTTATATGTATGCACAACTTTGATCGTCCTAGCAACAGGTTGCGAGTATTGATACAGCTGTGTTGGAACAGGCCAAGCTCCAAAAAATTCAAGGACAGTTTGCATACTTCTTGTTGTCTCAGGTCATAAACTAAGCTGCGGAGTTCCACAATGTAGAATGAACTTGACTGGGATAAGATTGAACTTAATTATACATGTGTGTATTTGTTCACAAATGGTTAATTTATTTCATTTGAGTTAATTGATCTGTGAAATGGATGTTCTTGTTTCTGAAATGAATGTGAATTGGATGTATACATGTACTTGTTGTGTTTCTGCTTATTTCAAAGGGTATGGCTAGTATTTCCTAAGGCTAGCCAATAAAGAGAAATAGATTTAGCAATACAAAAGAATATCTTAGATGGTTTTATCTACAAACCGTCTGTGATACATATCTATCATAGACAGTTTCATTTGCAAACTATCTATGATACATCAACTATCACAGATGATTTCAACTATAAACCATCTGTGATAGTCAATTATCATAAATGGTTATGAGTTAATAATCATCTGTGGTAGTTTGCATCATAGACGACTCGAAAATTGTCAGTGATAACCTCATGTCATTACTAACCCATAAACTCAAACGGTTCACAAAATCGTCTATGATGATATTTTTGAACCGTCTGTGATGACCTTTTCTGTAGTAGTGATGAGTGTTTCCTTTTGCTTCTGAGAATCAATCTTATTCTCCATTATATCAGTAGCAAGATGTGTTGCTTCCTATTCCCTTGGTCCCTCTTGATAGTCCCTTAGTTGATGCAATGCAAGGAGTCACTTGTGCTCCTGTTGTTCAGCATGCTCCCGAACCAGTCCATTCTTCTTCATGTGCACATGATCAATGTGATAAATAGCATTATCTTTGTTACTACTGTCACGAATAATGCAGGTTCTTCGAACATGGATGTCTCCTTTACAAAAACAATGTATGGAGTGTGGACTCGTCTTTGCAACAATACACATTTGTCAAAGAAATACACTGATGGTACTATTTAATATTTGATAAAAGGGAGGGGATTTAGTGCAATGATTCAACATGTTCAAGAACCTACAAGTTACATTGAAGCAATCAAGAATAAGAATTGGTAACAAGCTATGCAAGGTAAGTATGTGGCTCTTCAGTGGAATAAAACATAGTGTCTTGTTCAATGGCAGCCTAGACAAAACATTATTGAATATAGATGGGTGTTAAAAGTGAAAAGGAAAGCAGATGGCAACATTGATCGTTACAAGGCAGGCTTGGTCACAAAGGGATTTAAGCAATGGAATGGTTTAGATTATGAGGACACATTTAGTCCCATGGTCAAACCCATCACTGTCAAGCTTATTCTCTCGATAGCAGTTTCCAAGAGCGAGGATTTAAGGTAGGTTGATGTGCAAAATGCAATCCTTCATGGAATTCTGGAGGAGAATGTATATATGCAACAACCACCTGGTTTTGTTAACTCAAAATTCTCAAAACACATCTGTAAATTGAAGAAGGCTATATATGGTGTTAAGCAAGCACCAAGGGCATAGAACTCAAAATTGAGTACTAAACTCCAAGAGATTGGATTTACACCATCCCAGGCTAATACATTATTGTTCATCTATAGTAGCAATGGCATAGTCATTTATATGCTTATTTATGTGGATGATATCATCATAATAGGCTCTTCCACTCAAGAAATAAATAGGCTAATCAAACAATTACATGAAGACTTTGTTATAATTTTTTTGGCAATCTGAATTACTTTCTTGATGTAGAAGTAATTAAACAAAAGGATTATGTACATCTCACACAGGGCAAATACATTGGTGATGTACTAAAAATGGTGAATATGGAGAATTGTAAGCCTTCGACAATGTCCATGGCATCTTCAAAAAAACTCTCAAAGATCCATGGTGTGTCACTGTCAGAAATAGAAGCTAGCAAGTACAGAAGTGTTGTAGGAGCACTGCAGTATTTGATGATCACAAGACCTACTATTGCTTATTCAGTTAACAAGGTCTGCCAATACATGCATTGTCCTACAAGTGATCACTGTATGGCAATGAAAATAATACTTCGATATCTGAAACATATCATTAATTTTGATCTTTGGATTTAGAAGTCAAGTTCAAATTTGATTAGTGCCTTCTCATATTCTGGGCAGGGTGCCCAGATGATCGTTGTTCAATCGGCAACTTTGCTGTTTTCTTTGGCAACAACCTTATGTTATGGAGTTCTCGCAAATAGGCTACTATGTCAAGGTCCAACACAGAGTTAGAGAGCCATGGCTAGTGTTACTGTTGAACCTATTTGGCTTCAGTCGCTGTTGAAGGAGCTAGGTGTATTTCAGTTGAGACCTCTGTCTCTGTGGTTGCAAATCTAGTTTTTCACGCACAAACAAAGCATATAGAAGTTGATTATCACCTTGTCAAAGAGAGGGTCACTCATAAGAAATTGGATGTTCGGTTTATCTCTTCCCATGATCAAGTGGCAGATATATTCGCAAAGCTGCTATCAGCTCGGAAATTCGAGTCATTCAGGGCAATCTCAATTTGTCCAGAAATGTTGAGATTGAGGGAGGGTGTTAAGCAACCAAATATCTTCTCTTGATATATTGGGATCATCTCCTGATATGTTGCAATCCTATTCCTACTTGTTGAGATATGTACAAAGATGTATCAATTAGTTAGATTGATTCACTTCTTGTTTAACCTATGTTTTTCTTATTGTTGGTTATGGTACTATTCACCATCCGGTATATATAAAGTAAGCCCCTACACAAGTGTTCTCTGTGTGGGTGATTGCCTCCAAACTTTCTCTGTTATATATTCTACCTTTCCTTTGCTAAGTTCTTCACACTTCCACCTAACCTTATCTATTTCACCCCAAGCATCAACCATTTATTATCATCTCTCACATAAGCTCTATGCCATTCTCCTCGTCCTACCTGCTACTCTCTCTCTCTCCCTCACGGATCTCTACTAGTGATGTCCCATTCAAGGCCGTGAGGAGGTCGTCATTCAAGCTCTACCATCACCAGTTGTAGCCTCCTGCGAGCTCCCATGGTATCTTGAGCACCATCATCGATAGTAGCCTCTCACGCGCGAGCACTACCATGGTGGGCAATGCTCTGCCACCACGGGATCCTCACCGGTGCCATCGTGACCTCCTTTGGCAAGCTCATGGTCCACATCGATGCTTCCTATCCCTATATCCCACTCTCCCCCTTCTCTGTTGCTCTCTCCAACTGCCATTTTCAATCCCACAATCCACTTGTTAGCCACTTCTCTCCAACCACCACCTCCCCTTCACCTCCAATGGTTCATCGGTGGCCGAAGCCTGACATCAAGCCACATGTAGGTTGAATATCGCAATCAGAGAGGGGTGAATGATTGATGAAGGTTTTGATAGCTCGATTGACTACTCGATGCTTAGCTGCTCGTTAGAGTGCTTAGCTTCAATCTTTGACCAAATTGAATGTACTCGAAAACGTCAATCTAAAAGCAGAACCTCTCGATCACCTTTGCACATAGTTGTATACTTCACCCTAACAGCAATCACCAGAAATCTTCAACAAATCTCGAACCAGATTGATTCAAGATATTCTTTATTGCTGGATTTTCGTGGATTTACAAAGCACCCTCACAAGCACCCCTAAAAGTCTTCCCAATGAATGCCCTAAAACAAGTCTCTCTCAAAACCTGCACCAAACTCCCTAAAACCACACGTTAATCCAAGCCTCTCCTTGCTTTTATAGGTTAATGCTACAAACTGTGTCTACCTTAAACAAGGACTCAAAACTTTATCTCTTCTGAAACCAAGGGACCCGAAACCCTTCTGAACACGGGTTTTATTCAAACTCTCAATCTTCTCAGTTATGGACTCCATCCATAACTCCTAACCCAATATGTGATGAAGCCTCCAGGAATGCACCTCCCGTATCTTCATCACACCTTATCAACTTCCGTGTCGAAGTCTCTAGGACCGCACTAACCTAGCTTCTCCACGCATCACTACCTTTGATCTACACGTGCTCCAGCATTAGCCCGACCACCTCGTATGAAATCCTCAACCGTCTGGACCTCATATCACCCCATCCTAGTCCCGGTCCTTCTCGTCACCGACCATGATCATCTCCATTCCCACCTGCACATGCAAAGACCAAAGAAACATTTTCTCGGCATAAGTTACTCCCAACTTGACCGTCATCAGCACACACACACATAACCACAACCACAACCTCAACCAACCATCAACACCAATCAAGTCGTCCATGACCACAAATCTCATCGCTATCCAGAAATCAGCCTTAGCTCGCTCAATACGACCGCTAGCTCAACGAGTACTTGAAAACAACAAGTACTCAGGAATTACCATGGCTCCACTCAAAACACTCGAGAATAACAAGCATCGCTACTGAACACAGAACCATCGAGTACTAACTACCGAGTACCGATCGCTACAACTAAAACACCAGCTCACTAAGTCTACAACTACCGATCTCCAACCAATCTCTGCATCATCGATCACTGAGTACCGAGTATCACCAACAACTGCTACGACCAGATCAGTCAACCGTTGATCCAACACGAGTACTCAAAGTACTCGAAGATAGCAAGAATTGAAGCACTTGTACTAACCATGAAATTTAGGAGTACCAACCGTGAAGCCTATGGCAACCGATCGCAAAAGCCTACGACTACTGATTGAAAAGTCAAAGACAACGACAGCAGACTGCAAAGTCTATGAGTATCGAGTATAGACTATGGACTAGTAAAGTATACGACTATTGAGTATTGACTAGTAAAGTCTATGACTATCGAGTATCAACCAGTAAAGTCTACGACTATCGAGTATCGACCAGGTAGAGTAGCTATGACCATCGACCGGTTACTATCGCTTACGACTAGTTAAATGTTGCTTATGATCGGTTCGCTGTTCGAGGTCAAAATCTACGATTATGTGCCATGGTCGAACCTAGTCGTGGTTGAAGTCGGACGTGGTTGAAGTCTACTGTGGTTGAAATCGGACGTGGTCAAAGTCAGACATGGTTGAAGTCTGACGTGGTTGAAATCTATCTTGGTCAAAACCCAATGTGGTTGTTTTACCATCCTAAAAACTCAAGTATAGAAGCGCATTGACCAGAATTTTTATGAATGCAAATTCCAATAAAACCAAATATCAATTATTTAGCATCAACAAAATGCACGACCATCACATGGTCTAACAATCTCCTCGATGAATACATTAATAACACCCCAAAAACTGTTGAATGAGAGAATTTACGACAGAATTTGCAAAAGGAACCGACCACAGCCAAAAGAGCACAGAGAGCACAGACCACTCAGAAAACTCCACCTCAACTCCATAGAGTGATTTTTATTTCCATTTTTTTGTGTTTTTTCTTCTCCCCAATCTCTAAAAAAAATTCTCCCCTACAGATCGTAAGTGACTAGGCACTATAGGCGGTCGTAAGCGACCGAGTATGGTGGGCGATCGATGATGTCTAAGTATGGTGGGCGGTTGATGGCGTCAAAGGCATTCGACGACACCTAAGTACAGTGGGCGGTGGCACCTAAGTGCAGCAAATGGTCAGTGACATCCGAGTACTGATGACGTCTGAGTGCTGTAGGTGGTCGATGGCCCCGGGTGTTGCAAGCGGCAGTAGACATCCAGGCCCAGCGGGTGGTTGATGAAGTCTGAGTGTTGTGGGCGATTGATGGCCCTCGAGTATTGGAAGCGGTCATACATGATCGGGTATCAGCAGCGGTCGATGATGTCTGAGTACATCAGACAGTCGTAAGCAACCTATCATAGAAGGTGGTCGTAAGTGACCGAGCATAGGAGATGTTCATAAGTGATTGAGTATCAAAGCCATTGGTAAAGCCATCCTCATTAGATTGGAGCGGCGGTTGGCGACGTCACATGTCCTGGTACATGGCGAATCATCGTGGCCACACAACTTGGCTAGGGCACGTGCCACATGCAAGAGTGGAAGACTTCATGCTTTAAGCTCATGGGATCTTGACAGCCCCTTCGTTGTGGCCATGGGTTGCACAACAGTGTGCTCCAAAGTGCTTAATTAATGGCATCACCAACAGAGACCGTAAGCAGTTGACGACTTTACCACCATTGCCGCCATCCTTTGACATGCAAGCTAGGTAGGTAAAGGAGAAAGAGAAAAGGGGAGGTTCTTTACCATCCTGAGCACAGTACGCCATGGATTCAGATTGTACAGATTGCTTCCTCAGGTTCTTCCGCCTTCTCCTCCTTTCATTGCATGTATCCTTTCTGCGTATGCATGCTAATGGAGCGTGTCCTCCCTTTTCTGTGCATCTGCCCTATGGGTTACCCCACCGATGGAGTGTGTTCAGGGCATTCCCCCCTCCCAGGTGCCGTCCGCCCAAGTATGTCCTCCCCTCGATGCCAAGGGGCGTCTCCACAGATGGCTTCCCCCACCTCTCCTTTTATAGGCACAAGCGAAAGGTCGCAGGCAACGTACGCAGCTCCCACACGGTGTCGATCCGGCCATTAATTTTGAGATCAAATTTCTTATCGATTCCTAATTTCTCACCTTCTAGACTTCTACTTTCCATATCAAAAAATTTTGTTGGGAATTGCTTCCATTAAATAGAGATACGGTGCATCATCTTTCCATTGCTAAGATGATACACCTAGAACCAATCTCTTTCTTCCATCTTGGTGCATAGGATGCCATAAATTGACCATGTGCCTTGCAGTCAACCGAGAACATGCGGCCGTATGAAGCACGGCGCAATGACCGGTTAACTAAACCGTAAATCGTGTTGAGAACTAATCTTGTTGTTGATGGTCGACAAGCTGCAGTCCAGCAACCGTGGTTGACACAATGTGATAAAAAAAACTAGCGAGTGGTCGAAGACCGAAAGTACCGGCTCTGTATGAACGGTACGACCGGAGTTACAGTAAAATCAACATGGTCAACGAGCTGTGGAAGACACAATATGATCGTCACAATGTGGTCGACACAACGTGGTTGTAATAATGTGATCATAACAACCGATCGACACAGCATGGTCGACATAACATGATCGAAGAACGTGGTCGACACCCCACGTGATTGGAGGTGTGATCGGAGAATGTGATCGACACAACACAGTCATATCAGCATGATCGACACAGCATGGTCGAAGACCCACAAACTCGGGATGATCTTGGGATGCTTCATAGTCGGCCGGGACCTGCAGCCATACGAGGCACAACGCGTCAATCGTGCATTGACAGCTTGAGGACCAGGTCGTGTGCCGTTTCATGACCCGGACTTAGAGAATTTGAATTTTGGATAGCACGTGTATGTATCAAAGGTTCCTTCCCAAATATACACCTCTGTATTTGTTTTAACTAAATATATTTGCACAGAAACTCATCAAAACAATTTGTGTGACTGAACCGAAAGCTGATAAGTCGTCTCTAAAAAGCTATTCCGATAAACTATTTCGAAACGATGGCGGAAAAACTGCCCTATTGTTTATTCAAGAAAGTCATAAACTAAAATAAGCTGAAAAGACTAGGTTCAAAGCTTGCGTTCTTTGGCCCATTCTTTTCGAATTATGTTTTATGGCTTGCGACTTTCTCTAAACAAATAAACAGATCATTTTTTGTCATCTTTTCAAAATAATTTATTAGTATTTGATTCATTTATGTAAATACTTACACTATGACTAAAAATCATGGGTTATAAAAAAACAGTACCTTCATTAGCACAGAGACGGTCAGACATAGCTAGCAGAACGCGAAAAAGAAAAACTCGGCCTGTCCTTGACTCCGTCCATCCTCTTCGGTTTCGTGTTTCTGGGCTGTCACCACTTACCTCCGAAACAATTCTCGTACGAAAAATGTACGCTCACTAACATACAACCAAGTCCGGCTGGATCCACATCCACCTGCTGATGGGGTTGGTTCTAGGCTTCTAGCAACGATGATGCACCCGTCAGCCGGTGTAAGCGTGGCATTGCTAATGACTGTGTTTGCACGTGTAGCACGGCCCCTTTTATCGGAGTTAACGCTAATATCATTCTGTAGCAAAATTTTCTTAATTTTGATCCTTTGGCATTTTTTTAATAAAAATAGATATTTTTCTGAGTTCGAAAGTGGCAGCTGGCTCGTGCAGAGCCGCCACAGCGCATCTACCTCTTGCCGCACGTCCATTCCTCAGCAGGTATTAGAGCAACTCCAGCAGGGTCCCTATTTGAGCCCTCAAACCTCATATTTGAGAGCCAGAGCAAAAAACTGAACTCCCACAGGGCCCCTACTTGGCTCTCAAAAATAGGAGGCCTCTCAAATGAGGTCTCCAAGCCCTCATTCCCAGGGGCCCCCTACCCCGGCTCTCATTTTTCAGGTTTCCTCGTTTTTTGTGGAACATTTGTGCTTTCAATTTAAATTTGGAACAAATTTGAATATTCGTATTTGAATTCGTATTTGAATTCATATTTGAATTCGGAACAAATTTGAATTTAAATTTGAATGTTATGTGATGAACTTTGTGCTTTCAATTTAAATTCGGAACAAATTTGAATTTAAATTTGAGTATTCGTATTTGAATTCGGAACAAATTTGAATTTAAATTTGAATATTCATATTTGAATTCGTATTTGAATATTCGTATTTGAATTCGGAACAAATTTGAATTTAAATTTGAATGTTATGTGATGAACTTTGTGCTTTCAATTTAAATTCGGAACAAATTTGAATTTAAATTTGAATATTCGTATTTGAATTCATATTTGTGCTTTCAATTTAAATTTGGAATAAATTTGAATTTAAATTTGAATATTCGTATTTGAATTCGTATTTGAATATTCGTATTTGAATTCATATTTGAATTCGGAACAAATTTGAATGTTATGTGATGAACTTTGTGCTTTCAATTTAAATTCGGAACAAATTTGAATTTAAATTTGACTATTCGTATTTAAATTCATATATTTAAATATTGTCCCTCATTGTGAAATCATAAATATTTTATTGTGTATTGTGCTTTTGTCCCATACATATGCATATAGTGTGTGAGGAAATAGAGAGAATTGAGAAGTAGGAGCCCTGTTTTGAGGGCTCCTGCTGGAGTGCAGCTCAGAAAACAGGGCCCTCAAAAGTAGGGGGAGCCCTCAAATGAAAAGTAGGGGCCCTATTTTGAGGGCTACTGCTGGAGTTGCTCTTATAGAAGGACTGGCATACTGTAGCACTACTATTTAGCACTGTTGCTCACTAATGAGCGCTAAACGAAATTAATTAATACTAATAGTAACTAATTAGTATTGATTAAAGCAATAAATTAATAGCATTTATTTGGTGCTAATTATATTTAATTAGCTCTAATCATATAATGCTAATTATGTGCACGATAATATATTGTAACCGCAATTAATTAGTACTAATAGTAGTTAATTAGTTCTTTCATTAGTGCTAAATTCAAGATTTACTTATCTTGCTACTATCTCCTTTTGAGGATAAAATAAGGGGTCACGGGTCATCACATACCTCACTCCTCTCGCTCCCGTCGTGCGCACATATCTCTCCCTCACAACTGCTCGCTTGTAAAGGTTGAAATAGCCAGACGACGTAGACAAAAGTACATCTCCTGCTTCCATGATTTTTGTTGCGTAGTATAAGTGAATTCCAACGCCGAATTTCTATGGTACGTAAGCGATTCAAGTGAAAGTCTTATGTTAAATTTTCAGCTCATTTGGGCAATACATGCTCGCTTGTATGGTTAACAATGATAAACGACGTAGGGAAATGTGTGTGTTGAGTTCGATAATTTTTGTTGCGTAGTATGGAATGAATTCCAGCGGCGAATTTCTATGGCACGTTAACGGTTCAAGTAAAAGTCTTGTGTGAAATTTTCAGCTCCTTCGGACAACAAATGCTCGTTTGTATGGCTAAAGTTGATGAACGGAGTACGAAAAGCGCATGTATTGACTTCTATTATTTTTATTGCACAGTACACATTGAATTCCAGTAGCGAATTTCTATGCCACATTAGCGATGCGAGTGGGATTACAAAGTGGAATTATCAGCTCATTCGGATAATAATTGCTCGCTTGTATAGGTTGAAATGGCCAGACGGCGTAGGCGAAAGCACATGTCCTATCTTTCACAATTTTTGTTGTGCAGTACGGAATGAATTCTAGTTGCAAATTTTTGTGACGTGTTAGCAGTTCAAGTAAAAGTCTTGTGTGAAATTTTTAGCTCATTCGAACAACAAATGCTCGCTTGTATAATTGGCAGAACGAACGACATAGTGAAAAACACGTGTGTGGACTTTTATTATTTTTCATTCTCTGATCCATCGTCGCCGTCTCCATTGAGCAACAAAAATAAATACTATTAATTCAACGATTTAATTAGCATTAATTAATTACTATTAGTACTAACTAATTGCTATTAGTTCTGATTAATTATGCTTAGCGCTAATTAATAGGTAAATAGTGATGCTACAGTGGTAAACAGTCCCTCCGCCGTTCTTCCGCTCCATGGCAAACTGGCGGGAGGTAGCCGCGCAATTGCTGCTCGGCAGGAGCCAGCTGCCGCGTCAATCCGACCTAACATGAGTCATCCGTCACATCTTTCGATATCAAAGAAGAATCTATTTTTATAAAAAAAAGTGTTGGAGGGCTAAAATAAAAAACCGTTGCTAGGGGCTGCACGTGTGAACAGTTCCCTTTTATCAGTTGCACGCGATGACACCAACCTCGCTGTATTGAAAGATTACTAGCCACGTAGGCGTGGCGCAACGCCACGCCAGCCACCGTGTGGACCGAAGTAAAAGAGACGAAAATTCACAGGAAAAAGAAAGCGTAGGGGCTTTTTCGCAAAAAAATCGAGGGTCTTTTCGCAATAAAAGGAGAGCGGAGGGTCTTTTTCGCAAAAACCCGAGGGCCTTTTCGGAAGAAATAAGGGCCTGTTCGTAATTATAGGAAACCGCGGGCCGCTATCAAGAAAAAAAATGCGCAGGGGCTTTTTCGCAAGAATCAGGGACCTTTCCGCGAGGAAAAAGGACCTCTACGTAATTTTCAGGAAACTCAGGGAAACCGGCTCCTACGCGAATTCCGCCGCCACGCGCCAGCCGAGGGAGCGCTGGGGGTGACGTGGGGCGCGTCCCCTCGCGCGGAGTCCCCCGGGTTTAATCCCGTGAGGATTACTGCAGCCATTAGCACAATAGGTCCGGATCACCGAAATCTATCCCGTACGGTCCATACCGGCTCCGAGCGTAGAATACGCCCGCTTCCCTTGGCCCAACTGCTCCCATCACTACTCACCCCGCCGTTGCAAGTTATCAAAATTTGAGTTTAATTTTATGTTATTTATTTTATGGTTTTTGCTATCAGCTGGACAAGGATTTGATCGGCCTACAGAGGCAGTCTGACCAGTATAAGTGGTGGTCTACCAGGATTTGGTGTGACCAGCTGTGAATAGCGGTCCAACGGTGTGACCGATTTCTAGTTGTCAGTACATTTATTCTAAAGAGGTGCACATTGCGTTGTGAAAAGTTTTTGAGAGCGGTGTGACCGGCCATGTGATAGCAGTCCGACAAAAGGTTGTCAGGTGGTCTGATCGGCATAGGTGATACGGTCAGACTGATCCCTTGTTACTAGGAAGTTGTCATATGTGGCGGTCTGACCAACCTCTTCAAAGATGAGTAATTTGAGTTGGTTTTCGATTATGTTAGTCATGGCATGAGTATATGCAAGTGTTAGTTATGGCGGGAGTCTATACATTGTAGAAATCTTGACGTGAGTGTCAAGTGGTGTATGTTTATATCAGTTTTGTCAATGAGTCAAGTGGATGTCACTTGTGCTCAAGACGACTGCTTGTTTTTTGATGTGTAGGGCATTTGGTGATTGTAGTAGTCAATGGCAGGACTGAGGCTAGGGGAGGTGCCTTGAGGCCATGGAGGATCGCGTAAGTCCGAATAGACAAGAATCTTAACAAGGCAAGTGTATGCATGCAGTGTGCTATTGAACTTAGGCATTTCAAGTGGTGATGGTCCTGGGGTAGACGTACGATCTTGACAGCAAGTCATTAGGCATCACGAACTTTGTTGTAATGGTTGCTTCGAGGAGAAGCACCGTGGAGACCGATGGGTAGCAATTGAGTTAATTGTCTGATACTATGCGGAGAGGCTATTTGTAAAACCACAGCGGTAGTATAAATGGTTTAGGTCATGTATTGCAGAATGAAGCATCTTATTGGTCTATTGGAGCTATGTGGTAGTCATGCTTTGAAAAACGTTCAAATGTGTGTGAGTGTAAAATCCATTTATGTGTGGGTTACCTGATTTCCCCTTTTGTAATTAGTTGTATCCACTAAAGGTGCACTGGTTATTAGGGTTAGGTGTGAGGTGAGCAGTCTCCACTATATAAGCCCTTGTGTGTTGAGAGAGGAGGTCTCTTAGGGTTTTAAGATCGAGGTTGGGTTTTCTTTTATTGGAAAGTTTGTGTGTATACTCTAGGCTTAAAAGCTCTGTCCTTCATAAGGGAGTGGCCGTAAAATATACTCTCAAAGTAAAATGCATATCTAAATTTCATCTAAGTGAGTTGTGACATGGATTTCTCTTTGTGTGTGCCTTCGATTTGTTTTGTTTTCTGGTTTGGATTTCATCTCCTCTTAATCTCTCTTGGTACAAAGGACATATAAATGGTGGAGATATCTCTTGGAGACTAGATCCCACCCATCTAGACACTTTCTAGAGAAAGTTCTTGTGATTGTCAGGTTTTACTCAAGAGAGAGATAATCTTAGGGTTTACATCTTGATGGAGTTTTATCTTGAGTTTGTGCTGTAATCTAACATACTAAGAGATGAGAGAACTTATACAAGGTCATTTAGATCATCAAGAACTCATGAGCAAGAGCACATCAAGGTTTCTCTCTTTTACCTGGTCCCTTCTTTTGGATAAAGGTCACAACTTTAGATTTGATCTTCATGATATATGATTAGAATAGGTTCCTGATATCCTAGGGATGATTTGTTCTAAGTTTCATGCTGTTTTGATCTTTGGTTTAAGAGTTAGCTATTTGTTTGATCATGTGTTGTGTTGTTTTTCTGCTTCTATTCAATGAGCGGTCAGATCATTGTGACCCGAGAGGTCAGACCTTCCTGACTGGTCTGACCAGTGACACTTGCGGTCAGACTAGCTAAGTGGTCCGACCGCCCCCAGTCGACGGTTAGACTGGTGATGCAGTTCATTTTGGGTGTCTTTGTATTCTTTAGCTCTTAGCTTTGATATAGGACTTGTTCTTTTGGACTACGGCTCACAGCGCTTAGCTGCGGCTTATTAGTCTAATGAATAGTGATTACTGAGAGAAATCAAAACCCAAAAAGAACAGGGCTATAGTTTGCATGCTTGATTTTTTTGAATTGTTCACACATCTAGCCCTATAGCAATGTTTTTTTTCAATTTTGGCTCGTAGCACCCATTTTTACAAAAAAATGACCCCCTCCCCGAGCTCAGAAGGTGCGATAAGCGACATGACCTCACCACCGTAACTCGATAGGAGAGGAGCGGTTGGGCGAGCAGGTGCGGTGCGGCAGGCCAGGCACTGCCGAGCTAGCACAGCTTGGCAAGCGCCCGCCGAGCCACCCTTACTCAGCAGGAGCCTGCTGAGATGCACCTACTTGGCAGGTGGCTAGGCCAACGGGCAAGGCCAAGGTAGCAAAAAAATGGCAAGGGTGAGAAAAAATTTGTTGACTCGGTTCATTTGGGTTTTTATCTAGCTTGACTCATTAGCTCATTTCTAAAAATACTTGCCCATATGCCATGGCTCGGTAGCCACCCAACATGGCAAGCATCGGCTTGTACAAGAAATTAGAAAGAATTGTTTGATCAGGAGGATAATTAATGTTTGGAGTTTCAGTTTTTCCACCCATAATGCAATGTTGGCATCTGGTCCGCCCGACTAACCTGCACGGATGCACTGTTTGGACGGAATAACAGTTTTGGACAGGCCAACAAAAACAGCTCCATCTTATAAGTAGTGCATGTACATTATCATAAAGAAATATAAGAACGGACCATGTGTAGCCTGACATAGCACCTAGGATGAAAATATTGAACCGTATGACACCCACATGGCATGGCGGTCATTCGACCGACGTGGAGGTGGCTGGTTGTCGTGGTAGTGGCAAGCGCAATTGCATCTCAGTTGGCACAGCAGCAAAACGGGTGCTAGTCACTATCGAGGTGCACAACCTCCTCATTGTTCCTCTCCCTGATCCTCTGCCTACGGAGCTCATCGTTGTTGGACCTTTCGGTCTGGAGCTCCTCGCGCAACTCTTCTAGATGGATGTGCAGTTTTTGGATGTAAATCTAGGCAGGTATTGAAAACGATGGATCTACTTACTTGGTGAACTTGGAATCTGCTGTCTGCAAGCAAGATGAGGTTACTACAAGCGTCCCATGTGTGCAAGTATACGTAGGTAATGAATCACTTAGCATGAACATACAACAGCAAAATAATCGATGTCCTGGGTGCACATGGTCATCGCAAACTTGCACCACCGCATCGCGGTTGTGCTTGCATTATAGCCAAAGCTGAGGGATATCGAGGTAGCCACAGAGGGGATTTCTAGGGGTGTGCAACTCCCTGGTTTCGAGCGATTGATCAGGGCTTGGGAGTCGGGGTCTAGGGGACCGTAGATGCTTTTGTATTCGAGGTAAGGGTCATGGCCTTGAAACCCAGCCCATGCCTATCATCCCCTCCCACGCCTTGAGCTTCCTGGCCTGTCTGCCATGCTTCTATTCATGTAATACGATTCCCTATAAGACATGAAAGGATGTTTGAGTGTCTGTACTATCAGTGTCCATGTGAAATTCACACTAAAGTTATGAAAAAGAATGTGCCAACATTACAGGAAATGCCAGTGTTATAGAGAATGAACGAGTACACATGTGGTACAATCAATAGGTCTATGGGGCAACCAAGCGACATGCGAACGAGCCTTCATCTTTTTCTGCTCGACGTATGCCTGCATAACTTCAGGGAGTTGCCTCCTTTAATCCACGTGCTTCTTCACAACCATGGCCCTATTAACTAAGTAGATGACGGTGAGGTTCCAACTCTCGTCCATGATTGCAGTGATTAGGAGAGAGTGCACATCCTTCAGCATACTGCTGTACACCTTCAATATGTTAGTCATCATAATCCCGTACCTTACACCATCTGTATCGTGAAGCAGTGACCATTTCTCTATGCTTGGGGTATGCAATTTGATCCAATTGGTGAACTCGCCCGTTGCTATGGGATCGACCTGAGCTATGGCTGGTTCTGCTCCCTGCGACTCCCTCATATGCCAAGAGCTCTCCACTTCAAGCTCACGTCATATTATATTAAACTTGTGCCTCTAGTTTTGTATGCACAATTTCTTGAACTTTTTCATCAACTCCTTGTTACGGAAATGGCTATGAAAGATCGCTGCCAGATACCTCATGCATCAATGGGACCTCAGGTCATTCCACTGGAAGGATGGGTGAGCCCCTTGCTGCATGGTAGTTAATGCTGATAGCAACCCAGTCTTGCGATCTATGATAAGGCAGACGTTCGGTCGGTCTTGGAAGGACTTATGGACAGATGGAGTTGATTAACTGGGACACTGGATATTATTTGCCAAGTGATAAATTTGGTGATTTAAGATAATGTGAATTGGTTGATTTAACTTGATATTTCAGGACGCAATATCATCTGAAATTGCGACTACCAAATAATCCAACCATTACTTTAATAATTGAAGTATGGGTTTGGTCATTTAATCAATCATTATTATGAACAAGGTTGATTATTTGCTAATTTAACAAAGTTGTTAATTATGATTAATGGTTGCAATACATTGTGAGGATAGGTTAAGAATATAACAAGGTTTTCTTGATTAAGCTGCATCTTGCAATAATAATCATTCTCAGGCATTATTGGCGAGTTTAAATCCTGAGATAATGATTGGATAATTACTAATTTGGCAAGACTGTATTTTAGCAAGACTCTTTAATTAAGGATGTTACTTGCACAATAAATATTATTTTTATTCATCTTTTTGTAGGTTTGGATTTAAGATAAATATTAAGGGCTTACAACCATCTATAAGAGCCAACTGATTAGTGATTGGGTCTGAGGTAAAGATTAATGGCTCCTTATTCATGTTTAAGAATTCTTAATCATAAACAGTGAAATCGCTAATTTAAATCTTAGCATTTTACAAGTAAATATTGGACAATTTACCAATAATTATTTTAAGAACTAATCAAAAGAGAGGTCTCATGATTTTAGAGATGAGCAAATCATTATTTTGTGTGGCAAAATCTTGCTAAATTAATTAACTTTAATTTGCATTAACAGGTTTAGATATATGGATAAAGATATGGTAGGATCCAAGATTATCACTTGAGTTTCTAGAGCAGAGATGAGAGTCTTAAAGGTCATCTTGCTAATTCCTTGGTCAATAGGAAATTAGTCCAAATTAAATTTCTGATGCCTTTAGTTCAAATTAAACCTTCCAATTAGATAACAAAATTTTACTCTTAACATTATTTTTATTGAAGCTAAATACTATTAATTGGAAAATGGTTCATGGCATGGCCTTGCTTTAGTTGACCTTTATATGAGGACTATTAATCTTGATTGGCATATAATTAACCAAAGTTAAGTTTTAAAATTGAAAGTGCCTCAATTACAATTTTACAATTAAATTTTTTATCCCCATTATTATTTACAGTTAATATCTTATCACATTGCTCCTTTGGATAAATTAGAAATGAAAAGAAAGAATACATGTGAAATACCTTAGCCAGATGCCAACTTCTAGTCGGGCCCACATGTCAAAGAAAGAGAGGGAGGGTGAGCCAAAGTGGAAAAGAAGTGGAGGGGCGTTTGGTCGGGGAAAAATAGAGCTGAACGAGGGGAGGTTGGCAGTGCTTGGGGCGGCAGGGCTTGTCGGCAAGGGGTGGCCAGAGAAGGGTTGGAGGTAGGCAAAACAGGACCCTGGGAGGGTGAAGGGGCCCTGCGAGGCAGTGATTAGGGTCGAGGTGCGCCGAGGAGGGCCAGCGGTAGTCCCAAGTGGTGGGCACTAGGAAGTTGTGAGGGCGGCGGCGGCTGGAGGGGATGGAGAAGAAAGGGAGGCAAGCACGAGTAGGAGTGAGGTCGAGTGAACTCACTGGTGTGGTCAGGTTGACTAGAGGGGTGGCGGCATGGGAGGGCTCCCGTGGAGGGGATACTCGGGCAAGGGAGAGCGTCGCTTGGATGTTAGGGGAGCTTCGAGATGCAGAGGAGCTGCTCCCACAGCGAGGAATCGGAGGGAGGTCGGCCGAGGAGGAGATAGTGGCGGAAATAGCGGTGGCCGACCGGAAGCGAAGAAGGAGTAAGCACGGTGGGTTTTGGCAATGGAACTTCAATTAACTAAGGGCGAAGGTAGAAAGAGTCTAGGGGCATGCCGTGACGCAATTGGTCTGTAGGGAGTTTCGTCGAAGTGGCTGGAAAGGGGAGGTGGCCGGCGCGGGCACAGGGCAGCTCACACTGAGCTCGGCCTGGGGAAGAAGAAGAGGGCAAGATGAGAGGGGCAAGGGCAAGCTCGGGACTTCTTATAGGCGAGGGAGGAAGGTGGTTGTTGGTGCATTGAGGGCGCACGCTCAGGTGGTAGTAGAGGAGTAACACCAGGGCAGCAGCATTGAACACGTGCACTCGTGGCATTTGATGCTCAGCAGGGCTAGGGAAAACAGGGGGCAAAGCTAGGCAAAACCAGGGGTGGCTTTGTCTCGACGCGGCATTGCACACACGGGAGGGTGTTGCACGGGTGACACACAAGGTAGTTCGGTGCACGTGCAGGCCGGGCGCACGGTGAGAAGCCGGGGCTGGGTCGGCTTGGAGTAGGGCTGGACGAAAAACTCGAAGCTCGTTAGCTCGCTCGGCTCGTGGCTGGCTCGGCTCGGCTCGTTAGGATAACGAGTCGAGCCGAGCCAAGATTTTAGCTCGTTAGCTATAACGAGCCAACTCGAGCCAGCTCGCGAGCCGCTCACGAGCCAAACGAGCCATGCTTCCAGGAATTTAGATATGCATATGCTGCTTCCATGGACCTAATTTGTACTCTATTGCATGTGTTAATGTGTAAATTTGTACTCTATTGTACCCAAACGAGCCATGCATGTATTAATTTGTACTCTATTGTACCCAAACGAGCCAAACGAGCCTAACGAGCCAAACGAGCCTAACGAGCCAAACTTCCATGGATGAATATATGATGGAGATAGTTTTTTGCCCTGGCTCACGAGCCAAACGAGCTAACTCGAGCTTTTTGTCGAGCCGAGCCGAGCTGGCTTTTTAGCTCGTTAGTTATAACGAGCCAGCTCGAGCCAGCTCGTTATCTACCGAGCCAGACCGAGCCGAGCCGAGCCGAGCCGAGCCAGCTCGTTATCCAGCCCTAGCTTGGAGCCAAGGGAAGAGAGGTGGAAGAAACAGAGAGGGAGAGAGAGAGGATGGGGAGGCCGGGTGGAGAAATGGGCTGAAGGCCAAAGATTTGCAAATAATTTCCAAATTTTGAATTCTAGTCTTAAATCTGTGATTATGTTTTGTATTGGAACCCTTCGTTCAAAATTTGGATTCGAAAATTTGAATTTCAAGATTTGTCGAGTTTCGATAGTTGATTCTTGAACTTCATATTTGAATTTTCGGATATAAAACTAGATCGGAAGGATTTTAATATTAACTTTGATTTAAGTTTTTATTCTTGGTTTTGAATTTTCACAGTCTTGATTTCTTGATCAAGATTTTGATTTATTATTATTATTATTATTCAAGTTTTTAGCAAGGAACCAAATCAAGAAATTAGAATAACACCGAAAATTTTTGAGATACACTGAAAAAGTAATGAAAAAGATTTTATAATTTTTGCAATTACACTAGTTCCCTTTTTGGGATGTTATAGCCATCAAGATTGTGCCCTTGTACCGGCCAGAGAGGAATGTGCCATCTATCGTGAGCACTGGATGGCAGTACTTGAACCCCTCAATTGTCTGCCAAAACGCCTATAACACCCAGTGAAGGATTAAACAATTGGTGCCCTTCATAGGGTCCATCCTCTTTATCTTGTTAACATATGTCCCGGGATTGGCATGAGCAATCTAATGCAACATTCATTGCAGAAGTCATAGGCCTCCTCGTACACGTCGTGCATCCTTGCATGACCTTCCTCCTTGCTCACCACACCTTATTGTAGCTCGTCGAGAAATCAACCAGATTCAAGGCATCGACTATCAACAGCTTTGGTAAAATTGTGATGTCCGCAACTACAAGGTGACTTATCAAACTAGCGATGAGGTCACATTGTGGTGGCTATGCAGAAGCTCGGTAAGCTCGCAGGTGTGGCCCTTGACCACCGTTACCCAAAAGTCCGTTGATCTGCCTTTGAATCTCTATGCACGGACCTTCTCAGGACAAGAGTTCTAGACACTTCACCACGTACATATCGAAGTTCAACCTATGCACCCGATACATGCGGCTTATGCGAATAGCATATCTTGCGATGGCTTGCTGCACGACACCTTTGTTGATGAAGCGTTGCCCTTCAGTAGAGTGTCTTCATCGAAGGATCATTTAGACCCACCTTCAGACAGCAGAACTAGAGAGGCCAAGGCAACAACATCCAATCTTGAGGAGACGTACTCAACATCCGTGTACACAATACATCGGGTGCACCACCCCTACACTAGCCTTGTCTCTATTGGTGGCTGTGTCGGTATCCTCCTACTCGATGGAATGGCTTTCATCCGACAGCCTTTACAAATATTCATGGCAGTCAATACGTGTTGCCCACCATCTTTTTGTATGTTCTCTTGGTTAAAAGTTATATGCCAACCTGGATAGCCGTCTATCATCCCGACCAGCACCATATTCCACCGCACCACCAGGACCCATAGGTTTCCATTTCATCGCCACCATGCCCAGCAACATGATGCTCCACATCACTACTCTCGTCGCCCTCGCCCCTACTCGACGCCTCCACCCTCTCCACAAACTGCACATACACCATTGACCTCCTATATATCGCCACAACTGAATTGCTGGCAATCTCCATGTACTACTACCAGACGATGTTGCCAACCACCTTCACCTCTTAGAAACACTCCCTCGAATATCCAACTATCGTGGTTGTCATTGCCTCGATGACGATATTCTTCCTAGAAAAATCCCTGTCAAATGCACTCTATATGCACCTCCTAAGCTCAGAGAGACCTAATTCCTTAATCCTCAGAGCCTCGATTATGGTCCTTTCACAATTTTGAAGGTCCGCCCTGTATAGCCCGTTCCATACGACTCCCTCTTCGTAGAATACGAACAAGTGTTCTATATCCAACAGCAGATACCCACCACCAATGCAGACGAAATGCACTTATTACAGACGATACTACATACCAATGAACTCTAGCTATCTTTTTTAATAATAGTGTAGAAATAACAACATTGTCAAATGATAATAGTGCATAAATAATAACAGCGCATAAATAATAACAATGCAAAAAATAATAACAGTTCTGAAATATTAACAATGCATAAATAATAACATTGTATGAATTATAACAATGCACAAATAATAACAATACGTAAATACTCAAATAATAATAATGCATAAATAATAATAGTGTACGACGCACAAATAATAACAAGGTGTAAATACTCAAATAATAACAATGCATAAATACTAACAGTGTACAACTAAGAACGTTCGGGTATTAACAAATAATCGTTAACACCACCACTAATCCATTACTAATATGGGTAATTACAAAAAAGGTATGCACGAACTAAACACGTACATCATCTACACATTGTTATAGAGCACATTCTACACAACTGAACTACCATTAAAGCTAACAAGATCTTAATGAAACATACCTTTTCGTGAAGGTCTTTACTGGAACCACACTAATTCCACCTGCGAAATCCCTTGGCGAACACTATTTCTTTCTTTCCTCTCCATCCGCTCTCTTATGCTCCATAGGGAAGATACTCAACTGCTCGAACACTGATGAGTTAGCAGAGAGGGAGGCGGGCATTTTATACACGTGAGGGAGGTATTGCCAACTGACAGACCCACACGGGTGCACAGGGCAGCAGCCGTGTCCAACCAAGAGCCACAAGAATTACTATTAAATGCGTCGCATCATGTCACGCCCGCGTGGTCAGCCACCGAAGTCCACAAGGCAACACACCTGTGAGCCAAGGCAGCTCGACAAGAACTACCTTGCCCCCTGCTCGGCAGCCCTTTGCCAACCGCGCCGCGTCGGTGCTTGCCACACTAGCTCACCCTGACGCTCGGTTCAGCCCCTACCAAGCTACGGCGGTGCAACAGGTGGTACGTATCGCTTGCTGCGTCTTCCGAGCTCGAGGAACGATTCATTTTTGTAAAAACGGATGTTAGAAGACTAAAATTGAAAAAAAAAGTCGTTACAGTGCTATATACGTAAACAACTCAATAGTTCTGAGTTTTCTATTTCATTATGTTACTAATATCAAAGAGAAGATTTTAAAAAACCAATTACCCCGTCTTAACTCGCCTACCCGATCCTGCACAACCCGACCCAACCGTCGTCGTGGCTGTCGTCCCACTCGCCGTTGGGGTTCCGTGGCCGTGCGTGCGAACGCGGCCACGACCACCTTGGCTAAAGGCGCGGCGCGGCGCCTCGCCTCTCGATTTGTCGTACCGTTGTCGCTATCCCTTCCCGTCGCTTGAAACAAAAGCCAAATCGATCCCCCCTCCACTCCACCTTTCGGCCGCTGCCTGCCTTTGCGTGAGGACGCTGCCTTTTTAATCCCCCGTCCCTTCCTCCCTCCCCGCAGTTTCCACCCTAATCAACCTGCCTGCCTGTCTGAGCGGGGCGAAGCTCGCCACTGGCTTGGCGTGCCTCTGCTTCCTTCCTAGTTCCTTCCCTTGCGGTTTGCTTACCTGCAAGAGCCGGCCGGCCATGGCGGAGGAGCAGAGGTGGCAGGAGGGGCACCGCCTGTGCGCCAACAACTGCGGCTTCTTCGGCAGCCCCGCCACGCTCGACCTCTGCTCCAAGTGCTACCGCGACCGACAGCAGCAAGAAACACCCGCCGCCGCCTCCCCGGCCTTCTTGCCTTCCTCCTCTGCCTCCGCAGCGCTAGCCTCACCCGCAGCTGATGTCGCCGAGCCCGTCGGGGCCTCCGAATCCGCGCCGTCCTCGGCGCACGCGGGCGCCAAGGCGAGCAGGTGCGCCAGCTGCAGCAAGCGGGTGGGGCTGACGGGCTTCGCGTGCCGGTGCGGGGGCACCTTCTGCGGGGCGCACCGGTACCCGGAGCGGCACGCCTGCGGCTTCGACTTCAAGGCCGCCGGCCGCGACGCCATCGCGCGTGCCAACCCCATCATCAAGGGCGACAAGCTCAAGGACAAGATCTGATCCCCCATCGCACGTCGTCGCCGGCCGGGCGCCGGGCCACCTTACCCTCCCTTCCGTCCTTCCTCCTCGCTCCATACGGAGGAAAAGGAGGAGGATCGCAATTGGTGTAACTTTGTGTAAGCTGGTGATGAAATCGTCAGCCATGGAAATGGAAATGCATTTCGAATAAGGGATACTCTGCTTCCACCATCTCCAAGCCTGTTTCTAACTCTCTTCTTTGGCTGCTGCTGCGAAAAGCTGGGAATCTAACGGCGATTGAAATGCAAACGTGATGAACCCTACAGGGATCCGGAAAGGATCCGCTGATTTCGCGATAGCATTTGATTTTGCAATGGAAGACGGCACAAGCATGCATGCTACGAACGCTACCATGTACCACTTCTTTCTCCCCGTTTCTACGGTAGACGATACCTATCCAACCAACGGATTAGCACCCCCTAACAACCTCATTAGTGAAGCTCACGCCCACCTTCGTTCGCAGCAGTGGCGGATCTAGGAAATTTTTTTGGAGGGGCTGAAGTACCTTCAGCTCGACCTCAGCCCCTTCTACATTATACATCCATGGCTAAAAATTTAGGGGGGCTCAAGGGTCCGGTAGCGGTAGGGGGGCTCGAGCCCCCCCCCCCCCCGCCCCACCGCTAGATCCGCCCCTGGTTCGCAGCTCCGACTTTTGATTCGCGAGAATTAGGGCCTGTTTGGGAGAGCCCTACCAACTCCAAATCCACGAAAAACAGCTCTACTCCACGAAATTTTACCCAAACGCTCCAGCTCTGCGAAATTTGGATCCACCAAAATCCTGGATCCAAGGGCCAGATTCATGGATTTCATGGAGCTCCTCAAGGGGTGCTCCACCGTGGAGTTGGGTGGTAATTACCCGCCAATGCCACTGGTTATACACAAAAGTGGCCATTCCCATCAAAACCTCAATTTCGTGGATCTGGAGCTGCTGTACAAGCCAAACACTCCATGGTGAGATCCCAGATCCATGGTGGAGCTGCTTCATGGTGGAGCTGCTACTCCAGATCCACGTTTTCAATGGTGGAGCTCTCCCAAACATGCCCTTAATGGAGAGACCTGCTGTTCGAGTTCCAAATTCGACGACAGGTTTAACGGATGGTAACGTGGATGCTCCCGCTTATACTGAGAAATCGATACAATGTTTTTGTGCGGCTATCTTGTTGGCCGTGGTACTGTAGTACAGTAGTGGCCAAACGGGAGATCGAAGCGTGACTATCTGAACGATGAACACACAGGATCGAGTGAATGACTCCTTGCAGAGGGAAAGCAAAGCAATCGTGTAGCCGTCGAATAAAAGAAGAAGAAGAAGAAAAGAAGCGTCCGAACAAGCCTGTTCGCTTTCTGGTGCTTGGCGGAGGACGATGGGTCAGGCCTTCGAATTGGACCGATTCCTCTCGTGATTCAAACGAAGCCCTGGATGGGTCAACCAAACGGTACCTAACCAAAGGATAAGCACAAACGCGGCAGATTAGAGCATGCGCTGCTTTAATTTTCTTGCATCCCCACGTACACACGAGCGAGCGAGATGGCCACCTCTAACTAACCCTCCGCGTGCTGAGCCTGACACCAACGTCGTAACTGCTCTTCTACCCCCTGACCTGCCCGTGCCGTGAGACCACCACTGGCTATACTTTAGAATTCTGCTTTTGGGGTGTTTTAATCGACTCGAACTGACAGTATTTAGCTAAAGTTTTTAATTTTTGTTTTTAATTGAAATAGAATAGTAACAGTTGAAAGAAACATCTATTAAACACAATATTTTTAAAAATAACTTTTGAAAGATGCAGACGTGGTGGAGGCGACGAAGACTGGCGAGCGGCTTTTAAAACTGTTAAAGAGACCACTTTTAAAAATAGTTTAAAGAAATCATTTTTAGAAACCAATTTTTCCAAACAGAAATAAAAGCTGAAGCCAATTTAAATACCCTTCAGTGGAGTCTAATGGTAAGCTTTTTCTCCGAGCCCGAGCCGCGCGAACAAGTCGCCGGATTAGCTAGTTGTTGATTGTTTTTCGATGGAAACAATGAGGAATTGAGGATGTTCGCACTGGCTAGGTAGCAGTAGTAGTACCTGAAAGTGAACGTACCTAGCACGTCCCATTCCATCGGGACGATAACCATAACAAAGTACTCCTAAGTACGTACGTTGTATTCCACCCAGAAGATTACAATCACAAAGAACTACGTTCGTGTACATACGTCACTAGACATGAGAAATGTGCAAGTGAACACATTGGAGGAAGAAAAAAACGGGGAACGGATTTGTTAAAAGAACATTGGACATTTGGACGTCTAATAAGCAGTGGCGGACGCAGAAATTTTGAAATGGGTGTTCGAAGTTGTAAAAATATTTTTCAGTACAAAATATAAAGATCTACAGTAGTAATAGTTAACATATAATTGTTCGTACTAGTATAATTAGAGGTTCGATGTTCCTAGATGAATGTTTCAGAAAACATAGCTGTGCAAACCAATTGCAGTCCACAAGATTGTATACATGCATAAAAATTACACATGTTCTTTGTGAGAAAACTGTCACTTATACCAAGGGTATGTGTACTTATTACCAACAAGTTGAACGCAGAATTCGAATTTTGGACACATCTGGCCCTGTAGCACGCAAAAATTCCACATCTGGCCCCCATTGCGCAAAAATTCCAAAAGTAGCACCCGGCCGACCGCGCATCTCTCGCGTTGCGCCACGTGTCCCAGTCGTGCGATGTGGTACCGCACGACCGCACTGTTCACGGGTCGTGCGATGTGGTACCGCACGACCGCACTGTTCACGGGTCATGCGGTACCAAACCGCACGACCGCACTGTTCCGCGTCCCGAGCGCACGTCTCCTCTGCCGACCGTGCGACACCGTCTGCCGACCGCACGTCTTCCATCCCGAGCGCACGACACCACTGTAGCCCCAATTATTTGTCCGAGCGAGCGCGTTCACGAGCCAGATTCCTTCCAGCCGAGCATGCTTTCCTGCAGTCCAATCCGTCCGCCGAAAGAGCAGTTTTTTTGCACTTATTTGCTTGCAGCTCATACATGCGCCAGCAGTATGGGATATGGCCCCCCCCCCCCATTTTTGCTGAATGGCTGAGGAGTGTTCGCAATAAAATGCCTGGGAGCTCGCTGGTGAGCAGATGCATGCGGTGAAGACTTCTTGTTTGCAGTTGAAGCAGAGACAGAGCGAGAGCGGGAGTGAAGGGAGGAAAAGAAAGAGTGGAAACCCAGATTTTTGAGTTGCTTTTGTTTGGAATCAGGAGATTTTACAAATACGAAAGTTGTAGATTGTCTTGTGAGTTTCAAGAAGAGGTAATTTTTTTGGCCCCGTGCAAGTATTTTTCTGTGAATGTCATTAGCCCGTAATTAGGCAAACCGTCATTCGTTAATGTTCTTATAAGCCAAATACGTTGTGTATTTTGTAGGTAAACATCCATATATGATGCATGATGTATTGTAGTGTAGAAAATGTCGTATATTTTTGTTGAAGTTACGTAGTGTAATGTAGTTATTTTTTGATGAAGATATGTGCTTGCATGTGTAGGTGTTGAAAAAGTAAATATTTATGTTGGAGCATTTGTAGGTGATAACAACAGTAGTTAGATTAGAGACAATTTGTATAATTGGTAGGCTTAGTGAATGACCTTAGACAACGTATAAAATTAAAATTGAGAATAAATTTGGATTATTAGAATAGAAATACCAGGAAAGTAGTACGGAGGTATAGTAAAATTAAATAAACTGAGGAAATGAAATTACAAAAATATATTCCGTTGATTTATGTACGCTTTCGTAAGTGAAAGCCGCATGAAGTGAAATATAGAAAAGAAAGGAAGAAAATTAAGTAATGGAAATTTTGCATTAATCGGAAAAAATGGAATTGCAATTGGTTAGTGGAAGCTGGCATTAAGTAAAATTTTACAAAAGAAATTTTACAAATTAGAAAGTAAAATCTACAAATAAGACCGCTGGAAATAAAAATGAAATGAATATGTAATTTGATGTATGTTAGAATTTGGAAGTAAAATAGTTAGAAATAAATTGTAGTTTTAGAAATACAAAAGATATACTAATCGATTTTGTAGGCAGTAGGAAGATGTATGAAATACCGAACTGTTATTGTTACAATGGGATAGTGGGTGTTTGATGGTACGATTGTTGCATGCTGTGTACTAAAATGGTTGATTATGCACTTATGTTAGGTACGCCATGGCTGACATTCAAGACTTGTTCGTGTTTTATGGGAGTGGTCTTGTACGCGACGGGCCGTTCGGGGCGGACCTGTCAAATTGTGACCAGACCGTGATCCGGGCACCCGGTCTGAATGCCATGAGCTTGTCTGAGCTACAGAGGTGTGTCCGTTCGACGTTCGATCGGCAGACCGGAAGGAAGAAGTTACGGTTCGAGGCAGTCTATGCCTCAATGGTGGGTGATACTACCATGTGGCAACTTCTGAAGGTGACCAATGACGCCTCGTGGGCCAACTACATGGAGGTCGTGTGCAACCCTGATGCTGCGATATATGCCAGGCCAATGGTGTATATCGAGTTCGTGGAGAGGGCAGAATCATCCGGCATGGTTGGTTCTGATGCCGCTGGTGGAGATGTAGTGCATGGGTTCATCTCCGGCAGTCATGAAGACGCTTCTGCGGGAGAACATGTGGGCGAGGAAGTGAGTGATGAAGACATCAGGAGGCGTGCGGAGAATTTCCAGGCCAACGAATGTGTGGACGAGAGGTGGTGGGCCGCCCGTATTGATTGTCATGAGTACCTTGGGGACCAGGTGGAAGAAGCAGGCAGCGAGGAGGATGAGGATGTGGAAATAGACAGTTCTGGAGAGGACGAGGATGGCGAAGCTACAACTGGAGGGGTGGTAGGTTGTGTTGTGACAACGGACGGTGCGTACGTGTCGTCCAGACTGGACGACAACGCAGCGGCATCCCTAGTTCTGCCACAGGCGGAGAAGGGAGAATGGGGGTTCAGCGAGGTCGCACTCATTTTGGGGCAGTACTTCCGTAATAAGAGTGCTGTCCAGCAGGCTATTGCTAGACATGCCGTCAACATAAGCTAGACGTATCGGGTGCACAGGTCAAACCCGGACACATACATTGTGAAGTGTGTCGACGGGTCCTGTCCTGGCAAAGTTCATGCACAGCGGTACAAGGGGGTTGGCACGGAGTTCCGGATAACGGTGCTGCAAGATCACAGTTGCGAGCTTGCGGGCCCAGTACATAGGCACTGCAACATGACATCATCATATGTTGCGGAGCTGGTCAGCCACCTCATCCAGGCGGATGTGTCCATTTCCCCGAAGGTTCTAATGGCAGAAGTAGCAAACATGGTGGGCTTCGAAGTGAGCTACAAGAAGGTATGGCGGGCGAAGCGAAAGGTGCTGCACCGTATGTATGGGACGTACGAGGAGGCGTACGACCTGGTCCCAAGAATGCTGCAGCAAATTGCACAATCAAACCCAGGCACGTACATAAACAAGCAGGAGAGGGTTCATCCTACGGAGGGCCCGAATTGTTTCATTCTTGACAGAGTGTTCTGGGCCTTCCATCAGGCGATACAAGGTTTCAGGTGGTGCCGTCCAGTGCTAACTATAGATGGGACGTTCTTATCCGGCAAGTACAAGGGTACTATCCTCACCGCAGTTGCAGCTGATGCAAATGACCAGTTACTTCCAGTGGCATTTGCAATTGTGGAGAATGAGAATACGGATAACTGACTTTGGTTCCTTGCCAATGTGAAGTATGCCATAGTGCAAGATCGCCCTGAAGTGTGTGTCATCTCTGACCGCAATGCAGGCTTGCTGTCTGCGTTGCGAACATTGCAGAATGGAACGCAGCCCCCCTTCCAGCGGAGCGATGTGAAGAACCGTTGGTGCATGAGGCATATTGCAGCGAACTTCCATAGAAGGTTCTGTAGCAAGGACCTAATGAAGATGTTCAAGAAGCTATGCATGCAGAACCAGAAGCGGAAGTTCGACACCTTGTGGAGGTAGCTCGATCAGGAGGCTACTAAGCATGTGCATACAGAAGCAGGGGCCGTGGAGGGGGCCTCCAGAAGAGTCGGGGTGTTCACACAATGGGTTTAGTGCAATGCACCTGACTTGGAAATGTGGTCTTTGTTGCACGACACCGATGGGGCAAGATATGGGATCATGACAACCAACATGTCCGAGGTATACAATGGTGTCTTGAAAGGCGTCAGATCCCTGCCGATCACGGCAATCGTGGGCGAGACTTGGAACCGTACCGTGGGGTACTTTGTGAATAGAGCCATGATGGCGAAGAAACACCTGGACGAAAACAAGCAATACTCTGAGGTCATGCAGACCTTCATGGACAGGAAGATGGAGAAGGGTCGATCCCACATTGCTCAGCCCATTGATGGCTTAAGGAGGAAGTTTGAGGTTCGCCTCAGGCAGAAGTATGTCATGGGTCACATTAGAGGGGAGCGCAAGCAAATATACACGATTGATGATAAAGCATCTTGCACCTGCAACAAGCCCTAGCTTCTGCACAAGTCATGCTCCCATGTGTACGCGGCCTGCGCTGTATGGCACCAGGCGTCGGCACAGTACATCTCCAAGTACTACGACATGCAGCACTTGTATGCAACCTGGAGTGCAGAGTTCCATTCCTACGGGGTAGACATGCACTACAGGGAATTATGGCCAAGGGAGATAAAGTGGGTGCCCAACGATGCACTGAAGCATATCGGTCGTGGAACACGACAAAGCCGTCGCATCCGCAATGACATGGATGACAGCCAGCGAGGGGATCATGTTCGGCGCCCGAAATGTAGGCTATGCAAGACGATTGGCCACTCCCTCAGCCAGTGCCCAAACAGGCCAACATCAAGCAACGCTCCGTAGTACCAACCACAATGTTTTCTTGTACCCATTGTTGCTTCCAAGTTTTCTGTGCGTTGTGATGTACCCTGCATTATTCAGGAGGTGTACGCTGCATTGTTGGCTCCATGTATCTATGTCGTGCACATTACCATATTATGCATGTTTTCGTACATTCCATATGTTTCCTTGTTGTGTGGGTCATATTCGTGTGCACATTTTATGTATGTTTTGGTACATTCCGTATGTTTCCCTGTCGTTACATTTGTTGTTAATTATGTTGTCATTTGTTGCACATTTTGTTATAAATTTAGACTCACTTGTTATCCTTCTTTGGCAGGACATGGCGTTCGAGTTGCTAGACCCCCGTTGGGATAAGCACCACTGATACCATGCGTGGTCGTCGGGAGATGCACAAGGGCCTCCTTGCTTCGTCCTTAGGGGCCCCCGAGAGAACTGGCGTCTCGACCAGCGGTACATCCCACTACTGCGGGACACCGGGCTGCTGCCCATTGCCCGCATGTTGGATCTACCGCATGCGTTCCAGTATGATGCGCCGCTGCTGTTCGCTCTCGTTGATCGATGGAGGCCGGAGACTCACACCTTCCACTTCCGGTGGGGGGAGATGACGATTACTCTGCAGGACGTGACGATGCTTACAGGTCTACCCGTCCGTGATGCTGCTGTAGTGCCACCCCCAAAGGCAGCAGATTGGAAGGTCCGTCTGGGTCACCGGTTCGGTCATCCGATCCCAGACAACGCAGCTAGTGTGCCACATGGATGGCTTCGTCGGTACATGACATGTCCTGGACACGCACATGAGGAGGAGGTGCGTACACACTTCGTTGCGTACCTGCTATATCTGTTCGGGTGGGTCTTGTTCCCTAGCACCACTGGAGACTCCGTGCAGCCTAGCTACATACACCTAGCGGAGTCCTTGGTGGATGGCTGGCCTGGTCAGGTGCCACAGTATAGCTGGGGATCAGCAGTTCTTAGCGCCACATACCGAGGCTTGTGTGACGCCTCTCAGCGTAGCGCGGTCAGCGAGCCAGTCCTAGCCGTCTGCTACCTTCTCCTTCAGTTGTGGTCGTGGGAACACTTCCCCGTTGGCAGGCCTTCCTTTGGTCGTGTTGTGCACCCTTATGACCTCAGCCCGCAGTTCTACGGGCTCGGTGGTGGCGACGACCCCGTTGATGGGCCTGCTATGGGTACACGTTGGACACATGGTCAATTGAGGTGGGCCAGGGATAGACCGAGACGTGCGTACACGGATTTCCACAACAGGTTCGAGATTCTGCACGAGGCCGACATAGTCTGGTGGCCATGGACTCCACGGTTCATTATGGACACGGCCCCCACGCGTTATCATCTCAGTGCGGGCAGGATCACAGGTACTGGTTGACGACCTGCCACTTGCTGTTCTCGCACTGCGTCGAGCCATACAACCCACACCGAGTCATGAGGCAGTTCAGACTGTACCAGCATGTCCGCCCTGGGAGGACGCCCTCTTGCAGACAGCATCCACCGGTATGTCATTACACCATAAATTTAATTAATGCATTAGTCTGTGCCCCTACTAATTGTGTAATGTCTCAATGAATTTGCAGGCAATCGAGGAGAGGGCGAGCGATAGAAGACTGGAGAGCCACACAGCGGCCGTGGACAAACATGTGGCGTGACCAGGCGGATACGATGGTTGTGGACGAGACACGGCCGGACGACCCCACGACGTATAGGACATACCTTGAGTGGTACGCTCCACGCACCCGTATTAGGCTTACTGGGGAGCCGCCACATCGTCCACTTGAGGTCGTTCACGAGGCCGCTATACAGGCAGGTCCAGACCGTCATCTAGCGGCACGGCACGACCAGGCGGTCCGAGATTAGTATGTCATTATCCAGTGCAGGATTACATTTTAACTCACTGTTTGTTTCACTGCAGTTGGACCAGCTGCATCATTTCCAGGACGAGGCTGCTCAGGCTATACACCGTGGGAGGTGAAATACGGTTGATCGGTGGGTCAGTTCGATGCGCAGCATCTACGATGACGCCAGGGCTGCGATACGGACCTTGAGTTGTGGTCGCCACCGAGATGACGTTGTTGCTCGACGCGGTGGTGGACGTGGCCAGGGACCACCACCCCCTCCACGCCGCCATCAACACCAGCATCAGCACGGCCATCGTCGTCGCGTCCATCGCAGTCCGAGAGTCGGCCCAGCTACGCTCGCTCGGCCTCCACGCGCTTCGGACCGGCGGTTGGACAATTGCCAACTATTTGTTCATCCACTCAATTGCCATTTATGTCTAACCAATATTCTTCTTGCAGCAATTGCGACAGGATAGCTCGCTGCTACAACCATCGTCATCACGGAGGGCGACGGAGGAGCAAGCGCGCTCTCCAGGCCGACGGGGGCCCACTCCAGAGAGCGACCCTGACTCAGCGCAGCAACCAGAGGGGGCGATGCCCTTGTTCACCCCTAGCGTGCAGTCCAACCTACAAGACCGGGACAGGTGGTTTGGGCAGACCTATCAAGGATGCACATTGCAGGAGTACATGTGCGGCTACCCGTCGACATCGTCATTTCGACAGCCACATACCCCGGTATGCACTAACGTACTAAGATAAACATGTCTATTTCAAAGCCATCTAATCGCACTGGCAAAAAAATGCAGGTTTACTCAGAGCAACAGGGCCATGACGTTCACGGTGGGTCATCCGCTTTTCAGAGTACCCAGGTAAATGCCTTGTGATATTAAGATTCATTACAAACATCGCTGCCCATGTCCTAATTCACCTGTACCATCTCAGCAGCCCATAGACCCCTCGTCGACCGAATGGCTGAGCTCTATTTTCGGGCCGCCAACGCAAGACCCCATGCAGCCGTACGCAGGACCACCTCAGCCGCAGGCCTCGCAGTATGACCTGCGAGATGCACCGCACTCGCCTACCCGGTTCACCTTCTCGGAGGATCACATACGGCGTCCGAGGAGACGACGACGAGATTCATAATGCGTTTATTGTACTTCAGATTGTGTAACGTCGCATGGTTTCTTGTGTTCGTACTATTCTGTGCTTATGAAATTATTTGAACTACAATTAAGGCTTCATTCCAATATGACAAGTATGCACGCATGTGGGCACTGTACCTCACAGCATGCATTACACATACATAGATTAACTCTCCAGCGGGAGAAGACACGATAACAACAAACACAATGTACAACATAGCATAAAACATTACCAACATACACGACGAGAACCTCCAGCACTACAACTTGACGATAACAATAAACACAAGAAAGATAAAAGCACACAACATTAAATTTATCTTCCACTCCAGTCTATCGAAACGATGCCGCATCCCGACGGGGTCGCAACCCCCGACGACAACTCTCTCATGGCGAACAATGTCTGTCCTAGTGCCCATTTCATCCTCCCACACCCAAAATCGGCAACCACCAGGGGCTTCCTACGATTCCAGGAGAAGAAGAGTTTTAAATATACCACCACGATTTGAATGAACCCGAAACAATCTTACTCACCAAATGATAGGGGCACTTGTAGTAGTGCCGCCCAAGATTTGCGGCCGTCTGTGAGGTCTTACGTCTAACAACCGTGTTGCATTTTGGGCAAATCACCGTGGGTGCCGATGAAGAGGTGCTGAGCTGACTCATTACCTAGTCCGGGGGAGTGAGCACGAAACAAAACTACACAGATTGGGAACAACTAATTCACGACGTGAGTGATAACAAGGCAAGGGACTAGGTGAGGCATGGCTCCCTTTTATAGGCTGTGTGGGGGGCAACTTCATGCACAAAGACCACAGAATAAGAAGGCATCAGGCAATGACAACATGAACCAGCACATACATTGCACGTACACAAAATATTGAAAGAGAACACAAGTCTGGACCCCTGCTTTGCTCAGTGACATGACAAAACGGGGCAGCTTTGCTCAGTGACATGACAAAAGAAGGCAGCTTTGCACAGAGACGTGACAAAAGAGGGCAGCTTTGCGCAGGGACATGACAAAACATGCCAGTTTTGTCCAGTGAAATGACAAAACGGGGCAGCTTTGCTCAGTTAGATGACAACAGACTACAGCTTTGCACATTGACCTGACATAACGGGGCAGCTTTGCTCAGTGAGATGACAAAAAACAGCAGCTTTGTGCAGTGACATGACAAAAGAGGCCAGCTTTGCTTAGTGAGATGAAAAAAGAGGGCAGCTTTGCTCAGTGACATGACAAAAGAGGCCAGCTTTACTCAGTGAGATGACAAAATAGCACAACTTTGCTCAGTGATATGGCAAAAGAGGGCAGCTTTGCGCAGTGAGATAACAGAATAGGGCAGCTTTGCTCAGTGAGATGACAAAATAGGCCAGCTTTCCTCAGTGATATGACAAAAGAGGCCAGCTTTGCTCAGTGAGATGACAAAATAGTGCAGCTTTGCTCAGTGAGATGGCAAAAGAGGGCAGCTTTGCGCAGTGAGATAACAGAATAGGGCAGCTTTGCTCAGTGAGATGACAAAAGAGGGCAGCTTTACGCAGTGAGATAACAGAATAGGGCAGCTTTGCTCAGTGAGATGACAAAATAGGCCAGCTTTGCTCAGTGAGATGACAAAAGAGGGCAGCTTTGAGCAGAGACATGACAACAGAGAGGACCTTTGCCAGGTGACATGACAAAATAGGGCAGCTTTGCACAGCGACCAAAAATATTTCACATGCCTACCCTTTGGCTTATAAAATGAGCTGCAATGCATCTGAAAGAGAACACTACACAATCTAGCACTACATCATACCTTCCTTCTCCACGTCGAGATGAACAACAAGAATATGAAGGAATGGTAAAAATTCGCGGACATCATAAATGAGAAATTTAGGAAGGCTAGGGAGGAGTCCCGCAAGAAGGCAAAAAGGGATGCGGTGGCTCGCGAGGAACAAGCAAAGGCTGCTACGGCTACGAGGTCAGCTCCCCCGGCTTACGAGGAACAAGCAAGGGCTACTGCGGCTACAAGGTCAGCTCCCCGCAATGAGCGGCCGCGTAGCAACAACTCCATCCCGGACGTCCTCACCGAGCGTTCGCCGCAACTCCCACCTAAGGGGAAGACACCCCCCTTTGTTGGTGCGGGGACATGTGCAAATTCTTCAAATCTAAGTACCACATCAGCCTAGGTATGCGTTACTAGGGTTGCGCAAACTACTCCAGTGACTACCCCAACCGCCGTTTTGACACCGCTACCTATCGACAGCCGGTAACGACCACATGCACCATTTTCCCCTACCTTTTCCCCTTCACAGCACGCACTAACAATCTCTCCCCTGTATTTACAGTCTCCGGGGCCCCTATGTGGCTACCGCAAATGGATCGATCTTGAGATCCACCCTGCGGACCAATGGACCCTCGACTTCGAGGAGTGGAATGTCACATGGGACAAAGAGTTGCTGGAGGAGGAGCGCCGCAAGAACGAGCACACCCTGCGTATACAACACGAGACGCAAGCTCATCTCCAAGCGTGCACGCGTAGGGAGCGGGAGGCTCGCGAGATGGAGCGCGAGAGAAAGAGGGAAATGGCGGCTAAGGCAAAAGAGGCCGCGGAGGAGTTCAACGCCGAGCGGGCAAGGAAGGGAAAGTGGCCTCGGTCCACACAGTAGGTCGTTCACGCAGTTGGGTAGGTTAGTCGCATATCATGCTATATGTTATGCATGTAATAAAAATGTACGTGGCATGTTACTCCCAGCTGTATTATGAAGTTTATTATCTCGTCTTTTCGCATTCCATGATTCACGTAGCACCTCATTTAACAATATTAACATACCGGTTCTCACCGTACACGAATTCTCAGTACCATCAAAATATCACTTACCACTGTATATATCGATCGTTCTACGCTCAATCGTTCCTAAAAAAATTTACCAAAATTTTTTATGCATCTACAACTTACATTGATCATAAACTTTTATTACAATTTCATCATATTTTTTCCCCAGCTTACAACTACAAAATTGACAAGACATACAAAAATCACGGGGATTGCAAACCCTAAAAACAGACCAAACCCTAAAAGTCACTTAGTACTGTATGTATCGATATTTCTACGCTCAATCGTTCGTAAAAAAATTTTAGCAAAATTTTTTATGCACGTACAACTTACAATGAACATAAACTTTTATTACGACTTCATCAGATTCTTTCCCAGATTACAACTACAAAATTACCAAAACTTACAAAAAAAAAGGGGATTGCAAACCCTAAAAACAGACCAAACCCTAAAGTCACTTACTACTGTATGTATCGATATTTCTACGCTCAATCGTTCGTAAAAAAAATTAGCAGAATTTTTTATGCATGTACAACTTACAATGAACATTAACTTTTATTACGACTTCATTAGATTCTTTCCCAAATTACAACTACAAAATTGTCAAACCTTACAAAAAACCACGGAAATTTCAAACCCTAACAGCAGCCCAAACCCTAACGGTCCGTCTACAGTGTGAATGCGCGCTCGGGGGATCAGTGGTGCGGTCGGGGATCAATCGTGTGGTCGGGAGAGGATAGGTGTGGTCGGGAGGCAAGTGGTGCGGTCGGCCGGGTGCTACTTTTGGAATTTTTGCGCAATGGGGGTCATATGCGGAATTTTTATGTGCTACAGGGCCAGATGTGTCCGAAATTCGCAGAATTCAGGTTCATAATATATACGATCAGGTAGTACCTAAGTCCAGAAAGATGTTCTTTCATACTCACCTCACTTTTGCCAGAGTGGTACCTTTTCTATTGACTACCGGATGGGCACTACACAAATACACACCAATCAAGTTAGATGCTGCACTGATTTACAATTCAGGTAGTCAATCACACACTAAGTGGTGAAAAGGGAAATCTAAATACTCATTCAGAGACCATGCCAACCAAGGAGGGGTCCTATTCTTACCGGGCGTGCAGCGGAGAGCCCGGAGGTGACGGGCTGACGGCAGATGGCGTGACGCGGTCTGCGGTGGGCCGGTGGCGGCGGAGCGGCGGGCCGGAGCCCGACAACCCGGAGGGCGGAGGTGACGCGGTCTCGCGGTCGAGTCTGCGGTCGGCGGAGCGGAGGGCCGGACGACGGAGGCGCGGTCGCCGCTCACCGGTCGCGCCATCGCGATGCCGTGCCGGCCAAGCAGAGCTGTGGAGGGCCAGATATGGGATCTGCCGATCTGGCGGTGCCGCGGACGGTGGACCTCGCGGTGCCGGCGCCCGGCGGAGCGGAGAGGGCGAGGGGCAGAGTGCCGGAGCGGGGTGGCGGAGCGGAGGGGGCAAAGGGCGGAGCGCCAAAGTGGAGCGGAGAGGGCGAGGGGCGGCCGAGCGGAGCGGCGGAGCGGGGCGGCGGAGGGGCGGAGCGCCGAAGCGGACGCGGTCGGCGCCGCCGAGTCGCCGACTAGGGTTAGGAGTGGATTGCGGAACTTCGCCCGCGTCGCGTGGGGATCGGGTGTCGGCGGAAATGGGGGCCGGGGGAGCACACGCGCAGATGGGCTGGGCTTCACGCGCATGCGGAGTCGCGGACGCAGGCCGCAGCTCTTTCGCTCAAGCGGGCGGGCGGGCCGGCAGAACACCCATTTGCTGCGCCAAAACAGTTAAAATGACACAATTATACATATACATATGTAATATATCCCATATATACTAGATTTTTATCAAAAAATTTAGATGTTCAGCTGAACACCTATTAACTACTGTAGATCCGCCCTGCTAATAAGCTAGTTCGTCTTCTTCTTTTCGTTCTGCCGTTTACTTTGTCGTCGAGGGGTTGATATGTTGGGATCATGGACGATAGAGCCATAGCTTTTTAGTTGATAGCACAGTTATCAGCCCTAGACTGAACTGGCGGTCTGACCGAAAAAAACTGGAGCTAGAGTCTAGTCTAATCCGAGTCACATCGGTGGATCGGAGATGCAGTCAGTTCGCTTTAAGTCGGTACGAACCAGGTCCTAGTAAAAACCCAGGTAGAAAAATTACTCAAAACACGTGCCTACCAGATTTTGAACCTGGAACCTCATGTATAATCTAACTCAAAACACATGCCAACCAAGTTTTGAACCTGGAACCTCATGCATTAGACATTGATTTTTGAGGTGCTAGCCAACTAGGCATTCACCTTCATGCATCATTGAGTAACAAATAAATATATACATAGTAAACTAACCGGCTTTTTTGGAGAGTGGTAAAGCAACCTATCAATCTGCTAGGATACAGTATTAAAGGTATAACATTTTATTATCCTTGCATCATATGTACCTTAAATAAATAATAAATATAGTTATGCTCATCTACTTTGTACATAAAAAATTATAGAGATATCTTTGTATATGTAACTTTTACATATAATATGTAATACAAATATTGAAATCAAATATACGGTCCGATCGATGACCCACCAGTTCAACCATCGGGTTAGTGACCTGAGACCTCGACTGAATTGATGATCAGTCTAGATCTGATAACTACGGTTGATAGAGGTGGTATTCTAGCCGGCCGGAAGTCGCGCCTTCTTGTCATTCTGCAAAAAAAAAAAAAAAGGCGCTTTCAAAGTGTTGAGTTGGGCTGGGATATTAGCCGCATTTTGCGTAGCACCCCAAGTGCGGGATGATGGAATATGACGGCTTCCACACAAGAGTTCGCTTTTTGGGCTGGGATGAGTAGGCCCAAAGCTCGTACAGAGCACATTTAGTTTCATGTCCCTTTTTCTTCTGTTTTCTGAGCGCTACTGTCAAATATATACCGTTTATCCAGGCAGGCAAATCATCCTCTTTCCCCCTTTCACCGCTCTGTCACGCTCACTCTCATGTTGACAGGGCCACACCGCTGCCGACAAATTTACTGTGCCCCCTAGATGTAGAAGAAAACTGAAGAGACGATGATCCGGTCGGCGGGAAGGAAAGGGAGAGCTCGTCAATAGGGAAAACTGTGTCGGTGTTTGAAAAGAGAGAGAGGGAAGAGAGAGTGATGGGGGAGGGGAGGGGAGGGAGAAGAAACCACATCGGCGTCTGAAAAAAGAGAGAGAGGGAAGGGAGAGTGATTGAGGAGAGGGGAGGGGAGGAGAGAGAGAAGAAGGCTATACTATCGGGAGCCTGAGGAATTGCTCCGGTAGCCTGATGAACAAATAAGATAAGACTCCTTGAGGTGACTAAATCTGAGTTGCACACGCACGCAAGTTCTGTTGAAGCCCAGACCCACGACTATGAGTACCTAGTACTCGTTACGACCACGCAGAACAACTTACGACCACACAGTGCATCTTGCGACCACACAAAACGTCTTACGACCACACAGTCGAACTTATGACCATGCAGAGCGACTTACGACCACGTAGTCGAACTTACAAGCACTCAAAATTATGACTTTGATGTCGTGTACGAGTACTCAGAGCTACTATGAGTCTCTAGTCGCAACTGGTAGTCGAAAGTCAGAGGCACTCTACGACTAGCAAGTCGTATCCGACTTGCAAGTCGTAAACGCTCTACAACTTTGGCTAAACTCACGCGATAGAGATGGAAGGCACCGGGTTTTATGCTTCACTGCTCAATTACCTCCTTCAGCTTTTCTGGGGACTCAATTTATACCAAAAGGAATACAAGTAAAGGCTGTTGGCCACTCCTATTCGTGCGCCACGACTACATAGTCGTGCCATCCCACGACCGCACACAACGCACGTTCTCTAACTAAAACCGAGAAAGACTCGACTAAGCGCATGACTCGGATGCTGTGCTTGACTACTCGATGCGCACGACCAGGAAGTCAAGCTCAACAACTTGACTCAACTGACAACTTGATCAATTATTCTGACAATCTCCCCCTGATCTAGTTGTCATTCACGGTGACGACTCCAACCTTCTCGCGTAGATCTTGAAACTTGACCCACCTAAGGGGTTTGGTCAGCAAGTTCGCCAATTTTTCGTCCGACTTGACGTAGTTGATGAGGACATTGCCATTCTCGATGCATTGCCTAATGAAGTGGTAACATGTCTCAATGTGCTTGCTCCAGCCGTGGTACACCTAATTCTTGCATAACTGTATCGCAGACTTGTTGTCTACGAGCAGGGTTGCTGCTAATGCTTTCGTGTTGAGCAGATTGCCGAGCACTCCCCGAGCCAAATCCCTTGGCATGCAGCCATTTAGGCGGTGACATACTCCGCCTTGTAAGTCGACAGGGCGACGGTCTTCTGCTTCTAAGGCTGCCAGCTCACTGGGCTCCCCCAATGAAGAAGATCATGCCGGAGGTACTCTTCCAGTCATCAACATCTTCGGCTATGTCTGTGTTGTTGTACCCGACGAGCTTAGCTGCCTCTGTACTTCTCATGTACCTGCAACCACAGTCGATCGTCCCTACCACATAGCGCAGTAGGTGCTTCACGGTGCTGAGTTGCTCTGTAGTCAGTGATTCCGTGAACTGACTTACGTAGCCGAATGCAAACGCAATATCTGGTCTAGTATGTACTAGATAGCGTAAGCCTCCAACGATGTTGTGGTGGAAAGTGCCGTCAACCAGAGGATTTGAGCTTCCCTTGCTCAACTTTAGCCCCGGCTCCATTGGCACAAGGATGGGGTTGCAGCCACTCATCCTGGCTTTCTCCAGTAGCTTGTCCGAGTAGCTTACTTGTGACAGAGTCATCTTTCCCTCACTCTGTTTTACCTCGATCCTGAGGTAGTAGCTGAGAGAACCGAGATCACTCATCTTGAACTTAGCTTCCATCTGGGCTTTGATTCGATTGATTTCCTCGAGACGGGCACTGGTCACCACCAAGTTGTTGATGTAGACACCCACGAGTAGTCGTGAGTCGTCGGTTCCCTGAGTATATACGGCATGCTCCGACGAAGTTTGCTTGAAGTCGAGAAGGATCATCGTGTTGTTGAGCTTAGCATTCTAGGCTCTCGGCGCCTGTCGAAGCCCATAGAGAGCCTTGCGTAGTCGCAACACCAGATGCTCGTGCCCCTTGTACATGAAACCGGGGGGCTCGGTCACATACACCTCCTCTGAGAGATCGCTATTGAGAATGGCAGACTTCACGTCAAGGTGATGTACTGGCCATCCCTAATGAGCAGCCCCCGCCACGAGTGCTCGTACAAAGTTGAAGCATGCCACGGGTGCGAATACCTTATCGAAGTCGATGCTGGCGTGTTGAACATAGCCCTTCACCACTAGACGTGCCTTGCGCTTCACGATCTCACCGCGGGCATCCTTCTTGAGCTTGAACACCCACTTAAGACCAATTGGGCATTTTTTGGTCGGAAGATCGACGTGGTCCCATGTGCAGTTCTCTTTGATGGACTTCATCTGCTCCTCCATCACCATCCGCCAACCTCGGTCCGCTTGGGCCTCAAAAACAGAGGCTGGCTCCTCCATCACCAGCATGTACAGCTCATCCAGATCAAGCTCGAGCTCATGTGGAGGAGCGTCGTTGATGTAGTCCTGCACCATGTGGAACCTCCGAGGAGCTCCTTCATTGTCGAGGTTGATGCCTGATGGAATGGTCAATGGTGGGGATGCAATTCGCCTGCGGTCGTACCACTGCCCGTGGTTGTACCACCACCCGTGGTCGTACCACCGCCCGTGGTCGTACTGCATCCTGAAGCACCCGTGGTCGAGCTGATGATGCCGTGGTCATAGCCAGTGTCGTGGTCGTAGCCGCTGCCGTGGTCGTAGATGGCTTTCGGACTACCTTCGGGTCGTGCCACCGGTACAGTGTAGGCCACAGTGAAGTCATTGTGACCACTGTCCTGGTTTGAGTGTTCCCAGTCCTAGCTTCTCCCCTCGTCGAAGATGACATCATTGGAGATGTGTACTCAGCCAGAAGAGGGGTTGAACATTCAGTACGCCTTGGAGCTATGGTCATAGCCAATGAACACCATGGGAGTGCTTCTGTCATCCAGCTTGGCTACATTCGGCCATGTGGCTTTCACATGCCCTATGCAGCCAAAAGTATAGAGAAAATGCATGGCAGATTTCACTTCATACCAGGGTTCATAGAGAGTCTTACTGCTCATGCTGCTTGTCAGGGAGCGGTTAAGGATAAAGATTGTTGTGGTTATGGCCTCCCCCCAGAATTCCCCAGGTACCTTCCGGGCCTTGAGGAGGCACCTCGCCATGGCCAGCACCATCTAATTTTGGTACTCGATGACACCATTTTGCTACGGTGAGTACATGGGCGTGAGTTGCCGATGTATTCCTTGCTCAGCGCAGTGATCGATGAATTCCATGGAGGTGAACTCCCCCCATGATCAGTGCACAGAGCACGTAGCTTGTGTCTGGTCTCAATCTCGATGGAGGGCTGGAACCTCTTGATTGTGTCTCTGGCCTCGTCCTTACTTTGGAGAAGAATGAGCCACATATAGTGACTCATGTCGTCGACGAGCAAGAGGATGTAGCGCCTGCCTCCATGTGTCACCGGCGTGACAGGTCCACATAGGTCACCGTGGATGAGGTCGAGGTGGTCGTTGGCATGGTGTTTGGTCTCCTGAGGAAAAAGGAGCATGCCGTTGCTTTCCTATGAGGCACCCGTTGCAGATTTGATCGGCATGGATCACTCGAGGAAGCCCACGCACCATGCATGTGGTCAACATCTTCTGAAGTGTGTCAAAGTTGAGGTGCCCAAAGCGAGCATGCTAGCGCCATGCCTCTTAGGTAGCCTGCAGGCTCATACAGACCAGCTACACCACTCTAAAAGTGAGCTTGTACGTTCAGTTTGGTGATTGCTTCACCTGGGCGATGACATTGCGCTGTCAATCACGAATGCGCAAAACTTCATCTTCAATCAGCACACTATTGCTGCCCTCTTCGAGCTGGCTAATGCTGATGACACTGCTCCAGAGTGAGGGATGAAGTACACGTTGGTGAGGGCACAATGTCAGTTCCCTTTTCCAGCGAGCAGCACAGTGCCACGCCCATGGATTTCGACATCAAGCCGTCCCTGAACTTGACCGAGCCGGTGATCCGGCGATCGAGTTCAGAGAATGCTATGCTAGACCCCGTCATGTGGTTTGATGCTCTGGT